>CM046664.1:40279409-40908298 GCA_025594165.1 Tamias sibiricus | reverse complement strand
ATGAGGGTCAAGACATGTCCCAAGTTTCAGGTGAGACTTTATGGGATACCTGGATAGCCAGGAGTCAAGGCATCTGCTGTACTCATGGGGAGGCAGAGGGGCTGTTCTGTGAAAGAAAAGACCAAGCAGGAATTTGTGTCTGTTTACTTCAACTTTAACAAATGACCCCAGTTTGAGAACCTGAACAGGAAAAACGTGACATAATTAATTTGAGTATTAAATCTGAGATTAAGTTGGAAAGCATTAAATATATGTTGTACTTTTAGGAGACACAGTGGCATATGGGTCCACCCTAGAACCAAAAGACATGCCAAAGATGGTATTTAAAATAAAGAGAGGGAGAGGAGGAGACAGAAAAGAGGACAAAATAGCTTAAAAACCTAATAATGTGGCCCAATTCAGAATATTTGAATATTTGTTAAGTATAGAAATAACATGGATCCCTTTTAAATTATATCTTTTCAAAACATTCTGGGCATAGCTCTTCTCATCTTAGGAAGCCCAAGAAGTGGAGAAGTCACTAATGGAGACCCTCAGGGTGGGTCACAGACTGTCCTGTTCAGCACCACTGAGGATGGGCCACTGGCCAGTGTAGCAAGACCTGCACAGCTCCCAGTGCAAGCACAGGAAGTCTGATTGGCACTGTACCTGGACAGTACCAGGAAGTAATAGTGGCTTCCTGGACTTTGGAGTTTTCAGTATTTTATGTTTTAGAGCTTCATGGGCTTATCGCCAATCCAGGAAATCAGGTTTTCATGTCACACTGGTCAGTCATTGCCATTGGGTCCTTGGCTGAACTGCCCCCTCCTGTTGTGAAGTTTCTATTGAATTTTGAAGTTTGGCCTAAGTGAGTGTTTGTAATGGAGATCTACACCTTGTACGTGGTGCCTCCCTGCCCGTGGCTGCTCACTGGAAAATGTGCAGAAGATATTTGGGTGCCATCAAACTGGAGATAAAATTATGGCAAGTCACAGCTGTCTCCCTCCTCTACTCTGCCATCACCACCTTTTCCCTTGTAACATTTTGGACATAAACTCCCCAAGACGCAAAAAATAAAAAAAAAAAAAAAAAAAAAAAAAAAGCAAAATGCCAACTTTTGAAATGTAGCCTTCAGATGCTTCTTGTACAACTGGAACAAGTAAAAATTGGTCTACAAGTCCAGCATTATCTGAACAAGCTAAAATTTTATGTATTCTACAATCTAGCATCTTCTCTTTAAGAAATTTACCTTGGGAATAGACTCTCACAAGTACAAAGGATATTTAAGCATATGTTCTTTGTAGCATTTTTATAAATACTTAAAATCTATGGTATATCCATGTACTGTTACATAGTAGCTCTTAAAAATGAGGAGGATATGAATGTATATGTATAGAAAAAAGTCTGAAGTATATATGAAAGTGAAAAGGCATGCAGAGTATAATCCCATTATTTACAAAAAACACAATTCTCTCTCTCACACACACACTCACACACTTTTTCTGTATACTTACATATATGTTTATGAAAATTCTGGAGTGGTGTTTATTAAGCTGTACTCCCTCTTAGAAGATGGGTGCGAAAGGAAAGGGGTGAGTTAGTTATGTTATAAGAATACACATTTAGCCAAATAGAAGTTGATGGTTACTGAATCAGCCTCTTTTTCATAAAAAGTCAAATGTCAGCAGTTTCTTAGGATGCTACCTGAATACTTGAAAAATAGCAAAATACTTACCATTTGCCTTTTTTCAAACCACTCACTTCCTTTTTTTTTTTTTTTTTTTTTTTTTAGGATATATCCTAAAAGTGAGGACCAGGTCCTTAGTTAGTGTCTTACAGATAGTAGATGATCAATAAATGCTTACTGACTTGAATCCACATAAATTAAGAAAATGTTATTGGTAGGCTTGGAGGAGAGTATGTCTAAAGCAAGCTTTCCTTTTCTTTAGGGTACGTCTCACTAAGTCTTCAGGTAACACTTTTGTTGTCTCATTCTTTCTCAGCATTCTTTCCAAATATTCACTATGCGTGTGCATTATTTTTTCATTTGGTTTCTGAAGAAAGAGTCAGCCTAGCAGAGTGAAGGATGTAGGAGTTGAGGACCTGTCTCAGCATCCATCTCTGGCTCTAGCTGTGGTCCCTGAGGCTTTGCCTCCTGGATCACTGTAGCATCTGTAACAAGAAGGATGGAAACAGTAACTGTAAATCTATAACAGTTAGTCTTTAAAGTTCCTCTGGTTTTTATAACCCTAACTATGTATTGGATATATTCTTTTTTTTTTAAAGAATTTTTTTAGTTGTAGATGGACACAATACCTTTATTTTATTTATTTATTTTTTATGTGTTGCTGAGGATCAAATCCAGTGCCTTGCACATGCTAGGCGAGTGCTCTGCCACTGAGCCACAACCCCAGCCCTGGATATATTCTTAATGATATTTTTAATGTGTCTGCTGAAACATGGACATAAGCACGCCCTGTAAACATACATAATCTGCTTAGGGAACAGAGGCTTATATGTATATTGAAATAGAAATGGAAATATTTATCAAGTTAATCATAGTAAATCACATTGATTAAACACTTTACATTAACCAAACACTGTCCTAAGAGACTCCTCATTTTATCTTACCAAGACCTACCAAAGAGGATAGTTAACATCTCCAAATTATAGGGAGCTGAGACTCAGAGAGTTTAAGTGACTGACCAAAAAATCCAATATCCCTATGGGACTCTGGGGTGTGATGACTTGGGTATGAGCCCCACCTGAGCCCCAGAGCGCAAGGGTCTCTACTCATCTATAGAGCTGGGGTTCTATGTTCTGAGCTTTTATTTACCCCAGGGTTTATATTTCTTCAGGTGATTATATATTTTAAAAACTTGTGGGGCTGGGGTTGTGGTTCAGTGCAAAGTGCTTGCCTAGCATTTGTGAGGTACTGGATTCAATTCTCAGCACAGTATACATACATATAAATAAATAAAGGTTCATTGACAACTAAAAAAAATTTTTTTTTAAAAACCTTGTGCATTTGGGAGTGGAGGGGAGTATGCAGAATTTTGCCGAGTAGATTATAATTTGAGAAATCATTGCTTATATCTGATAAACAAATGATACAATTTGTCATCTAATTGGCCCACAAAAACTTCTCATAGGCCATACTTCATTTGAAACATAGGCAATACATAAACTAAATATAAGTCTGTGTATTTATAATTTAGCTAGAAGTTTCTTTCATTTTTCCAAGTGGAAGTTTTATCACCTTTTCTAAATTATTATGACTGTTAGTGCTTGCTCTCTTGCTGTCTGCATCTCTGTGGTTGCCTGTCAGTGTGCATGCACTGAGGGAAAAGAGGGGAGCTGGTTATTATACCTGTTGTGTCTTTCTGTAGTACGTTACAGGTCACCAAATAATATCACAAGCTTATTTGGCATGTTAGACTTCACACTCGTTGTTTTTATTTTTGTCTTCACTACAACCCTATGAACTAGGCCAAAATCATATTTTTAGCTTACTTTTACACTTAGGGTAAAAGCTTTAAAGTTGTGACCCATCTCATGTTCCCATCAGTCTTCCAGACTGGTAACCAGAACTGTATTCCAGGTCCACAGCCTCCTTATCACCACATGCTCCTATTTGGGGATATGTTGACTTGATTTAATATGTTATTTTCTAAACTTTTGTCGTCTTTATATGGTCTTGTATTTGGATGGTTAACTGGGTGAGTGTGTTGAAAGTCAACATGTAAAATGAATTTGCCGTCATGAAGGTTTTCATGAAGCCATAAATTTTCCTCCTGGAGATCTTCCAGCAGTAAAAGAATCCAAGGGTTCCTGGGTACAGAGGCTTACCTGAGGGATTAATGTCTCAGCAATGGTGACTCACACTGGGGAGCTTTTAGGCAAATCAGATGATCTCTTAAAAACCATCCCTGAGTTAAGTGGAGGCAAGGCTGAATTAAGACCGATCTCTTGGAGGGCATGTGAATATATCCAACTTTGCTCCTTCTGGCTCTGCCTTTTTGCTTGATGCCCCTGGCACACCAAGACAGGTTTTTTATCCTCCCTTTTCTCCATATGGTTTCTTCTGCATAGGGAGTTCCTATTGATCATTCTAACTCATGGTATTTTAGAATCATGATCCCTACTGTTTTCATTACTCCTTTTTACCCCCATGCAGGAAAAAATAAAAGTACTAAGATAACAAGGTCAGGGACACTGGAGAGCTGGCATTTCAGTGCAGAAACTTAAGACATATGTGAGTTTTAAAAAGTGTATTTATTATTATGAACATCCTCCACAAGCTATAGTTGATATTGTTCCCTAAGAGGTGGATCCCTTAAAATTTTAAAAGAGTAATTGAGAGTTTTTAGATGCATTTTAGCATGAATTGAGTAAAAAGTGTGACATTCCTTCATTGGCTAAGTCACAATTCTTTGTCATCATCCCTTGGCTCTTGGGTGCCACAACACCTACATGGGCCAGAGGGTCATGAAAGACACCAAATTTATAGGGAAGATCATATAAAAAGATAAGTCCAAAATGTTGTTTCTCAGCCTCCACCCCCATTTCCCAATAATGACAGACACCTGGTTAATCCCAGAGATGAAAGTGCATGCCTGGCTGGCATTGTACACTTTGGTAAGTCAAAGGCCAGCCTCTTAGGCCAGGGACTCCACTGTCATCACTATGGAGCTCCTTCAGGGGGTCTTTGAAAAGGAAAGCAGCTGGGGCCTCTGAGGGTCCACCTTCCCCACCCTGCAGTATCCATACTTCATTTAGGCCTGTTTTATATATTAAAGGTCTGTATGAGATTATGGTCTTATTCTTACAAAAAAAAAAATTCCTTTTGCCACCTTCTTAAAGTCCTTAGAATTTGAAAACCATTATTCTAGGCTACCATGATAAAAGTAAAAGTAGTCAGATGGTTCATATACCTCCCACATTCTCCTATTCAGAGTTTTTTTCTCATTTATGAAAGAACTGAAGAAACCAACACTAAGACATTTAACTATGGTTACTTTTAAGGTTTTCTATTTAAAGCAAAGAAAATAGTACTGACTTAGTGCACGTGTCCAAGGCTTTTGTGTAACACGAGCACTTTCAATCAATTTATCTCTGGCCTCTTGTTTTTCCTTGGGAAATTCTTCTAATCCTACCCCATCTTTAACTATTCATCTTGTATTGGCTATCCAAATATACCCAATAATGCTCTTTCTGAAAATATGCCAATTGCACTAATTACAGCTAAGCTGGAATATTAAATTGTGATGTCTGTTTCCTAGAGAATGCAGTACTATTCCCCAAAGCATGTCCTTGGTGCCTGTGCAGTTTCTATTTTAAAGATTCCAGTAAAGGTCGTTTCATACATTGGGAATGATTTTACTGGTCTTGCCAGTCCCTAAGATTAATTCTTGCAGGAGGTTTACTCAAACCTACTAGGAAATTTTACACCACACCTAGTCATGTTTTCTAGAAATTTTAACATTTGATTTGTCATTTACATGCTCTTAGAAAACTCTGGAGTTTCTTTGTGGGAAGCTCATATTGCCTGTAAAGCCTGGTGGCCAGCTCAGCAAGCACACAACCCCAGTTTGTTGTTGTTCTGTTAGACTTCCTTTAGGATATTAATCTAAACTAGTCTTCTGCAAGCAGCTGTAATGGATTAGTTGCATCTGCTTTGGTCCTTCTCTGCTATGTCTTGTTTGTAATCTATGCCTTATAACTTGAGTTTAAGTTAGCTCTGAAAGGACAGAAGCTATAGGAGTTTCAACCTCAATGGGAAGAAAACATTTTTTTTAAACCAGTTTTGCCTTCCCAATACTGGATTCTGCAGAATGGGAAAGAGTTCCCCATTTTTAGAGACTTTGGCTAAACTTAATTCTAATCAAAATAAAAATGGCATCCTACAAAGCCCAATTTCACTTGGCAAATCATACTTCATGAAGTATGAGGAATTTTTGTATTTGTGTGGATTATATTTTATTCCTACTCCAAAGTGAAGTTTTATTGACAGACTTTCTGTATGCAGGGAGGGACTTGTTTCTCCAGTAGGCATGGAGCCCTTCCATCCCTCTTCAGGCATCTTCTGCCCCCAGGTTAAGTTAGGCAGCTGTCAAAAGAGTTCATGGCTCTTGAAAAGAGAGTAAACAAATCCAGCATGCATGGGTCTGAGCAGGATGCCCAGCATGAGGGTGGGTGGGGCAGGCTCGTGGGGAATGAAAGGGAACCACTTTATTGGGGGAATCTTCATCAAAACGTGTGAAGAACTTTACAAATATAGATGCCTTTGGACCCAGTCAGAAAATTTCTGAAGATTTACACAGTGGTCATCATTCTGGATATGTGCAAAGACTGGCTAATAGGTGTTCATCAGTGTTGTTTAATAATCAAAAAGGATGGGAAGCAATAGAGGTTCAAAGTTAGAGGAAGGATTTACATAAATCCTCCAGTACCCACTATACCCAAGACTGTAGAAATGTGGCTCCTGGTATGCAAATATGTGTATAAGAATGTCTAAGAGCTAGTTCATTTTGAAGAAACAAAATATATCACCCCTATTATGTATGTATGTGTACATACATACCCATTCTGTAACTTTAATAGTGGAAATCTCATGATTCTATTTTTTCTTTCCTTTTTGCATCTTTGTTCACGTTTGTTTTGTGTTTGGGTTGGGGGGACAAAATGATATTCTTTTAATTATTTATAGAGAAACACTCAATCCAGTTACCACCTTCTTATGCCACCTTCTCAAGCCACCAAGGGAAAGCCCAGGCACCCTACTGGTAACAACCCACCGCCAGAAACTCAAGCTCCTACTTATCTCCTCAGGGAAGGAGAGTCCCCCAGTAAGTGACACTCCGGATGATGGTGACGAGCCCATGCCTGTCCCTGAAGACCTTTCCACTACCTCTGGAGGACAGCAGAATTCCAAGAGTGAAAGAGCAGTGGGTAAGTCGGGTTGTCCTGGCGTCCTGCAGGCTGCCGCCTGCTCTGTTCCTGTGAAACCTCTATCTCTCCATGTCCTCCCAAAACAGTGATTAAGAGGCAGAGGCATGAGCTTTTTTTCTCCACTCTTTTCCCTCAGCTATCATGTTAAGGAAATGTGGTGCAGAGATTGGCAGGATGGGGTCCTTTGGTATGAAAGAGGATGAACCCTTACAGGCTCCCATGGCCTTAAAACCCATATGCCAGCAAAGTGGCAGGGGTCGCCCACTCTGCCATGGGATGTGTCTCCATCATGCTCCTTTGTTCTTGATGTACTTTCAGGAATATTAAATTTTATTGGTTGTAGATAGTGAAAATTACACATTTCATGTGTTATAACAATAGGGCTTTTTTTCTCTCTCTCTCTCTAGAGCTTTGGATTAGAAGGAGCCTCGTCTGACCATTTTATTTTATCCTTCTAATCTCTTGTTCTTACGTGGCATGTTTAACTGGAAATAGAAAGTGACAGATGGGAATTTTTTTAATGTTAAAGGAAAAATCTAGATTATCTAAGTTAGCAAACATTTACATACATTTTCCATAAAGGGAAGGGCATGGAACCATCTGAAATCACTCCACTGGTTAACTTATATATGCTACTGTTCATGTTTAGAAAACTTTGTTCCCCTTTTCTTATTACAAGAAGACAGAGGCCCAGAGAAATTCAATGAACTCACCAACATCAAATGGTGGAGTCAGAATTAAACTCAGTGTCTGACTCAAAGACTAGTTTTCACTCTACTATACCATGCTCTCATGAGCTAATGAGTCATTAGTTCCTTGGAGTAGTAATTTTTATTTTTTGAAAAAAAGGTAAATCTGTGATTTAAGATCACCTATTTATACAACAGCATGTCATGAAGGTACAATGGTACAGAAGTCAAGGAGACTGGATGGATGTGTCTCAACTACATAAGCCCTCACTGCATGTCTTTCTGTAGGACATACTGATACAACAACTGAGAAACTTCGTGTATGTTTTCATGTGTCCTAGAAACAAAGTTTACTTTGGGTATGCTGACTGTCTTTTAATCTAGCTGTACATTCTGGCACAAACAAATAAGGATAATGGCTAAAATCATCTGGTATAGATGAACACAGAGAATGAGTACATGTATAAATTCTTTTCTCCCCTTTAGTAAATGGCTAGTCTGTGTGGGAAGGTAGATGGGAAGAGAAATTGAACACCTGTCCATACATCATTTCAGAATTTCCACAAGTTGAGACTCAAGATGATCACACAATATTTTAATGGATGTACTTATTTTTAAGATTGCCTTTGATTTTCTGTAAGTGATACTGGTATTCCCATAGACTTTCAAAACACATTTACATACGTTGAAAGGTTAATGAAAATATTAAGACGGTGATGGTACATACTCGCGGTAAAAATTTGCATAAGTGACACATGAATATCCAATGTGGGGCGGGGCTCCGGGGTTCCCTCACTGGCTTAGTCCCTGAAACACCCAGTGCAATGGTGGTGTTCTTCCCGCTTAATAGGAACATAATCCCAGATGCTCATAACCTGCCTGAGATGCTCATATAGCAAAGCAAGGGGCTCAGGGATCAGGAACCAAAATTATCCATAGACCACATAATACACTGTGAGCCCAGGCCTCTGAGTTAGGAGCTGGCTCTGGGTCCTTATGGAGAAAGTAGTGGACTTACCCTGAAATCTCTGTAGCTATTGTGAAGCCTCCACAATGCCCTCAGAGCCCTCACAGCGTGGGCATCCTTTGGGGAACTGAAAGTCAGGCTGATTCCTGGAGAGTAGAGAAGACATGCAGTTCACTTGGTATGGATAAATAAGTTATTGTTATAAATGCCTGCAAAATAGCCAGGTGATGTCTCCCTTAGGAACTTTCCACTGTGGGGAATTGCCTCTGTGTGAGGTTCTCCCAGCTTCAGTTGGTACTGCTGGCTGGCTGCCAGGGTGGCATTCCCTTCATTCAGAGTCCAGCACTCAGTCCCAGATTTAACTAGTGCAAGCTTTTGCCTGGAGGTAGAGTGGGCTTGTCATTTCCTAGGGGCTCATCACTTCCTGGGGGCTCATCTCACTGCCCCTTGCCATGTGCAACTTGATTTTTAGGCCATTTTTCCTTTCAGGATGACATTTAGAAAGCAGGAATTTCAGAGCTGTGAGATTGAAAAACCCTAGAAAACCTCTTTGCTGGGTTAGACAGTAGCAGCTGACATCCCTCTGTGGACAGGCAGGAAGAGCTGTTTGATGTGGACCCAGGAATATCTGGAGAGTAGAGGTTCTCATGGGCTACTGGAGGCCCAGGAGTGATTCTTCGGAGTGAGGAAGCAAAGGCTGAAAAAGCCCAGAAGTCACAAGACAGGAGAGGTGTGGGGACAGGAAGTAGGAGTGAGAGGACCCAGAAGACCCACCCATACAGACAGACGTCATGAGAAGCCATTCTATAAGGCGACCACATTTAGAGACTGTCCTGTGTGATTCTTTAAGGAAATGAGCCAGTGTTAGTTAGTGTGTGATAATAAGTTGTTTGCTCAGGTAATTTGTAGTGTGTAGCATTAAATAAAAGAAGTATGTAGGTAACATTAGAAAACAACATGAAAAGTTAGAGAAAATTCATAGATTAAAGGAAATACATCTGATGCTATATTTCATCAAATTATTCCTTGGAAGTGGGTCATTAGAGCAAAGGTATATAAAAAACAGACCCAGGAAACTAGGGAAAAAAACCCCTCACTGAGACAAAAGTGTAAGGCAGGCAGTAGGAGAAGGTATATAAAAGGAGTGGTGGCCTGGCAGGGAATGTATCTTAGAGGGAACAAGTTCAAAACCCTCCTCCCTGACCTTGTACCTCAGGCAGTTTTTCCTCTCTGAGCCTCAGTTTTGTTTGTTATATTTTGGGTGGTTTTTTTTTTTTTTTTTTTTTTTTTTTTTTTTTTGTACCAGGGATTGAACCCAGGGGCTCTCAACCAGTGAACCATGTTCTCAGCCTCATATATATATATACACACACACACACACACACACACACACACACACACATACATACTTATTTTTTTTTTTTTTTTTTTAATTTTGAGACAGAGTCTCACTAAGTTGCTGAGGCTGACTTTGAGCTTGAAATCCTCCTGCTTCAGCCTCCTGAGATGCTGGGATTACAGGCATGCACCACCACTCCCAGCTCAGTTTTCTCTTTTTAAGGAGTCATAGCAACTAAACTTGTATCCCAGGATGACTTTGTAGGTTACATGAAAAACTCCGTAGACTTGCTTTGTTGAAGGAAGTATAGCAAAAGCATCAAGTTAAAAGAACGGGAAAAGCCCAGAAAGGATGCAGCTTGTGCAGAGTAGAAATCTTACAGATTTATAAAAAGGGTGGAGGAGCCTCTTGTAGCTTCGGTTGAGAAACGGGAAAGAGTACTGATAACTTTGCAGCACCAAGGATGGAAGAGAAATTTGTTAGTTTAGAAAACTGATCCATTAACTATGCAAAGTGAAAGCAACGGAAGAAAGGAGAGGAATGAGTTTGAAGGAAGGAGTACAGGAGAGATGAAGGGTGCTGGCCAAAGATCTAGGATACAGTCAAGGAGGATCAGTGAGGGCTAAAAGATGGGAAAACACTTGGTCATAATGGATGTCAAAGGTGTCTTTTCTAGAAAGAGGCAAGGAATGCTTTTGAAAAGCTGTGAGTCTTTATTGCCAGAGGTTTCATTCAGTTTTAGAAGAATCCAGTCTCGACAAGAACAGACAAGAATGATAAGGGAATTGGTGGGAAATGGTAGAAATCAACCTCCTGCTGAGGAGGTGGGAGGTTATCCCAAGACAAGAAGAATAACAGCGTCACACCTCATTGCTTCATTCAGCCTTGCAGGGACACTCTAGGTCCACCTAGAAATATGGGAAACCGGGCGATGGCTGTAAGTCAGAGCAAGATGTGAGCCTTTAGTTGGCCACCATTTTCTTCCAGGTCTGAATAAGAGGAAATAACGGATTTAAAGTGCAACTTGAAGAATTTTGAGTTAGACTCAAAGAAGAACTTTCTGGCAAGGAGAGATTTAGTCATCAGAACATCTGCTTAATGAGACTGTAGCTTTTTCTTCTGAAGTGGTCTCTTTAAAAATGAGAAAACTCTCAGCTCTCTGAAGTGGTTGTGTCTGAAAACAGTTTGAAGCCGAGGAAGCACTCAGTGACCTCTTAAGGCAACCCCAAATTTACTCAGTAAGCCAGAGCACCAATATTAGAGAAATGAAAAATGGATAGATTTACTCTGAGAGCTCTTGACCAGGAGCTCTTAAGAAACTTTCCCTTAGGAATTATGTCAGGATTAATATTTAGAGAGCAGATGGGTGTTTTGTATTTAAAAAAAAAAAAAAAAAAAAAAAACTAAAAATGTGATTTTCTTTGTTTACTCAATCCTATTTCCATGTCTTGTTCTTTACACCCTGAATTCTTGCCTTTTTCTTCCTTCTCCGTGTTTCCATGTCCTTGGATTCTCTTGACAAGTACACATGATGCCCTTCTGACTGGGAGAGCCAGGAACTGTGCCACAGGACTGGCCGTGCACGAGGAGGACCCCCAGCCCACCTCCCATCTCCTGCCTGCACCTGAGTGCTGACCAAGGGCAGGAGGTTTGGTAGGCTGCAGCAGAGGGACCAGAGGACAGAGAACAGAGATTTGAGGCTAAAAACAGGATGACCACCCCTGAGGAGGATGCCATGCAGATTTAGGGTTTAGAGTAGATTCCGAGGAAGAATTTAGGGGCAGAAGCACAGTAATGCTCTAGGGCTGAATTAGAACCATAATTTAAGGGAGATGGGCATGGAGCTAGCTCAGCCAAAGAATTGAGACAACATGGCTTCAGTGCAGCTTGGCACATGGACTGGTCATCTCAATAGTCTTGTGCAGGACTTGCTCCAAGGCAGAAGGAAATGTGAGTCTGGATGTGGAGAGAGAATGCATTCTACATGTTTTCATCATGTTCTAGAATGTGCTTCTTTGGTTCTGTGCACCTGAGTGGCCTCCCACTGTTGTGAGGAGTTGGCCCTTGTTCTGTTGGTGCAGAAAAGTAGGGAAAAAATCCAAATCCACCCCTGTCCCCAGAATCCAGAAAAAAATAAGTGTGTGTGAAATCATAAATCTTCCTTCTTTTAAAAAATTCTCTGTTGAAGTAAAAAACCCTCAACTCAGCCATGAATTTCAGGTCTGAAGTGGGAATTGGAGGATTTGCACATATTTTAATTAGTCGTCCTGGTGCCAAATCTGTCCTTTATATCTTAAAGTTTTAGGCAGGAAACCAGAGCAGGGCTGGGGGTGACACTCCTCTCTAGGCTTGCAGAGGGAATAGGGGCTTGGAGACAGGTTTCCACCCTGGGAAGAGAACAGTGGGCTCTGGTCTCACTGGAGATTGGGCAGCAGGGTTTTGAGTACGGATGTGAGCCTGCTTATCTAATCGGCAGCTAGAGGAAGTTGTTTTTATCTGTGAAATGCATCTCTTCTGAACCGATAAACCCAATTTCAGCGAGGGAGAAATATTATCTAGCAGAATCTGAGCAGTAGCTGCAGCGGAGCTCAAGCATGTTCAAATGTGAAACAAGTCGCAAGCCGGGGACTGTTTGCCCACCCCAGGTGGCTCTTTAGTTGCTGTTGTTTCCCTTTCTTTGAGGGAAACTAAAGACATGTCATTTGGGTTCCCATTCACCTTCCTTGTGTTGGTTCCTTGCCCCTCTTCAGAGCTGAGTGATTGTGCAGTGGTTCTGATGGGGCAAATTTAAACATCTGTATTATTCAAAAGCTTACGATTTACTGCCTCTATCTTGGGCATGCCTCCCCCCCCCCCCCCCCCCCCCCCCCCCCCCCCCCCCCCCCCCCCCCCCCCCCGTGAAGACATCAGTATTGTTGCCGTGGACATTTCCACCCAATTGGCAAGTCTTCCTCATTCATAAATTGCCCAAAACGTTCAATAACAGCAATAGAAAAATTATCTTCCCACCCTCTTTCCATGTCTGGCCAGAGAGGCTATTCTGTGACAGATGATTCCTTCCCACTTCAAAATAAATTCTAAATTACAAACTTTCTGCATTGCCTTTTCTTTTTTTATACCCCTGATTTGTCAGTCAGTGCAAAAGGTTTGGGAGTTGTAAGGATCCTCACAGAACTCACTAATAGTTTTGGTACACTAAAACTTAGATTTTATGCTGTGTTGGTTACCGTCTTGTGCTAGGTTTTGGTGTAGACAGGTGAGACCAGGCAGTGGAGGTTTAAGAATGTTCCTTGGTGAAAACTGAAACTGACTTGTGGATGTCTCCATGTGTATTTATATTAACGTGTGCATGGGGCACATGTGTTCATGTGTGATAGATATATGTGGGTATCCATGTTAGAATATGGTATATGTCTGTGGTATGTGCAGTATATATACGTGTATATGGGGTGTGCATATGTGGTGTGTTGTAGTCTGTGTGTGGTGTACATGTGTTGTGTGTGCATGTGGTGTATGTGTGTATGTGGTGTGTTTTGGTATTGTGTGTGGCATGTATGTTAATGTGTGGTATATGTAGTGTCATGTTGATATATGGGGATGTGGCAAATATATGTGTGTGTGGTATGTGGTGTGTATATATATGTGGGAGATGTGGCATATATATGTTTGTGTGGTGTGTGTGTAGTGTGTATATATATGTGGCATATATATATGTGTGTGTGGCATATATATGTGATGTATATGTGTATATGGTGTGTGTGGTATGTATGTATATGGGGGGTGTGGTATGTGTGTAGTGTGTATTTATATGTGTGTGGCATATATATGTGATGTATATGTGTATTGGTGTGTGTGGTATGTATGTATTATGGGGGGTGTGGTACACATATATTTGTGTGGTGTGTGTGTAGTGTGTATATATATGTGGGAGATGTGGCATATATATGTTTGTGTGGTGTGTGTGTAGTGTGTATATATATGTGGGAGATGTGGCATATATATGTTTGTGTGGTGTGTGTGTAGTGTGTATATATATGTGGGAGATGTGGCATATATATGTTTGTGTGGTGTGTGTGTAGTGTGTATATATATGTGGGAGATGTGGCATATATATGTGATGTATATGTGTATATGGTGTGTGTGGTATGTGGTGTGTATATATATGTGGGAGATGTGGCATATATATGTTTGTGTGGTGTGTGTGTAGTGTGTATATATATGTGGGAGATGTGGCATATATATGTTTGTGTGGTGTGTGTGTAGTGTGTATATATATGTGGGAGATGTGGCATATATATGTGATGTATATGTGTATATGGTGTGTGTGGTATGTGGTGTGTATATATATGTGGGAGATGTGGCATATATATGTGATGTATATGTGTATATGGTGTGTGTGGTATGTGGTGTGTATATATATGTGGGAGATGTGGCATATATATGTTTGTGTGGTGTGTGTGTAGTGTGTATATATATGTGGGAGATGTGGCATATATATGTGATGTATATGTGTATATGGTGTGTGTGGTATGTGGTGTGTATATATATGTGGGAGATGTGGCATATATATGTTTGTGTGGTGTGTGTGTAGTGTGTATATATATGTGGGAGATGTGGCATATATATGTTTGTGTGGTGTGTGTGTAGTGTGTATATATATGTGGGAGATGTGGCATATATATGTTTGTGTGGTGTGTGTGTAGTGTGTATATATATGTGGGAGATGTGGCATATATATGTTTGTGTGGTGTGTGTGTAGTGTGTATATATATGTGGGAGATGTGGCATTTTAATTGTCTAGAAGAGAAAGCAAAGAAGGAGACAGAGAAGAAGTTATTTGATTTTGGATAATTTTCTAGAAAGGAATATGGCATGAAATCCACAGGAAAGAGATTTCAGTGAAGGTGAGAAGAATCAAAAGGTGAGCAGGAGGTGCCCTCCTAGCAGGTCTTAGGAGGAGGTCACCTGTGCATTTCCCAAAAGTAGCTCAACAGGGTGCAGACAGAAGCCAAATTGCCAAGGAGAGTGGACAGGTGAGTGGGTGAGGGATGGGAGGGCAACATCTGTGAGTGATGGAGAGAAGAGGACCAGAGGGAGGAAGAGAATGAAGGTTGTAGGGGATTGCAGGATAGAGGAGATTGTAGGATTTTGGGGGGGGGGGGGATTATAGGTCAATGTTTTTAGACGGAAAATATTTAAATATATTTGAAGCTCAATAGGAAAGAACTAACAGAGAAGACAAGAGTAGTGTCTTAAGAACCCAAGAGGAGTCCCAGGTCAGGCAGGGATTTGTCACATAAGAGCTAGGAATGATGGCATCCAGACCCTCCATGTTTTCCTGGACTCCTTTGGCACCCTTTTCTCTTCATCCAGGTCTTGATTCAGGAGCCCCACATAAGAGACATCATCCTTCTAGGCCACATGATCCAAGAGCAGTCTTGTCACTTCTAGACTTACCCCATCTTATGTTTCTATTTGGTGGCACGTATCCTCGCTTTCAGATGAAGGATGTGGCTCTGATTTGCTTTGTGTGGTTGTCCTCTAAAACAGGGAGGTTTCCTATAAATGTGCAGTGAGGGAATAGATGGAATGGCATTTTGTTGCTTCCTCAAAGAGAGAATGGCAAAAGGAGAGCAGAGAGTTGGGGAGAGAACTCCAAGTGGAGAGGGAGGGAGCTTAGGACCGGTAGGTATCTGATGTCCATCATCTTGGTTATTTCAGGTCACTGTTTCTCAATGGGCACAGCTAGTGTTGGGGAAAGAGGGAGTTCGCTTTGGGGTGAGACTGTTCCTCCCATTGCAGGGTATTTCACAGCCCACATCCCCAATGGTGCCACCTCACCCAGGCCATTAGAGACCAGATAGTTCTACTTATCTCCCAGGTGAGCACCTGATTTAAATGCCACCATTCAGCCTGCACATGTTCATCTTCCCTTCTCTTGGCACCTCCCATGTGTGACAGTTGCAAATGCAGAGGGGCAGTCTTTTAAATATATATTTAAACATATATATTTTTAAACTACTGTCAATGTCCCTAAAAAGGAATACCTATAAAAAGTTGGACCAGAAGAGGGTTTAAAAAAAAAAAAAAGTCAGGGCTGGGGTTGTGGCTCAGCGGTAGAGCACTCGCCTAGCATGTGCACGACCCAGGTTCGATTCTCAGCACCACATAAAGACCAATGCTTTGTGTACAACTAAAGCAAATAAATAAATATTTTAAAAAAAGTCCCATCCTCTCATTGCTAGCCATGCCTTCAGTTTTCATTTTGTGTCTCTAAAGGACCACAGCTATAGAAAGTGTTTTTTTTTTTTTTTTTTTTTAATTAACAAAACCAATACTAATCTTCATTTTATTCTAACAACTCAAATTCTGGATCACCTTGTACTTCATTGCGTCACTTGGAGAAATAAATAAGATTCCAAGATTAAAAGTGCTATCAGAAAATAAATGCCATTGTCTGTTTCCGGCTTTTAGTCCCAATTTTATTTTCTTCTTTGTTCTCTCTGTGTTGAAAGACTTGTTAGCTCTGTGTATAAAACAACCAACCGACATTTCGTTAACTTTCCTTCTACACGGGGTTTCGGCAAGAAATGGAAAAAAAAAAAATAAGAAAAGGTTTTGAGCTGTGGTTGCCAGTTGCCACCTGTCCTCCTATCTGGTTAGGACATTTTCTGATTTGGGAAGTGTAAATATAACCCAGAAAGAGAAAAAAAAAAAAAAAAAAAAAAAAGCTTCCCCTCCTTTCATGCAAAAGTAGAAAGGTTTAAACAGAGTCACAGAGCAGAGCCCTAACCATTGCCCTGTAAAGTTTCCGCAGAAGCAGTTGAATGAAATGCTGAATGCTCTGGGCCAGTGGGTCACCTCAGGAAGCCACCTTCTCTTTGCCTTGTCTGTCCAGTAGTGCATGGTTGAGTCTGGCTACTGTATCCCACCAGATCAGCCCAGTTTTATTCATGGTCTTAACAGGAACTACATGTCACAAATTACCACAGATCTGCTCCAAATCTTAAGCCCTTTACCTGTTGGGATGTGTGGGGTAACAGAAACATACAGGGTACTGAAAAAGTGTGCTCCAGTTTGCAGGGAGCTATCATATCTGCTAAGCTGTTGTTAAAGTGTCAAAGTCAACCGTGGTTGGAAGCATTTACACCACATACTTTAGCAGATGCTATAAACTGGGGCTCTTTTGTTTTGGTTTTGGTTTTGAGAGTTGCTATATCTGCACTGGCTTAATACCATTTTAATGTCTTCACAGCTACAAAGAAGAACTTATTTTGTGGACAGCTATGTATCTGTGTGTTCTGTGGAGGGAGTATTATGAAAGAGTCAGGGCTTTGGGGAGGGATGTGGGGTAGTAAGGGGAAAATAAAAATTTTTCCAACAAGAATTTGTTGCCACTGACTCTTTGTTGTTGATATCACAAATTGGAGATATTGAAGCAACTGGATTCTTCATATTAATACGTAGAATACTTGTGTAGCATTTAATTTGGTTGCTGGGGGAATGATTAGAAAAGAATTTTGTGTCTTTTATTATGAGCTGTCATTATTACTATAGCTGTTGTGTTAGTTTGAAGAACTTTAAAATGCAAATCAAGACCTAGTCTAAATTGCATTAGCATGTTACTAAATTACAATTATTTTTCTAGAAAATTCTCAGCCTCAAAGTATTCTTCAAATCATGGGATTTATTTGGTCCTTTCCAGAGAATTTATGGTGCATCCCATCAATAAAATGCAACCTTGAAGTATGTGCATAGATCTAAGAAGTGACCACTTCAATTATTCTTGTACCTGTGGTGGCACCCTGAGGACACATTCTCAGTAAGGGCTTAGCAATGTGCAAATGTCTAGGGGGATAATAAAAAAACTAAACCTACTGCGGAAGGCCTGGAGACACTCTTGGCACATCTGGGCTTTGATGCACCTGACACTTGCTGGAACTCATTCCATTAACTGAAGAGCTGTTTATGCCCTACTTTCAAGAGTGAGTTCAGGGCAGGCATCTTTGGCGGCAGGTCTGGGGTGTGTCTCTGCAAGACCAGCTTCCAGGAGAGTACTTCCCCTACAGGGGATGTGGCTGCAGGCTGTCGATTTCCACTGAAGTCACTGGGCAATGATTCCGGTGAAGCCCTGAACATCCGGTGTCTTTCCCCAGCAGGCAGGGTGTGATTGATGGAAGGCTTCCAAACCAGTTGCAAAGGCTGGGCCCAGTGGCAATTGCAGGCATTCTCTCTTTTCAGAATGAAAGACAGTTACCTTAGAAGTGAAATCCTGCTGAAATGAGAAAAAGACTTTTATTATAGCCCTGCAGGCAGCCATATGATTATTTTTATTATTATTCTTGGAACCTGGCAGAATGTTGACTACTTTCGCAATATCTCTATGCTCTCCCGTTGAACTTTGTTGCAATAAAAATAAGAATCTGCCAGTGACCCAGAGCACTTCTCTAGGCTTCTGTTTCTACTGTAATGTTGAATAATGACAATTAAATATTACCTGGTGTAGCTACCACTTATTTGATCTTAACATTACGGTTGAAGCAGCCTTTAGTGAAATTAGTGTTTGATAGAGAAGGTGAGGGTTAGTAAAGAGGCTTTAATCCTAAGAGGACAATGGAGTTATTTTTGTCATTCTTAAAGGCCACATTTACTCGCGATTTTAAAGGAATATTACTTCTCTCATCTGGTCTCCACATTGGTTTTTATATTTGACTTTTTAGTTGTGGGTGTGAGAATTTATGTTAAGGTTTTGTGTTTGTTATTTTTTTTTTCCATTTCTATAACTACTTTTTAAATTTTTTAAAGATTTTTTTGTTGCCGATGGGGTGTCTCTGTAACATCTATCCTTAAAATCAGCCTGTTCTGTGCATATGCTCTACATATTCCTGCACACAGGAGCTAAAGGTTAGGTAGGAGTCTTTCTAATCAGATCCTAGGAAGACAGCCCCAGCCTGCCTTATGAAATGCAGCTACCAGGATAGTCCTTGTATGGGAGACTGAGGCTTCCTGAGCTAGTGATAATCAGCATTTCTGGAATATATTTGTACAATAGGTGAATCACATATTTTAGGGCAGCACTGTCTAGTGGAAATATAATGAGATCTACATAAGTGCTTTCTTAATTTTCTAACAAAAAAGAAAAATGGCACTGGCAAAATTAATTTTAACATATTTAACTCAGTATACCCAAATTTTGATATTTTAAACATATGCTCAAGGTAAACAGTTGTTAGAGAGAGATTTTACTTTTTTATTGTACAAAGTCTTTGAAACCCAGTGTGCATTTTATGGTTGCAGCAGATCTCAGTTTGGATTGACCACATTTAATATGATTAGGGGTCTAATAAGCCAAATGATATTACCTTTTGGATGGGACAGATCTCAAGAGCTCCTGAGAAAAGTGTATTATTACATTATAGAAGACTTTATAAGGTTAATCTTTGTGGAATTTTACCTAAAGACTAGTCATTTATCAAACTCTCTGAAAAGTAGTTTTAAATCAATTTATTTTTGAAAATCTTAATGACTATCATAAATGCATGTGAAATTTTGCTTTTTAGTTCATCTATTTTTTTTTTTTTTTTTTGCCCACATTTGGTTTATAGAAAGTCTAGGTCTGGTCCAATTTTAACTTCAGTTAAAATTAACTTCAGCTATAGATTTCGTTGGCATTTGCTTAAGTATAAAGTAATAAGAATATAGCAAAATGGAAACATGTAAAACCAATCAATTTCCCAAAGCATAGCAGCTGAGTTAAATAAAAATGATTTTTAGTTTTCTTTTTATCCCTTTATTTTTAGTTGTGTGATGCATGGTCACTTTTCTGTGTTGAGGTATTTCGTTACTTCCAATAAATTTCCTTGAAACGAGGTAATTGCTTCATATGCATAAAGCACATTCCATGAGCATGCTGGGGAGGCTCCCAAGTAAACTAAGCTTCAGAGACAGATACCATCACATCTGTGAAATTGTTCTGCAAAGATGGTTGCGACTGGAGCCTCTAGCTTCATAAAAGATGTTGCTGCAAGCTATTGAAGCAATGGAGCAAAGTGAAGGAAAGGCTGATTTTCAAGGGTGAAGATGCCAGCCTGCTATTTCACCCCAGAACCTGTGTCCTGACAGTACATGCATGGGTGACCCTGGCATTTGGCCCCACTTGCTGGGTGTAGTACAGACCCCAGCCTTCCTGTGTAAGGGACACCTCCCGCTGCCATCATGGCTCTTTTTGCAGATCAGGAGACAGGGTGTGCTCACTGCTCCTGCTCTTGTGGCTGCTGTGTTTCCTGAGTACACCATGATCCAGAAAACACTCAGACTCATTGTGGCTTTGATTGTGTTGTTATTGTCTTTTGATCTTTCTCTCTCTCTACCTCCTTCCCTCCCCTTTCTTTCTCTTCCTCCTTCTCTCCTTCCTTTTTCTTTCTCCCTTTCTCCTTCTTCCTCCCTCCCTCCATTTCTTTCTTTCTACTTACTTCCCTTTGTCCCTCCCTCTTTCCTTTCTTCTTCCTTTCCCCCTCTTCTTCCCTCCCTTCATCCCTTCTTTCTTCCTTCTCTCCTTCCTTCATTCCCTCCCTCTCTCCTTCCATTTTTCTTCCCTCCTTCCTTCCTCTTTTTCTTCTTCTCTACTTTCCCTCCTTCTCTCCTCCTCTTCTTCCTTCTTTCCTGTCACCTTCCTTTATTTTACCCACTGCCTGCTTCCTTCCAACAATTTGATCACGTTTCCATTCTGTTATGTGGATATAAGGACCAGTGACTGAATTGCTTTGCCCAGCAGTAAAGTTTTTTCCCCCAAGTCATAGAGAACAGGCTGTCCAAGACAGTCAGGTACACCTCCCTGTGGGATAAGTATCATAAGCTAGTGGCATAGCTGGCAGCAATTGGAAGAATCAAAGCAACAGAAGTCTCCCATTCACAAACTCTTACTTTTTACTGCTTGTTAAACAAGTTAATCAGGGATTACCTGGTTCAGGGTTTATTGACAATGAGCAAAGCATTTGTGGCTTAAAAGTTATTGGATATAGCTATGGTAATCATACACATCTTAGCTGAGAATACCAAGAGGTTATATTGTGCAGTAGGCATGGACACATGCCCAGTGGACTTGACCTTGGGGGATCCAAATTTTTTATTCACACTTATTTTGGATCTTGTTCCTGCGATTACCCTCAGAGACTCAGGCACATGCTTGTGAATATTCCAGGCTAGGTGTTCTTTTTCTTTTAGAAATAGCAAAAAGTCCTTTTAGTATCTACACCTTTAAAAAATGTTGAATTAAATTGGGGGATACAGCTTTTCTAAATAAAAAACAAGCTTTAGTCATGATGTGGTAATAATTGTGCTCTGGAATGACATAAATTCATCCTAAAAACAAAACAAAAGATTAAAGCTTCAGAAGATGAGCCCAGTTTATTGTAGCTGATTTTGAAGAAATTCTGACATTCAGTCTCAGCTCTCCACTCCCTAGAGTTGTGATGTGTGGGGCAAGCATACCTAAAAGCCCTTCTTTCTTCACTTGAAAATCCACTGAATGAAATAATTTTTTTCCTAAATGTATGATGTGTAAAGTGGCATTTCAAAAATGTGTTGGTTTACATAACTGGGTTAGAAAGGATGAACTTTTTGACTGTGCTTGCTGCACACATTTTCCCCTCCATGGGTGCCCAGGCCACATCCTCTGCTGGTCCCCGCCTTCATTTCTCTGTCCTTCACAAAGAATCTCTTATGATTTGGTCAGAAGTATTCTTAAGATCCTTTTCTTCAAACATCACCAACCCTTTGGGCAGTTATCTACATCTCACAACTTCCAGACTGTTTACCTGAGTCCATCTGAGCATATCTACAACTCTTGCACTCCTTTGTCCCAGTGCTAAAAGCACAAACAGCATAGACGAAGAGATCTGTGAAGCCCACAGCCTGTCATTTGCACAGGTTGTGCCCCACTTACTTTGTACCTTATGTGCAGGTGGATGGCAAGATCCTTCCAGACTGGTGAGCACCTTGTATTGTTTCTCAGCCACATAACACAGCTCAGGGTAAAAAGTATAAATGGCATGAACATGTTGACATGCAGAGATGTCAAGTTCAATGTATTGTGGAAATCCTTTTCATAGGACCCATTGAGACTGGCTGTTGAAATAGAAACTCATCTTTCCAAGGAAATGAAAGTCTGGATTCAACATTTTAATCATCAGGATGAAAATATTTAAATCAAAAGGGAAGGGAGCAGTGCTGAAACAATTGGGGAAAAAAATAAAATGAGTCATCTAAATTTTTTTGAATTAAATATAGGTGGGAAAAAATAAGAGGAATGCATATTAAAGTTTTGCTATATAATGAAAAATTACTTTGCAGTTTGGAGTCTGTGAAGGTCACACCCTCTGGCCTTCTCCCAGCCCTTATGGATACAAATAAATCCAAACTGATAGTATTCTGGGATCTCAGAAATGATTTTTGTTGTCCTCCACTATTTAGTATCTTATTAAAGTGTTCATCATATGTACTATAATTTATTTCATTCTATTAGTCCTGAAAACTGAAAAAGAAATCTGAATTATTGACATATTTCTCAGACCCATGTGGTTCTCCAATGTACAGTCACTTAAGTCCATTGCAAGCCATTGGATTAAATGTTATGGGAATTCAAAGATATATTAGAATTCATTTTTTTCTAGAAGTCAAATAAACTGTGGAGACCTAAAGAGAAGCCTTGTATCACACTTCACCTTAGATGTGGAGGTAAATGAAGAACAGGTTTTGAGTGGTATCAGAATTCCAGAATGCAAGGGACCAAGCAGAAGGTTAGTGAGCCTCTTTGCCATAGCAGTTAATGAGACAGATACTTGTTAAGCACCTTTGCTGTCCTGTGCATCCTGCTAGGCACAGGGGTCAACAAGGAAAGTATGTACGTGGGGTCAAAGAGTTTACCTTCTGTTGGGAGAAAGAAAGGATGCAACTGGCCAGATAGGGACAAAAAAATGTTAAAAAGAAAGCTAGAAATAGCTGGGCGCAATGGTGCATATAATCCCAGCAGCTTGGTAACCTGAGGCAGGAGGATCATGGATTCAAAGCCAGACTCATCAACTTAGGCCCTAAGCAACTCAATGAGATCCTGTCTCTAAATAACATTAAAAAAAAACAAAACAAAACAGGGTGGGGATATGGCTCAGTGATTGAGTGCCCCTGGGTTCAATCCCCAATACCCCCCCCCAAAAAAAAGAAATAAAATATGGAATAAGCTATCTCCTTATTCCACCAACAATTCTGCTTGGTTTTGAAACATCTGCTTCAATTAAGATATTTAATGAAATATTTAGCCTAATGCATTGAAGTTCATGACTACTTTTATTGAATGCACTGATTATAGTTTGGTCATTCTGGTAGAAAATCATGCACTATGTAATGTCATTTCAGTCAACAAGAGATTTCACACATGACAGTGGTCCCATAAGATTATATTGCCTGGTGATGTCATAGCCATCTTAGTCTATTAAGTCTACTCTGTGATGTTTGCACAAGACCAAATCATCTAATGATGCATTTCTCAGAACATATCCCCATTGTTAGTGAAGTACGTATGATTGTAGTAGATTCTGTCATCACATGGATGAAACAGAAATACCAAAGGGCCTCTAACACTGACACCTTCCTCGCGCCCTCAGTGCCCACATGTACAGTTTGAGCAGTAGTATTTTGTTGCTGTGTAGAAAGACCCTATTCCCATGAAACACATTAGATAAAATGTCATTGAGAAATCATTAGGCATTTGCATAAATTCTTATTCAGCATCCTTAACAGGTGATCACTCACCTGTTGGCATACAACAAGAGGCAGCCTGCTGGGATGGGAATAGGAAAGACAGTAGAATGTCAGGCGTAGCTTTCTTGTGCTCATATATGAATACACCACCATGTAATGCTACATCATATATAACTACAAGAATGGGATCAAAATTGGAATGGGTTACACCCCATGTATATACATAATGTCAAAATACACCCTACTGTCGTGTATATCCAAAAACAACAAATAAATGCATAAAAAAGAGGAGTCTACTGTAGGTTGAGGAAAACTCTGAAGATTAGACACTGAACTAAATCTGCCTATCTGCAGCCACCCCCGCATCCCTCTGCAAAACAATTATTTTCTCTTCTTCCAAATATTAGAGCTCTTCTAATTATTGCAAGCAGCTATATAGGCCCTGAAAATATTTGCTTTTCCTGGCTAATGTTTACTAGTTTCCTCAAGATACAATGAAATATCTACCACAATACCGTGGGCCTTGCTTCTTCTCACTGTTCTTGCTCTACCCTGGCATTCTTCAGTGTGTCCAAGTCCCTCCTAGAACAAGACACCTATAGGACCTTAGCGGTCTTGGCAAGGAATGCAGAATGAAAGAGAAAGCACAGCCCCTGCCTGGGAAGGAGCTCTGTGTCCACATCTGCCTTCACCCTCAGGGTGTGCTGGAAGACAGCACATTGACTCAAGCTGTTCAGTCCCACAGGACTCACTACTGCTGGTCGGTAAACACATGGGATCTTAAGCACATTTTCAGTGCTTTCCAAATTTATAGAATGTTCAGTTCTGAAGGGGCAGACTTCCTTTGCTCCTCCTGAGGTGGCACATGTATGCCCACAAGATTGTGTGAGAGGTTTTCAGCCACATCCCGTGTTACCTGTCAACTAAGAGCTTATGAGTCAGTTTCTCAGGAAGAGCTCTGGGAAACCACCGTCACCTTGTGTTAAAGCCTTTCATATTTGGATGGAAGAATGGGATCTTCCAATTATTGTTGTCTCATTTGATTCAGTATGTCTCATTTCAGTCCGTAAAAATCTCCTGGAAATGTTAGATATAGGAACAGCGATGGATATGACAGAATCCCTGCCCTTGATAGACTCATTTCTATAACTTAAGAAGAGGCCTTGCTGAAAACAGCCTATTTTTTTAACAGTTTAATAATATGCTAAAATTGATAATGATGATGATGGCTTTGTTAAAACTGATGATGAGGAGGGCTGGGGTTGTGGCTCAGAGGTAGAGCACTTTCCTAGCATGTGTGAGGCACTGGGTTCGATTCTCAGCACCACGTATAAATAAATGAATAAAATAAAGGTTCATCAACATTTAAAAAATGTTTTTTTTTTAAAAAAACTGATGACGAAGGTGGTGGTGGTGATGAAATTAGCATTCCTGACCTTCTAAGAACTCTGCTCTGATCCCCAGCTTCTCCACCTTTCTGGAGTGCAAACACCTCCAGAAAGAAGCAGTTCTTGATAATTTTTCAGTGAATCAAGCTTAAGGTCAAAGTCATGCTTTTTTTTTTTTTAATCATTGAAAACTAAGTTTTTGCAAATGCTTTAAAGGAGCAAAAAAAATCACAAGCAAGAGGAGAAAAACTTGCCACTGTCCCCATGGAAGTACTCCTTCAATCCTGTCTTATTCCAATGAAACAAGTCTTATAGTTAGCTCTATCAGATTTTTAATTGATTTTAATTTTTACTTTGGTGAATGAAAATATTATCTTTAAGAAAATCCATCCTCTCCTAAGAGCCAGAATTTCTGGGGTGCAGTCATTGAATCACTCAAGGGCAGGTGGTATGCCACGGACACAGAAAGACTTCTTAGAAAGTTCAAGTGAAAGGTGAACGAGGTAGAAGGTGAGCTTCAGAGAGTAGTAGTGTGTGGATAGATTTCTTTTCCATGTTTGTGCCATCCTCCTGTGTCTGTGTTGTGGACCTGCTGATGGAGTCTCTTTTCTGTTCCCCTGACTCTTTGGGGCCAGGAAGGCTCACATTCCAAGGCCCATAAAGAAACAGAGGCCTAGCAGAGAGGAGGGACATTTTACTATACTCAGAGTATAATGTATATACTTTTCTTTATTTAGAAATAATAACAAAAGGTCCATAATGGGGATTGGGGGGAGCATGGGCGGAATGGAGGAACTTTAAATAGGGCATGGGGGTGGGAAAGATGGTGGAATGAGATGGACATCATTACCCTAAGTACATGTATGAAGACACGAATGGTGTGACTCTACTTTGTGTACAACCAGAGACATGAAAAAGTGTACTCTATATGTGTACTATGAATTGAAATGCATTCTTCTGTCATGTATAAAAAATTAGAATAAATAAATAAATTTAAAATTAAAAAAAAGAACAAAAAAAAAAAAAAAAAACACCTGAGTTTCTGCTAAGATAACCCAGGGGCATTTCTTATTTAATTTCCTATCAATAAGCCATAGTTTCACTTTTGTTAAATACTGATAGATATTCATTATTTGAGTTTGTCAGAATAACAACAATTTTTGAAGTTTTAAATGGCCTCCTGTGGAAATAGCACATCTAACATTTTTCAGAAGGCCTGTGAATTCAAGCCAAAGGAGAAGGAAAAGAAGGTTTGCTGATTAGTGATTTTATGAGATGTTCCACAAATGGACCATTTGCAAAATTCTCACCTCAAAAAGAAAACTAAGTAGGATGTGTACATCAAGAAACAGTTATTTTTGGCACATTCCTTGAGGTAAAACACCTCTTTCAGGTGCTGCTTCCTTATTGTTATGGTGCCAAGATTAGAATGAGAAAACAGTGGTTTTGAGACCATGGACATCATCCACAGCAGTACACAGGCCCTGACCCCTAGAGAAATAAGATGGGCCTCCATTTTGTTTTAAGAATGAACCATCTGGGGGCACTGGACCTGAAGTGGTCACAGTCTGCCACACTCCTGAAGACAGACATGGAGAAAATCAACCAGATAGTATTTGAGATAGGAGGAAACAATTTCAATAAGTGATTTGTTACATTGTATAGTAACAGTACCCACTCATTTAATAAAAGGCACCAGAAACATATAGAAGATGCTGAGAGGTGCTGCCCTTGAATAATGTACAGCTGGAGGAAAAGAAGTGTGTCTGGCCATGGCTTGTGTAATTTAGTCTTCTCTACGGGTAGACACATCTCTCTTCCTGCTGCACAGATGAGCACATTCCCAGCATATGCCCAAGGCCCTGGCTTGGCCTAGAAATGGCATTCACTTCTTAGCATTGCCAGACTTCCTGCTTGGCCACTGCTTGGTCAATTTCTAAAATTAAAGAGGTTTAATTAACCGATCTTCAAATCATCCTACTTGTACCAACCCAAGTTTTTTGATTCTAAATTTGGGGCTCTTAGGACTCCTTAGCTGTTAGCATTTTTCAGTTTAAGCCCACATGTTTTTGACCTTTGTTACCATCAAAAGAAATGAATGGGCTGAATTACATATTGAGACATATCAGTATTGTATTCTAAATATCATTAGTAAACCTATAGGAAAATTTGGCCATGGTTTCTATGATCCAGTCTAGTTTCATTCGTAAAATATTCGTTGAGCGTATAGTGCAGAATAAAGAAAATCAATGAGATATGGCCTGAGGTTTTTGAAGGGGGCAGAATATGCAAAATACAGTGAAGGTATAAAAATCCACAAAACAAGGAGAGAAATCAGTTTTGATGAGAGAATATGTAGGCTTTTTAAAAGGTAATGAGTTACATTCTGTATCTTCAAGAATGACTAGAATTTTAAAACAGATTGATGGAAGAAGGTGATGGCTGAGAATAGGGACTTCAGATGGACCTTAGTGGCTTGCCTACTAGGTGTGGTTTGTGTGGGCAGAGGAGCAGACCCTAGGAGGAGGGCTGACACCGGAGGTGGGCCCCCATAAACTTGCTCTGTAGGCATGAGTAAGCTGGGCCAGAGGTGGAAGTGATGGGGAGTCGTTGGTGGGTGGCTTTTCTACCCCCAAACATTTCCTAGTTCACATCATTTCTTCCATTATTTCCTATTGCCAAGAAAGCTTACCCTAATTAGAGTCTCACCCTAATTAAAACCCCGGCATACTGAGAGCATTGATTCTTAAAACTGTAGTGGATTTTTTTTGGGGGGGATGGTGGTGCTGGAGATTGAACCTAGGGCCTTATGCATGCAAGGTAATCACTCTACCAACTAAGCCATATCTCCAGCCCTGAGAGCATTGATTCTTAGCATTTTAAAACATGTTATAGGGGCTGGAAGAATAGCTCAGTATAGAGCACATACTTAGCATGCTCAAGGCCTTGGGTTCATTCTCCTGTACTACAAAAAAAAAAAAAAAATGCACGTCAGAAACAAATAAAAACAACAACAACAACAACAAAAGTATGTTATAGGATCTATGGGAAGTAAGTTTGGGACATATCGTGACCCTCCATGCATAGTTCAAGTCAAAGCTCTGGAAACAAGATAGCTCGTTTGTCTTATTTTATAAATTCACTTAGAAATCTGTAGGGTTGAACTTACCAAAGTTAGCTATGAGAAATTAGGTGAGAAGCATTAAATGATCCGAAAGTTTGGAAAGGGGTTTCAGTAGAGTCGGGAGAATGAGAGTAGTGAGAAGAATGGAGGGGCGGGCCTGGAATGGGCTCTGAACATGGGTGAATCCAATGTCAACCCTTGGCCACCATGTGGCTTTGAGTAGCTTCCTCCTCTCTAAGCAGCTACTTGCCGATGGCACCCGTTGTGAAGGACTGTTGTCTGAAATTCTGGGATACACACCCAGGTGGAGTACCCAGCAGTTCTATGCATTGCCTCTTTGATGAGCAGGCCAGCTGTTGAGCCTGGTCCCATACTCCATTTCTTAAGAATCAGTGTGTACCTTCTCTCCTTACCTCCTACCTTTTCCCACCAACCTTCTGCTTTTATGGTGTAGTTGCCAGGTTTGGTTTGCAAGGCCCATGTGGGAATATAGTGCACTGAACAAGTAGCGCCTCTGAACCTCCAGCAACTCCTGCCCTTCACCCCCAATTCTGAAAGAGAGTTTGCTTTTGGGGGCTTGCAGCTCCCTGGGAAATCCTCAGGCAGGATGCAGAGGCAGGTGAGGGAGGGTAAATTGGGTGCTGATAACTCATTATGCCAAGGGACGCTAACCTTGCACACAGATAAACTCTGCCTCGCTCCTGACCGTTAGAAATGTGTCATTGAAGTGTGAAAATATTTATGCTGTTAGATTTCCCATCATTTCTGTTCTTTCATTCCCTCTCATTTGCATTGGTTACTCATAAATGTAGATCTTTGGTATGATTTACACAACTGCCCCAGGTGTCAATCTGTGAACAAGGATCACTGTGCGGGCTGGGTTCTTGGTGCCCCTCATTCTTGCATGCTGGGTGTCAGTGACTGAGCCACAGGTGGTGACACAGGCATACATACTAGTGCCAAGGAGCAAGCTAAAGTGTACTTTTATTTGACACATTTACTAGTATCAAACCTGCTTTAAAAACACAATAATTCTAGTTTCATTCAATTCATGCATTTCGTTTCTGAATAAAATGTGGAAACCAACTAATTATGAACTTTGTAAGTTTTGGCTTGAGGTCACTGAAACATTTATCACATCACTGTACATTAGATACTGCTCTGTTTCATATAATTTTAATGATATGAAGAGTGGGTTGCAGACATGATCACTATATATTTATGATACCAGCGGGGTGGACTTTATCTTAATTGGGTTTTTAAATTTAAAAAGTCATTTATCTTGATGAAAAGTCATATGTCTTAATAACCTTGATAAACTAAGTTTTACATGATTACACCTTAAGGTTGAAACACATTTCATTTCATCATTTCCCAGAAGGGGCACTGAATTCACCCATTTCCTGTTTTTAATCTCAGAATGTTCTGTATTTCCTCCATGTCTACTTTCCCAGCAGCAGAACCCTGGAAGCGATCGACACCAAACCTTTTTGCCCCTACCTGAGATTTATGCACTTTGCAGATTGTTGCTGTCACATCTACAATATGTTTGCACCAAAATTGATCTATGAGGCAAAACCCCCTGTCCCAAACATGTGTGAAAGCACTCAGCCAGTGGCTGGCGAGCACTTCATTGCAGCAGAAGTCTCTGGAGCCACTCTCATATTTGGGACTGTGCCATGTGTGGCATGCAAGTCCTCCTGCTTGCAAGCCATTTCAGCCAGCATCTCTCTAATCTGGCACTTTGGAGGCAGGGAGCATTTTTTTAAGCCTAAAGTTTCTAAATTACCTAAGCCTACCCTACTTTGCTTTGTTTCCAGTGTACTTTAACTCTTTTGAATAGGAAATCTTCCTTATCCAAGATTTTTTAAAGAATATATGTATTTTTTAAAATTTATATGTATATATACATATATATTTTTTAATTTATTTTTTTTTTGTGGTGGTGCTAGGGATTGAATGCAGGGCCCTGTAAATGCTAAGTAAGCGCTCTACAAGTGAGCTACATACACATCTGAGCCCTTTTAAAACTGCCTTAAAAATACTTTAACCTTTTCTTCTTAACTCAAGTTTGCTATTATGACTGCTAACTTTGGTATTACAGAGAGATTATTTGTAGGCACCTACTCTTTTATTGGCAGAGGGTGGTCGTCGTGGGATTCAACCCAGGGCCTCCCACGTGCTAGGCAAGTGCCCTGCCACTGAGCTACACACTCCCAGCCTTCATTCCTTTCTTTAGCCTCCCATGTAGTAGGGAAGTTGATGTTAGATTTTCCACAGCAGTCCAGATCTAAAATGTGTTTCTGAGGCCAGAAAATGTACTTGTGTTTGTTAATCCAAAGGTTCTGAGCTTCAGAAGGAAAAAGTCATTTTTCCTGAATGTTGCAGGCTTTAGAGTTCTCTTATCTGTTTGGGTGGCACTGGCACTTTCCTTCTTTTCCTCTGCTTTCTGAGTTGCAACTTCTTACCTGGTGAAAATTAAAATGAGAATCCTTTAGTTGCCTTTTCATAAAATAAGGGAATATAAACTGGGAATGAGGGTCTCGGGGACTGACCCATGAGTAAGCGTGTGAATTGTAGTTCAGGGTTTTTTACTTCTCCTTTGGGCCTTGGCTCAGAGGTCAGTTTTACTTTCTTTCTCATTCTGGACCCGTTGTCACTGGTGGATACAGATGGAGGTTTTTAACTTCTGAGTAAGAATAATGTCAGTGGGAGGGGATGACATCAGCTGGTGACAGTGTTGATCTTTTCAAGTATATATACTTAAAATGTAGCACTTTAAAAGGAGGCCAAAGGACTGACTTCCTCAATGTCTTTGGTCTTTATTCAGATCTTTCCAGTTTAAGCTTTTGTTGTACTTCAGTCACTTAAACCTGAAACCTCTGAATTGAAATAGAATATGAATGTTTTCCTAGCTAAAGTACAAATATGTTTTTATTATTTTTTAGGATTTTTATTTTGCTTGGTCCTCTACCCTCACATATGTTGGCATAATCAGTAACCTACATTTGAATATTTTGTCACTACAGAGAGTAAAACTTTCTGTGAGCTACATGTAATATATATTTTCCTCTCTTGCATATTTTTAAATGTTTTTATATTCTGTTGCCTGAAAATGAAATATTGTTCATAAGCAAGGTTATGGCCTCCCACATAGTTAAGGCTTAGCTTTTGTGGTAGAATCACTTCAAGGAAAGGGTTGGAAGCTTCTGGGGCTGCAAGGTGGTCAGCCAGGAGGCAGTGCCCAAAGCCTAGGCACAGGGTACATTGAGAACATGCACTCCTGCATTAAAAGCATTTACATTCCCATGTTTTCAAGGTTTTCAGGACCCTGTGCCTTTAAAGGAGATTGAGAGACAAAAAGAGAGATATGCCCCTCTCTTGCCTCAGTTCTGTCAGCCAGTTCTCTTGCCATAATGAGCTATTTTAGCCTTCCCAGGCCACCATACCTCACCAAACAGGGCTAGCATCTAGAACCTTCAGATGTCTGCTGGCCCCACTTTCTTTTTTTTTTTTTTTTTTTTTTTTGCAGAGGACTAGTTGACCCTGAGGGAGTGCAGAAAAAGGAGTGGCCCTTTTTCCTTCTTGTCTCATCTCCAGCATGACATCAGGGGTTCTGTGATGTTAGCACATTGAAGAACTGACCATCTAGACCAGTACCAAGTGACATAGGTGACCCTAGCTATATGGTCTCTGTGACACTACCATCCAGGTTACAGGTATTACAGGTAAGGATACCCACATGACAGGTGAGGTCAGGTTACAGGTGATACAGGTAAGGACCTCCATATGTTACAGGTAAGGACATCCAAGTGACACAGATGATGCATATGAGGATATCTCGGTGACATAGGAGAGAACATTCAGGTGATATGGGTGACACAGGTGAGGACATCAGGTGACAGAGGGAAGACCATTTATACTACAAGAGCTAGTTCCCAGGTAAGCTCAGGTGGTCTTTTGGACCCCCAGAGCCTGTGAGGGACATGCCAGTGCTTTTGCTCTGGGGTAAATTTTTAACTATTTTGTTCTTATTGAAAGGGACCCCTTTTTCATGAATCTCTAAGTTTACTGTGAGTACCTCTTACTTATTAAAATGTATCAACAACCTTCTTACATATTTTTCCCAAGAATATTACATTTCCCAGAGCCTCAGGCCTGTTTCTGTGGGGCAGACCCTGTGATCCCAAAAGCTCCCCACTGCCAACAACTCTGTTGACAGGAAGGAGGCCCCCGTGCTGGGACCCAGCGAGCAGAGACCCATTCTGCAGAGGAGGCAGAATCTTCCTGGCATTTTCCTGGAAGGCACTGACTTGTGGGTTATGTTGTGATTATCAGTAACATAGGATTTTAAAAACCCACCCTTGAAAAAAAAAAAAAAAAACACATTTGCCTTTGTATATTTGTAGTATGTCTTTAGCAATTCTCCCTGGCATGGAAGGAATCAGTGGTTCTCCTAGCCTGACAGGGACCCATGCAAAGCTAGTTCATTTGAAAGGTGATTTGGGGGCATAAGGGAAGAGGATAAAGAGAGAGCCAGTGCAAAGGTTGTCCATTGGTCACTGCTGTCGGTGACTAGGTATCTGTCTTGCCATGGCACCTTGGTGTCAGAGTAGCATGATGAAATGCACCTGTGTGAACAGATTTCTCCTGGCAGCCTCAGGACCTCAGGGCAGAAAGCAAGTGACATCTGGGTGAGAGTACTAGGTCCCCTCTCCTGAGTGTAACTAAGATGTGCCAGAAAAGCTAGGGACACAGTACCCCAGCAGCTGTCTTTGTACAAGGTACTCTTCTAACTAGAGCAAAAAAGCAAAGTTTGGAGATGAGAAACTTATTGGCCAAAACTGAGGGTGAAAAAGAGAAGGCTAAAATTTTAGAGATTCAGATCTTTCCTTACCCTCTCTAGCATTGCCACTAGTATTGGTAAAGAATTTGAAGAGAAACTCAGCAGTGCTCTTGCTTGCAGGCCCTGTGGTCACAGGTCCTGGGAAGGGGACAGAGACTCCTTAGGAACTGGCATAGAGTCAGCATCCCCCTGGGCTTAATAGGTGCCTCTAGAGTGCATTTAAATTTATCTCAGCAAGAAAATTGATGTTTAGGATTTCAGTGTCATGCATGGCCAGCTGCAGTGTTTCACTTCAGGGTCAAAAGTGTTGTGATGGGTAAGAACAATATGTGCTTTGCAGAAATGACACCCAGAGCATCTGCCCCAGGAACACTCCCATCAGGAATAATCTGGTATAGGGAGGATGGGCCTGGGTCTCCCAGGAAGGTGCAGGCAGTGGGGCTCCTTATGGACAGCCCCATCCCATCAGATTCCATTGGCAAATCAACCAGCCTCCAGGCAAAGGACTAAGACATCCAGACTCTCCTTTTCACACACAGGGACAGGGACCTGTATGGTGACATCCTCAGTGACCTGGTGAAGGGTTGAGTACAGCAGGGCAGTGTCCTGTATAAGGAGTGGTGAGCACACTGGTGAGCCCAGGAGACTCCTCTACTGCCAGGAGTGTGCCCCACCCCAGGCCCAGATGTCTGCTGAACACTGTGTACCTTGGTGGCAAACCAAGAGGCCATGGTCAAAGCTTCTGTCCAAATCAGTTCACAGTCTCTCTTGTTTTAAATTCATTGCAAAGTGATGGTTCGCAAAAAAAAAAAAAAAAAAAAAAAAAAAAAAAAAAAAAAAAAATACAGCAAATGGAGAGAAACAATCCTCAGAAAGTACTGCTTGCATTTTAAGTCTTCACAGCTTATCTGCAGTTTCCTATCAGAACAATAGTGGTCTTCAGGATAGCTCTGGTATTCTTCTTGGGAAGTAAGGAAGAGGGACGGACAACGGTGCCTCAACTTCAAAACCTGTGCTGCTAAGGGAGCCTTCCATCCACATCCAGGGGCCTCCCTAGCAGGACAGGCTACACGCCGCCTTGGTGGGCCCCTGCCCTCTCCTGCCATGTGCCTGTGAAAACACTAGATAAGGATTTTTTTCTAAGCAACCTCCAAGCTCCTCCGGTGGGGATGTCTTTGACTCAGAGCTCTGTGCTGGTTATCTCCACAAACAGAAAATGCCACAGACAAACGGGTTAATTTGCTATTTTGTTCTTATTTTTTCCAGGCTTTTCTTTCCTTTTCTGTTCCCTTTCTTTAAAAAGTGATATTTGAGGTCCCTAAATGTGTTTTGTCTATCTAAATATACTTAAGCTTTCTGTTCTATTAGTCCCTTTTTTTAACCTCAGCCTCAAAATTAAACTTTTTTGATTATAACATTAAGAAAGTTTTTCTATGTTTGACTCTTTTTTAAATATAAAAGAAAAGAAGAAAAATGGCCTCTATTAGAATTATTAGGAATTTTGGATTTTCCGGATCTAGTACCATTTAGGGGCAGATGTGTAGGGCACACTCAGGTCAGACCCCTCAGCTAGCTGGATTAAAGCAGGCTTGCTACTCTCCCTGTGAGGCTAAGAACTAAGAGCTCAGTCTTAAACATTTGATTAAGGTATAAGAAAGACTCTGTGTTTGTGTGAGTGTGTGTCTCTGTGTATCTGCATATGTCTGAGAAAGGGCACATTTGTTGTGGTGTGAAAGAGTACATATATCTGTTCTTTAAATGAATGAGTGTGGGGGGGGTGCCTCTGTGTGTTTGTGTACCTGTGTGTGATTGAGCATATGTGTTTCTGTTATTTGTATGTGTCTGTGAGTCTATGGATGAGGACATGTGTGCCTCTATATGAGTTAGTATGTGTGTGTTAGTGTGTATCTGTTTCATCTATGAGAGTGTATCCATGTGTAATTAAGTATGTGCATGTGTGTATGTGTGTGTCTTTGAAGTGTAAGTGAAGATATGTGTATCTGTGTCTGTATGTCCATGCGTGTTTCTGTGTTTGCGTGTATCTGTGTTTTTGTATGTCTGTATGTGTCTCTGTGATTGTTAGTTAAAATGTGTGTGTTTACATCTGTCTTTATGTGTGTCTGTGTGTTTGTGTCTCTCCCTGTGTCTCTGTGTTTGTGTGATTGTATGTATCTGTGTATATCTATGAGTGCCAGTGTCTGTGTGTCTTTGTGTGTCCATGTGTGTCTGTGTGTTTTGTGTGTGTCTGTGTGTGCATGCACTCCACTGAGCCACTGAATGCAATTCCTTGCTGTTACTTCCCTTTCTGTCACTTCTCCATAATTCTTCACATTTCGGTTGGGCTGGTGTCTTGGGCGGCTTCCTCTTTTCCTGCATTCCTATATTTCATTATTTGCCCTTGTTCCTCTTCTTGGGTTCTTACAATACAGCCAGGAGGATGTGGAAACCCAGTTACAATATGACACACGCTGCAGTGTCACAATTGCTGTCCGTGGGTCTACCTCCTGGGGACAAAGCATCTGGATGAGGCTGGAGAGGTGGGGAGGTGGGACAGAATAGAGAAGTGGGGCTCTGGAAGCGCAGGGTCTCCTGCCGGCTGGTGGCATTTCTCTGAAGCAGAGTGAATCTTGAGTGGGTGGTGCATGTGCTTTTGCTTTCAGGGACAGGGCCCTTTCTCTCAGCACCTCATGATCCTGCTTTTCCCTCAAACCACTTGCTGGCTCCTAACTTCCCTCTTTCTGCTTGTGGGGTGTCACCATCGGTCAGAGTCTCCCCTCCCCTCAGGCTTCTCCATCCCTAAGACTAATCCCTAAGCCAGTTACCCTGTGATCACTAGGCAGGCACCTCAGATGGTACCCCTTGCCTGGAGACATCATGTGTCAGCTCCAGAGGCTCTAGAATCAGGCCCAGACTGCCATCTTTCCTGCATCCCAGGTTACTTTCCCCACAACTCTCCAAGCTGGTGGACGACCACCCTTGGCCCCACCCCATGCCTGCTGCTGGCCTGCCCTGGCCTGCATTATGGCTTGCTGGAATGTCCAACTTCTGGGAAGCCAAACCCTATGTGACTTCTAACACCCCTCCCTCCCTCCACCTGTGGGTACACAGTGACCTCTGAAGGATCCAGGCCCGTAATGTTCTGGTACATTCTCCTCCTCATACTCCTAGACTGAAAACTCCCTGATGGAGGGACCATGTTTTCTCTTTATGATTTCTCAGGTGACTCCCTTGGGGCTTTGTGTGCGCATGTGTGGAATACCTGAGGTGGACCTGACTCCTCCAACTGTACTTTAAATGGCTTGTTCAAAGGGCTTCATTCCATAGTGTATGAGCTGCTAAGAAGGCAAGGTTTATAAGAGTTGGCTCAGGACTTCGGAGAGGGAATAAATGAGGGAAGTAGAAGTGGGCTGTGGAGCCCCGTGAACATGGGATCTGATCCTTATCATTTCTTACCTGGTGACCTTGGGCAGCTCAACCACCTCTGTGAGTCTTATTTCTCTCATTGGTAAAGTGGGAGGAATAGTTCCCTACGGAGATGCTTCGAGGATTAAAAAAAAGAGATTGTGCAGGTGACATTTAAAAGAGGACCTTTACATAGAAAGCTCACAGGCTCCTATGGGGACAGCTGAGTGAGCCAGCAGCCTTGACTTAGACATTACATTGCCTAATGCTTCCCATTTTAAAATGGGAAGAATGTATGACCTAAATTGGTCATTTCCATACATTTCCCAATAAAGTGTTATTGAACCATGAAGCTAGAAAGATAGGAAAGAAAGGGAGGAACTACCTAATTCAAAGAAATGCTGCTGGTGTGAAGGACAGGGCTTTTTGAGATACTCTAATCCTAAGAAACAGCCGGTATCTACTTGGAAAAATCATGTGGCATTTGAAGGTTCTTCCCAAGAGATGTGATATTTTGACACAAGTGCCAGGAAGCCAGAGGTTTCTGAGTAATAAGCTGAGCTCAGAAGAAGGTGGTGGGTGGGGCTTGGTCAGGAGAAGGGGTGGCAGAGGCAGATGTCTTTGTGTCCCTATAGTTGTATCCAGTCCTGAGACTGGCTTTTTTATGGGGTTTCACATGTGAGGAAGCTGAGGCTTGGTGATGTCATGTGACTCTCTCAGGTCCGAGAGCCACTAGGAGGCAGAGGAAGGGCCAGGAACAAATCCATTTCAACAGCACTGCCCGTGGCTGGAGCAGACCACTCAATCCAGTACTAATCATCGACACCTGGAGGCTTTATCGTCATGGTCAAATGCAAGAACACATGCTCAGCATTTGTAAAGCAATGCTAAAGGTTAGAAATAATGGGGAGAGGGGAAAGAGAGATAAAGGAAGAGAGAAGGGAAAAGAAATGAAGAAAAAAGGAAAAAAGAAAGAAGCTTTAAAAAGTTCCTTATGAGAAGAACTATGAAATGCAAAGTCTTTGGGCTTTAATTTACCAAAGTTAGCAGTAAGTTAACCCTGGAAGTTTGAAGGGTTTGTCTTGGGTCTTCTCACTTTGACTTGTCACAGTACAGAATTCTGCCCCAAGTCACAGTCCCTTGGCCAGAAGTCTCCACAGGAATGTGTCCTGATTAAGAAATGGAAGGAACATGAACTTTACTTCATCTTCTTAGTAAGATAGAGGCCCAGTGTGACTCCTGAGCATTTTCTGTAACCTCCTGCCCCCCAGAGATAGGATTTTCAGGAATGTGTCCAACAGTGATGTGGGGCTGACCTGGGGCTCAGAACATGAGAGGTCATATAACTTATCTGCATTGCTGTCCTCCTTAATGGAAAAGTCCCTGTAATGGGCCCTCTACTGATGCCACTCTACTGAACTGTATTGGTAAATATATGTGCAGGAAGAACAATCTTGGTATGCCACATGCCAGCTCACATGCACACGCTGTATAAACACACATGACCACTCCTATACACATACCTGTGTGTGCTAGTTTACCAGGCAAGATGCATCCACCCCAACCCTTGTGCGACAGTTCCAGCCTCTGCTCCCAAACTTGCTCCCCTCCACAGATAACCAGCTCAGCCACAGGCTTGCCAAGCTGTCTTATACTTTCCACTCCATGCTGCCCACACGCTCACTACCGAAGCTGGAGCCTGAGAAACAGACTTCATGGGAGAGGCACAGGAAGAAGTGGCTAAGGCCAGAATGAGGCTTCATCGCCACCTGCAGTGTGTTAAAGCCATTGGAGTCCTGCTGACTACCCAGGTTAAAAGATCAGCACCCACCCGAAAACCCACAGTGTGCAGGACCACACCTGGGCCATGCAGCCTCTGAGACATCCTTTCTCTCCCGCCTCCTCCTCTGCTGAGTCACCCTTTGCTTGGAATTCTGACAGGGACCCGTTGGGCTTCTGGAAGGGAGGGACGGCAGAGGATCCACCCTCTGTGTGTCCTGGGGGAGATTACTTTATCTCTGGCCTCCCTGAAGCAGAGCCTGGGCTTCTGGAATCTTTAGGCTGACACAGAGCCAGTGCCGGGTATGGGAGGGAATAGCTGTGAGTGTTGGCAGAGGCTTCAGAGGAGCCAGGCCGCTTGATGTCCTCGTCACTTGACTGCTTCAGGGGCCAAAGGCAACAGAATTGGGTTTATTCCTCAGCCTTCTCTTTGCATGTGTGCGCTCATTTTAGATCGGGAGTGATAATCCGATAACTCATTGCTATGTTGACCATATTTCAGGAAGTCAGGTCAAGTTTAACAGGCAACTTATTTCCTTCTGCCTTCAGTGCTTGGTTTTGCCAAACTAAGAGCCCCTGTGAGCAGGTGCATCAGCCAAAGCACATCCCAGGCAGTGGATGAAGCTCTGGATCTGTGACTAAACCATGGGTTCCCTGATTGACAGCTGAGCTCTGCAACCCCATGTCTCTGCCTTGTGCCCTTCTCCCCCTGTGGCTCCATGTCACACGTGAACACCACCATCTACTGGCCGTGCAGAGGGGCCTTTGCTGTTTCTGATCTGACCTTCTAGAACCCAGACATTGGAAGGAGAAGCACAGAGTTCTGCTGGCCACAGAAATATCCTAGCAGTATCTGCTGCCTATCCCCACAGTCTGCGCTGTGGTGTGCAACTGTTACTTGCTAGGATCTCCCACCCTTACCATGTTGGCCTGTGTGTGATCAGTAGAAATGTCCCTCACTGGGATAAAATTTGAAATGAGAAATTAGTTAAAATTTAATTTTTTACTTAGATCTGGGACCTCACTGTCACCCTCATGGAAGCAGGGGGTGAGGGGTTTATGATTATTCCTCTCCCCATTTTCATTGTCTTTCCCTTATAATAAATAAGGAGTAAGCCTGAATGTCCCATTTCCTTCTCTGTTTTTAGAGCTTGACCTAAGTTCTCTCACTGTTTTTGTTATTCTTTTCCCCTGCTCTTTTTTTCACATGGTTCTCCTGAAATGATAGGACTTGGAGGTGGTGTTTAGAAACTTCATTGGTGTACTTCAAGTAAATGAAAATAAGTAAATATTTTTATTAAAAAGGCAATAGTTCTTTTTAGAAAAAGAAGAACAAAAAAGCAAGAATATAATATTCAGGAAATATCCCTGAGGTTTCTGTTAAGCCTCTTGAATGTACCCCACCGTATCATGATTCTAAGGTGATCAGACCAAATGGCCCCAAAATGACTATTAAAAGCTAATCCCGTAAATGGAACCATCATTTTGGTACCTGTTCTTTCCTTGTACTCTCTAGAAAAGTCTTTGTGTACATCTCCCTTTCTATACCATGGGTTTATCAATCAGAGCTTTTTCTAGCCTAATTAGTTTACTGGGAAACTTACTATTTTGTTAATTAAGTGTAAACAACAGTAGGACAGGTGGACCCAGTTGAGCCACATTGAGAATATGATGGACAGACGTCAGCCTCTCTCCATCTTCCATTGCCTTCTGTATGCTGTCTGCTCTGGAAGACAGATCTGAAACCTGGATCTAGGATTAAAGCAAAGTGATTTGACCATCATTGGCAGGTCCCACTTGAAGCAATCACAGCTGTCTTTCAACCTGTCAGCTTGAAACACCATGAGAGCAAGTGAGGTGCTGAGGAAGGTCACCTTGACCACATCCCAGCGGGTCAGTACAGGGGGCAGTGGGAGTTGAAGGGGCAGCTGCCCATGCTCAGGGTTGAAGGAGACATAGAGCGTTCCCCGAGGTCCTCTGTCTTTGCTCCTTCACCTTTGATGGACTACAAAGCATGCTCCCTATGGTTGTTCCCACTTGAGAAACTTGGTGAATGTTAGTTGGGTGTAGCTAATGCTGTAGACCCTGGAGACTTTGCTGAGAAGAAGATAAGGTGTTATCTGTTTATGGTTTTCTACTAAGCAGATAGTGACAGTGCCGTTGTCCCTGTGGTGCCTGCTGAAGAGCAGGGACCTTTTGAGTGTTACTGTGAATCTTCCCACAAACCTTCCTAACCAGACATGTTTATTCCCATTTGGTGGATGAGGAAACTGAGGCTTTGAGTAGTTAACACTTAACCAAGTTCACACAGCCAATGGGAGGCAGTGTCAAACTGTCCTCTGGCCTTGACACTCATGCTTGTTTCACTGCCCACCCGCCTCTTCCTTCCATGAATGAGTTGATGGCCACTGTTGTAATCTGGTAACTTATGACTGTCCAGGTTCAGAGATGGAAAGAATGTGTGGACACAGGACAAAGGAAGCCAGAGGACCCATTCAAACAGAGAGCCAGTCTATGTGGGCTTAAATAACAGACAATACCAAATAATGGCAAGAATGATCATCCCTGTTGCTAACTTGGTCTGAAGAGACCATTATTTCCTGGGAACTGCACCACGTAACCACCATGAGAAATCAAATGTTTTCTGCCATGTATTTCTGAAAATGTTCAACTTCTATAGTTATCATAAGAAAGTAATAGTAAGAAATTTGTTAACTACCTGTAATAAGCACCCTGCCTGTCCTGGGGCTTATGCCAGAGAGCAAGTGGGAAGAAAAGAGGCCACGTACTATGGTCATGACCATTATCTGCGCACAGAATTAGGCTGGGGACAGCGAACTTCCAGAGCTGGGCATTCATCCCAGAGAGGCTCAAATGGAGACAGCAAGGCTGTAGGAGGTCCACTTTCTGAACAGGCAGATTTTGACCCAGGACTAGAGATTTTGTCTCATCTTAACAGTGGAAATAATGGAAGTTAGATATGACCCCATAAGTGAACCTTGAGGAAGATTATCTTAGTCCATTGGGCAGGATAGATGGAAGGAGAGCCTAAAAGCCAGGGCCCCAGGAGGCACACGTGTACCAGCCACATGCTGAATGGTGGGCAGGAAACACAGGCAGGAGATGATGTGGACTGCAGCCTTGGCTAAGCAATACCAGTGGCTTTGTGGATATGTGGGATGGGATGGGATTGGAGAACAGTAAGGGAGGCATCTTCAAAGAACTGAGATAATATGGCTGTGGGAGGTGAGGATAGAGGTGAAACCCATGTGTATAAGAATGGATGGAATCCAGATCAAGCACACTAGCACATGTGGGGATGTAGGAAGGAAGCTGGGTCTGGGAAGAGGATGCATCTGGAGTGGGGTGTTGCCATTGCGGAGCCTGGAGGGATGAAAGAGCAATAAGCAAGATGAAGCCCAGGTGGATTCTGCCATCAGAGCCCCTGGGCGTAGATCTTCTTGCCTTCTGTTTTGAACTTTTGCATGCCTCTGGCTCGAAGGTACTTTGCTGGGGACATGCAGAACACAGGGCTGCAGAGGACCCCTGACCTGCACAGCACACTCTTGAAGTCTTATGAGAAGGAGCTGGTGGATTGGGAAGGGGAGAAGAGACAGTTGTTAAAGCCGTTCCCGCCCTGCAGCTAGGCGAGTAGTGGAAAGGGTGGCAGAAAAGTCAGTCATTATAGGTGTGAGACCTCACATCAATACCCCACAGCTCTGTGTCAACAGCTGTGACATTGAAGTTATTTGTATATTAGCTGCCTCTTCTATAAGACTGAAATTGCAATACCTTCCATGAATGAGCAGTGAGCAAATGCTAGCTATCTAGCATTTCCTTCCCAGGAGAAAACCCACCCATTTGTGAAATGTCTAGGTATGGAAGAATTTTAGTAGCCTCTGGCTTTGACCCCTATGCAGGATATGACCAATACTCAAGCATTAACATGCCCATGTGTTCTGTGGGGGACCTGGTCCTCCTCTTGCCTTTCCTTTGCTGCCCTAGTCCTGTGACTCTCTCTGTAGCTGAGCTACCGGGTTAGGCTGTCCTTCCATTAAATGTTAGATCTGTAGGCATTGCCAAGGTCATTGCAAACCATATGTAGGCAAGTTCATAAAACACTAATGACTTGATTGTAATTGACAGGTTAATATGACTTAAGGCATACCCATAAACATCAAGCTAAAGCATATTTCTAAATTCTCCTAAAACAAACCTAAATAACTTACTTTCACTAGAAAATTGTCACTGTCCTTAGACTTGAAAGTGGAGCAGATTTCCTTCCTCTCATTTCAAAAATCTCAAGTAGGTTTTAGCCTCTCCCTCAGGTGAAATAGCAGAAGTTTATAATGATATACTCAGGTAAATGCAAACTGAAATGTGTTCTTGTGAGCATGTCCTCTTTTTTTATGTAATGTTCATCAATTTGGAAATCTGAATAGGATTCAGAATCCAAGGTGTTCACAGCATTATAGAATAGATGAAAAATTTCATAAGACATTTGGAAACAGAAATTCCCACCAAATGAGTTAAATTTGTTCTTGATAAGAAAAATGTATTTCATGAAATTTAGAAAACTTGGGAAAAGACTTCAATGTATTTTGTTATCTGTGCCTTTTTATAAAACTATGCCTTTAAATTTGGAGTGGAATTTACTAAAGAAATGAGGAACAGGCTGAGAACAAATCGCAGAATGACTTCCAGGATCCCACCCCCAGTGACCACTTCGAGGATGAGTGAGAGGTTGGACTGTATGATAAGCCTTAGACGTAGGGGCAGAGCAAAGCTGCACCTGCCCAGTTCTCCGAAGGAGTATAAGCAGGTTCTTATGGCCCGTTTCACAGCTTGCCAGAAGCAATGTGGGAATATTGCCAGACGGTACAGCAAGCTCACGTAGCATGAGGCACTCTCAGTAATCACTGGGTATGTGCCTACCTTCTGTCTTTGTTCTGGCCCCTACCTGGATGAACAGTGAAGAATATAGGCTTAGTTTTGAGGTCCACTGTAGGGGGCAGAGCAGGAGAGGTCATATTGGCCACACCCTTCACGTCATTGGTTGGCAGTCTCTTCATTGTTTGAGAGACTGTTGGTAAGTGCATTGTTGCTCCTGTGTGCCCGTGAACAGATGAGTGAGTGTACTTACATGAGCATGTGTGCACACTTGTGCCTCTTTAGCATCACAGACACAGCTTCCAAAAAGCCTATGCCAGGCAAGGAAAGATTACGCGGGAGAATGTGTCCTGAATGCTGATCGTCAGATACTAACTAGATATGGTCTTAAATTTGCATGTTTACATGTTAACCACCAAGATGGACAACTCCAGAAACTTACTTTGACCTCATAGTCCTTGCCAGTAAAACGGTGATGGTGCCTATCTGATGGCACAATGGTGAGGATTCAAGGTTATTTATGGAAAGTGCTTTATAAGCACTGACATTTGTAAAGCTTTGATTGATTGGTCACCACAAGACACTGGAGTTAGCTTAGAGTTTTGCTGTTTGCATCATTGCCTGTCCATACAAAACAACATATACTTCTTTCTCTGAACACAGAAGGTTGTGTGCATGAATGTGGATGGTGCATGAGCAAGAGTGCCTTCTTATCAATTCACCTTTATTGTACAGAAGTAGAACAACTTGACAGTTACATCTTAATTCTCAACTTTTTGTCATTTTTAAGGAATTAAATATTTAAGACAAAAATTAGGCTAATTTGAATTACACTAGGCAATGAATTGATTGTTTTGGAAAATGATTAGCATTTAATGTCTAGTAAGGCATTGTCATAGTCTTTATATTAATTGGCAACGTACACAATGGAAAGCATTCCGATAAGACTGCATGTTTCCAGGCTCACGGTTAGATTACCCAACACTGCACAAGTCTACATTTTCTAATGGTGAGGCAAATTCTGGACAGGCTGTATACACTTCTAATCTCTTAGCTTCCTTACTCCTCAGTTTATGAGTGAACATGAATAATACCTCCCCAGTGCCATGACTATCCGTGTATATACAGCAGGTGGCTGAGGAAGGGCTGTGTAGCCAGAGAGCTAGGTTAGGAAGTTGGCTTTCCAAATCACGTCATATTGAAGCACCATATCTGCACTATCATCAGTATCAAACGCATATCTGTGTTATGTCATTTAATCAGAGTTTTATACTGTTTTGCCTATTATAATATCCCTGTCTTAAAAACGTAACACCCTTTAAAACACATTTGCCTTTTCTCCTGTTATTTAAGATGGCAGATGTCCCTGCTCCCCAGACACAGAATAACTGAAGTTGAAGAGTTTATATAAACATTGGGAGCTCAGTGAAGATGACAAGAACAGCAAAGGTTATAATAAAATTGGTATTATATTATTTGCTATTCGAAGGCATCAATCTCATCACATCCATAGGATTTAGACCATCAGGGAACAAAATAAATGGATGGTGAGTGAGGGTTTGTTAGGAAATAATTAAGTCAGTCACTCCAAGAAGCAGTTTTGAAAGTGTCTCTCAAACTGCATTTGCCCATGATCTCCATATTTTATAAAGTTTTTCATGGGGCAAAAGGAAAGGTCTGTGGTCAGGTAAGTTTGGAAAACACTAGAATTTGATAAATAGGTCTGTTTCCTGAAGGTCACTTCAGAATACTCTGCTGATTCAGCAGTTCATCCAACAGGGTTAATTTAGCAGCTGCATTGTGCACACAACTCTGGTAGTCACTGGAATATGACTCTTGGATAGAAGAACCCGTGTGCATGTGTGGTTGTATACGTGTGTACACACCTGCATGCCCATGTGCAGAATCTACAAGTCTTAGGAAATAGGAACCCACTGGAAACAAGCCTTGTAAAACAGTTAGAACCTGAACATTTGAGGTGGTGATACCATTTATGAAAGCAGCTGCTAAGGAATACCAACAGAAATTGGTAGCTCATTTTGGAAGTAGGGAGAAACAACAATTTTTCCCTACCCAATGTGTTGCATGGAAAAAAAATTTCATTTTCTATGAACACTTACTAAGAGAAAGCTGAATAAAGAACATTTGCAATGCGCTCCACCCATGAAAAAAGCATACTGCTTTTATGTGCTCTCCCTTGAGATGCTGTGAATGAGGCTAAGATCTAGGACCAAAACTGCTGAAAGATTTCTCACAGTTCTGAAATGTTTGGAGTTACTGCCTCTAAGATGTTGAACCCCTCAGAGCTTGTTCCCAAGTACCCTTTTTGGTGTAATGCTGTGAGTTCAGATTCTTAGGGAGTGACATCCTGGTCTGAGCAATGCTGTTCTGTTGCTAGAGGGCCAACAATAGATTATTAGGTACCCAATCATTTTGATTAATGGTATCATTTCTAAATAATGCTGTCTTGAACTTTCACTGTATCTCTAATGGTATTACAACCCAGCTTCTCTCTTTGCCTTTTTTTTTATTGCAGTTACATATGGGGCTGATGGCTTTAGGGATTTTCATGCAATAATTCCCAAATCTTTCTCTCGTAAGTATATGTTTTGCTTCTAGAAATGGAAACATGCTCATTTCATACTCAGTTTCCATCATGTAAATACCGTGAATTGCATGTTATATCATCCATACTTACCTTGACACTTGAAAAAAAAAGGTTATCTTATTTAACTTATCTGCTAAATGTTTACCATTCCATCCAGGAAACATCTACCATCAGGGACATCACTTAAGCAATGAAATGCATCAGTGGGGTTTGGATAGTTGAGAGATGTGCTAGTGAGCATACTAGTGAGCAAAAGTAAAAAGAGGGTAAAGGTAGTACTGATGGAATTGTTGCTCATCAATGCTGTTGAACAGTTTTGTAGTTAATTTTGTAATTATCTCCTTTTTATCAAGTGCAGTGAAAAAAATGGCCATACTTTTTCTTTCACCATCAAACGTTTTTCAAGATAGTTTTTACAATTTGGGGGGGACAGGAGAAAGAAACATACTCTCCTCCTCTTGCTCTGGACCATTAATTTCAGAACTGAAAAAGGAGAAATCAGGCTTCCAGGCCATTCTCCAGGGTATCTTGCAGTGTAAACAAGCGCAGGGGTTCACACATGGTGCGGGTGGGACATTCTCTGATCAGAGCTGTTAAACCAGAAGCAGATGTTAATTTCATTTTTCTTTTCTGATAAATGATAAATATATTTGGGCAATGCCTTACAGGAGTATTTTAAAGAATAAAGAATGTTTTTTCTAAACATGCACAGAGATCTGAATATGAAAGTATTACAAGTTGGTAACCCCCTTAGAACTTCAGTCTTTGGATCCCCTATTAGTAAATATTACAAAACAATATCAGAAAACAGGTTGTGATTGTTTATATTGTTTGGTTGTTTGGGGTTTTGTTTTTTGATTTATTTTTCAGTGCTTAGGATTGAACCCAGGAACTTGAGTGTGCTGGGTAAGCACTATACCACTGAGCTACACCCCAGGCCCAGCTCATTGATATTGTAACAATTATAAAAATAGTCTCATATAGAAGAGGTGTCAGTAATAGTTAAAGAAATCACACCCTTGTTAACAAAGCTATTTAGTACCCCAAGATTATACTATTATCAATCTAAGGATACTCTTGCTCACAAACTAGATCAATGACTTTTACAAGATTTAAAAGTTTATAGAAGTCTTTCTCTAACTGATATTCCTTTGATTAATTTCAGAACAGTAGCTTGATATTTATTTCTGTGAGATATATGTGTATTTCTATATAACTGTTTATATATGTGAATATCTGTATGTGCTTATATGAACATTGGAAATTAAGTTGCCAGGACAAGGAAATCATATTTATTTGAGATGAACAATATTGTTGAAATGTTTTGAGACATCACATGCACTGAAGCATAAGATAATGCCGGGCATGGTGGAGCACACCTATAAATCCCAGCTGCTCTGGAGTCTGAAACAGGAGAATCACGAGTTCAAAGCCAGCCTCAGCAACTTAGCAAGAATCTAAGCAATTCAGTGAGACTCTATCTCTAAATAAAATTCAAAAAAAAAATAAATAAATAAATAAATAAAGGCTGTGGCTGTGGCTGAGTAGTTAAGTACCTCTGAGTTCAATGCCCAGTACCAAAAAAAAAAAAAAAAAAAGATAACACATTCTACCATATTTTCATTAAGTCTGAGGAAGGGGTAGTCCCCAGCATATTGTAACATTCAAGCAGATCTTTTGGCAGCCTTCAGGATGCAAAAATTGCTGCATGTGACTATATATGATTTGCACAGCTTTTATGAGTCATGATATGTATTTTGATACTTTCTGTCTACATATTTATGCAAATGTGTTCATAACCTATTAATAGGAACTCCCTTCTCCCCCTAATATCTCCAAATTGTGAATATCCTCCTTTGCACCTTTGGCTGGTTAACTTTGATGATGCCCCCACCCAACAGCAACCAAACTGTTCTGGGTCAATATCACCACCTTGTGGTCATGATGGAGAATTATCATCCATCTCCTTCAACACCTAATTCCTTCTTTCTTGAAATTAAAAATACCATCTCTTTGACCTCCTCCATTATCTTTATTCCAATTTGTGTCCTAAGATACTTGAGGAAGATATATATCCTTTGTCTTTTTTATACTCTTTTCCAATGTTCTCTCTTTTTTTCTGTCTTCTCTCTCCCTGACTTTATTCTATTTAAAGGCTTAAAACATCAAGTAAAACCAGTAGTTCAAATAATGCACCTTGACAAGATAAAAACCTTAAATTTTAAATAATATCAAGTTGTAATAAATGGTTCTATTAATCTTCAAAATACTTAAAATTTTATAAATCTTTTAGAGTAACATGTATATTCTTCATCTCAAATTTCATTCAATTACCATAGATAATTTCAAGGTAAATCTTAAATATTCTTATTGATTTTTACTTACTAATCACTGTGTAGCAAGGGTATTTTTATCTCCTATTTTTTTATTTAAAATATTGTGCGTTTCAAGCTTACATGGCTTGAACTTATTATATTGGAGTGATGATTTCAGGATATATTTTCAATGGCAAAATGCATTCTTGGGACCAAAAATATACTTTTCCAGTAAACATAAAGATATGTTCTAAAAAGTAAAGGAAAATGAAGAGGAAATACAACCTCTTTGTGAGGTGGGGCTGCAATTGTACATTATGCATTAAAATGCTTTGCATTAAAAATGTTTAATTATTCACAAGTGAACATAATGCTTGGCAGCCAATCCAGGCCTCTTGGCTTCTGTTGACCTCAGAGTTCCTTGGAGTCTCCGGATTCCTCAGTGCAGGTTGCTATCTGCTAAGGGCCATGTCACCCATGCCACGTTCAGAGCTTGGAGCCTCTCTTACAACTGTGGGGTTACCAGTAACACAGAAGGCCTCCAAAATACATAACAATAGGATTTTAGTTTGTCCTAATTTAAAATAGCATATGGGAAGTCAAAATAGCTTTTGACTAAGAGCTTGCAAACACTCTTAATATGAGCCATGTTTGTTAAATAATAAAATTGGGCCCCGGTCCATTATCCCTCAGTCAATGGAAGAGCTCAAGCTGGCCCAAGCCAGAGCATTCAGGGAAAGCAATGCACAAGTCCCTATTTCATGTTCTATATTTAATCAGCTCAATTGATGTTTTAAGTGTGGAGTAGGGTTGGGGTTTACAAAATATTTATAAGTATATTCTCCTATATTCAGAGAGAGTGTGACATTACATTGAAACAGTACCACCCTAAGTAGTTCTACATGGAGACTCCCACTTTCATGGATGCCTCTTTGAATGAACAGAAATCTCTTGATCTCCTCTCCATAGCAAGCATGCTGTTTACATTTGTACTCAGTGAGATGAGAGCCTTTCCCACCTCTGTAGAGAAAACCCCCACACTGCTTGGATCTGGTATTCCCTGTGCTGACAGTGTTGCCTGGTTGCTTCTCACAGATCCCCCTGGCCCCTCTGCTCACCCCCTTCCTCTTGGACTTTTCAGACTTTTCAGTCATAGTGTGGCCTAGAACTTGTCCTCATCGCTGTGGTACCCTTTTCTCTAGAACTCCTGGCAGCTACCCGCAAGCTCCTGTGTAAAACCACGCTCAGTCTGCTGTTGGTGAGCCCTCTGCCACATCTCCATTACTTAGCCTTCGTTAGCCTTGCCCACAAGGATCTTGGGATATTGTCTGGTCCTTTTTCTCGGAGACCTGAAAGATCACAGCAGCTTTCATTTTCTTCTCAGAGCTACCTGTTTCCATGCTGAAAATTCTTACTGCTGTTCATAGTCTGTGTAAGGGATCTCTTTATACAAGTATGTTTTTACACATATCCATCTGGGTATCCATATTGATCTCAGGATAATTTGTGATAGACTCTGATGCCTTTGAGTCTCTTTTTTCCTTTTTTGGCTTCTATTATAGCTGTCAGTGACACTGTCATATAGCCTAGTAATGACAGTCCTGCCTTCAGTGAGCTCTAGACAAATTAGTGGTTGATATCAAGTCTCCAGGCATTGAAGATGTCTGTGGTCTTCACAGCAATATCCATTGCATGCTGTCCCCCACGCTTCCTCATCTGCTTCCTTCCTGACACTTAGCTTTCCCTCCTTATGCAAGCAGCCTGCTGTGGCAGAACTTCCGTTCCTGCTTCCAGAAACCCAGAGGTCACTGCCGATGCTTCCCTGCTGTCCTGCTCCTCTGCAGAAAGTGCCCACACAGACTTCAGTCACACACGCCATAGATCACCCAAAGACTCACGCGGGTGCTCACCATTCTTTTTGATGCAAAAGAGCAAGGGTCACTTCTGGAAGGTGCTCAGGTGCTCCGTGTGCACACTAGCCCTTGGGAAAGCCAGAGGAAACTTCCTGTAACTAGTTGCCTCTGAAATTAGTGAAATAGAGCCAAGTGGGGAACTCCTGAAGTGGATCATCCCACCACTTGTTCTTCTGGGTGGGTGTCCCTTTTTCCAGCCACAGGAGCTCCTAGGTCACATGCTTTGCTACAGCCCTGTGTCTTAGTTCTCAAGGTGGAAGAACTTGTCACACCAACTGTAATTTAGTCCACTGGGTTCCAGAGTAGTCCAGTTTCACTTTTAAAAGCCCACAAGATAGATAATTAAGAATGATCCTAGATGTAAGGAGCACACAGGTCTTTATAGCTTTATCATGTTTCTAGTGCACATTTGACTCAGCCCATTATCTGTTGCTATAACAAAATTCCAGATACTGGGTGGTTTATACAAATAGAAGTTCATGTGGCTCATGGTTTTGAAGGCTGGCAAGTTAAAGAGCATGGCTTCAGCATTTTCTTGGCATCTGGTGAGGGAATTAGGGTTGCACTGCAGCATGGCAAGACAGAGCCGATATGCTAGCTCAAGTCTTTCTTCCTCTTGAAGTCACTGCATTAGTCAGCTTTGCATTACTAAAATGAAATACCTGAGACAATTAACTTCTGAAGACAAAAGGTTTATTTAGCTTATGGTTCTGGAGATTCTAGTCCCTGAACACTGTCTGGTGAGAGTACCAGATGGCAACAGCAGGGAGTAGATGTTGGAGCAGACCATTCACATCATGAGCCAGGACGTGATGAGTGACTGGAGCCTCGCAGTCCCTTATGGCATGCCTCCATTACCTAAGGGTGGTGCTTGCCACCACCTCTCGCAGATTCCACCACCTCCCAATAGCATCACCCTGGGAACCAAGCGTTTAAGCTATGGGACTCTAGGGGACACTTAAACCATGGCAAGACTAGTGCCAACACTGTTGAATGATGAGGGCCTAGTGAATTAGCTTCTGCCCCAAAAGATACTGGCACCTGCTGGAGAATACTGATTCTAGACAACTCAGCAGTCAGGAAACACCTTTGCCTGGATGGCAGACGGGCCTCACGTGCCTGCATCATCTCCCTTAGTGACCACATCAGTAGGATTTGGTCTCTTGTCTCTGGCACAAGGGTTAGTAAGAGGCTGATGAGATACAAGGCGTTCTAAGTCTCTGATCTCCAGAACGCTGTGGGAAACAGCATTTGAAGAAGCCCATCTCAGGATGGTCTTGCACACTGCCAGGTCTGATAGTAAGGGACAGAAGCACATCATCACTTCTGGGGCCTCCCATGGCCCATGTTCTAGTTTATTCCTTTTACTCCCTAATTTGTCTGTAAGTCTTTTCTCCAAAGAACTCATGAGGAAACCTTGGCAGTAGAGTGGCTAGAAATGTAGGCACTGGAGCCAGGTAGCCTTGCAGTTAGCTCCCAGCTCTGCCACTTACTAGCTGTGTGACCTTAGCAAGTTGTTCAACCTTGCTGTGCCTTAGCTTCTTCAACTTTAAAATAGGATAATGATGGTAGTTCCCTTGTGGAGTTCTTGCAAGGGTTAAATAGTTGAGTGCAGCTAAAATACTGTGGGCCTAGTGCCAGGTGGGTTCCATAAACTTTATTGGGGTTAGGTGGACCCTTGCTCTCTGAAGGGAGCATGCATCCACTTTCCATATCCCAGTCCCCATCCTGAGCTACCTCTCAGCGGTTAGCCCAATTCATCCTTCCAGCTACCCTTCAGTGCTGTGATAGTTCCCATTTTCAATGGGTGAAGAAATCAAGGCATGGAGAAATTACATGACTTGCCTAAGATCTCTGAGCTTTTAACAGAGGAGCTTCGATTCCAGACCAGGGCTATGGCTTTCACAGTGTCCAGACTCTTAAGTCTCCAAATAAAAAGGAATTTGGTGAACAAAGGTGTAGGGTTATGAACTAGGTTGATTATTGAAAGCAGTTGTTCTCAGTCTTGAGTGTAGCTTTGAGTCCCCTGGAAGGTTCATCAAAACACAGGTTTCAGGGCCCACCCAAGTCTCTGAATTAGCAGGTCTGGGGGGGACCCAGGAATCTGTACTTGTAACATGTGATGCTGAGGCTGCTTCTCCAGAGACCCAACTCTGACAACCATTAATGGGAAACATCGGTCCAAAATTACGTAGTCTTAATTGTCATCTGCCTCATTGCCAGTTTTACTTAGCAAAATGTACCTCCCCACTCTTGGGAGTCTGTGCAAACTGGGAGAATCGTGATGGCTTTCAGGGTAACTGCAGTTTGTCCTAGTTACAGTGCTGGACCGTGAGTGTGCTGTCAGTGTTTCAGAAGAATGCCAACAGTGCCCCATATTTTCTTTTGGAAGAAAAATGTACAAATGATAGAATTACCCTGTGTGTGACCGAATAGTCCTGCAGAGTTAGCGGTGGCTGTTGTATTCATTCACCCCAGCAGTTCATTGCCCCACAAAAAATGTTTGCCTTTGGAAAACTCTTCCTGATCTTACATGCAGAGATATAAGAGATCACCTCTACCTTAGGACTCCAGATGGATTTACATCCCTGTAAGATGACAAGGAAGTTGAATGCTCATTAACCAGAGAAACAAAATGATCTTTCAGAAACTTGAAAGGATCTGGGGTCACAACTGCAAGCATGAGTTTTCCAAGTTTTGCCCCCAAATTATGAATATTTACATGAAACAAGGAAAGGTAGCATTATGTGTAAGAGAAGTTCTTCAGGCTTGATAATCACCTCTTAGGGACTCTGCCCAGCAAGTTCACATGTCCTAAGGAGTTGGATCATGTGACTGAATATTCACCTTCTAGGTGCCAAGTGCCTGTCTGCCAGAGTATGTAGAATTCAGCCCCAGGTTCCTCCTGAGAGTCCACAAGATTGTGGATCCAATGATCTTAACCTGCTTAAAGTGAGGGCCCAATCCTAAAGTGCAAACTTTTCATAAAGTAGTTTTTTTAATATTTATTTATTTACTTTAGTTGTACACAATGAAATAATGCATCTATGTTTACGTGGTGCTGAGGATCGAACCTGGGCTGCGCACGTGCAAGGCGAGCGCTCTGCCACTGAGCCACAACCCCAGCCCATAAAGTAGTTTTTCATGCGTTTTCAGGTGCTCTCTATTTGGTCCTCTGAAGGGGGGCTGCAGGTTCTTCCCGTATCTCTCTACCTGGTGCATCCCAAGGGCTGCCATTCAATCCCACTGTGGATTGAACATAAGGAAAGCAAAGACTGCCCTCCCATTGGTACATGCTAAGAACTCTGTCCAGTTGCTCCTTGCGTCCATTTGATTGTCTTTTTGCTGTGTTGTGTTGTTGTTTTGTTGTTTTGTTTTTTTTCAATGACACTGAGTGGCTTCCTGTATTGTTTCTTTCAGCCAGTAATGTTAAAGTAGAGACTCAGAGTGATGAAGAGAATGGGCGTGCCTGTGAAATGAATGGGGAAGAATGTGCGGAGGATTTACGAATGCTTGATGCCTCGGGAGAGAGAAAATGAATGGCTCTCACAGGGACCAAGGCAGCTCGGCTTTGTCGGGAGTTGGAGGCATTCGACTTCCTAACGGAAAACTAAAGTGTGATATCTGTGGGATCATTTGCATCGGTCCCAATGTGCTCATGGTTCACAAAAGAAGCCACACTGGTAAGGCCTGGCATAGTTTTTCCTTTAGTGGCCTGAGAAGGTCCCATGGGGTGGTAAAGAGCATAATATCCTATATGGAGTGTTTTGAGCGTGTTGCAAATTGACTGGCAGCACAGCAGTTGCAAGGAATTGGCTCCAACTCGTACTGATGCCATAGCATCCTCATGGAACAATATTTAAAATAATTTCTCAGCATATGCCTATTGACCCTATAAATAAGAAGGGAGAAGTCAACAGCAGACATGTGAAGTCTGTCAAGGGCCTTGTATTATACACACTAGTTTCAGCTGTGCTGTTAGGTTACCATGTTAAGTGGTCCACGCTTACCAAGCAAGTCACAAAGATCTGAAAGTATCAAAACAGACTCTTCAGTTTTTCCACTTAGAAACCATGTGTTTTCATCACATTCAAAGTAATAGGACTTGTTCAAACAATCAGTTCATGATGGACTAGTGCCAAAAATGTCGTTTATCAGAAAGAGTTTAAATCAGTTTTCATATGGGTCACCCTGTAACAGCTGAGACATTGAGTAGGATTGTTATATTGTTATATTGCCAAACCTGTCATACTGAAAGTTTTCCTGGAGACTTTGGAAGTAGAAAATGATGTCATATTCTGTGTTCAAAATGAAAAAGCACAGGGAATCCAACATACAGCAGAGCTGTACCCAGGCTCACAAGATGTCCTGCCATGGGGTCATGGGCCTCAGTTGGCCACGATGGCCCTGTCCACTCGTGTCTTAGTGATTCCTGTCTATTGAACAACTTATGAACAGAACTGTCTGTCATACCACCACCACTGACGGTACTGGGCTCTTAGAAGCAAAGTATTAATGGCACTCATCTTGCATGAGGTTTCTTTAGAACTGAACACAAATTTTTCTTTCCATAGGAAGCTTCCTTAAAGGTGGGTAAAGCACATTACATTCACCAGCTCTAGTAGTCTCAGAAAGCTTGGCCATAATACGTAGTCACCCTGAGCTCTTGCTGCCTATGAACTGGCATCCTTAGGTCATCAGAAAATATCATCTGTCACTGTAGTCCAGGAGGAGAAAAGGTACTGTGGAGACAGCAGATTGTATATTTCAAGAAAGTGAGGAAGATGACTTGAAAATTATAGCCTGGTGTGCTCATTACATGGTACCAAATAAAAATCAAAAAGTAAGCAGGAATTCAGAAAATGCATTGAGACAAAAGTCAGGAAATGCAGATATTTGTGGGATTGTAATTTTTATATGTGAATTAAGGTGGTTTCTAAAATTATGTATTTCATTTGTAACACATCTGAAAAATCACAAATAAGTTGATTTTCAATAGACATTCATGTTCAATAAAAATTTAGTTTCTAAAATTAAGCAAAATTTGCTTTTCTGAGCAGGCCCCTTAATCTTCAAATTACCCAATGAAATAGATCCATCACATCCAACCCTCAGAAAAGCCTGCATAGGAGTAATCCTGCCATTCCCTTTTTTAATGAGGTGGAAATTAACATGAAGGAGGCTACTCTGTGACAGACACTTAACAGTGCACTCTAGGACCTGTGGTGATACATTCCTGATGAGGAATCAACCTCACAAATGAATTACTTTTCTGCTAATTCACGTAAAGTCCAATCGAATAGTGAAAATTCTCTTAAATAAATATTTGATAAGTGAATCAAATTCAGGCATACTAAATTGCCAAAATATAATGGCTGCTGCCTTGATAAAAAGAATAATTACATTTAATGAATAAACCTGCCAAGTACCGATATGCAGAGTGGCACCTGTTCTTTGATGTTGGTTTTTCCCCACAAATAGTGACTGAGTGTCACATAACACCCCAATGTGCTGAGTCCTTCACTTACAGAGCACATCACTTCCAGAAAGAGGGACATACCATAAACTTTATAGTTCCCACCTGGCACTTAAAAAAAACAATAAGAAGAGACCCCTGAAACTGTGAGCTCATGGATTTTCTTCACAGTACATTTCCGCTTACATAAATACAGGAAGGTCACAGGAAGCTATAGAAACACCCAGTTTGGCCAAACTAGGTTTGAATAACTACACATGCTAGAAAGGTTTTCATTTTCCTGGGATCTGGGTGGAATATGTCTGAAAAGCCATGCTGCCTGCATTTCCTACATTCAGGGCTGCCGTTATAGAGCAACATACTTGAAAGGGCCAATGAATTACTCTGGATCCTGTGAAAATGCAGACTCTGATTCACACTCCGGGGAGAAGCCAACAGTGGGCATTTCTAACAAACCCCCAGGAGACACGGGGCAGGGACGTGCCATGGAGCAGTAATCAGTGAGCAGGGCCATTCGGACAGCTGTTCACTTGAGAGCTTAGTAGGATTCATGACCCACACAGAAAGCTAGAACTCGCATCCTGACCCCGTGTCATGTTCCTCCCCCTCTCCCTGACCCAGTCAGTGGGGTTCCTGGGCTTCACAGTCTCTCCCCTAATAAGCAGGGGATTTTAGAGCAATCTCCAGAACAGGGCCCTTGCCTCTACCTATACTACCTCCTTGGTACCAGTCCCACTGGTGCCATTTTCTAAATGGTTCATTGGTGCTGGGTGTGTCAGTTCCTCTGTTTGCTGCTCCATTTCACAGCTGTGATTCAGGAGTGACCACAGTGCCTTCCCCGCCTATATCTCAGAGTGAGTGTAAGAATCAGATGGACAATGGTAGGGAAGAAGCAGGAAATGCAGAGGGGAGACCTCCATGCACATGTGTGGCTTTATTATTATAAATGGTAAAGAGCAAATAGATAAAAAAAACAAAAAAAAACAAGGAGATTGTCATGCACAGACTCTGTTACCATCTGTCACATCAGAAAGCACATGCACTTTGCTCCCTGACCACAGTGCTGCTCCTTAGTGCAGGGACAACAGGAGCAGGCCCAGGTCCCTTCTTGGGGTACAAACATTTTTAAAATTAATCTTCTTTTGATAGGCCCTCAGAAATCTCTAAGTTAACACATCCATAAAGCCTTTCTCTTTTACCCAATCAAATTATTAAAAGGGTACCCAGAATTCTTACAGAGGGCCCCTACAATGGAAAATGTGTAGAACGTCTGAGATAAAAAACTAAATTTGGAATTTGTGATGATCAAAGTCCTCATCCAATTTAAATAAATATAAATACAAGTTTGGAGAAAATTGATCTCACTTAGATGCAGGAACAAGCTGCTGATGTGCCAAGGGCAGGCGGCTGCCACTGGCAAGGGAAGGAGAATAGGGAACCCAGGCCCTGATCTGTAGCCCTGCTTCACAGACGTGTCTCAAGAGCAAAATCCCTTGAACGAGTGGAATACTCGTTCACTTTGAGGAATGCTGTCTTCAAGACCCCTCACCCTGGCCCTGAGCTACATATGCACCCACACAGGCAGTCAGAAGCAAATAGATTTCCAGTGGAGCTGGCCACAGCCAGACCCATGAAAGCTGTTGACTCAAATCAGAAGACAGGTGTGACTCTGCAAGAAACGACTGCCTTGCCTCCCTGCAGAAGGGCGATGTGCCTGTAATCTTCTGAGCACCGGCTCTACCTATGTGTTCCCTGCAGCAGCTCAGACCTAGGGGAGACCTGGCACTTCCCCACCTCCCCCGCACAGCAAGAGTCCTTCCCGTGCTAGCACTTCAGGTCATATCACAAACATACTTATGTCACCAGGAGTGTCCCCACATCCTCACTATGAACATTTTTGTGACATGGACTTTCCCCACTGTCTTCCCCATCCAGCCTGAGGGTGACCCCCTCCAAATGAGAACACCCTGTGGTTGGAGGCACATTCTGATTCACCATGTCTGGGTCTCTCTGCACACAGTAGTCAGTCTTCTTTCTCTTTTTGTCCACTTGGAGTTAAATACACATATTCATGAACAGGTACAATGAAGGCCTGGAAGTGTATCTAATCAATAATTACCTGACCTCTCCATGAGAAGCTCTGCAAGGCCACCTGGCTCCCAGCTATTTCAACCTCCCCATCCAATGTCGGCTACATGGGTGGGCTTGTAACTCAGGGAGTTAGGTAGTTAGTGAGTTCGTTTTATCATTCCGTTCCAACTTGCTTGACTTGAAACCCTTTCTCTCTGCTCAGCCAAGTCCCATTGGGAGAGGAATTTGGGAGAAATATTGAATGCACTCTAGTGAGAGCCAGGCCCTTCCAGCTGACCTATAATTGGATAGCACTGTAAATTAGTTTCAACTTTTCATAGTAGCACATCTTTCCTGCACAATGAAAAAGAGCGATGATCATCAGGAAATTCAAGTGCCAATATAGACTTTAAAATTTAATCTGGTGTGGATTTTAATAGTACCGGATATGCTTTACTTAATTGTTTTTGATAAGTGCTGTCTCCTTCATCACAGTCAGATCAATCATTTGGGAACACTATGGAAAAGACATTTTAACACATTCTTTATTCCTGTGAAAAACTTTTACCTGGGACATACATTTTTGTGGTTATCTTGGTACCAGGAATCATGGTCACATAGTTCCCTTCTTATAAATGAAGCATTTTTTTTTTCAATTATTTTATTTATTAAAAGAACTCCAATATCTCCTTACTTAAACAAGACAAATGTATCACTCCTTTCAGTTGGGAGTCAAATGCAGTGTTCATCAAGTTAGATTCTAAGATCTGTACTCCACTGTAAGTCAACAGCCTATTTCTTTTCTTGCAAAGACGTGTTCATCCCTTCATCAGACCCTGAGTCTAAGCAGTGGTTCCAGGTTCTTAGTCACAAATATAGTGGTACCATCCTGGAATAATCCCTCAGTGACAATTACATGGCATCTCTCATAGGGTCTGTAGTTGAAATATGACTTGTCTTCTGTGGATGTAGACAAATAAGTGCTTAAAGGGCTTAGAAGTTGCAAAGAAAGAAAAAGACAAGGAATTTCAATGAACTCTGACCTTCATGCCCTGCCATAGGGAGATCTGGGACTTTTCTTTGGAAAATGGGTCCTTGCTTCACTGTTTCTTAACTTCTCATTTTATTCAATCTTTCTCTCTCTCTCTCTTCCTCTCTCACCCTCACTTTCTCTGTCTGTCTCTCTCCTGATTTGCCTGCTTAGGGACAGACAGGTAATGGAGAAGAAATTGAAAGGGAAAATACAGGGAAAATGTAAATGAAAAGAAGTTATTATAACTGTTATAATGAAGTGCCTTTCATTTAAATATAAGAATGTAACGCTGAAATGAACTTGTGATCCTGAAATGCATTTTTAATGAGTTTCCTTTTTATTTTGCTGCTTCAGTGGCATATTTTAAAGACCCTTTGAAAAAAGCCACATTAAAAAACCCCACCAAATGCCACAACACGCAAAATTGGATATTGGTTTATTCCAAAACTGCTGATCAGGAAGAGTGGCTCTTCATCACAAAATGTTGCAGTCACTTTATTTAAATGAGTTTGAATTTGCATTGTGATGTGCCATTCTGATTTAGGGAAAAAAAATTAGATTTTCAGATCAAATTGACCCAGCCAGTGAAGCGTTAAGGAGCTGGCAGGTTTAGTCTGAAAGCCTCATGTTCTATCAAACCTGCAGCCGGTGGAAGTCACCGAGCCCCCGTGGGAAACAACTTTCTCGCTGCTGTCGTCGTCCTCTTGTCCCCACACTGAGTTTTGTTCTCACGGCTCTCCTCTCCTCATCCCAGGGGAACGGCCTTTCCAGTGCAACCAGTGTGGGGCCTCCTTCACCCAGAAAGGCAACCTGCTGCGGCACATCAAGCTGCACTCCGGGGAGAAGCCCTTCAAGTGCCACCTCTGTAACTACGCCTGCCGCCGGAGGGATGCCCTCACCGGTCACCTAAGGACGCATTCCGGTAGGTCCCCTGGGCGCAGGCCAGGAATGTCTGGTACCCCGGGCAAGGGGAGCCTCCACTGCAGTGGTGTGGGGCCCTAGGTCATGCGTTGCGTACTCAGGAGTTGTCCTTGGTGGCTGCCTTCCCACCTGGCCCTGTATGCAGTCCTCCATGGGAAATGGCCGCCATGATTTTAGCATGGGCCTCAGTACCTCACGTTCCACTTTTCCCACTGAAACAGAGGAAATGGGAAAGGAAAACCATAAACGCATGCACACACCACACACCAGGAAGTGTCACCTCAGGTAGCATGTTTCAGAAGAGGACTCCTCATTCCATTTTTTTCCAGGTAAGTGGGATTTTTGCAAAAAATTTTTCTAGCTATATCTTCACCAGGTACACTGCTCATGCCCTAGAAGTTTCTAAATACACTTCTTTATGGCCATGGCTAAGCCAAACTTATTTCTGTCTTACATAGAGTATTTTTAATAGCAGTAGGGACAGTTTTCTTTGCAGAGGTGACCCATCAAAGTGGCTTAGGACATAACCCCATCAACCAAGGACATGCCTGCCCAGGTCCAAGAGTGACCCTCATGTCAGAGACCACTCAGGTCCTCAGCAAAAGAGAGCAGTTAGGGACTTTCACCAGATTTTAGATAGCAGTATTTGTCTTTAAATACATCCCAAATTAACTGGAGTCTTAGGTCAATCATTATTAGCATAAATGTGTATCAGTTGTCCAAATACTCCTAACCTGTATCACACACAGAAGGCTTTAGTTAGGTTAGATCTGCTTCCTGAGAAATCTTCCTGTGTGTTTCTTTATCCAGTAGCTCTATCCTCTTGAAGGTCAGATAAACAAAGGTTGTATGTTGCTTGCTTTCAGTGTGTCTCCACATGACACACATGGGTTTCTTCCACACTGTCCAGCAAGGATATGTGAGGTAGGCTTTGTGAACTAGAGATTAATGGGCCTCGTCCCTGTCCTTGGGGAGTGTCTGGTTCTAACCAACCACTGCTTTGGCCATTTGCAGCAGCACTCTGGGCAGGTGCTATGGGGGAGGGAGGTGCCTCAGAACAGCTTTTCCCTGCTGCCCCAAGTAGCAGGATAAGGAGGATCCTCCCCCAAAGAAGGTGGGGACATGTGTTCTTTGCAAAAGACTTACAGGGTAAAGGCCAACTCTTCCCAAATGTGACAAGTGTACTTCATGGTGCAGGTTTTAGATACCTCTCCTGTGTCCATCTCTTTGTCTCACATTTACTGAGCCCCTCAAGGTGCTCAGTCTCCAAGTGGTCCAAGGTAAAACACCAGTATCTCACAGGGGACATGGCAGAGCATACGAGAGCCCAGTGAGCAGAAAGCAGAGGGTGGACACTAGGTCTGGGTAGGGGGGAGAGAATTCCAGGAGGGGGAGGGCTTGAATACATGCCCAAGGACCATTTCTGAGTTCCTTTAGGGGAGTTCTAAATGAGTGTGATTCTGCAGTGATCCTAGAAAGAAGTGTTTACACATTTTAGCAAATATTGGCAAGAGCTTGGTCCTTCTGGTGAGTAGTCCCTTTGGGAAGGGCATTCAATGAGACAGCTGGAGAAGAGGGTAAGGAGTCCCAGGCTGTGAGCCATCTCCTTTCTGTTCCCACCTCCTTCCTGTTAATGAACATGCTGGAGGTTCCCACAAAGCTTGTAATCAAAAAATTGTGATGATTTGGGTGAGCTTCTTGAAACCTGCCAAGAAAGGAGCAATCTCCAGCAGAGGAGTTGCTCTCCCTAACGAAGTGGGCAGGCCAGGAGGGGTGCCAGTGGGGCTGCCCCCTCCTCCCCTGGAAGGGACCTGCTCGGTCTGGGGAGTAGTCTGTTGCAGGGGACTAGGGAGAACAGAAGGCTCTCCTGAGACAGGGACCTGGCTCCATGGCAGTGAGCACTTCAAAGTGTTTACATGTGTCAGTGATGAGCACGTCTGCACCCTCCTGGAGGTGAGGTGGTGCCAGGCACAAACTGACAAACAAGAGCCAGGTAGAGTTCATCTGCGTGTCCCACAGTACTACATGCTGTGACCTAGCAGAAAGCAACCTCACGTCTATCATTTGCAAGGGGTCATACAGGCACAGACACAGTGGACAGCAGTAGTGCGCTCAGGTTTGTAGGAGGCACACCTTCCCAAATCAGTGGGAAACATAGACTTGTTCTGAGGCTGAGACCAACCATATCCTCAGCATCCTGGGATCACTCTCATTTGCAATACAAATATCTCCTGCATAGATCAGTCCTTAAAACTTCAGGTGATGGCTCTCTCTTTTTGTTCCTGTGAAATGAAGAAAATTAGTGCAGTGTTGTGTTATTCTGGCTCCATGCCTACTTATTTCATTCAGTAATTCTCTGAGTAATCATATATAATAGGTGGCAGACTTTGGATAGTTGAATTCTGTCATGATTCCATCAATGAGTTAATGGAGAAAGCTATCCTAGATTCAGTGACACTGGTAATTCTACTGTCTGAAAGCGACATTGGCACAGAGCTCTTGAAGGGGGAAAAAAAAAGCAGTAATTTAGATTCTCCAAAAATGATTTCACAGAACAAAATAAAGGCAAAGCCTTTGTCTGGCAAACTCAGAAGTAGCCATATTGTATTCCCTTGTGGAAAGGCCACGCCCCTCATTCTTTTAAAAGCAGGATCATCCACATAGTTTTCCCTAGCAACAAGTGGTAACCAGAGGTTCCATATGCCAACATGTTAGTTATAGAATTTGTACAGCTGTAGAATTTGTCCCATGCTCATATCAAGAGGAGTTTGGAGAATCAGGAAGGATAGGGGTGCAGTCCCCTTCCTCACTCCTTCTTTGAAAGTTGAAAGCTTTATTAGAAGACTTTCTTTGTTCCGGCAGATGTATTTCAGTTGCTTATACTGATCATATTTTTTATATTCCAGAGTTAAAATCACTCATATACTCAGAAAAAATGTATATCTAGACACCATGCCATTTATACAGGAGGCAATTTTGATAATGTAATTCACCAATGGTATAGATTTTCCAGGAAAGGACATGAATTGGTTATCTGTATTCTATTGATTTCTAAGACATTACACAATAAAATGTGCCATTTTAGGGAACATTCCATATTTCATCATTATTTCCTAATGTTGGGGGACACATCACTTTCTATAGATAAAGAAAGATCCCTTTTATCTCTATTAAATGTTCCCAAAGTCAAATTTTGGTTTTTCCATTTCTCTTCTTAAATCACAGCATCTTTTTACCTAGGAAAAAGATTTAATTAATATATACATTGGTTAAACCAGTTATTAAACAAATATTCCTGAATACATTAAAATACATTAAATCAAAAAGCATAAGAAAGAAGATCCTATCCTGGTATTAGGGTAGAAATTTATATTGCTTAAGGATTAAATAAATATTGGCTATTTTATCTTTTAAAATGGAAGTCTTTAAATGATGTGGTTTCCTTGCTAGTCTTCTTTTCCCAAAATATCACTCACTAAAATCCAAGAAGGGCTAAACTCATTCCATAATATCACCGCCCAACACACTAGCTATTAATCATACATAGTCTCTAATTTTAGCAATATAAAATTTTAAATAAAATTAGAACTTTCATCCTCTGTGTCACAAGCCAGAATTCAAACCTTCAATAGCCACATGGGCTGTGGCTACCGTCTTTTGACAGGCGTGTAGAGAACATTTCCATAATCCTGGATATACTGAACAGGACTGGTCTCGAACCTACATTATCCTAATGCTCTATGGTGAGAAAACAGTAAACTCAGTTCATGGAAAATATAGTAAGTGTTGTGTATCCTTACATAAAATATTTTGTATTAGATAATACAAGATAAAATATATTTGGATTATGTAAGAATATGCGATCTAGAAATGAAATGATCATTTCATTGAAGCATAAATTTTTCCAGTTTAGCCTCCTGAATTAGGTTCACCCTAGTCACATTAGATGTAGCCCCTAAATTGCATCAGACCTGGCCCACAGCATAGAATGGGACAGGAGGCCTTTGTCTAGGGGTGAATCTGTATATTACCCAGCCTTCCTCATGGTTTTTTGTTGTTGTTGTTGTTGTTGTTTGTTTGTTTAGTTATTTGGCATCCACATTATAACATTCCAATGGTTTGATTTTTTCCTAGTTAAAGGACAGGTGTCAGCGATTCACGGAGGAGAGAATTCGATAGTCAATACAATAGACAAATTAAGAAGAAACATGAGTCACATGAGTTCTTGGTACAGTCAAGTACTTCCCTGCACATTAACATTTTTAAGTTCAGTAATTTTTGACAGTCCATAATGCTTTTAGCTCTCAAGAGTAGAAATTTTTTTTTTTTTTACTTTTTTTGGTAATAATTGTATTGCATGCATTGCCACGACACAGAAGGCCAGCATTTAATTGGGGTCTTGAACTCAATTGTGTTTTCTGCAGTTGGTAAGCCTCACAAATGTGGATATTGTGGCCGAAGCTATAAACAGCGAAGCTCTTTAGAGGAACATAAAGAGCGCTGCCACAACTACTTGGAAAGCATGGGCCTTCCAGGCACGCTGTACCCAGGTAAGCTGAAGCTCCGAGGCTGGATGTGATCTCTCTCCCTCCCAGCACTGTGCAAACAGCCTTAGGAGCAGAGCTGTGGGCCCGCTCCCACGCTTCCCACCATGGCTGAGAGGGAAGTTTTTTGGCCAGTAACATCGCAGTTTCACTAGTAGCATGTTCTTCTTCTCCACTTCTCAGGTCTGACCAGATAGAGCTTGTCTTAAAACACTCTCCCTATTCAAATCTGTAGAAACACCTAAAACAGTAGTGGCTCATTAAAATTTTTGGTTTTTTAGGTGTTGATTTGTGTTTTGTTTTTTGTTTTTTTTTTTTTTTTTTTTTTTTTTTTGTGGTTTTGACTTCTTTTTCAAATCTAGAGTCATGGGTAGGGGCTGTAGATCTGTGATAAAGTGCTTGCCTAGCATGCATGAGGTCCTAGGGTTGATCCTCAACTCTGCAAAAAAATAAAAGCACAGAAAAGTCTAGAGCAGTAATTGTTTCTTTGTACTTAGTAATTGGAGCAAGATATGAAATCTGGTTTTAAAATCTATTTTTATTAAATTGATCAAATATGGACTTCCAACCTATGATTTTGATCATAGGTTTAGATCAAGGGCAGAGTATCCACACCTGCCAGGAATGTGAGGGCAAAGCTTTTTGGAAGACCCTGATATTCAGTAGTATTGAGGCTGTCAAGGGAGTAGAGGAAGTTGAATTTGTCTCCTGAACTGTGCTATGTATCTTGCATAACAACATAGCACTGGATTCGAGTCTTTAGATAATGCAAAGTGAAAGATGTATGGAAAGTACTGAAGAAGGCTGATTTACTCAGAGGAGTGGCAGTGTTATCAAAGGTACTCTTCTGACTTCATAAGAGATTAGAGATTTATAAATAGATCAAATGAAGTTAAGCGCTTTCAAAACACTGTTTAGTAATCATTGGACTATAAGATAGAAATCAAATTAATGGTTGCAAATTTTCTAAGCCTCACTCAATGTTATGACAATTAGTTTATAAAGGATAATTCATCAAAGTACACACAGATTATTAATGGCAGATGAGAGCAGGAAAAAAGAATGGTCAGAAGTCCTAATAATCAATTTGGATTACTCTTGGCATCAACATATCACATGACAAGAGATAGTGTGGTCCCTCTTATTGATCAGCTGTGGACCTGGGGCTCATGGTTGATTTCTCTGGGCCTCATTCTTCTCACCTGTGAAATGGAGAAATTCTATGACATTATCATTTATCTTTCTTTGACGTCTGAGGTCTAGGTTGGGAAGGCATTGAGAGTGAGTGGAAAATGAGACACTGAAAATAATAATAATAATTTAATAGTAATTTAACAATTATCAATTTGTGGCCAGCCCCAAGATTGGTGGAGGAGAATATTTTTTAAATAAAATGTGAATACTCAGATACTTTATTTTTCTGTAAAAAACAAATTAATCAATGGGTCCTGGAAACAAGTGGTCCTAATGATGTAATTTATACATTAATGTCTAGTAAGCCATTTTATACACTCAACAAATATTTACTTACTGAGGAGTTATTAGCTGCAATACCAGGCTCTATTGAATAAAATAATCTGATGTAGACATAGAGTTGAGAAGACAAAACCAGCGGAAGAAACAGACCCAGTGCATAGTGTTGTCTCTCCTCCACCCTTGTCATTGCTAAAGAAATAAGCTGTCACCTACAGCAGCCTGTGAGTTTTTTTTTTTTTTTTTTCAGGAGAGAAAGAACAGTCATTTCATGAGACCCAGGATTGAGTTTCATTGCTGAGTCTATTTCTTAATGCAATCCGGATATGTTAGTCAACTTTCCGTTGCTGTGGCAAAATACTTAAGAAAATCAGCTGAAAGGAGGAAAGATTTATTTTGGTTGACTGTTTCACAGGTTTCAGTCCATGGCCATTTTGCCCCCATTGCTTTGGGCCCATGAGGAGACAGAACATCATGGCGGAGAGCACATGGTAGAGCAGAGCTGCCCACCTCGTGGCAACCAGGGAACTAGAAGATAAGGGAAGGTGCTGGGGACAAGATGTAGCCTTCAAGGGTATACCCCCGCCACCCCCAGTGACCTGCTGCGTCCAAATAGGCCCAAACTTTTAAAGTTTCCACCATCTCCCAATAGCTGGGACCAAGCCTTCCACACATGAGCCTTTGGGAAACATTCCAAACCACAACAGCAGGCCTCATCTTTTAAATGTGATGATAGTGCCTGTCTGGGCATCCTCAGAGCAGCGTCCTGAGAAAAGTACAAGAGAAGGTATAGACGTGAGAATAGGCAGCCTAGAGGTACATCCTGGACTTATCTCAACAGAGGAGTTGAGGTCTCCGATGGATGGACACCTGCACCTTCATTCTCCCTTGATGTCTTTGTCAGTAAGCTGGTGTGCCAGTGAGAGCTATTTCATGTTTCCATGTGGTGAGAATTAGTTTTACCCTAAAATGTTAATCTGTTCCCATTGGTGGTCATGTAATGGAGAATACTACAGCAATGTCTTCATGCCCTATTCTTAAAAGGTGTGAAGGCTTCTCTAGCAAGATGCTGTTATCTGACCTCTGTGTGGCCACAGACAGAGCCAGCTGTGCTAGCATTTAATGATATTGAGTTCTTCCTGTCTCTCGTTAAACATGTGCAGCAAGATTTAAATACCTTTAGCCAGTGTGTGTGTTAGCTTTCTGACACCATATTTTATATATCAATATTGATATATACAGTAAGTGCTAGTTTAAGAAACTTGCAGCATTGAGAGGATCCATCAAAAGAACTTTCATGAAAGTTAAATGCTAGACTACTTGCGCGACTGGGCAAGCAGGCAAGTCCCTGGGTCTTGGTCATGTCAGCTGTGCTGTGCTGGGTCCGGTTGAACCTGCATCTTCTTTGGCCTCTCCCCTCTCCTGTCCTCCATGTCCCTCTGAGACCAGCCCTCATCAGTTATCAGAGGGACTGTTGAGTAATCTCTTGGCTCCCCAGCCCCTTTTCAGTTGGGCCCATTAAATAAATACAATGCCTGGTTTAAAGAATGTAGAGAAAGATTGATTTCCCTGACTATAATTTTCCTTGGTTAAATGGCTTTTGCTCACCTGTTGCAATTTCCTAATATCTTTATGGAAAAAAATAAGTTTCTCTTGAGCCTCAAGTACACAAATTGAGGAGTGAATAAGAATGGTATAGCCAGAGATTCTAGAGCTTTAGGATCACATTTCCCTTACTGTGGTCAACTCTGGGGGTCAAAGCCTGTGGTATGGTGGGGAGAAATCCCATGTGAGATGTGAGGACAATGCAGACAGGTCACTGGGCCTGTTTTACAGAGGAGGGTCATTTAAATGAGGCTGTTAATTAGATAGGTCAAGTGTATAACCAGTAACGTTGGGTTTTATGGATTTATGTATGTTCTTCCTATAACTTGGGGTGTGGGCTATACACCTTGGCCTATTTGATTAGAAACACGTATTTCCACTGTTAGAAAATAAAATACATCAGCAATAGCATCCAAAACATGGGTTTTTGAATTAGTGTTCGTATTATCAATAAAGATAAAATACTTAGGAATCCGCGGAGCAGGCATAGTGAAGAAAGTGACCAAACCACACCAAGGCAAGAAAGAGTGTGGAAGATTGAAGAGGGACAAGAGTGTGGACACTATCCATGGACATCTTCCCCAATAAAGGCATGGTTTTTACATAAAATTGCTTCATAAATCTTGTCAGAATTAGGTGACCATGTATGAATCTGGAAAAATCAGAATAGAATTGGCAAGTCTATCATATGAAATTGTGGCTATAATGTGTAGAACTCTTTGAAGAATATACAGGTAAATCAACATTAGAAATGGATACACCTAAAGGCCTTGTGATAATCAGCGCAAAGTATCTGAGAAGAAGGAGCATAAAGCAGAATGGGTGTTGGAGGAATTGATTAGATACACGGAAGGTGGTCAGTTTACATTTTCACTCCTTGAACATTGGGATAAATTTCGGGGACATGAAAAAGTTATATTTCAAAAATCCCAGCCATAAAACTAGAAGTCAATAGATGCTATTATGCAGGATGCTAATCTGTATCTTCAATTATGAGAAGAGCTAATATAGAAAAAGAGATTGACTAGAAAAAGCCTTCTTTTGCATTTGCCTTCATGATCTCTATTTTCACAGTGTACAGATGCTATTTGGCTATCAGGAGTCTGCTCTGTGTTCAGGGATAAAGAGCTCGGGGTTCCACCGCCCCCACTTTGCCAAGATGTGCCAAAGGATGCCAAGTGGCCACGATCCTGCATCTCAGTTCTCTGTGCCAGTCAGTGGAGTCAGAGTCCTAGGTCTTTTCAAGATCTGAAAGTTCTTTGATTCTCAGAGGGCTGTTGTTAGGATGGATCGAGGTTGTGGATTTGTATTTTGAAAGGTTAGAAGGACTCTTCAGAGGGACACAGTTATCTAATCTAGGCCCAGCCCTGGGTGATGGTGGTGGTACTTGTTCTTTTGGTCTTGGGAATAAGGTGTGGTCATAGGAAGGAGCATGAGCAGGTGGAGGTCACTGACATTGCTATAGCCCAGTCTCTGTCTGTCTGGCAGGGTTGCTGGAAAGATTAGTCATAATCTCGAGGAATGGCCTGGCTCTCATAGGCACTTAACAAATGTCGCATGTAACACTGGACACGACAGACTCCTTTAAACCTAAGCCTTTCTAAACTGGCCTCTCTAACTGTCTTTGACTTTAGTCATTAAAGAAGAAACTAATCACAGTGAGATGGCAGAAGACCTGTGCAAGATAGGATCAGAGAGATCCCTCGTGCTGGACAGACTAGCAAGTAACGTCGCCAGACGTAAGAGCTCTATGCCTCAGAAATTCCTTGGTAAGAGTTAAAAACGTTTGCTCTCTCTTAAAAAAACAACTATGTGGGTATTATAGACTCAAGAGAAAATTAGTTGAGGGTAGAAGAAAAGAAAAAAATCTTATTTTTTGAAAAGCAAAAAGTGGTAAGCTTAATATGTCTTAGATATCTTAGAATTTTTTAAAAATAAGTTTCTTAACCTTGACCTCCCTTCTCCCACCAGTTTTTCTTAGATGCGATTTTGGTGTGATCTGCTTGGGGTCACTATCTCTCTGAGGGTAGCCAGGTTAGTATGCCCAGGATTGAGAGACCCATCACACAGTGAGACCCCCTCATGCCTGACCACCCTCTCTGAGCTTCAGATTCCCACTTTTCACAAGAAGCCCATAACAAACGCTCCCCTTGTTAATAAGAGAACCATGAGAGTTAATAAGAGGAATCACACAGCAACTGGCCTCTGAGAGGTGCTTAGTGAAAGGGAGATACGGCTAGGACTATTGTTTTAAGCATTCATTCCTTATGAAGAATAAATATGCAGAGTGAGGCCCCTCTTCCTTGAGAAGCTGTTGCCTAGTGTAGACCATAGAAAGTTATATCCGTACCTGTCATCCAGGCTGGAGGCTGGAAGGGCAAGGAGGACACTGAGGCAGGTGCCCAGGTGGCATTCCTTAGGATCAAGGACCAGCGTAAGGTCAGTGCAGGGCCACTCATTAATTCTGTGGCCTCAGAAAATGACTCATCCCCCCCAAGCCTTGGTTCTATCTTTTTATTTTTTAAATATTTTTTAGCTATTGATGAGCCTTTGTTTTATTCATTAATTTATATGCAGTGCTGAGAATCGAAACCCAGTGCCTCACACATGCTAGGCAAATGCTCTACCACTGAGCCACAACCCCAGCCCCTTGGTTCTATCTTCATGCGACTCACAGAGTTATGGTACACATAACATGACCCCAAGGATGTGAGAAGGTTTAGAAGTCCTCAGTGTGAAGGTTGACTATTATCCTGGGAAGAGTCATATAAAGGAAAGAGGACCAGTAGAAACTTCATGAAGCTGAGAAGAACTTGAGAGAGGAATAGGATTTCAGCACATTATAGAAGTTGGAAGAGTCAGGCAGGGTTCTAGACAGACAGAAATGGCAGGTGGTGGAGGGGGCAGGAGTGGGGTTCATGGGTCGTGATGGAGGAACAGGCGTGTTTCTGCCTTAGCTCATGTAACCACCAGGAAGCAATGAAAGTGAAGTTGTCCCAGAAGGCTCTGGCCATGTGATGAATGCCTTTGCATGCCAACATGAGAAACACATCTTCATTCCGAAGGCAGGAAAAGCACGGACATGTTTTTAATGGGAGCTTGAGAAGGAGAGACAGCAAGGACCAGAAATGGATTGGAAAAAGGACAGTGAGGGAGTGATGGCATCAACAGATGGAGGAGGGAGGTTTGGTGAAAGAGGAATGGAGGGTAAGGCAGGGATCTGGTGAAGGAAATAATGGGTTTCACTGTTCAGAGTAGAGTAGTATACCATTTGCAGAAAAGATAAATCCAGGTGCTAGAACAAGAGGGAATTCAATGCTTTTGATATGCTAATTTTCAAGGACCTTGTGCACTGAGTAGCCCATGGGAAATTGGTGCTGGGAGAGGGGATAGAGCTAGAAGAGTAGTTAATGAGGCCTGGGGCCCCAGAGGGTACCTGCAGGAAGGGGAAAAGGATGGAGGGGAGGTCAAATTCTGGGCATCAGCCTCCCTCTTGCAGCTTCAAATAGGGTTTCATTTTATTTGGGAGGAGTACGGGGGATTGAACTCAGGGGCACTCAACCACTGAGCCACATCTCCAGCCTTTTTCTGTATTTTACTTAGAGATAGGGTCTTACTGAGTTGCTTAGTGCCTCACTTTTGCTGAGGCTGGCTTTGAATTCAAGATCCTCCTGCTTCAGCCTCACAAGTGCTGGGATTGCAGACATGCATCACCACACCCCGCTTAGGATTCCATTTTCATCTGTTGATTAAGTAGAAGTTTGTCATAAATTGGTGGTTGGGAGAACAGGGAAGAAAGTATTCAGTTTAAAATAAAGCTAACACCTGGAGACACCCTATGGGGTGATGTAATTGTGAGCTTTATGACCATGAGAGCAAGGGAGACTCTCCATTTCTTGAGCAGAGTAGGAGCAAGGTCGTGGGCTGAGTGAGGTAGGCTGTTAGAGTAAATGAGATTTCTGGTAGCACCAAGCGCAGGGTCCCCAGCTCCTTCCCTGAGCAGGAAGCACCACTGGGAGGCTCCTGCATAGGCAGTAAGCAAAGGTTTGATGGAGCAACCTGGAAGATGGGCAGAGAGGAAGCATCAAGTGTGTCCAAGGGTTGTGAAGAGTTACTGACCCTGGGAAGTAGGATAGGACTTCCTCTTTCAAATTAGGGACCCAGAGAATGCCATATGCTCTGATAAGTGCACAACTGCTTTAGCTTTTGGAGACATCAAACCAACTGGAACATCTCTGAAATTCTACCATAGTCACCCCAGTGAGACCAGTGTGGATGTTGTCTTGATTCACATGCCTCTAAACAAAGCAAGACCAAAAAGAAGAGAAAAAAAAAAGTACTCCAAGGGAGCAAAGCTCAGATGAGAGGGAAGTCTGAAGGGGAGAGGTTAACTAGGAGGAAGCAGCATCATGGGAACAGTTGGACCAGGGTAGCAGAAGCAGGGTCTGAAAGGAAGGCCTCACAGCAGCTCCGGCTTCTGTCTTTTCCCTGGGACTTGGTGATTGGCAGTTCAAGTCTGAAACTCTGCTTCCTGTGCATTGCCATCAACTATTACTAACTTGTCACAGATTCTCCATCTCTAAAATTAAAAGGGAGATGGATCTCAAAGGCCCCTTCTTCACCTCTAGAATGCTGTTTATCCTTCAGGTAAACTGAGATGAAGGGTAGGAATCCAGTTCTTTATACCTGCTGGTACAGCAATGGTGCAGTTGCAAGAGCTCTGGTCCAGCTGTTCCTGGGTGCAGCTCCCCTGTGCCTATCAGGTGACCTCAAACTGGCCTTGAGAGCCCTAAATTTGGTGTCACCATTTCTGAGATGAGGTGGGTCTGCATCCCTTCCTCCTTCCCAGAGCTGTTCTGAGGATCACAAGGGCTGCTACACATGGCAGCGCTTTCAACACTAGAAAGCACATTGAAAATGTTAAGATGGTATTATTTTCATGTTGAATATTGCTCAGAATGGTAGTTTAACTTATTGATACAGGAGCTATGACTAAAAATTTTAAATCAAATCTTGGCAGAGTATGAATAAGTTTTTGTTTTGCCAGCAACATTCCTCACTATTATATACACCAAAGATCTCACCCTCTAAGATCATCTGAAATGGTCAATAAGATCAATGAATCCAATGAGGAGGAAAGGTCTATATTAAATAGTGATTCTCATTATTTTTTTAAGTCTGTATGATGATTGGGATGAAGGCATTTTTAAATGCAAAAATCACATAAAGGAAAATAACTATGATCAATATTCCTGCTAAACTTTATAACTATCCTGGCATATTTTCTTTTTTATAAGAAGAAGACACCCTGTTGTATTATTAAAATGATACATGGTTAAAGTAAAAAAAATTTGATACAAAGATTAATGTCTTTAAATCACCACAAAACCCAACATCCATAAATTACCAATATTAAATATTTTTATATCACCTGTATGTGAGTCAATAAGGTGATGAATAGGTGGATCAAGATAGATTTGAAATAAATACCTTCATAAAGATTCTATCATGTTAAGCACATTTTAAATTTAAGTGATGATAAAGAACCCAAATAAAACTGGAGGACTGACTGTTCTTCAATTAAATAGTCAGATGGGAATATCATTTTTTAAAGGATTACTCTAAGATTAAAATATTTATTATGGCTGGACCTAGGGGTGCACACCTCTAATCCCAGCAACTTGGGGAGGCTGAGGCAGGAGGATCACAAGTTTGAGACCAGCCTGGGAAACGTAGCAATATCCTGTCTCCGAATAAAAAATAGAAGTGTGTGTGTCTGTATAGCTCCCTCGCTCCCTCTCCCTCCCCCTCCTCCATATATATATAATAACTTAAGGAGCATGGAATCATTTTTCAGTCCACTTGTATCAATGGAGGCAGTATCTACTGGCTCATTTCTTTAAAAAATAAGGATATTATTCCACTTTCCAATGTTCACAGTTATATTATTGTTTTTATATTGTCCTACTTCAAACTATTCACATTCTGCTCTTATTATTGACATAGTAGTTTAGCTATTTATTACCATCTGTATATTTAAATAGATTCAAGAATCAGTCCCAGTCCTTTTACCACTATTTCTCTTTATTTTGGTTAATCTCTTCATGGAGTGGATTTGACATTCAACAACCTTTCGGGAAAAGTTCCACAGGTGTTCCATTCCTTCTGTCATTGTGTGTGTGAGAATGTCTGCCTGTCACCTCTGTACCAGGGGAGCATCCTGACGGACCTTGGTGGCTCTTCCTTTTTTCTTGGGCGACTCTTCCTCTTTTCTCTGAGAATTCTAGATCCTGCCATGTTGACATTACTTGTTGAATGTTGCTATGGAGATATCTAAGTCCAGTGTAATTTTTTTTTCTTTATAGCAATCTTCATTTTTCCCTAAATGCCTTGAGAGTTCTTTCTTTAACCCTAAAGTCACATGCATCACTGGGATGCATCCTGGTGTTTTGCATCCAAGTAAAAATGTTCTACCATTTTCATTTGAAGTTTCCCCTTTTCTCTCTTTATTTCTTGACAATACACTTTTATGTATCTTTTATGTTTATTTGTTATGATCTCTAGTTAGGGATACCACTTATCCATATATTGAATAATTTGTCTTCCATATCTGTTAGCATATCCTTAAGTTTTATTTTTAGTTCTTTGCCTTTAAAATATTTATTCACTGTTATTACCTTGTGTTTTCCCTCTAAGTCAATAATTAGATGTTTTGCACATTTTGTTCTATTACTTGCTATTTCTTATTCATGTACTAGATGGATAATAATACTGTTTTGGACCTTACTGTCAAAATCTGAAATCCCTTCATTTTCCCCCATTTTCCTTTCATTCTTTCCCTTTTTCCTTTTACTCTGTTCATTTTGAATGTTAAATTTGAATTTTTTTAAAAAATTGACTCCATATCATGAAGAAATTATGAGGTATTTCAATCTCCTTCTTGAATTAGGTTTTTGTTCCCTAGGATGGACTTAATTTATTTTACTTTCTTTCTTCCCTTGAATTGCTAGAAAATATTTTCATAGTAACCCTGACACTTCTTTTCATCTTGCTTATTCCACTTGGTCTGATGTAGCTTGATTGATGTCTCAACGTTCTTCCCATTGTATCTGAGACACTCTTTTTCCTTTGAGAGCTATCGACGTTTTTAAATCCTGAAAAAATGCCAAGGATGGGGTTGGGGGAGTTCAGGTGAGGCGAAGTGCTGCCTTTGTTAGAAGATGTTCCCTTTGCTCACTCTCTCTTGTTTTGAGATCTGGTTAAATTCCCTAAACCAGCAGCACTATAGTGCTTCCTGTCCCCACAAGGGACACTTCAGGGGCTTTGGGCCATCTTCTCCAGCAGCCTAAATCATTAATGCCCTCCTTCTGTCCAGGGGAACCAGCCTATCTGCTTACTTCTCCAGTGTCATCTGGTTCTTGCTAACAGAGGATTCAACTGCTGTTGATCAGAAGAGGAAAGGGATGTTTGTTTGAATCGTTTCTGTGTAAATATGAGGATATTAGGGGAAATGCTGAACATGTGGTTTGATTCATACCTAAGCCTTTCAAAAATGAGATTAGAAGCCATCTCATGCAAGAATTTTGTTTCTTTCCTTGGAGAGAGAGAAAAAAAGAGAGATCTCATTAGGATATGTTTTTCTTTAGCTAATTGTTCTTGGTAAATGTCATTGGTTTTTATTTATCTCATTGTGTTGGATATTAAGGAAGAGTAATTCCATGGGTAGCTTCAATATGCCATGATATCTGGAATATATGTTTGTTTGGTTTTTTCCTATACCCATTTGTTGTTGATAGTAAGTTTTTTTTAAACAACAGACTTCTGTGGTTACTTAGGTAACCACAGAACCACGACTTTGGGGAGAAACAGGATGTTTCCTTGAGAAAGCACCAATTTTGGTGTGGCTACACGCTTACATTTAGCAGGATTGAGTACCAAGCTCACTCCCCTTCTCTCTTTGCCAAGATTTGGTAGAGGGATAGACTTGGGTACACACCAGAGTAAGTTCTTTCTGTTCTGGAGTTAGTGGAACAAGGCATATAGAACCTCAACACAAAAACAAGAAACATGCATGGTTTCAGGACTGCTATACAATTATGTCTAACCTTGGATGAAGAGAAATACTGCTTCTTTGGTCCCTACCATTCACTGCCCCCAAATTTCATTTCATTTTGTCCAGTTTCTGAGAGATTGTCACTGGCCACAGACAAGTTTTCTTTCTATAGGATTACATTGTATGTTATCAGGGCATGTGCCACTTCTGACCACCAACAGATGACAACAAATGAAACCAAGTTGTTACATGAACATGTCCAAAACCAAAGCCCGTAGTCCACCGCAATTTAAGCCATCTCCCCAAACAGGGCTCCTGCAATGCATGTCCATTAAGAATAAGGAATGAACTTTGGGAGGCTGAGGCAGGAGGATTGCGAGTTCAAAGCCAGCCTCAGCAATAGTGAGGCACTTAGTAACTCAGTGAGACCTGTCTCTAATAAAATACAAAAAAAAAAGGGCTGGGGATGTGGCCCAGTGGTTGAGTGCCCCTGAGTTCAATCCCCGGTACCAAAAAAAAAAAAAAAAAAAAAAAAGAATAAGGAATGAAAAAAAAAAAAAAGAATAAGGAATGCAACCCAAAGAGAATTCTTATATGATGGGGCATATATTCCTGGTCAATCCTTAATGGTCACAGACTGTTTAAAGGACTATTTATAAATTTACAAGCTACTAAGGAGTATCTCAGGTGAAGGTGAGGACCACAGGTAAAATGGAGGGCATATTGGGATCCCACTCTGCCACCACCCTTACTGGCTACCATCACCCACAACCCAGACTCTGAGGAGAGTCCTGGTCACCACCTCACTTGTATCTATTAGGTCTGTTCTCTCCAAGGTGACTGGAAAGGCCACTTCTTCCTTCAAACCCTTTAATGGCTTCTGTTTTCTTTGGATGGTCTCTACTTTGTCTAGCAGAGCCTGCTCCTCTTGTCTACCACACTGATATCACTTCTGCACGCAGGACTCTGGCCCCCAGACTTTCACTGAATCTCATCAAAGCTCCTGGCCCCTTCTTTCCTTCCTTCCCTCTGGCTGTCCCAGTGCCAAGACACAAAAGCTCACTCAGCTGGCTGCCTCTTATGAGATAAGAATTCTCAGTTAGCTGGACACGGTGATGCACGCCTGTAATCTCAGTGACTCAGGAAGTTGAGGCATGAGGTTCGCGAGTTCAAACCCAGCCTCAGCAAATTAGCGAGGCCCTAATCAATTCAGCGAGACCCTGTCTCTAATAAAATATAAAAAGGTCTGGGGATGTGGCTTGGTGGCTAAATGCCCTTGCATTCAATCCCTGGTACCAAAAGGAAAAGAGAAAAGCGTCCTGAGTTACATTTCCATGGCAAGCCTTTCTTTAGGGATGAATTATTGGACCATCATGCTTTAATGTGTATGCCACTTGCTCTCTGTGTGCTGCTAAGGATAGGGAACATTTTCACTTCCTCACCTTTTGTCCCTACTGGGCACTCAGATGTGTTGAAGAAAGGAAGGAGACAGAATGAAGAATAAAATGCAAAGAGCTCAGACATTGCCACAGGTGGCCTCATGTGATCTGACTTACTCATTTACCATCACTGGATATAACCCAAGTCAGTGGTCCTGGCAATAGGAGTACAAAATTGTTGCTTTAATTAGTGAATTGGCTAATTAAGCCATGATTTCATACTGGACTTAGAAAACAATATATTGAAAAGGTGTATCTTTAATTTTATTTCATTATTAGACTGAACATGCCAAAGTTTATTACATAAAGCCAAATCTAGTCTCAGATTTCACAGTTACCAGGGGAAGTGAGCTTGTGTTAGTTCCCCATCATTATAATGAAATACTTGAGATAATCAAGTTATAAAGAAAAAAGGTTGATTTTGACCCACAGTTTTGTAGGTTCTGTTTCATGACTGATTTGGCCCTGCTTCTTTGGTGCTATGGTGAGGTAGCACATCAAGACAGGAGCACTTAGTAGAGAAAATCCAGTCCCCTATGACCAGGAAGTAAAAGAAAAGGAGAGGAGAGGGCTGGGATCCCTCTACTAGGCTCCACCTCTTTTTGGGGGGGGAGGGGGGCACCAGGGATTGAACTCAAGGGCACTCAACCACTGAGCCACATTCCTAGACCTATTTTATTTAGAAACAGGGTCTCACTGACTTGCTTTGGGCCTCACTTTTGTTGAGGCTGGCTTTGTTTTTTGTTTTTGTTTTTGCTTTTGGTACTGGGGATTGAATTCAGGGACACTGGACCACTGGGCCACATCCCCAGCTCTTTTTTTTTTGTGTGTGTGTGTGTGTGTGTGTGTGGTACTGGGGATTGAACTCAGGAGCACTCGACCACTGGGCCACATCCCTAGCCCTTTTTTGTATTTTATTTAGAGACAGGGTCTCACTGAGTTGCTAAGTGCCTCGCCATTGCTGAGGCTGGCTTTTGAACTCGAGATCCTCCTGCCTCAGCCTCCCAAAGTGCTGGGATTACAGGCTTATGCTGGTGACCAGAGTAGGCTCCACCTCTTAAAGGTGCACCCACCTCTCAGTAATGCTACATTGGGGACTAAGCTACAGCACAGTACATCTACTCCTACAGACTAATGGTATGAGATCATAAGTTCCTAGAGATCGAGGCCCAATGACCACTGAGTTCTCAGCTGTAGTTCCCTGAATATTAGGAGTGCTCAGTACATATTTAAAGAATAAATAAAATACTTGCCATTCTCCCCTGCAACTTCCTCAGTTCACCTCTTACTTTCTACCACATGTTTCTGCTGAGTACTGTTTCAGTGCTGCTGACTATGAAAGAGGAAGGATGCAGAGAATGATTAGTTTTTTTTTTTTTTTAGTTGTAGATGGACACAATACCTTTATTTTATTTTTATGTGGTGCTAAGGATCAAACCCAGTGCCTTTCACATGCAAGGCAAGCACTTTACCACTGAGCTACAACCCCAGCCCTAGGATGATTAGTCTTAAATATCCTTTCTACTCATCACAGGTTGGAGCCCACTTTCCTTTGTGTTATTTATAAGACATGTATAACTTTATTATAAATAATATACAATCACTGTGTATTTGATTACATTTTATTCTAGATTATTAAAGTTGTGAATTTAATATGCATAATACTATTTTAAATAATTATTGCATATTATGAATAAATCATAATTATTATGCATTTTAAACACATTTATGATAAAGTTATTATGTTACTTAGAATTCTCTACTAAAGATACATCATTTAAAAGATTGATTTTTAAATTAAACATAATGTTTAATTTTAGGTTTAATGGAAGAGACAAGTATTAGTTTAGTCTATTGAAATGTGCAGTTTAAATTGACACCGATAATCTTTGGTTCTTTTATTCATTTATGGATTTATCCAGCCAGATTTCTGTAAGTGCCTACCATGGTAGGACCCTGAGGGAAATGTCCAACAGGCAGGTGCTTCAGCCTCCTCTCCTTTGGGGCTGGTGTGTTTTGCCAGTCTTAGCCTGTAGTCCACCACCCCACCCCCCAACACACACATACTCCAGGTGTAGCTTTCACTCACTGACACCTACTTTCCACAGGGGAAAAGTGCCTGTCAGAAATGCCCTACGATAGCAGCGCCAGCTACGAGAAGGAGAACGAGATGATGACATCCCATGTGATGGACCAGGCCATCAACAATGCCATCAACTACCTGGGGGCCGAGTCCCTGCGCCCCTTGGTGCAGACACCTCCGGGGGGCTCAGAGGTGGTCCCCGTCATCAGCCCCATGTACCAGCTGCACAAGCCCCCTTCGGAGGGCCCCCCGAGGTCTAACCACTCCGCTCAGGACAGTGCCGTGGAGAACTTGCTGCTGCTGTCCAAGGCCAAGTCGGCGTCCTCGGAGCGGGAGGCCTCCCCGAGCAACAGCTGCCAAGACTCGACGGACACCGAGAGCAACACGGAGGAGCAGCGCAGCGGCCTCATCTACCTGACCAACCACATCACCCCGCATGCCCGCAACGGCTTGGCCCTCAAGGAGGAGCAGCGGGCCTACGAGGTGTTGCGGGCGGCCTCCGAGAACTCGCAGGACGCCTTCCGCGTGGTCAGCACCAGTGGCGAGCAGGTGAAGGTGTACAAGTGCGAACACTGCAGGGTGCTCTTCCTGGATCACGTCATGTACACCATCCACATGGGCTGCCACGGCTTCCGCGATCCCTTCGAGTGCAACATGTGCGGCTACCACAGCCAGGACAGGTACGAGTTCTCCTCCCACATCACGCGGGGGGAGCACCGTTTCCACATGAGCTAAAGCTGCAGCCCACCCCACCCCGAAAGCACAAAGGACTGCCTCCCTCACCCACCCTCCTGCTGGCAGCGTGGGCCTCAAGGACCCTGTCATGTTGGGTGCGGATTTTTAGGTGGCTTTTTGTTTCGTTTTGTTTTGTCTTTTTCAGTTGATTGATTGAGATTTGATTTGCTTTTGAAAATAAGATTTTTATTGCTAGAGGCAGGACTGCATCAGGAGCATTCAGAACTGTTATCTTCCTAGATGTTTCTGTAGACTGCTAGCTAAAATTCCCTCACCTGTGGCTTCCTAGCATCCCCCTTCTCCAATGAGTCTGGATTTTTCAGAAAGAGGAGTTCATGCACCCAGGTATAATCCAAGTCCCCAGAGGAGTGAGTAGAACTGGAGAGGTGTGGCCATCCCAGCAAACTGGAGGGTGAGCAGCAAGACCAGCAACCCATGGTAAGACCACAGACGTGGGCCACCAGCATCCAGAGCAGAAAGACTGCACTTCGTAAAAGATCATATTGCCATATTCCACATAGAAAAATAAATCAGGAAAGGTGTGGTACAGGGCTTCCCTGGACAAAGGGAGAGGGGAAGGATTGGAGAGCCCTTTAGTTGGCTTCTCAACTTCTGAAGTTTGAAATGTTGCCCAGATGACAGGGAATCTCCTGAGGCTTGGTGCCAGATGGCATGAGCCCAGTGTCCCTGTGGGCGAATCTGGGGATCCCTAACCTCTGCTTTGTCATTCTCCATACCTGAATGGCCCCAAACCCTATCACTACATTTTTAAATACCTGTCCTGAAATTTGGACCTTAATTCTTTTTTAACTTCCCAAACAGTTAAATTCCTCAGAAACCAAAGCTCTCTTCCAAAATTTCACACTCATTTCTCTGGTCTTCTTCAAGATTAATCATACCATTAAAGTCATTACTCTGTACCACCTCAGCAAAAAAGAGCATAAAGTTTTAAATGTTTACAATACTTGTCTTCACCAGAACTGTCCAAGGTACACATAAACTTGTAGAAACAGAGAATAAATTATACATTAATAAATCAACATTTAGTCTAATCCAGGGATTCTTAGTGCTTAGCCCTACTGACATTTTAGGCTAGATAAGCACTGGTCCTGTGCACTATAGAATATTTAGCAGCATCCCTGGTCACTGCCCAGTAGATGCCAGCAGCACCCGCAGTTGACATCGACAAATGTCTCCAGACATTTCCAAATGTTCCACTGGGGGAAAGATCACCTCTAATTGGAAACCACCGATCTAAATGAATTCTAAACCAGTCGAAGGTCTGGGCAGCTTTCCAAAAATGAAAAGCACTTTGAAGACTTTTCCCAGTCAGCAGTCTCAAGCTAGACTTGTGCTCCTTTGGAATGATTATAAATTCTATAAATGAAGTATTCCCTTTCAGTGTTCACAGATATACTTCCTCATGTACACTTGAGTTTCATTGAAGGGACAGAGTTCAGAAAGATGTCATTCTTGAGTCATGGATTTCTTTGCTTCCAGAACAGTGTAGTGCTTTGAAACTGGAAATAAACAAAATTGTAACTGTAATAATTTAGTCTGTGCTACACCAATGCATTGAGTGAAGGAAGAGATGGAAGAACCAGGGCTGTGGATGGCTTTGGTCAATATGCAGTTACAGAGACAGACACGCCTTATGCAAATTCATATACTCAAGGTGAGAACCTTCTTAGCTTTCCAGTTTGCTGGCAGATTTCATCTATCCTCTCCATTTTGATGCATCCCAGAAATTCAATCAGTTGAAGGGAGTTATTTTTTTTCCCAATGGCATTCAAGCAAGGCTTAAGCCAGAACTGTAAATAGTGGTCATGGGAGTTCTTTTCTAAAATGCTTTGCCCCTTCCTCTCTCTGCCTTTTATAGCCAATATAAATGTCTATTTGCACACCTTTTGTTGTGGTTTTATATTGTAACAGCATTTTTTGAAACTATTGTATTTAAAGTAAGGTTTCATATTATGTCAACGAGTAATTAAATTATGTTTGAAAGGTGGCCATCTTCTGTACCAAAAGTTGCTGAAGTTTTTCTTCTAGCTGGTAAAAGTAGGATTTTGCATGACCTCACACTTTTTCTTCTGTGGTTTGTTCTGTTGTATGATGGCATGAGTGTGTGTCTTGAGTATGGCTGTGTACTGAAGTGTGCCTCGATTCCATGCACTCCCATTGTGTTTCAAATTAATATCAGAGGTAGGAGGGTCACCAGTAGCAGCTTGAGCTGTTGATGACAGCAAGCGCTGGTTCTCACTCCGTTCTCCTGCCTGTCATCCATGCTTCCTGTGGAATGCCTGGACTAAGCTCCCTATCCCAGGTTCCTTCTGTAATTTGTACTTTAGAGTGTGTCCTTGTCCTAGTGAAAGAGTCACTAAATATCATTGCATTATCATTGCATTATCACCAAAGGGCATTTCCCAGCACCAGTTGCTTCAGAAACCAGCATGTCCCATATCAAATTTAGAATCAGTCATAATTAATAAATCTTCGAATCTTCACTGAGAAAGAGAGCTACCTGTTATGGAGATGTGGGTTTGTTTTATGTTTTTATTTATTTTTTCCTATTTTTTGCTTTTATCTTCTTTCATTTTGTTTGGACTGCATTGTGATTCTCATAACATTCCCTTCTTGCCAAAACAAAATCAAGTTGAACTAGACTTATGTAGACACATCATGATGCAAATGTATTTCTTTATTCTTCAGTTCTTCCATTCTAGCAATAATGAAGGGTCAACTCTATTTAAAACCTAGATCTCCCTCATTCCATATCCATTTCAATGTTTTTTACTTTAAAATGAACCAAAATTAAACTTATTCAAGATGTACAGGTATCAGAAAAAAAAAAAGTACAGATGCTTTGGTGCAGGAGCACTCACTGTGAACAAGTGTAACCAGATATTAATATGCAATATTGTTCCAATACTTTCTAATACACTTTTTTATAATATTCTGTGTGGTGATTGTTGAGGTCAAATCCTTTATATCCAATACAGCTTTGGTTTTTCTCTTCCCTTCAGGCAGGTACACATGCACAGGGCTCTAAATGAGAAAAAAAAATGCAGCCATCTATCCAATCTGCCTCCATGATGATGTTAAATTATCTCTGTTTAGCCGCGATCAAGGGATGTACCACTGGAGGGACAGAGTATCCTTTTGTACACATTTTGAAATGCTTTTTCTGTAGTGATAGAACAAATAAATGCAACAAATACTCTGTCTGCCCTATCCTGTGAAGTCCTCACTAGTATACGAGAAGGCCCATCAAAGCAGGAATCTTCTCTAGACTCCTTCCCAGTTAGATCACAGGATGCGAGGAAGAAGAGGTAAGCCTGAGGCAGTTGCAATCCAAGTAGATGTTTCCAGCAGGTACAGCCATTCAGCTCAGCAGACTGACTTCCCATCTGTAACTTCAGGGCTTAGGAAAACCAAGGCAGTCTTGAGAGTGGGTAGAGGTAGAGGGCAGCAAGCACTACCTCTACTGCTCCACACAGCACACCACCATAGAGCCATGAGTGGCATGTGCCCACAGTGGTGGGAGTTCAGAGGACAGAGTGAGCTCAGAGGCTGTGCCCTGCGGGTAGTCACCTGCAATGCTGCTTTCCCATGCCTAGGCTGGGCCCATGCCACGAGGCTTGCCCTTGCTCTGCTGTAAAACAGTATGGTCACAAACCTTTCTGTGGTGAAAATCCTTTGTCCTTTTCAGATGAACAGCCAAACATCATCCGAGTTCAGACCCAGAAAATAAGGTGAGGTGATTAAGTTTACAGGCAGGACATTGGAGCCCAGGAATGTGAAACTCAAAGAAAACAAATAAAATATTTGGATTTCACATCAAGCCCTGAAAACGGCACCCAAGGAGGACTTTCATACACATCTTTTGTCAAGACAGCATCGTTTTCAGCCTTTTCAGGTTTCCTCACTGAAAGAACATGTTGTTCATGCAAATACACATAAACATGGTTAGACACCACTTAGAAATTTATTTCATGTTATACCTTGTGTACTTCTCAGTGATCACAGGTCAAAAGAATATCTACATTATTTGAAAATAGCCAGGGCTTGGGCTGGGGCTGTAGCTCAGTGGCAAAATGCTTTCCTAGCATGTGTGAGGCACTGGGTTCAATACTCAGCACCACACAAAAAACAAATATATAAATAAAGGTATGCTGTTCATCTACAACTATAAAAAAAATTTTTAAATAGCCTGGATTCAACTAATGGGAAGAAGTAATTAAAAAGGGTGAGGGTTTGACAGAGAGAATGAGGACCCTGTCTATAGATATATTTGTAAAACTATAGAATATAGCTTTGCAGCTCAGTTTCCATGGAAGCTTAATAAATGTGATTGAAATAAAATTTTTAAGAACAAAATTTTTTTTAAATGTCCATTGAAAGTCTCCTGCAAAAGGAAGTCTCTGGCCATCTCATCCTGGAGACCATCACAGTGAAGACTTGAAGGAGAGGTTCCAAAACTCTTTTTTAAAGAGAATGATATACTTCATTTCTTGCATTTCACTACTTTTGATTTTAAGTAGTCATGAGGATTATTCTCAGCGTAACCTTTTGATGCTGTAGACCATTTGCATTCATTTACCTACTTCTGGCCTGAAAAGAAAACTGGAAACAGCTGCTCACTTCACTTCTGGGGAGTAGTGTAAATTGAAACACCAAGGTGTATTTTAATTGTGAATGTGGGATTAAGGATTGGGAGTTAAAGACTAGGATTAGAGGCTGGGAAGCCAAAGAGCCCAGATCCCATTTCCAATGAATCTATCATATTTTCTGTCAAAATAAAACATCATGAGGTTTTGTGACCCCTTGGTGAATCCTTCCTATGTTCTCATCAGATGCACCCAGATTCTCACGAAGCAGTTCCTTTGGCTGTTTTCCAAAGGTCATGTCTTTCTGTTATGGCCTCTGAATTCCAGCACCAAGCAAGGAGCAAAAGAGACATTCAGAGAATTGAGCAATTGGTGAAAGATTCAGAGGAAGTTTTCAGATGACCAAAGCAGGAACTTCACATTCCTCCATCATTCTGGAAACTTATGGCCCTTTCTCTGCCCAGGGCAGCAACCAGCTAGCACAGCTCCCATGCAGAGATGGGGCTGGCATACTACTGTTGCCACACAGCATCTGTTTTAGCTGTCTTTCCCCAAGTCAGCCACTGCTCCTTACTTCTAAGTAAGCAGAAAGGGGTTCCCTTTGTCTCTGAGAATAGTACTGCCCTCAGCAGCCCAGACTGCCTTTGGCTTCTCCTACGGTTAACCAGTTCTGAGCTAACCCAATCCTGTGATAGGCTGCCCTCGCCCGCCGGAAGCCTTGTCTGAGCATCAAAACTTCCCACGGTCTCCCAAAGGTTTGGTTCTTAGATGAAGCCGAGAATCACCTAAGTGACTATTCAATATGTAGTTTCTAGAACCTCCCTCCTAAACATCCTAGAGCTGGAGGTCTGCATGCAACCCCCCACCAGGTGTGATGCAGCCCTCCACTCAGGGTAAGCAGACTCTCAGTCCTATTCTACCCTGAAGCAGTTATAGCCTTGACCTTCTTCTTGAGCCCCGACCCCATAATATTTTAGGGTAGAGGAACAATTAATAATGTGTCTCTTTTCCCTCCTGAGTTTGAAACAACTCACACATACAAGAGAATCAGAAAGTGAGAAACCAACATATTAGCTTTGCTACTCACAAAACCTAGATTAGAGACCAGTTTCAGTGTGTGGCCACAGTCGTTTTCCCAACAGTTGCCCTGAATTGGACAGACTTGCTCAAGTACCCCTGAAAAGGTCCGGCTCCTTCTCTGCAAGGCTGTTTAAACTTTGCTGCTTCTCCTGGCATTTGTACAGCACCTCCCTCATCCCCCCTTGCCTCATTTCATATTTATGACAGCCAGTCCAGCCTGAGATCCCTCTGCATCCCATTGCAGCACACCTCCTTTATAGCCACGAGCCATGCAAGGGAACATCTTCACAGTTGCCCTGGGAAGCTCCAGGATGTTCCCATTGCACAGTGCAAGAGCAGGACTCACCTGGGAGCCAAGTCCCAAAGCAAGAAGGCAGAAGCAGAAGTGGTCCCAAGCCCTGGCTCAGGACCCTCCTCAGCTGGCTCCCAGTCCATCTTGGTGATCCACCTCTTGTGGGATATGTGGGTTTGAGCTACAAATTGAAAGGCTAGAAACACACACATAAAATCCTGCCTTCAAAGCAGTCCTCCCTTAGCCCAGTCCTCACCATATGCATCCACAAGTTGCATGTCAATTTCTCAGCCTTGTCCTCGGTGAGGATTGTTAACCCCGAGACTCACCTAGAGAAGTAAGTTCCTACCAGAGAAGTCTCCAGGGTGCATGGCTGAGCAGGTACAGATCCTGGCTCGCAGAGCAGGGAAGTGGGGCTGGGGTCTGCAGAGCTCTGCTCCCCTCCAACCCCACAGAGCATAGGAGGAAGCCAAGCCTGTGGGAAAAGCCAGCCTGTAGGATGATGGAGGGAAAGATGGATTTGAACTAGACATGTAATGGTGGGGAAGCAGGAAGAGAAATGAGAGCCAAGCAGAGTGGGGAATTTTAGGACACTGGAAACACAAGCTAAACAAAGTACAATAGAGTCAAGGAGATACCTAGTCAAAGGTGAATAAATTTTATGATCAATAAGTTTAAGATCCAGACAAAAGTAGTGATTCCCACAATGAGGCGATGCCAGCTGCATCCTTTCCCCATCCTCAGTGACCCCATTCGACATTTGACTTGACTGCATTCACTCTGTCCCCAGTGCATCTTGACCCTGGTTCCTGATATTAACAATGAAGAATTGAGATAATTTATTAATTTGTTGAGAATTTGAGTTGCAAATGGGAAGACTGGAAAGTTGATCACACTCCTGGCATCACCTGATAGGAAGAACTCCTCAGGGCCAAGCTGTGTGCTGGGGTTAGAGGAGATCGACATGCACGGGTCACGGCCTCACAGGTGCTCTGTGCTACAGGCAGTTGCTTGTTCCCAGGGTGCACCACGTTTACCTGTCAGATAAGATCCATTGTTCCCTCCGGTTCTAGGGGTGAGGACTTCCAAGCCTGGACAAGCTGAGCAACCTGCCTTGGGGTCACACAGCTTGAAAGTGCCAGGACTGGCCTTTGACCTCAGGAGTCTGGCTCCAGAACCTGCCCTCCAGTGACTACCATGAGAAGTGACCCTGCATGAAGATAATTTGGAAACAAGGTGCAATCAAAAGTGTTTTAAAGTGGTAAAGCCAGTGAAAGATTTCTCACTGGGGGATTAGAGAAAGCTCCAAAGAAAAACTCTGGTGTGACCCAAGCTTTCTAGAAGGACAGATTTCAGCATCCGAAGGGGAAGGGTAGGAAGAAGGGGTTTCCAAGATAGAATGAACATGGGGAAAAGAATCCATTGTGTATCAGGTTTGAAAGTCTGATAGCAATAGCTCCGCTTGGCTTGGAAAAGATACTCAAGAAGAAAAAAATAGGAGATAAAGTTGAACAGGGAAATGAGCAGGTGACTCACAGAAAAGAGAAGGCTTAACCAGAGCAGAGGGAGCTGAAAGTAGGGAAGAGAGGCCTAGAGAAGAGGGAAGCCCAGACGAGAAGACTTGACTTTCTGTCTCTGGGATGTTATTATACAAGAGCGGGATTGGCTCTTTTTTTGTTTGTTGTTTGTTTTAATTTACTGCCATAGTCTCAGTGTTAATAAAACTCTCTGGAACCTCATAGGTGCTAAATAAATATTTGTTGTATCATCATCTACTTGTGATGATTACATGTAGTGTGCTTTGAAGGAAAGATGCAGAGTTGACCACCAGTCTCCGATCCTATCTATAAGAAAAGAGAAAATGGGCAGAGGATTTGAAGAGCTGAATCTTATTTAATCTGAACAACTGTGGGTACCTCCAGTGCACGGCAAGAGCATTTGTGAGGAATCAGCACATGCTTGACTGTAATGGAAGCTGTGAGCAGCATGTGAGACTGCTCTCTGGGAATGGGAAAGCTCTACGGAGGATGTGGAAGAGGAGGCAAACAGAAGGAGTTGACAAAGGAAATGGAAAATGATTGTTCAAGAAGGAACGTTGTGGAGTATAGCATCTTGGGTTTATCTTTATTCAAAAAGAGACGCCACCATGCAAGTCCAATAGAGCAGATCAAACATGGAAGGTGGCTGAGAAAGGCCCTTGGTCAGGCGTCTAGGATGCTCAGAGTACTATGGGAGGTGGTGAGTGGTAAGAAGAGCCCTGTTGGTGGAGGGGAGCTCCAGACCTGAGAGAGGTACTTACATAGCAGAGAACTCAGCACCACAGCCTTGGAGCTCCACTGGGGCCTGGTGCTTTAGGAAAGCCAAGTTCTTGGCCAGATTTTCCTAAGGAGGAAGGTAGAAGTCTCACTGAGAAGCTCCCTGTTTGTTTGTTTGTTTGTTTGTTTGTTTTCCACTTTTTGAGGAGACCAAGAATGGTCCATCTCAAGGTGGACATCCCTTGACCTCTGTTTCCCCATGTCTGGAGTCAGGGCTGCTCATGGAAGGACACATCACCTTCCAGTTCAAGAGTGAGTCTGTCAGGTCTTCAAGTGGCAGCCACCTCTGACCAGCACCCCTCCTCCTCAGTAGCAAGTGCCTGGCCTGAGGCCCAGAAGATGGGGCCCTGGAGACTTGATGAATCGGTACAAGGGGAAGCAGATGTGCCCACTACGGTCCCCAGGCACAACCGGGAACCCTCCGCTGGGGGAGGAAATTTGCATAATAGGGATAAATTGGTACCAAAACTGTCCCCTGAAGTGAACTGCATGGATCTCAGTACAGTTCACAAATTTCACTTCTTCTTTCCCATGTTTTCTCAAACCAACTAGATGTGACATTGAGTATGCGAATTGTCCAAAGGTTTTTTTGTTCTCTCCCCTCATGAGTCAGCCCAGGCCTCTCCTCTATCCTCTCTGCCACACCCTGGTGCCTACAGGGGAGTTGCTCACAACTCCCACAAAAGCCTCTCCTGCACTGTGTTCATGCCAAGTAGGGAACACCCCAGAACCTCTCTCCCTGGGGTGGACATGCAGGATCCCAGGTTCCCTGAAGGCCTGGGCACTGTATGCTTCTGTCAGTATCCTCACCATTACCCATCTCACTCTGCTGCTTCCCCCACACCTGCCTGAGCTTCCTCATTGCCAATATCCCTGCAGCTTTCTGCGGGCAAAGGGCGGGCCCAGACTCGGTGCAAGGAGGGTGTGTGGTTTCAGGGCCCCTCAATTTGATTCCCCTTTCAGGGCCCTCCTCCCCTCTGGGTATGGCCCTCATCCCCACCCACAGTGGGGTACCACCTTTCCTTAAGCTTTCTGTGGATCCCCTTTGCCTACAGCCACTCCCTACCTCACAATTTCTTTTTAAAGTATTGGTTCTAAACTACCCTCACAAGAAAACAGTTATGTGTTGGTATCATTTGGCGCAATTAAATCAAACTTTCAAGACTAAGGGTTCTCTGGAAAATAAAGCAATTATTGAGCCATTACAGATGCTAGCCAAAAGATAAAGGACCAGTCCTGGGACAAATTTCCTAAGCTACCACCAGCACAGCCAGGTGACAGCTGAAAATATGTTCACTGGACTTAAGGAACTGGGGTGGTTTATAATGAGATTTTGGGGAGAAGACACCTAGATGGTTTATGCAGAACCTACATTGTCTGTAGAGGAGAGGGACAGGACAACAGGCAAATCCCTGGGATATCAGGTTAGTCCACAGGAGTCATCTTTGCTTTCCTGTGGTTGGTTCCAAAAGCAGAATGCAATGTGGTCTTGCTGAAGAATCTTCCACATACAGGAAAGGAAGTGAAGTCTTTTTTTTTTTTTTTTTTTCTTTTTTCTTTTTTGCTTTAGCTTGAAGCAGAGCTAAAATGACCTCCCTCCATTCCCTGGTCTATAACTTGATTTATCTGAATTATCCATTTATCAATACAAAAATAAAAAGACTCTCATATGAATTCAGAGAGGCCTCCATGATCTCAGGGGTCCTGAGAGGTGTGGGGGCTTGTCTACAGGTCAAATCTACTTGCTCCATAATGGCAGATCTGACCCCAAATGAACCCTCCAGCTCCTTCCTACTTCACATTACACCTGATACCTGAGTAGGCTCACACTGCAGAAGCTGACTGTCCTGGCTGCCAAACCCTTTTGTAATAAAGAACTCATGGCACTTGGTTTGGGGAGTTTTCTGAAAACCAGGTTTCTGTGTTCCTAGAGCCCTTTGTATAAGTCTGTGTTAGGGCTCTTGTCATGTTTATGTGAAGAGCTGGCCTCCTCCATTAGACTGTGAGCTCAGAGAGGGAGAATGCTGGTTTCAGGAACATAAGAACCTCCAATAACAACATTGTGTGGATGGGTGTGACCTCTTTCCCAGCTCCCTGATCTCCCTTATGGCTTCTCTTGCCCAGATTATGAGACGGATCCTTCTGCAGTCCTCTCCTGACTTTCCACTTGCTTCAGGGACAATATCAACCCTCCTATGGAGAAGGGGGCAGGACACAATGGCCTGTGATCCTTAGGGCTCTCTGCAGAGGGTCATGTCCTTGTCCAGGCACCAAAGTCCTCATTCAGGGCCTCATCTGGGGACTGGCAGTAGTCATGGGGTGAGGCTTCAGAAGTGACTAGAAGAGCAGTGAGGCAACCCTCCTCATGGAAGAACCTCAACTACTGCAGCAGCCAATGTAGACAAGAAGGAGTATCCTCTAAGAAGGTTTCTGGGTGATTTTCATTTTTCAGTTTAGGCATATTTTTACTCCTATCAGTGTAGGTTTGTATATTGCTACCCCACAAATGTGGTTCAGTTCCATCCCATCAGAATTGATCAGGCCAGCACTTGCCATTCCAGAACTGGAGGTCAGGAATGGAGATGTTAAAGAAAATCAATTCAATGCTCTGGGGGAGCCATTGATAAGCCAATAGCCAGTGTTGGGTGAGGGTGTCCAGAGCTAAGTCCAGGCTCCTTGATACTCCACAGGTGGAACTCTGAGTTCTCTCAAGATTCACAGGATCAAATACATCTCAATGGAATTTTGAAAACCAGACAGCAGAATCTGACAATGGACTCATACAAAATACTCAATTAAAACCAGAGAAAGCAAAAAGAATGGAAGACAGAAAGAAAAAGAGCAACAAACAGAATAGAAAACATTGGTAGATGTAGCAGATATTAATCTAATGGCACCAATAATCACTTCCAATGTCAGTGGTCTAAACACGCCAATTACAAGATAGAGACTATCAGAGTGGATCCAAAAACAAGACTTACCATAGATTGACTACAAGACCCTCACTTATATAAAGACAGGCATTATATAATGAAAAAGGGGGTTGATACTCCAAGAAAACATAACAATCATTAACATGCATGTGCCTAACCACAGAGCTTCAAATTATGTAAAGTCAAAACTGATATAACTGCAAGTACAACTGGATGAACCCACTCCCACACTCTCGATCAGAAATGGATGGACCCAGGAGCTAGAAAATCAGTAAGGATATGGTTGAACTGAAAGAAGTTATTTGTGGGGAGGGGGAAGAGAGAAGAAAACTTCAGGCAGAGGGGACAGCCTTAACATAGGCCCAGAGACTTGGACATGGACTCTTGGGCTGAAGGAAGGCCAGAGGGTAGGGTTAGGCTGGGGTGTGGGAGGTAGTGGGAGGGGCATGCTTTGTGGGTCTGATAGCCTTAGTGGTGCTGAAGGAGACCAGAGGAGGACTCTAACACTCAGCCAGAGAAGGCCCTCTCAGCATCACAGCTAAGCAGGGTGCTAAGGAAAGAGGCCAAGGATGAGCCCTGTTCTACCATAGAGCTACTGAGTTGTTATGGACAGCATAACCCTGTGGAGGAAGGGTGGAAATGGGTGTGATCACTAATTTCAGGTAGTGAAACTAAGTCCAGGGAAACAGAGGGCCCTGATCAAGGTCACAGAGATCATCTTAAGCCATATTTCCTAAAGCATATTACACATAATTTTAAAAAGGGGAATGGTACAAAATGGCTCAGGGAAAGCCACACACTCTTGCCTCTTCCTGGGTATCCAAAACTTCTTAGCATTTGAAAACCCCCAAGATGAATGGAATATGGTTTATTTAATCCAGTTTCTCACAAATGTATTTAGCCCAAAAAGTCCTTACCACCCTTTTATATTATCTTCCTCATGCATATCACTTTAGAGAACAGGGTCCTAGAGGAAAAGCCACGAGCCCTGGCAGATCTGCAGCAGCCTGTCCCTGGCTCCTCCCTGGCCTGGCTTGGTCCTCAGGACACTAACATCCCCAGCATGGCCACTCTGTTCTTGTAGTGCCAACCCCTAGATCATGAATGAAAACACAGGCTTAGCTCACAGAGGGACTTGACCAATGTTGGAGTGAGGCCAGGCGTCCTGGGAACATGTCTCTTCTGTGGGCTCACTTGTACCCCTGCTTTCAGGAAGATCATCATAGGTGAACTCTCTCCTAACTTCCAGAATTCAGTCTCTCCATGAGGGTAAAACTGGCTGAGAGTTGGAGCCCTGTTGTGTGCTGCCCAAAGTGCCAGAGCTGGGACATTTCAAAAACTGAGGTTAGGGGCATCGAGTAGGCACTGAGGCTTATTCTCATGGCATGGAACAAAGAGGCAGAACCATCTACTTCCTCAGCCTGTGTCTAGACCTGACATTAAAACTGAGGACCTGACCTAGGGTCTGAAAAATTCAGAACAGACTTAGGTCCTAAGAAACTGGGTTGACAAGCATACTATTTCTACATATGTTTTCCAGTTCAAGCTTTGGAGAAAAATATCATTAGACATGATTACAGAATTAAATAAAAAAAGAAAGAGAAATAGCATTTGCTGAGTAGTTTTATGGAGCACCAGGCACTGTGCAGGAAGATATTCTCGCAAGCTTTTAGGGGACCCACTTTCAAATATGGGATCCTTAAACTCAGGACAAGAAAGTTTCCCAAAGCCACACATGTCCACATACTTGATAACCAGGATATACAAATTGCAAAAACAAAACAAGTATAACATGCCAATATTGAGGTGATAGAAGATATTAATAATATATCTGTTATTTTTTAAATTAGAAAAGAGAAGGTACCACTTAAGCTAATAAATCGCCTTCTTTACAAATATATTTCCTTGTAACTTGATGCTTTTAGTTATTAGTTGTGTTTATGCTTGACAGTATTCAGGCTTTTCAGTGTAGAGTCAATTGTTTCAAATCATGGGGAAGAATCTCCAAAATTGTTTCACCTGGGTAGTGTAAAACCTGCTTACCATACTGCACGTAAGGAAGTTGCTGGGCAGAGAGTGGGAGGAGGACAAGATAGTTTAGGGAAAGATAAACATAATAAAGAAATCTGACAATGTACTAGACAACCTGTGAAGAAATGTGACAATGTATCTCTGTGGGGTGTGAAGAAATTTGACAAAGCGCTTTCATAACTGAGGAGGAAAAATGCTGAGAAGGGCTGGTGGTAATTCAGATGGAAAATCAGATGTAGTAGAAATGATATTTTGGGTGGAAAAAAAAGGTTTAACCACACCATATTTGTTAGTATGTAGTGATGTAGTGATTATTTTCAAAGTCTTAGCCAAGTACCAAACAGATACACAGCACAGGATGCCAAGAATCCAGTGAGGTTCAGAAATTCAAAAAGGATTTCCTCAACAGACCTTGCTTTATATCACACAAAATCCTTATTCAAACTTATGAAAAAAATCATTCTCTCCTGTTCATGGCAATCTCTACACTGTAGAAAGCACATTTGTAAAGCTGAAAGTGAGGTTGAATATTTCAGAAGAGCTAGTAGAGAGTGTTTTTGAACAGTCTTAGCAGAAACAGATAACAATCCAGATGATGGCTATGCCAATTACTCTGATCTTATCATTACCCAGTGTATACATGTTTTAAAATGAGAAGCCTCATTTAGTATGTACAATAACTATATGTCAACTAAATATAAAAATATCTCTAACTTTTTAAAGCTATAAGTGGCTGAAACCCTTCCAACATGCTGCCTGGTACCCATAAGGAGTAACACTTAGCACATAGTAGGTTTGCTGTTAATATTTATGCAATCGTTGTAATCCTCTTGCTTCACATCCTAAAATCAGTTTTTCTATGGATCTAAATATTCCTGAATACAAATGGTGGCTGCAGACCAAGTAGTAATGAATGTGAGGCTTTAATTCTGCCCTGATATCCAAGATAGTAAGAAACTGTTGACCTGAATGAAGTTGTCAGCCTCCTCCAGCTTTTCCAACATTGACTGAAAAGGAAAGCATTACTCACTGCTGGGCCTTCATTACAAAGGCCTCTGGAGCAGGATCAACTAGCTTTCCCATCACGTGGTTGAATGAAGCTTCTCTCAGTAGACAATGACCCCCAATTATTGAATGAATATCTCTGGGGACCAGTCACAGAGGAAAAAAAGCAATACCACAGGAGCAGTCCTGACAACTACGCTGTGACAAAAAGAGTTAATAGTAATTATCCTCACCTCTTAGAGAAGAAAGGCTGAGCTGGTCAGGGACCTCTGGTGAGGTCCCTGAGCTACTAGGAGCTGTGCCTCTCACAGTCCCCAGGGGCCCAGTGAGCAGCTCAGACTCCTGATAATGTGAACTGGGACTCAACTACAACAGGATTAAGTTGAACAACCAAAAAAGAAGAAATTTTTCTCATCATAAGAATTTCTTGGTCACATTACTGGTACACACACATCCCAGCTGGGCTGCGATTAATACATGGAGAGATTAAATATGGAATAATTGAAAAGGGATGCCTCACAGAAGCAAACAGCAATCCTACGTCTTGACTGTTTGCTTGAAAAAAAAAAAAAAAAAATGGAGCATTAGTTCCACACTGTAACATGGAGACGCCAGTACCTAAAATACAGAGCAGTTATTTCCTTCCCCAAATGGTGGGTCTGTGTAGAACAATGCTATGCCATGGGCACTAACCACATGTAGCTATTAAAATTAAAGTTAAATAAAATACAAAGTTCCATTCCTCCATTGTAAATACTCCAAAGGTTCCATAAACTGGATATGACTGTGGCTGTGGCTGCCATATTGAACCACATAGATATGGAACAGCCCCATCATTGTAGCAAGCTCTGGAGGGTAGTACTGAGGGGCCCCTGATGGGTGCCTGCCCTTGCTCCTCATATCTCCCCAGTTTCTAGCATGGGAGGAGCTGGTGATTGACAAATAAGAATTCTTTCCCCAAGCAAACCATGCCTTCCCAACATGTTTCCCAGTGAAGCCCTGTTGTGAGGTGCCGAATCCTGAAGGCTGTCTTCAGTATTCAAAGTTTGCAGCAACTTTCATTTCCCCTGTTGTGACCAGGCCCTTCACTTTGCCTGAGAGGGAAATGGCATTTGCCTAAAGACATGTGCTTTTCAAAAAGTGTTCACACTGGTCCCTCTCAAGGTGTTTGCTGATGTACCAACTCTCTTCCCTTCATGCCCAGGTGCCCCTGGGATGGCTAAGACTCTACCCCACCTCCCTGTTGGTCTGAGTGCTGGTGGGATCCTGTGACCTCCAACTGCCTCCTGACAGTTAGCAACCTGCAAAACAGAAACCGTGATGAACAGTATCGGGAGGGAGGGATTTCCAGCAAATAGGGAAGGAGTCCCTACGCCCTGCTGGTTGATTCTTGCAGGATCATCCTCCTCTCAGGAGAAAAGAGGAAAAAAAGGCAAATCACTTTCCTCTTGCTTCTGCTTCTCCTAAATAAACTGCTTGCCTAATTTCCTTTGCAGTTAAAGAAATGTTCCTTGTGAAAGCCACTATTTCCACACATTCACACACTGTGAATTCTGGGGTCTGGAAGGCATTTACATTTCCAACTTCCCTCTGTCCCGGTAGTTGAAGTTGTCCTTGTGTCTCCACTTAAAGACAAACACCAATGCACCAGTGCAAGTTAGACTGGTTGAAATCATTGGATCCTTTCAGTATTACAAGTTAGCCTCCATTGGACCCTAGGGATGGGCAGGACCCAGTTCCGGAAGGTTCCATCTGGAGGCTGGAGATCTCATAGCTTGGCCATGACCATATAAGGTAATATAGTCACCTGAAATGGTGATGCTTCTCTGGGCCCCTGCTGCAGAATTCAGGAGTTGCGAAAGCCAGACCAGTTCTACACTCAAGGGCACATGAAGTCAGGTGTGTTCCCTAACTCTAACCTGTGCTTGGTTATCTTGTATTTGGGGGAGCAAGAGAGGACCTGAATAGTTAGTAATGGCCTCATCTCCTTCCACTTATTCTTAGAGGAATAGGGTCTTTCCTACTATCAATAAGATCAAAGATGTGAAAGAAGTACTTGCAAGATTCCTAACATGGTAATCAATACACTGTTGAGCATCATTAGGAGCAAAGACTTTTCTGTGCTGAGGACTTATGAATACAGATAACAGAACTCTTAAAAGCACATCAGTAACAAGAGCCAGCCTCTACCTCCCTCCCAAATCTCCACCATCTCATGACCTCTGTTGATCCAGGAGAAAACAATTCACTTAAAAGGAATCCGAGGCACTTTCCAGAGTTATAAATACAAACATCTGTAAAGAAAGTCTGCTGGAAATCTTCCAAATAATTCATATAGGCCAGAGCATTTTTAATTCCAGTTAATTAAATGAGTTAATTAAAATGAGTTAAGTATAATTAAATAAGTATAAATGTTTTTAAAATCTAAGTGCACTATGTTAAAACAGACAAGAATGGAAGAAACACAAAATTTGAACTTTTTAGCAAGCCAATGAATATTTCTAACATGAGCTGGAATTCCTCATAATGGCATCAATACTCAAAATACCACGAGGGACGCAACCACTGTGGTGGGTCACAGAGCCCTGGGGAAACCTGAGAGACGCTCTCCACCTAGTGGTGAAGGAACGCGAGACTGGAGGGAACAGAGTCGCTGACAGCCAGAGGTTTCCAGGAGATGCCAGGCCACCGCTGGAGCAAAGCTCCTGTCCCCATGGGGAGAGGGAGAAGCTGAGCCCAGGGGCAGCAGGAAACGTACCCAGGCCACTACCAGTTGTCATCCAGGTGAATGCGTTTTATCTGTCTCCTCGCTTGTGGCTTGATTTTGAAAGTACCCTTAAAAGCAGTTATTCAGCTAGTGTTCCTTATAAAATCTAGTTTTGTATATTCCCTGTTAATATCAAGATCAGGGATCTCTCCCACACCCACAGGGGCTGTGGTGACATCCTCATTCTGTGGCCCATAACACTTCTACATCTTGCCAGATGCTCATGTCCAACTCGCCTGGACTCACCCTGACCTCTGCTGCACTTCACCCACGCCTGAAGGGAGGGTAGAAAGAGCCTGCCTGCAATAACAACCTAGCTAAGAACATGAACTTTTCAACAGCTGGCCTCCCACCTTGTTGCTGCTGCTGGTCACCTCCACTGACCACCCCAGGAGAGGCCTCCCCGTGGACTATGGATGACACAGTCCCAGATGATGATAGATATGGATTCAAATTGTAGATCGGCCAATGTTAGCTCAGATGAGCTGGAGCACGTTGTTCACTGTCTGCAGGTCTTTGTTGGTTCATCTGTGAAGCTGGCATGATAATAATCCCTGTCTCAAAGGTGGCTGTGAAGACGGAATGCAGTGGCATAGGAAATCGTAGCGTCCACGCATAGAAGACCCTTTGGGAAAGGTAGCTCCCATTCCTCAGCCTCCCATTTTCTTCCACACCCTTGACATTATTTAGAACCTGTGATCTAATTATCAAAATTAAGCTAGAAGTGAGAGTCTCAGCTTTCTGACTGGTAGAGCTGTGGGAAAGGGAGGCATGCACTTGGAGTACCTGGTACTAACCCATCTACAGTACCCATTTCCTATGATATCTTCATCTAACAGGCGTTGTTCTGTGAGAAGCCTTCATTTCCCTCTTGGTGGATTTCTTGTATTTTCAATAGGCAATTAAATCGATACAAATCACCCAGCAGCATTTATAACAGTTTTATTTGTAATAGCCAAAGGATCCTAACATCCATCAATGTGAATGGATGGAAAATTGTGGCATATTCAAACCAAGGAAATTCAAACCAACATGAATGAACTGCAAAATAATTACTTTCCATTGATAGTACCCTTAAAAGCAGTTATTACTTCCAGTAATATTTCCTATATTATTTAATGTTTTCCATTGAAGTATTTTAACTTCCATTTACTCCTAAATTTTCAGAATAGTCTTGCTTAACACCATAGCTCTGTGTTAGCTGTGCTTTGGCATCTTTCAAGAGGAACCTAGGCCTCTGCATTAGACAGACAACTGAAAGTAATAGCACCTCCTTTGCATCTTCCACAAATTGTCTTCATGGGGAAAGAAGTTCCAAGGTGGGGGGCAGGTGAGGGGATGAGCCTTTGTAATAATTTATTGAAGATTTTTGCATCAATGATATTGGCCTGCACTTTTCTTTTCTTGGAGTATATTTGTCTGGCTTTGGAATCAGGGTGATAAAGGCATCATAGGATGAGTTTGAAGGAATTCCCAACTTTTCAATTTCATGGAATTATTTGAGGAGTATTGACATCAGCTCTGTTTAAAGATCTGGTAAAAGCCGGGCGTGGTGGTGCACGCCTGTAATCCCAGCACTTGGGAGGCTGAGGCAGGAGGATCGTAAGTTCAAAGCCAGCCTCAGCAATGGTGAGGCACTTAACAACTCAGTGAGACCCTGTATCTAATAAAATACAAAAATGGGCTGGGGATGTGACCCAGTGGTCGAGTGCCCCTGAGTTCAATCGCTGGTACAAAAAAAAAAAAAAATCTGGTAAAATTCAGCTATTAATCCATCAAGTTCTGGGCTTTCTTTGTGGTTGTTGGAAGCCTTTGTTGGAACTGCCTCAATCTCATTGCTTGTAATTCATCTATTTAGGTTCTGTCTTCTCTTAAAGTTCAGTTTTTGATAGGTCATATGTTTAGAAATTTATCAATTTCTTCTAGATATTCCAATTTATTTGAAAATAAAATTTCAACATATTCTCTAATGATCCTCTGGATTTCAATTGTGTCTGTTTTAACATGACCATTTTCATCTCTAATTTTATTAATTTGGGTATTCTCTCTCTCTTTGGTTAGTCTTGTGAGGATTCTATCAATCATTTTTACTTTTCCAAAGAACCAACTATGTGTTTCATTGATCCTTTATATTATTCCTTTAGTTTCTATCTTGTTAATTTCAGCTCTTCATTGTTTACTTACTTCTACTAGATTTAGGATTGGTTTGCTTTTGTTTTTCTAAGAACTTAAGATGCAGCAGGAGGTTATTTATTTGAGATTTCTCTCATTTTTTAATGTAGGCCCTTCTCTATAACTCCCCTCCTACACGGCCTTCACTGCATTCCAGAGACTCTGTTATGTTATTTCCATCTTAATTTGATTCTAGGTATTTTCTTTATTACTGTCTGCGTATCTTAGTTTCTGCACATTATCTTCTAGCCCTAATATTCTTCCTTCTGCTTGATCTAGTCTGCTGGTGAGACTCTCCACTGGGTTTTTATTTGATTGAGTTCTTCATTTCCAAGATTTCTGATTCATTTTCAGAATCTCTCTCTTTATTGAAATGCTCTTTCATATCCTCAGTTCATTCCTTAGGTTTTCTTTTAGCTCATTGATCATTTGAACAATCTACCAGCATTTCCTCCACTTCAGTATCTCTGGATTTAATTGGTGGAGAGTTTTGAACATTTGAACACATCTCATTGCCTTGTTTTGTTATGTTATTCTTGTTGTAGTGAAATTTACTCTTCTGTTACAGAAGATCTCTCCAGCACTGTTATGTGAGAGTCTCTTTAGAAAGCTGCTGTCTCTTTATAATATGCCCTGAGCTAGAGATTTATCTTAGTCTCAAAGCATTCATCCAACATGTTCAGAGTGCTATGTTCAATCACCAGCTCCACTTTGAAAGGAGAGAATAACCATCAGTAAGAGCTACAGCTTTAAAGCAAACCATATGTCAACATACAATAAAAACTTATTGAAAAATGATCTCTCCATTCCACTAACTAAAGAGACAAAGGGAAAGTGATTATGTAGAATAGAATAAAATATCAGGTAATAGAGAAAGTAAAATTAACCTGTATGGAAAATAGAGGGAAAATGGAAGGGGGGGAAGAAAGAAGCAAGAAAAAAGAAAAAAGTAAATGAAAAATATGAAATTAAACCTTTATCTCTCACCCTGCACAAAAAAAAATCAACTCAAAGTGGATCAAAGACTTAGGCACTAGAGTAGAGACACTGTTGCCGCCTGAAGCGATGGTCACTTGGAGCAACGAAGCTGCGGGAAGAAGTTCAGAGGCGAACTGGAAACAAACAGCCTTTTTATTCTGATAACTTTTCTCTTTGACTCTAACAACGACTTTAACATGCACTACACACACCACCAAACAACCAACACACCAAATGATGCAGACCCAATCAGCAATCTCGCTCAAGTCTCTCGAGATCCAGGGCCAAGTCCCATGAGATTACGGAAGGCGGCAATGCCCAAACATCTCCATGGCCCGTAGTAAACCGCAATCTTAGCCATCTCCCCAAACAGGGCTCCTGCATTTCCCCCCTTTTGTTTTTAAAGAGGGGAGGCTCTAGGACGTCTATGTGCAACCAACATTCTTACCCGTCATCGGATAATCAAGGCTGTGTCCTTGACTCCTGTCTTAGGTTGATATGTCTGCCACATGAGACTGTCCCATGTGACTGTGCCTGTCTTAGGTTGTCCCCTTTGGGGATCTTACCCATCATTGGCTAACCAGCCATCCAATGGAGCCCTTCAGGATCGACTGTGTATGATGACTAACAGCCGTCTAATTGTGAGGAGATGGCACGGCTTTAAGGCGACAAGCCTTTTGGTGAAGAGCCAAATTGCATAGCATATCAAATTGTTTTAAACAAATCAGCTGCCCTAAGTTCCATCAAGTAACACACTGAATTCTCTAGCAAATACCCGCAAGGCATTGTCCCATAAAGTCCCAAACAATGAAAGATCAAAATGTCCATTTGTTATAACACATTGATGTAGGAGGCCCCATGCATGTAGAGCAGAGGCCACACTGTTGGTGAGGTTGTTTGATGCTTGAGCAGCAGGGATGCTTGCGGTGACCGCAATCCCTGCAGCTGTAGCAGCAGACGTCTTTTTTATGTCTAGACAATGCCACCGGCAAATCTTCAGGGCCCACTACCTAGAAACTCAAGCATCAATTATTAAAGGAAAGGCAGTGTTATTCCAGCAATGAGTCAAGAGTCAAGTTGTCAAACTAAAAAATAGAATTATTAGATTAGAAAATTAAAGTTGATTTCTGCTCACACACATTGTTGTTTGAGCTCCCACAAACATAAGCTGGCAAAATATCATATTCAGAACAAAACAAAGAAAGACTGAGGGTATTTACTGTATTAAAGATAGATTAAAGAAAAGCTGAAGGCACTTTGGAGAAATAATTTGTTAGCTGGAACTTTCGAGTCTCGGTATACACAGCAATATTTTATCTGTTGAGATAATTGAAATTAATCAGCTATTAAACAAATGAAGTTAATAGCAAATAAACAATCTTATGTCAAAACACTAAAATATCAGGTTATATAGCACTAGTCATATTGTTTGCTAAAGAGAAGTCCCAGGGACACCTATAAATCAAAATTGAAAGTAACTTCATTTATAAAATGATTTACCTAAATTGAATACTCTTAACCTAAAATGAATTAAAGTTATTTGGATCCATATATATATGTATTTTTTTTTCATAAGCACCTTGTTATTTGTGACGTCACACCGGACAGATGCACAAACATACAAACATATATTTGTGACGTCACATTAACATGAAATGTAGACAAATGTACAGACATAAAGAAATGTATAAAAAGAAAAAAAAATACAATTGTGTGCACAATAAAGAGAGATCTCCTCGTCCTGGCCGGGGGAGGAATGACACTTAAGTTGTGAAATATTTTGAAAAAACTTTTTTGAGGGAATCATTCCATATCTTCATCTTGGTCCTCTTGATTTTGTACTTTTTTTAAATTAATCTTGATTCTTCAACAATTTCATCTTGATCCTTTTGATGTGGTACCTGTTTTATTAATCTAGATGGTATCCATATTGGAGAGGATTCGTGCTTTGAAAAAACACAAACAGATCCTCTCCCCCAAATTAATACTGGATCTGGACCCTTCCATGTACCTGAAAGAACATCCTTCCAGTAAACCAAAGGTTTATGTTGTTGGTGTGGGTTCCAATGTCTGTCTCCAGCAGAATAACCATTAAAGTCTAAAGTTAAAAAATTTAAGGTAAACAGGGCAACTGCCAATCTGTCCCTAGGACTTTTCCAATGTCCTTCTTTTTGTTTTAATAACATAATTTTCAGTGTGCGGTTTGCTCTTTCAATAATGCCCTGACCCTGAGGATTGTATGGGATGCCTGTTTTATGGGATATATTGAATTTTGCACAAAACTGTTTGAAAGATGAGGACGTATATGCAGGGCCAGTATCTGTTTTAAGCATTTTGGGGATGCCCAATGCAGCAAAAGCTTGCAAACAATGAGATGTAACATCTTTTGAACTTTTTCTCCAGAATGTAAGGAAGAAAAAATCATGCCTGAGCATGTATCTATGGTCAAATGAATAAATCGCAATTTTCCAAAACTTGGCTCATGAGTAACATCCATCTGCCACAAATGATTGGGCATTAATCCTCTAGGGTTAACACCATAATGAGGATTGGGCAAATGTGTCATACAAGATTTACAATCTACGAATATACTTTGTATACAAATAGTTGTATGTAAAAAGATACTAAATATATGCACTATGAGTTGTACATATTAAAAATTATAAAAATAAAATAAAAAAAAAGATTTACAATCTTTTACAATTATTCTGGCTTGCTCCTTTGTGATTTTAAACCTACGCTGCAAGGTGGTACTATTGACGTGAAACTGGGAGTGAAATAAAGTAGCTTGCTGGAGCGCTGAAAGTATAAAGATTGTTTGGGTAAGAGCATCAGCCTTTTGATTACCTTCATGGAGGGGACCAGGCAAGTTGGTATGTGCTCTAATATGCCCTATGAATAGAGGTTCTTTTCTTGCCCACAAAAGTTTTTGTATTTGATAAAAACAATTTAAAGGCTGGAGTATGAGATGCTATTGGTCCTGCTAGCTCTAATTTTGGGACGGCATGTACAATATAGTGGCTATCTAAAAAATGTTCATGGGCTGTTCTCTAAAATTTTCCAGAGCTCTTACCACAGCTTCCAGTTCCACTAATTGAGCTGATTTGTGTGTAGTTATGTAAGTTATATTTTCTTTTTTAGTGACTACTGCAGAAGTACCATTTGAGGACCCATCTGTGAATACATTTAATGCCTTAGGAATAGGTTGATTTTTTATTACCTGTGGAAATATAATAGGATGATTAATACAAAAAGATAATATAGGAGACTTAGGAAGATGGTTATCAAAATTTACAGAAGTAGAGCGTTTAGCTATAGCCCAATCATTATCATTGAAGCATAAATATTCAATCTGTGATGATGAATAGGGAGTAATAATAGTAGCAGGGTGAATGCCAAATATTTTAGTAGAAGTCTTAAGTCCTTGAAGAATAAGTTTAGCCACTATGGAGGTATAAGACTCAATTATACTTTTAGGAGAGATGGGCAAATGTATCCATAATAAAGGCCCTTGTTGCCAAAATACTCCTGTGGGTGTATATTGTGAAGAAATAATAATCAACATCAGCGGTTGAGTTAAATCAAATCTATCACAATGAACTCCTTCAATGGCTTTTTCTACTAACTTTAAAGCTTTCCTAGCATCAGGAGTCAATGTTCGCGGTGAAGATGGATCAGGGTCCCCGCGAAGGATGTCAAATAAAGGTTTTAGTTGGCCAATAGTGAAGTTTAGTGTAGGGCGAAGCCAATTAATGTCTCCCAGTAGTTTTTGGAAATCATTGAGGGTGGTCAAATGTTCTTTATTTATTAAAATTTTGGGGGGTCTAACAAAGGTATCCATGATTTTAAATCCTAAATATAATATGGGTGATCTGGTTTGAACTTTTTCTTCTGCTATATATAATCCATATTTTTTAAAATTTTCTGCCATGTCACTGAATATATTAAATAAGATTTTTTGATTAGGGTGGGCCAGTAAAACATCATCCATGTAATGTAAACACATGAGGTTTGGATATTTATTTTTAATGGGTTGGATTGCTTTGTCCACATATATTTGGCATATGGTGGGGCTATTAGCCATTCCCTGCGGTAAAACTTTCCATTGATATCTTTTATCAGGGCCATTATTATTGATAGAAGGAAATGAAAAAGCAAACCTGGGGGCATCCAGAGGATGTAGGGGAATGGAAAAGAAACAATCCTTTATATCAAGAGTAATAAGATGGAAATTTTTTGGAACAGCTACAGGATTAGGATGTCCAGGTTGAGTAGGGCCCATGATTTGCATGGTTTTATTAATTTCTCTAAGATCATGTAACAATCGCCATCTTCCTGATTTTTTCTTGATCACAAATATGGGGGAATTCCAGGGAGAGGTGGAAGGTTCTATATGTCCTGCTTCTAGTTGTTCCTGAACTAGTAGGTGGGCCGCTTGTAATTTCTCTTTAGATAGGGGCCACTGAGGGACCCACACTGGCTTATCAGAAAGCCATGGTATTTTCAAAATTATTTTCTCAGTGGCCCCGAAAAAAAATATCTTTTTCCTTTATGATAATGATTACTTTTAGGGTTAAGTTTACTCTGTACTTTTTGATAATGATTTCTTTTAGGGTTAAGATTACCCTGTAGATTTTCACATTTAACACCTGCAGGCTTGGTTGCAAGGTGTACTCCCATTTGTTGCAAAATATCTCTTCCCCATAAAGTAACTGGTAGGTTAGGTAAAACATAAGGCTGAAATGTTCCTTTATGCCCTTCATCATCCTCCCATTTTAAAATTACTGCACTTTTCTCTGGGAGGTTATTATATCCCAAGCCTCTTAAACTGGTTGAAGCTTTTTGCAGAGGCCAGTGCTTGGGCCATTGTCGTAGATTAATGATGGTAGAGTCAGCTCCAGTATCTATCAGTCCTTCTATCTCTATTCCTTGGATTTTTATTTTACACATAGGCCTCCCTGAACAATCCCAAACCCAGCAAGCCATAGGTTCTGAGTCAGTGGAACAAAATCCTCTATTGTTCCCTTTTTGAGACATACTCATTTTAAATGAATTATGTAAATTGGGAAGGAGAAGCAACTGAGCAACTCGATCTCCTTGATTAACAGAACTTATACTTCGGGGTGAGCTAAGCATTATTTTTATTTCCCCTTTGTAGTCTGAGTTTATTACACCTGGGGTCACTTGCAAACCTAATAAGCTTTTAGGACTTTTCCCGAGAATAAGTCCTACAGTCCCTGAGGGAAGAGGTCCCATGACTCCTGTGGGAATCAGTTGAACCCCCATTTCAGGTGTTAACACTATTTGGGCGGTGGAACAGAGGTCTAATCCTGCATTTCCTCCTGTTCCTCTGGAGGGGGAGTGGATGGGTAGTAGGGATTGTGTCAGGGAAGAATCTGAGTGGATGCTTGAGGATACTCCTCCTCCAATGCCCCGTACATTTGTGGGCCCCGGGGCATTGGGCCCTGTGCCCTGTTTTTTTGAATTCCTGAACAAAGGATTTCCATGGATGTCAAATTTTGAATAGCATTTATTGGCCCAATGATTTCCCTTTTTACACCTGGAGCAGCAGCCTGGGGCACAGTATGAGCTTGGTCTTATTTCTTTTTTGGGATTTTGCCTAGAATAGTCTGATTGATTATGATAATTTTGCCTGGAATATCCTGATTGATTATAATGTCTAGGTTTAGCCTTTGTGAAATTTCGAGGGGAAGCACCTCTCATTGAGGCTGCAATCACATTTCCTGTGATAAAGGCGTCATTTATATCTTTACATAGTTGTATATATACGGAAAGATCCTTTTTATTTTTCCATAGCCTGATTTATTAGTATTTATTAGCATTTTCGTATGCTAATTGAACAACTAATGGCATAGCTTGTTCAACATCTGCAAACACTCTCCCTGCAGTTCTCAAAAGTTAATCAGCAAAGTCAGCATATGGCTCATTAGGTCCTTGAATCACTTTTGACAAGCTACCTTGTAGATCCCCAGGTCCTTGTACAGTTTTCCATGCCTCTAAGGCAGCTGCGTTTATCTGAGCATATACACCTGGGTCATAATCTTTTTGAGCCTGTAAGTCTGCGAATTGCCCTTCTCCTGTGAGCATTTCTATATTATAGTCTCCAAACCCTGCAGCTGCATTTCTTTTAGCCATTTCTATACAAAGTTCTTGGAATGTGATTGCCAAACCAAGTATTGCCCCCCGCTTAATGCTGCTTTACATAGACTTTTCCAGTCTGAGGGGGTTAAGCTAAAGGTGTTAAGGGACTCCAGCATACTCAACGTGAAAGGAGCTTGGGGCCCATAAGTCATTACTGCCTCTTTGAGATTTTTTATTGTTTTGAAATCTACTGACTGATGGACCCTCTGTCCATTTTTCTTTTCAAATGCTGGCAGTTCCCAATGTATCTCTGAGTTACCCTCGAGAGCGCATAAGCACTCAGAAAGACTTTATTTCTGTTTCTAGGGTATGCAAATGCCTAGTAATACCCTTCATATTTTCTGTAATGGATTCCACCCATGGGGGAGTAGAGGACACAAGTGGTTCCTCTACTTGACGGTCCTTTTTCTTGGTCTTTTTTAGTTTCTTTTTCCTCATTTTCTCAGGATCACTTTTACTAGATTCCTCACCACTGCTAATTTCACTGGCAGCAATATCCTGAGGCCCAGATTCCATTAAGAGCAAGTATCCTTCAGCTATCACCAATAACTCCTGAATAGCTCTAATAGCTTGGATTTTTGTTATTTGGGGGACTCTTCTAATACTCTCTTTACTGGTCTTAGTTGGCCCAGTGGAAGCTATGCTTTTTTGATCACTTTCACTTTTTTCTAAATCCTCCTCACTGAGAATGGAGTCAGGTATATCAAGGAGTCTTTCCATAGCCTCTATCACTTGGGATTCAGTTATATTCGAACCCATCTTTAGACACCTTTCAGTTCTTACCTGTCTGCTCCGAAGTCCCCGTACGGGCCGCCACCTGTTGCCGCCTGAAGCGATGGTCGTTTAGAGCAATGAAGCCACGGGAAGAAGTTCAGAGGCAAACTGGAAACAAACAGCCTTTTTATTCTGATAACTTTTCTCTCTGGTTCTAACAATGACTTTAACATGCACCACACACACCACCAAACAACCAACACACCAAATGGCGCAGACCCGATCAGCAATCTCGCTCAAGTCTCTCAAGATCCCGGGCCAAGTCCCGCGAGATCCCAGGCCAAGTCCTGTGAGACTATGGAAGGCGGCAATGCCCAAACATCTCCATGGCCCGTAGTCAACCGCAATCTTAGCCATCTCCCCAAACAGGGCTCCTGCAAGACACTGCACCTAATAGAAGAAAAAGTAGGCCCAAATCTTTAACATGTCGGCCTAGGATCTGACTTCCTTAATAAGACTACTAAAGTGAGAGAAGTAAAATCAAGAATCAACAAATGGGATGGATTCAAATTAAAAAGCTTCTTCTCAGCAAAGGAAACAGTCAATAATGTGATAAGAGAGTCTACAGATTGGGAGAAAATCTTTACCACATGCACCTCTGATAAAGCATTAATCTCTAGGATATATAAAGAACTCAGAAAACTTACCACCAAAAAACAAATAACCTAATCAATAAATGGGTTAGGGAACTGAACAGACACTTCACAGAAGAAGAAATACAAATGACCAACAAATATTTGAAAAGTGTTCAACATCTCTAGCAATTAGAGAAATGCAAATCAACACTACACTAAGATTTCATCTCACTCCAGTCAGAATGGCAATCATCAAGAATACAGGTAATGTGGGGGAAAAGATATACTCTTACATTGCTGGTGGTCAACCACTATGGAAAGCAGTATAGAGATTCTTCAGAAAATTTGGAATGGAACCACCATTTGACCCAGTTATCCCACTTCTCAGTTTATATCCAAAGGACTTAAAATCAGCATACTACAGGAATGCAGCCACGTCAATGTTTATAGCAGCTCAATTCAAAAAAACTAAACTATGAAACCAACCTAGGTGTCCTTCAATAGATAAATGGATAAAGAATATGTGGTATACATATTCAATGGACTATTACTCAGCTTTAAGGAAGAATGAAGTTACAGCATTTCTCAGTAAATGGATGGAGTTGGAGAATATCATGCTAAGCAAAATAAGCCAATCCCCCAAAAACCAAAGGCCGAATGTTTTCTCTAATATGCGGATGCTAATTCACAATAAGGGGGGAGGGGGCAATAGAGAAGAATAGAGTTACCTTAGATTAGGTAGAGGGAAGTGAAGGGAGGGGAGGGGAGGAGGTGTGGAGATAGGAACAGACATTATTACTTTATGTGTATATGTGACTGCATGACCAATGTGATTCTATAACATGTACACTAAGAAAAATGAGAAATTATATCCCATCTATGTATGATATATCAAAGTGCATAAATGCATTAGACTGTCATGTATAACTAATTAAAACAAAAAAATTAAATTAAAAAAATGTTGGGGAGGAAAGAGGGATAGAAAACAAAAAGAGGGAAAAAATAAAGGGAGGTAATACATATGAGAGAAAAGAAAAAAGAAAAATCCAATTAATGAATTGAAAAATACTTAAAATTATATAAAAGTTTGAAATAACAAGTCTATTAAGAAACCAAACAAACCAACATAGAAATCAACATAGGCCAAAACAAAAACATATATGAAAAAAGACTCAAATTTTCCCTTGCCAAATAGAGACCTCTTTCAGGTACTTGTAGTTTTGAAATCAGCCAGGCACCAGAAGCATGGCCAATGTCTGAGCCTTGATTGCATGACCTCCATGACTGACTTATGGCTGTGGAGGCAGCCGTGGAACTGCTCGGTTCAGCACTGGAGTGAAGGCTGTGTTTTTGTTTTTTTCCCAGGTTCAGATCAGGCTCTTGCTTCAAAAAACTGTGAAGAGTCCAGCCACTGGGGCCTACACACCCAGGCTTCACTAGTCTTCTTCCTCATCTGGCACAAACTCATGCAGCTCTTGGCATTCCGATGTTGCCCTGTGGGTCAGTGTTACCCCTAGGGACTGTGTTGTTTCCAGTCCAGTTGCCTGATCCTTCTTTGGGGCAGGCTGTAGTTTTGTGACTTCTTGGAGTTTACTTGATGCAGAGCAAGAAACACTATGGGCCTGGGTTAATCATAAAGGCTTCACCATGCCCTTTGCTTCTGTGGCTCTGGAGATTCCACAGATGGCCTGGGTACCTGGCTGGGGGTGGGGGCATGTTTTCACCAAGTAGCTGGTGCAGGGAAATTCCCCTGCCCAGCAGACCCCACCCCTCTCTGGAGTGAGTGGGACCCTTTGGGTACAAGCAGGAGACTTGGGTGTTTGATGAGAAGCATGGTGCACCCGAGCAGTGGAGGGGGTGCAGGTTTATTCCCTCCGCTAGACAGACAGCAGGTTTTATTGACTTTACATGTGCAGGGTCTTCACCAGTGCAGGTGGCAGTTTTGTGTGTGCTTCAGATTTTCTTGGTGCTCTGAGAGAGTCACCATGGACCAGAGTTGATCTTCACCTTATCCTCTTCTGGTGCAGACCTAGGTAGCTCCAAAAATTCCAGGCTGGCCTACTAGGTAACCTGTGGACCCACTCGAATTACAGAGATTCTGGGGCCAAGGCATCCTCTGCTCAGCCAAATGAGCCCACTTGGATGTGGGGTGGGGTGCTCTGTGTATTCTCCAGTCATTGGTGTGCAGGGAAAAGTACATGTGCTGCTAGGCAGCAGAGTGGGCCTTGTTCCCTTCCTTCTGCTAGCCAGCTGATTTCACAGGCTTTAGGATTGCTGAGATCTCACTGTATAATTTATTCAGATAGCTTGCTACTATTTCACTTTTCCATGGTACTAATTGCTACTGATCTCTAGGAAAGATAAAGATGCAGGGGATTATTTCTCTAAGGCGCATGCTTAGGGAATAAAACTTAGGGAGCCCAACAAGATAGCTCTCTGCCATAGTTTCTCCTTATAAATTGAAAAAAGTTGAGTACTTACCAAGCAACTGCTCAGTATGCAGCTTCAGGTCTAACTAAATTCATACTGACTTTCCCTTCTGCACTGTTTTTGCAACAATTATGTCATACATCTCTTTCTCTACCTTTATGTGACCCCTCCTCTCTACCCTGCCCTCTGCTGGCTGCCAGTGTAGATTCAAGTCTGATTAGTTCTTTCTCACTATTCCAATAACAAGAGTCTCAGAGTCTTTCCAAGTCTCTGAAAGTCCAGTATTGAAAGTCAGTACACTCCCTATCACCAATCTAAGTGACTATTTCAGTTCTGAACTGCAGAGGAGGTGGGACATGTACAACCTGCTCCACCATCTTCTGAGCCCCCTGTGCACTGTTTCTTTATTTGTTTGTTGTCATTATTTTTTTTAAGGAAAAAGAAATTTTATTGTGTTCCTAGCAAAGAGAAACACAGGGAACTCCTATCCCACAGGTTGTGATTCTGCTCTTCAGCAGCAACCGGGGCTTGTAAAGAGGTGATTCATAGGCTACATTCCACAGGTTCTTGATTGGAGTTGTAATTCACTTGTTAATTTGGGAGATAGTCACTTGCTGAGATCTTCTGGTACCATCTCCAAAGTCTGGATTACTTTGTTCCTATGGTGGGTGTGTACTTTAAGGACAGATAAATCTGCCTTAGATGAGGAAGAAAGATAATCTTGTTTCTCCAGAGATTAGGGAAGGGGAGAGGTAAGAGAGGAACAGGGAGAGAGGAAGAGAAAGAAGCATGGCCATTTTAAAAATAAGTCATGGTGGTAGAAGGGCAAGGGCTATATTCAAAGCATAAAGTGGACCACTGTTACATTATCAATTTCTACATTCCTTTTATATGGAAAAAAATAGGCAATGACATCTCCAAACTGCTTCCTGCTGAAAAGGGGGTGAAGTTGGGGGAAGTAACCCAAAGCCCTAGTTCTCTATCAGATGGGGAGTGAACAATTTGGGGTATTCAGCATCAGAGCAGTTCAGAGGTCCACAGTGGCAGGTGACTGGACAAGGCATACATAAGACAGGAATCATGCTAAAACAACACTAAACAAGACAGCAAAGCGTTACTTTTTGGTATACAATTAGCACAAAGGCAATTAGTATTTTAGCCGGTTTCTGAAAACCATGAAGACAGTAACTCATATCAGTGGAAAACAGATCAAGTTTATCAATGTAGGAACTTAGGAAGATTTGTAGATCTATGAGATCAGGCTCAAATTAACTCACGACAAACTTGCAACTCTAAGAGTCATTTGTGATCATTATTATTAGGCACTCCCACATGAGAACCCTTCCTTTATAGCCTCCAGCTTTGTTTACTTTTGGCCAGTTAAGTTACATGAAAAGCCATTGTTTTTCCTTTTAAATGTTCATGTAGGACTGTGCTATACTTTCCTGCCAGGTGTTTACATGTTGGTCAAAACTGATATGTTCCTATCTAAAGAGTCAGCTGAGATTCCTCAGAGATCACTCTTGGGGACATGTGCGAAGCCTCTTGGATCCTTTAGCTTTCCTCTACCAGTGGTGCCATCTACCAGGATGGGTCAGAGTCTTACTGATTATATGTGGCTTCTCTTAGAAGCCTCAGGGACATTTCCTTCTCCAATGACCCCCCTTATTTCAGAATGTTCACTGGTCTGCTTCCTGCTCTCTAGGGTCCTCTCAATCTCCCTGTTCAGATTGGGTGACCCACCAGAGTTTCAGGGTCCAGAGAGGGGTCCCGTCATTCTCTGGGTTCTGATGAATTAGAGGGCAAGGGCCAAAATATTGGCCGCTTTTTCCTTGATCCTTTTACTTCCTTGACTTTTTTCTCCAAGTTTTTGGTTTTAAAAACCAATCAGGCCAGTTTCAACAGTCTTAAAGTGGGAGTAATAGGTTATAACTTCAATATCTATAATTTTACAGTTACCCTTTTCATTTACTTGGAGTTAGTATTAATACTGGAAGTCAGCATTATATCTGTCCTATAGGTGATAGTTTATTACCTCAAATTAACTCAAGTTGTTTCATTAGAAGCAGTACCCCTGAAAAACACTAACAGGTGGCCAGGCATGGTGGCACATGCCTGTAATCCCAGTGGCTCGGGACACTGAGGCAGGAGGGTCTCAAGTTCTAACTTTGTTAGAAGGAATGTCTAAATATTTGCTCAGCAAAGGTGAGGTGTTAAGCAACTCAGTGAAAACTTGTATCTAAATAAAATGCAAAATAGGCCTGAGGATGTGGCTCTGTGCTTGAATGTCCCTGAGTTCAATCCCCAGTACCCAAAAACAAAAACAAACAAAAAACAACAACAAAAAAAACACTAATAGGCAACAGTTACAAAGTTTACAGGGAAACTACAATATGAAATTAACAGACTAAAAAAATATTCAATTTATGTAATAGCTATGAAGCACAAAAAAAGATTTCTATAATCATAAACCTTTAGTTATATATTATATTCCCTGTTTCTTTTGAGATCACAGTAATCTTTACAACAAAAATCAATCTTTTGAACACTCAAATGAGGTGAAGTCTAACCTATTTTGGAGCCATTCTAACATGGAGTAAGGTGAGAGGCAGAGCCTTATCTCAGGTAAGGTGGAGCTCTTGACAAATAACACAATATAACATTATATCTGAAATATGAATTTTAAAAAGGCTAAGGAAGCTTTTAACTTTCTTTATGAGGAAAAAGCAGCAAAATGTTTCTGTATTTTACAATGCCATTTTTAAACAGATTAGGCCATTTTTCTATAGCCCAGACAGCTTTTCTGGGATTTTTTTCCAGTTTAGGGTTAGTGTCCTTGACCCACAGTGAGATGGTCTGCGGCTGCCTGAGGCGTGGCTGAGAAACAGCGCTGGGAGTGCCAGCACTGGATTAAAAGGATTTAAACCTTTTTAAACCCTTTCTTCTGGAGTCCTGCTATCCATGCACACCAGAGGCAATGTCTTTTAGTACCTTCAACTTAGTTCCTGATTGTTCAGACCCCTTATCATGCAATTGCATAAATACCTGAATAAAAAGAATCTCTTTCGTATATTTTACCCCTGACAGACCAACTTCAATGTAAAGATTGTATAATAATCCATAAAAACCATCCAAAGACCAGATTGTGTTACGGTAAAACATCTTTCTCTTAGACAGGCTTATACCTATAGGTGGCCCATTCAGTCAAGATCTCCCTGCTCAAGAGACTACTTGTAAGATCAACTCAGCAGGGCCCATGTCTTAAAGGGCCAGTAATGGATACAAAAAACACAGATAGACAAGAGAGGATCACCAAAACCAGGGCTGACAGACAGGAACCTTTAAAATAGACAGACCTTCTGCATTCTCAAAAAGTTTGCCAGCCACCTTGTATCCTCAGCATGCAGGCCTCAGCATTTCTTCTTCTTACTTTCCCTTTGACAGACCAACTCCAACTGCAAGATTGCATCATAATACAGAAAGCTATTCAAAAGCCAGACTGTTACAGTAAAACATTATCTTAAACAGGCTTTTACCTATAGGTGGTCCTTTCTTCAACTTGCTTTACCTCTGACAGACCAACTCCAATTTTAAGATTGTACACAAAAGAAATGCAGACAGATAACCAGAGAGAAGCCCCAAAACCATGGCCAATAGAAGGGAACCTTTAAATTGACTAGCTAAGATCTTTCCCAAGAGACTACCTATAGGATTAATGTAGTACTGGCCATGTCTTAAAAGGGGCAGTTATAGATATAAATGAAACAAAAACACAGACAACCAAAAGGAATTCCCAAACCCAAGGCCAACAAACAGATGAGAACCTAGAACAGACCTGAAGGAAGTAAATATTCCTAGGTTCTCAAATCCTGCTTAACCATGACTCCTCCACCAGTGGTGCCACAGATGTCCCCACAAAGAGGGAACAGATGCTCCCATGAAGAGGAACCAGATGTGTGGAATCAAGGGTCTTGGTATGCACACCAGGGGACTTACCAGATGGCCAAGAGAGTTGAGACTTTACTAAATTCAGTTTCCTTTTACTTGAAGTGGACTATGATGGAGAAACTTGTACCATTCAGGGAGAGAAGGTAGGAGTTCCCCAAGCCAAAGGATCTTCAGCAGCTGCTGAGACTGTCCCTCAGTCCCTCCCTTTACTTAGAGGAATAGTTCCTTCAGTTCAACATGAGGCAAACTCACCTGTCTCCTAACCCTTCCGCAGTTGTCTCTCAACAACTTCACCAGACACCTTGTATCCTCAGCATGGAAGCGAGGTTCCTTGGAGAAACAAGCCTGCTCAAGAAATCTGGAGAGGGGTCCTCTCTTGGGTCCCAACTGGGGTACCAAATTTGTAACTAAAAGCTTGGTTCTTGTCCCTGATGCCAAACCAATAATGAGGACACAGTTTTGAGAAAAATTTAAAAAGAAGTTTTATTGATTTGTGTACAAAGGAGAAACACAGGGGACTCCTGTCCCAGAAGTTGTGATTTTCTCTTTATTTGGTTTTTGGTATAGGGCTTGAAACCAAGGGATAATTTACCAATGAGTTATATCCCCAGCCCTTTTTATTTTTTATTTAGCAACATGGCTTCAGCTAAGTTGCTTGGGCCTTGCTAAATTGCTAGACTGACCTTGAACTTGCAATCCTCCTGCCTCAGCCTCCCCAGTCACTGGGATTATAGTTGTGCACCATCACACCTACCTCTGCATTGCTTTCGAAATTTCTTTTGAGTATAAATTTAAAAAAAAAAATTTTTTAATGAGTAAGGTAGGAGATATTTTAATCACACCAAAAATGTGAATAAGTGAGTAACTTTTTATTAAGCAGCAGAATCTCTAAGATTTTAGCAAATAATAGCTATTGCAAAGGCAACCTGAAAGCTAACTGTCTTTTACTACAAAGAAATATGGTTAGGTGTAAACTAATGAATAGTGCAATGTGATTGAATTTGGGGGGGGTACCAACTTAAGTATGGAGGGGATTACATTTTACCAGCTTTACTAGGTATCTAATAAGTAGATACATATAATTTATCCCCAAATTTAGGAGCTTAAAGTTGAAAACATTTATTGTCTAACAGTTTCTGGGATTCAGGAATTCAGATACAGTTTAGCTGAGTTTTCTGGCTCAGGATGTTTAACAAGGCTACAGAAGAGTTGAATGTACTGAGATCTTATGTGAAAACTCAACTAGAAGATTCACTTTCAAACTCATTTAATGACTCTCAGGTTCAGTTCCTCTCCAGCTGTTGGGCCAAGAACCTCAATTCTTTCCTGGCTTTTGGCCAGAGTCTTCCTGCTGTTCCTTGCCATGTGGGCATCTCCAAAGGGCATTTTATGGCATGGCAGCTGGCTTTCATCAGATTGGATGAGAAAGCATGAGCAGGTAAACAAGCTAGAAGCCACAGTCTTTTGTAAACTAATCATGGAAATAAGATTCTATCACTTTCTCTGTGTCCTGTTCATTAAAAGAAAGCTACAAGTCCCCCCACTCTCCCCAGGTGAGATTCCATAAAAATGTGGACAGCAGATGACAGGGTTCTTATAAGCCACCTTATTCAATGGGGCCGAGTCCACCCTCTGGCCCCCAATGATTCATATCCCTGACATATGCAAAATACATTCACCCCTTCTGAGGTACCCAGATAGATGTCTCATCCCACTTAAAGTTCAACAAAAAGTTCAAATTCCTTTAATCCAAATCAAGTCCAGGTCCAGAAAGGACTCCAGGGTGTAGTGCACCAAGTACAGTCCCTGGGGTATGAAATGAAAGAAATGCATTATCAGCCCCCATTATGGTTTGTACAATGGTAAGACAAGCACAGAAGAGCATCCATACATATTCTCATTCAAAAAGCGGACATGGAAGGAGAAATAAGAAGTCAGTGGTCCACGTTCTGAAATCCAAGTAGGCAAATGTTGGGAGTTTCTTCATTAAGTTTCAAGGCCTGAGAATAGCTTGCCTTCTGAATTCTTAATTCTATTCTCTGAGTCATCCTCCAGTTTTCATAAAAAGAATTTGAAGGTGAGTAGTTTTATCCATCTGTTTCCTGCCAGTATAATTTGTGAGTGTGACAGCTGCCTTTCATTTTTCTCTCTTGGTTCCCATCAGTCTGTGCTGCATTTTTTTTTTTTGCAGAAAAAGTTTTCTCAGAAATTCTATAAGCCTCCTGTGCATTTCAGTGGGTATACTCCATTGGACACAAGTCATATCCACAGACCTTTATTAGGAAACTTCTTTTCCAGCTTACTCCCCTTGTCATGGCTGAGAAACAGTGACCATAACCTCCCCCAAAATCCTTTAGTTTATTAAGAAGGCCTGTGAAGCACAAGAGGGTCTTTTATGTGATCACATATTCTGAACTTTCCATTTTTCTGAGGTTGTATAGTTACTCCTTTGATTTTCCTATAAAGCACATTTTCCTGACAATATATCCCTTAATTTTAGCTCCTTTGCCACCTAGAGAGGGTTAAACTATTCGCCATCATCAAGTCCTGGTTCTGTCCTGTGTAACAATTCTTCTTAAGCAAAAATCATAAGTCAGGCATCATCTTCAATACTTTGCGTGGAAACCCCTTTAACTAAATGCCAAGTTAATCACTTAAAGCTCTGCTCCTTCCAAACTCCAGAACACAACTTCACTAAGCTTTTGCCCACTATACAATAAAATTCCTCTTCTTCTGGTTTCTACTAACCATGTTCCCCCTCCTTTAGAGACCTCTATGGCAGTGCCAAATTCCACATAACTAATAACAGTCTGTTGAAGTCTGTTTAGGCTTTATTTATTTTACTCCCAAATCTTCCTAGCCTCCAACCGAGGCCTGCTTCCAAAGCCACTCCCACATTTGTAGGTCTTTGTGATGGCCACCATCTGCCTCCAGATACCAAAAATCTGTGTTAGGTATCTAATGTTGCAGAGTAAATTACTACAACTCAAGCACCTTAAAACAACAGAGTGGCTGTTCAGCCAGAGTCTAGACCTAACTGAGCTGTGTCCTCAGTTTCAGGATCTCACAAGACTGCAATCAAGGTGTCAGTCACGCTGAATTCTCCTCTGGAAGATCAACAGAAAAAGAGTCTACTTCAAGCTCAGTCAGGCAGTGGCAGAATTGATTTCCTTATGGTAATATGACTGACACTTCAGTTTTTTGCTGCCAATAGGCCAAATGCAGCCATCAGCTTCCAGAAGCCACCTAAGCAGTTCACAACTTGGCTGCATGCTTCTTCAAGGTCAGCAGAAGAGTGTGAACAAATCTTCCAGCAAGACTGAGTCTCAGATAACACAATCATGGCATTGATACCCCATCACTTTTGCCATATTCTACTGGCCAGAAGCAATCCACAAAGTACAACTCATACTCAAGGACAGGCATGGACACCATGAAGCAGGGGTCATGGAGGTCACATGAAAGTGTCCACTACTGATCTCATCAGAAAAGTTATTGTTAGTGAGCTGTTCTGGATGACAGATGAAAACTCCCTAAAACTCATATTTTTCTTTGAAAAGTTGAATTTTATTATCTGCAACAAATTCTGTCAGTTATTTTCCTTGAAGTAACAGGCTTGCTCCATTCATATATGAAAAAATATCTCCTAATAGTTAACACAGACAAGAGCAGTGGGAACATGAGGTTGAGGGGATAATTTTATAAACTGTGCCCACTGAACTCCAAACTTTCTTTTTATAAGCAATTTACCAGCAGCCCTGCCAGGCTTAATTTAATAAGATATGTTACATTCCTCAGCAAACAGCCTGTTATCTGTAGAAGAAATGCAGGCCCCAAAGGCTCCTCCCTGCCAATAAGAACAAAGTTACCCTGAAGGGGGGACTTTGGTAACCTTCACACAGACCTGGTTTCAGAACTCAGAGACAAAGGCAAAGCCCCCTAACAATAAAATCTGTAAGAATAAATACCAATTAGAACCAGTCAGTATGGGCCAAAGTGACCCAGAGTTGCCTTGGATATTTAGAAAATCCCCCTTCCATGGTACAAGACCACGTGCAGTAGGGACTTGGAAGTCTGATATAATCCTGCTGTCAAGCCAAAAGTAAAGAGGTGGACCTGGGCAAGACTCTAGAAACTTCCCTGGGACCCCTCAAATAAAACAGGAGGACTGGAGGAATATACCATTCCCTTCCTCTCTGAGCAGACCCACTCTCTCCCTTGAGAGTGTTTCCCTTTTCCTATCCCTTCTAATAAACTTATGTCTGCTACTCCAAACATGTCTGAAATCTTTCCAGCATGATCTCAAGAACCATTAACTGAGGACCACCATGGCTGCTGGGCTCCACAGTGGGCCACTGCTCTGTAACAATGCCAAAAGCCCAAGACTGAATAACCATAGTTCTCCTGTCAAAGGTGTTCCACAGAAAAAAAATAGTTAGGTTAGTTCTCGGTTCAACAATTGGACAAGTGCTTTCCCTCCAGGAAACCAGTCCTTCAGTGACTGTATAATCACTCTATATGTACTTCCAATTTTGCCTCAACAACAAAAAGAGGTACACTCAAGGGATGAGATATAATAAAACTAATAAATTTTACAGCTTCATCAAGGATTTTATGAAAGTAAAACTGGTATTTTAAAAAATGTGTACACATGACAATTAGAATACAATGGATACTAGAACAATGTGGAGCCACTGCCATGATTCAGCCTAGGTGCTCACAGTTTTACCCACCATCACACAGGGAAACAGCAAGCAATGTCTGAATCATGCCTGAGCCTTGATCTTGCACATCCCCTGAAAGGAGATAGGGGACCAAAGAGGTCTGTAAACACCACTCTGAGAACTATTGATATCAAACAACACACAAATCAAAAACAAACTGAAAATGCCAGGCATGGTGGCGCACACCTGTAATCCCAGCACTTGGGAGGCTGAAGCAGGAGGATCGAGAGTTCAAAGCCAGACTCAGCAATGGTGAGGCACTTAGCAACTCAGTGAGACCCTGTCTCTAATAAAATACAAAAAAGGGCTGGGGATGTGACCCAGTGGTTGAGTGTCCCAAGTTCAATCCCCGGTACCAAAAACAAACAAACAAACAAAACTGAAAACTAAACAGGAAAAAAATTATTTAATAATTCTATGAAATTATTAAGCTATTATAAGAAATCAATCTAGTGCCTCATATCATATTGAACATTAAGAATATCTAGACCAAAAGGTACATGAGAATTTAACTAACAGCTATATAGAATAGTGCATCTCAGGCTAGAAAAATACATTCTAAACCAAATGCAATAGAAGAACTTATAAAACACAGATTTGAAGATTTGACTTTTGTAAAAAATCCATTTCCAAGATGATTACCTTTTCCATTTCAATCCATATTTCTGCTGAGATGTTCTGAACTCCAGTCCCATTTCTAATCTAGCCTGATATATTTGTGAACAATATTATGACATGAAATATTTTTAAAATGCTTCTCAAAGGCTGATGTTTACACCATTTAAAAATATTGACATTTTCTGGATTGCATCATTTCCTCACTTGCATTAAATCAGAGCTTCTCAAAGTAGCATGCATGGGGTTGGGGTTGTGGCTCAGTGGCAGAGCATTTGCCTAGCATGTGTGAGGCACTGGGTTTGATTCTCAGCACCACATATCAATAAAGAAAATAAAGATCCATTGGCAACTAAAAAATTTTTTTAAAAAAGTAACATGCATGTAAATTACTACCTGTTAAAATGCAGATTATTGATTCAGTGGGTCTGAGGTGGCTCCAGGTGATAAGGGTGCTGCTGAGCCATGGAAAACATTCCCTAGTAATTAAGGTGCTCAGGAAATAAAACTCTGACAGTCTTGTTAAGGTTATTAGCCTCTTATTTCTCTTCAACCTTTATAGTTCCCTGCTGTTCTCAACATTTAACAAACTTGTCCTCTACAATAGTCAGACATTATGGGACTGAATAAAGTATGGTAGGCCCATTTAATGAGATACAATTATCCCTGTATCTGCAAGAGATTGCTTCCTGGGTACAGGTGGATACCTAAATCTATGGATGGTTAATTGCCTCATATAAAGTGAGATAGTATTTGCATGTAATTTACATGCATCCTCTTGTATACTTTAAATCATCTCTAGATTGCTTATCATACCTAATAGAATAAAAAATCTAAGTACATAGTTGTTATACTATATTGTTTAGGGAATGATGACAGGAAACAATCTGGTACATATGCAATTTTTTTGTTGTTGTTGTTTGAACATAGGTTCAACCTGTGGTTTGTTAAATCCAAGATAAATCCTGAAAATACCAAAAGCAAACTGAACTACACAACCCTAAACAGTTTTTAGAAAGGTAAGATTGTGCATAAAGTACATTGTGTTTTAATGATGCCTATAATTACAGTATAATTTTATCTATATAAAAATGTATCATACTGTGTCTGTGTATATACAGAGAGAATGACCTTGAGAGAAAATATACCAAAATATTGTGAGTTATGAATTTTATTTTTTTCATTATATATTTTGAATTTTTCAAATTTTAGTCAATGAACATATATTACAATAAATTCACTGTATACATTAAAACAATTTTTACAACTAGGATTGCACCAGTTGTTAAGAGTAGGAAAATCTGTAGTAGGAACGTATTGCAGGAACAATAAAGAGATATTTAACTGTAACTTCAAGGTGAGATTTTTTTATAAAGATAAATTTTCTGAGTTTTAGTTGTTTCTATTTTAAAAACATCAAAGTACCTTATTTGACAAAATACTAATCAGGAAACTTCAAATAATCTTGAAGAAAGCTACAGAAAAGAAAGAAAGCAGAGTAGAAGGAATAAAAATGTTTTAATATATATTAAGCCTTTACCTGATATTTTCAAATTCATATTTCTTATTTACTTCTTATAGTAATCTTTTAGTGACCATATCCTCACAAAAACTAAACCATAAGGAAAATCAAGAAGAGATAAGGAATACAAAGATTGTTAAATTCTAGTATCTTTTAGAGCTAGTTTGTTTTATTTATTTATTTTTTTTGACCTGTGTTCTATACATATTTTTATGGTTACCTAAGAAAATGCTGAGGTTTTCTTTTTTCCTCATGCAAAATTGACCCTTGCCCTACTTAAAACTGTTAACTAATCTTAGAAGATGTCAAATATCTTAAGCTGATAACATCATATATCAAGTTTTCAGAAAACTTGTTTCTATGTTTTTTGTTTTGTTTTGTTTTTGGTACCAGTGATTGAACTCAGGGCACTCGACCACTGGGCCACATCCCTAGCCCCTTTTTTTTTTTTTTTTTTTTTTTTGTATTTTATTAGAGACAGGGTCTCACTGAGTTGCTAAGTGCCTCACCATTGCTGAAGCTGCCTTTGAACTCTTGATCCTCCTGCCTCAGCCTCCCAAGTGCTGGGATTACAGGCATGCGCCACCATGCTCAGCATTCTATGTATTTTTTGAATGTCATATTTTCTCTAGAATCTTATAAAGTATTATGTTTTACAAAAATTAGCACATTTCATTCAACAAAAGACATACTTTAATGAATTCCCCATTTCTCAGAATCAATACCTGCAACTGATTTCTAAACTTGGATAGTTTTAGTTTTATGAGGTCCTTACATAATGAAGGTTAACTCCTACCCATTCTTAATCTATTGTTCAGGCTGCAAAAAATATGTCTTTCTTAAATCAAAACTTACCAAGTTGGAAGGTATCAGAGTCTTTTAAGGGTATCTGGATTGGACTTATCACTAATTGTTCTTTTGACTGGCAGCAATGCCAAGTAGATCTCTTTGTTAGTTTTAGATTTAGTGTTATATTTAACACTAGACCTCTAGTGTTAGTCTCACTAACTTACTTTTTGCTAAATGAAATTACTGAAATTACTGACTGTAGTATAAAGAGACTCACTTGATCAAAGGGGAATTGTGAACTCCATTCAGTGGTCAGCAACTTGATTGTCTAGGCAATTCTGACACACAAATGGCACACAATAGATCATGCTGCTAAATTGAGGATACAAAAAAGTCTTTGAAATTAATTATATACTAGGATTAAGTTTTTCCAAAGTAGTAAAATGACTTGGGAAAAGCACCTTTTTTCCATTTCTATGTGTACAATTTTAGAGTAGATATTATGTGCATTTCTACTCTAATTTAGACCAGCTGAAAGGAATAAATAATGAAGTACTGACATATTTATTTTGCATCTACTAAGCTTATCCATTAAAATAGATTTATCTGCACCATTTCCCTTAAATTGCAATCATGCCCTCGTTTTAAAGCAATTTTCTATGTTTTGTGAAATTATGTCTCCAGAAGCTTATCATGCATTGGAGGTTGCATTGTTCCACTGGGTCGGAAGCATGTATATAGCTAGGCCATTTCTTCCAGATGTGAGAGCTCAACATTATCTCTCTATACCAAATGCTGATGAAATAGAATTTATCCACTTCTATAGTCACAGATGTAATGTTATGCATATATGTTGCTTGCTCAAAGATTCCTTTGTAAAATGGCTTTCTGAACATTCAGTTTCTTAAAATGCAGATGAAATCTGTATTTGCCTCACAGCTACTTTTTAAAGCAATTTTGATAGCTTTGCTCAATTTGGAGTTGGATGAATGATTATTTGTTATGGATTCTGATTCTGTTTACTTTTAAATACAATCTTATATATGTGCAAAACATGGAGGCATTCAGTCAGTATTTTAAAGATACATTTCTGTTTGGTTATCTTTTCAGTTGCATTTTCTATAAGCAATGCATAATGTTTTCTAAGAGGTATTTATAATAGGAGCTTTCAATTCTTACCTCCTTGCCTCTGTTACCTACTAACAAATCTAATGGCTCCAATTTTTAAGTAATACTAATTATTTTTAAAAACCATGTTCAATACTTTTAAAAATACTATTTTGTTGAGCTTATAGAATTTCAAAAAGTACATTAATGTTGTAAATAATCAAAACAACCATACTGTGTATGTAAATTCAAATATGGAAATTCCCCTCCCTCTACCCAACTCCTGCCCACAAAGAGGTAAACCATCTTGTATATCCTTTTGAAGCTTTTTTGCATTTTAAAATTTATGTAAGTAAAATCATACATTTGATGATATGTATGAATTATTGTATAACTTGTTTTTTCATTGAACAATAGAACTTGGAGCTTTTTTCATATCAATGCACATACATCTACTTGGCTCATTAAAACCACTATTTGGAACACCATAGAATGAATTTAGTCATTCTCCATTGATGGATATTTATGTTGCCTATTTTTTTATAAACTAAAATGTTTCAGTGATTTAATTTATGTAGTATCAATTCCTAGAAGTGGAATCATTTTTGGTAGCTTTTACTAAACTGCCTTCCAAAAATTCTAGACTTACCTAGATTTTCTCTAACAATGCATGCCAGCACCTTACTCACCAAACCTTTACCAACACTAAATATTTTAATATATTCATTTTTGCTAGTATTTTTAAGAATTTTTAAATATTGTTTCACATTTCATGCTTCTAGCTGAATGTGCAATGGTTTGTGACTGGTATAAAAGGCAATAACCCTTAGCCAGCTAAAATACTCTTTTTCCAACTAACTGTCTTTGCCTTGATTTCTCTTTTATCCTTCTGTTATACTTTCCTGTTTATTTTCCTAGTCCTTTATTTTCAGCACTTGTTACATTCTACCAAAAATATATATATACATACACACATATATATATGTACACACACATGTATATATACACATATAATCGAGCAGGGTGCAGTGGCACATGCCTGTAATCCCAGCGGCTTGGGAGGCTGAGACAGGAGAATTCCAAGTTCAAAGCCAGTCTTAGCAACTTAGTGAACCTCAAGTAACTTAGCAAGATCCTGTCTCAAAATAAAGTGGCTCAGTGGTTAAGCATCTCTAGGTTTTATTTCCCATATTGCCTCCCTGCAAATTGTAATTGAACTTTGCCTTTTTACCTAATTTATAAAATTTTGTTTATTAATCAATGAGTTCTTTGCATTTATTGTGAACCTTGGAATGTGTGATCTTTTTCTTGACATTTTATTTAAAATTTTATCTTTATTTATTAAACTTGTTTTAATTTTTCTTCAGAGATTTAAAAAATCTTTTTCACTGAATTGTTTCATATTTTTCCTTTCATGACTTGGGTTTCATTTTCTATTTCTGATACATGTTCTAATTTCATTTAACATTTACACATTCATTTTAGATAGATATATTTAAATATGCACATGCATGTACATGTGCACATACAAGTTTTGTTTTGCTCTTAATTTAAATAAGATACATATATTTACATATACATATATTTACATATTACATGTGTATATGTAGTTAGACATTTATTCAAGACTAGTGGAATCATATTGTTTTAATCTAAAGGAGGGATTTCATGTGAAAACATGAAACATGAATTAATTCAGTCACCTCAACCCAATATTAACTTGCTGTTTTACAGCAAATAATTTACTTATAGTAAGTTAAAATGCAATGTTAAATACAAACTACTTTAGGAGTTTCAAATTTCAATCCAATTTTAGAGACTTTTTCAATAAAAATTTACCTCATCATAGCATTATTTTTATCATTTTTATTTTTATATTTTTATATAGCTTTCTACTTTTTTCTCCAATATATAGTACTTCTAAATTATTTATAAAATATTTTTTAAAGTTTTTCTCTGAAAATAATTTCTGTAGTACAATTCAAAACCACGATTTTTGATGACAGAATGAGCACAGATTGTAACAAAATGCCTAACAATGAAGGCTGAGAATGTTTAAAGATCAGCATCCAAATTTGTAGCAACACTGAGGTAACAAGGAGTCTGTTTCTGTGAGGCACACTAATTCCCAAAAACAGATTCTCAATTTGTACCTTAAAGGTATAGAAATTAAATTATTTCCCAGTTCAAAACACTTTTTGCAAATATACAGCACAGTTAAGGGAAACTGCCTCACTTAATTACAGTTGCTGCGGCTCGATATTCTAGACCAGCCCCATCCAGTAAGGTGGCTCTGCTGGTTTCTCTGCTCTGGGTCATGTAAAACTGACATCAGTGTCAACCAGCCTGGGTTCTTGTCTGCAGTCTCCAAAGGGAGGCATCCAGGCTCACTGAAGTTGTTGGCAATATTCAATTTCATGCATTGTAGGACTGAGGCCTCTCTTTCTTTGCGGTCTGTGTCCTAGATCCATAGTCAGTTCCTCAAGTCCTCTCTCCAGTCCTTGCATATAGGTTCCTACATCTCAGAGTTGCAAAAATAGGTCAATATTTTCTCACACTTAGAATCTCTAACTTCCATTTCTCTCTTCCCTTTCTTTACCATACAAAGAACATTCTTTTCTTTTAAGGATTTATACAGTTAGAATTAGGCCTACATAAATAATCTGATAACCTCCCTATTTTAAGGTCTATAACTACATTATATCTGCCAAGTCCTTTCCTAGCAGTACCTAAATTAATGTTTGATTAAATAACCAGGGTACAGGAATCTTGGAGGAACACCTAAGATTCAGTCTACCATACTTCTGGTAGTTGAACAGGAGTAAATCAGCTAGGAATTTAGAGAGAAAAGAAGGGTCCTGAAGTGAGCTTGATACCCTGAGCCACCTTCCTCCTTGAAGCTTTTGATGAATTTTAAGTGGAAGAAATCAAGACTCTGAAAAGCTGAGCAGAAAGCAGTAGCCATCAAGGGGACTATCTGATAAAGGCATGTACAACTGAGACTATCTACAAGAACTATTTTAATAACTAAAAAAATAAAAATTCCAAGAAACATTAAAAAGGATAAAAGACCATAGCAATGAAGCAAGAAGGAAAATGAAATATTCAGCTTTAAGAAGTGATTTTGGTTTTATTTTTATTTCAATGGGAATCTACTGGAGGATTTTTTCCCCCACAGGGAAGGGAAACAAACTAATTTATACTTTAAATTGATCAGTACAGTGAGTAGGAAAACTTTCCTTCACAATTGTTTGTCATTTTGCTCATCAGGGCCTTGGATGAGGTGTGTTAACCAGGAGGTTGGCATGATCTTCTCTTGCACAAGTGTCTGCATGTGTGTTAGTGGGAGGAACATAAAGATGGGACCTCTCTTCAGAGGTCCTAAAAAATGACTTGGTCCTAAAACCAGTTGGTCCTAAAAAATGACTAAGTAGGTAACCATTTACACAATGAGATAGGGGTACTCTGGAAACTTTCAGTTTCATCAAATACTTAAGCTTCTGTGTAATGCGGAAATCTGAAGTTACCTGATGTCTTGACTCATTTCTAAGGCCACAGGGCCCACAAAAGTCAGGATGCTATAAATCATGCCTTACTTACGGAACTCTGTTTCCCATTGGTTCCAATGTGAACAGAATAGGACGTGAGCTCCCAGGATAGTCTCCAAAATCATTTCAGATACCATACTGCTGGCCCACAGCCTGCTCTGCTGCCTGAGTCAGAGCAGCCTGGGCCTTGTGGGGAAGATCAATCAGCAGGCCTTTCTGTAATGCTTTGTTTAGACCGTAGGTTTCTTAGCTCTGAGATTCCAACAACGGACTCATCATTTGCCTTGTAACTCAGAAACTCCTAAAATATCACATTTGAAAAGGCCATTCTCTCCTTCTTTTACACTACTTTTGACTTTTCATTTCAATGAGAATTTTGCACACAAGGGGTAGGAAAAGTGAATCTGTAGCTTAGTCCATATCTTAAATAGTAATCTCCATACGTCTTATTAAACTAGTATTTTCTTTTGGAAAAAGGGGAGGCTGGCATAGTTACTAGAAGCATTTTAAGGAAAGGCTAAGTTGCACTTCTGCATACCGTGGGTACAAAGATAAGATGTAAGTCTGACACCAGAGACCCACCCAAAAGGAAGGGTCTCTTTTCTCTCTGGCACTGCAAGTCTGAGTGACACTTGAAGATGGGAACTTGGGTCTGACAGTCCAGAGCAGTTGGTAGGCGTGAGGAAGGGGGAAGTAGGGACAAGGCTTTACTCTGCACTCTTAATTCTGCACATGTTGTGCTATCAAGGAGCTGGCCCTGACCATAAAAACCTGGGACCTGCCTGTTTTCCCCTAAATCATTTGTAAATTTCTGGATATAAATGTATAAACTCCGGCTTCTCTAGCCTGGGTAGACCATTTGTCAGTATGCACTTTGCTGGTAACTGAGACTCCTTACCCCAGCTACTGTTAAGCACCAATGTTCCTAGCATCCTTCAACCACAGCAGGCTACCTAAAATTCACCTTAAATGGACTTCATTTCTTTCCCCCTTTGCTTAAATGGTTTATCTGTTCACTGGCATATTATATTGACTTAACTCCTTTCCAATGCTCCTTCATGTTTTCCCATTCAGTTTCTCTAATGAGCCAAAGTACTAGCACTTAAAATTTAGTCCTTACCTGGCCATGTTTTACTTTGTGCCCAGCACAGTGGCCAATACCTCATATTCCATAAGCATTTGTCAAGTTTTTAACATTCAGTAATTGTTAACAAAATAGCAAACCTGGCCATCATTATCTAGTATAACTCCTCACTTGTGTCAGTAGGGAAACAGATCTTAAGGGATACACAGAAACTGTCAACCATCAGAATCATTGGCAGTCTTCTAATGTGTATTTTAATGCTCTTTCCATTTTAAACTGGCTGTGTGCTGGAAAATGGTAAAAGTCCTAAGGACAAGATGGTGACCATATCTCACCTGTTCTCTTTCAACTCCTTCCATTTAGTCAGATTGCTGAGGCAGACATTTTATTTTTTAAACCAACTTTTTTATATATATATATATATATATATATATATATATATATATATATATGTTTATATATATATCATATATATATATTTTTTTTTATTTATTTATTTATTTTATGTGGTGCTGAGGATCAAACCCAGTGCCTCACGCATGTGAGGCAAGCGCTCAACCACTGAGCTATAACCCCAGTCCCCAAGGTAGACATTTTAAATAGCTCCATCTGCTTCAACTGCTTAAAAATGTGCTCCATCTGCATGCTCACCACCAATTCCAGGTTTGAAATCAAGAATTATGCAATCTGAGAAGTCAAAAGATGCATCTTTATCTGACCTATCTTTTTGCTAAGAACCTAAACAGAATCCTCTCAACTGGACCTCCAAAGGTACGTTATAAAGTGTCCCTTAAAAACACTGCTGATAACAATGAAGACCATTATTACTGGTAAAGATCAGTAAGTGAAAGATAACCTAGGACGGGGGAAACATTCTAAAGTTTAGAAAAATAAAAACATCTAAAAGGTATTCTTTTTCTTTTAAATTAGACTTATTCCACAGAATTAAGAACAAATTTATTTAGCATCCAATCTCTAATAAAAAGATGCAAATATTGCAAATATTAAACAGTAAGTTAGAGTAGACAACCACATTGAATAGTTGAAAAGAAAATGATCCTTTGAAGCAATGAAAACAAATTCAAGGTAGATGGAAAGAAGAGGATGCACAATTATTGAACAACCAAAAACCAGGCCTTCTAAATTTGTATTTTACTAGTTAGTCCTTATTCTCCAACAAATATAGGTATAAACAACTCTCACATTAGGATTCAAACTGAACAATTAGATAGCCTACACTCATAACTAGTAAATGACACTCATGACTAGTAAAGGAATTCAACAACAGATCTATTTGGTCCAAAGCCATAATCTTTATGACTCCATCTTATCAAGAGATAAGCTCATCCATGTGAATGGCATATTTGATAAATATTTTAGAATTGAGAAAATCAATTAAAAGTTCAAAAGAAAACTATAGATGGGAATAGAAATTTCTACAGAATACAAATAAAAAGAACTATATGTTATTACAAGTATAATAGAAACATTTAAGAAAGCCTGATAACACAACAAAAACTATATACCAGTATCTCTGAGAATCAACGTAGATTCAAAAGTTCTCAACAAAATAGTAGCAAATCATATCTAACAGCATATCAGAAAGATCATTTATCATGAGCAAATGGGATTTATCACAGGAGTTCAATGAATGCGTATCAATAAATGCAACATATCATGAAATGCACAAAAATACAATTATCTCAATAGATGCAGGAAATTCAATAAAATTTACTATCCTTTTGTGATAAAAACTGAACAAATTAGGTATGGAAGAAACATACGTCGACAGGAACTTCTACATAATAAAGTCTATATATAAGTCCACATCTTAGTAAATAGAGAAAAGCTGAACTCTTTTTCTATAAGATTTGAAACAAGACAAGGACGTGGATCCTCATCACTCTTATTCAACATAATATTGGAAATACATAAGAGAATATGTACTTCTAAGAAGTACAGAACAATTAGGCCAGAGAAAGAAAAGACATACAAATAGGAAGGGGAAAAGCTAAGAGTTTCCCTGTTTGCAGATAACATGATTTATATTTTTAAAAAATCTAAAATGTTCATTAAAAGACAATTTATTATTAATAAATAAATTGCAGGATATAAAGTCAACATATAACAATCATGAGCAGGCTTGAGATAGACCTCAGTGGTAGAGAATTCTTGTCTAATAAGTACGTGTAAAGTCCTGGGTTTAATCAACAGCACCGGGGGGGAAAAAAAAACTAGCATCATTATTATATACCAATAATAAGGCTGCTGAGAAAGAATAGATACTAATAATAGATACTGAATGAGCTCTACAATGAAAACTACTAAATTCTGCTGGAGGAAACTGAAGAGTACACACACACACACACACACACACACACACACACGGAAAGACTTCCCATGTTCATGGATTGGAAGGATTAATATTGTTAAATGTCTATACTGCTCAAGTGATTTATAGGTTCAACACAATCTCCACCAAAATACTGATGATATTCTTCCACAGGCAGTCATCACAGAATGAGGAAAAAAAAGAAAAAACCTTAAAATTCATATGGAAGCACAAAAAGACCCCAAATAACCAAAGAAATCTTCACCCCCCCCAAAAAAAAAGCCAGAAGCACCCCACTATCTGACTTCAAAATATATTACAAGGCTATAATAATCAAACAGCATGAGATAGGCATTAAAAACAAACAATAAAGACTAATGGGCGAGGCCTGGTGGCACAGCCCTGTAATCCCAGTGGCTCAGGTGAGACAGGAGGAGTTCAAATCCATCCTCAGCAAAAGCAAGGCACTAAGCAACTCAGTGGGACCCTTTCTCTAAATAAGATACAAAATAGGGCTGGGGATGTGGCTCAGTGGTCAAGTGCCCCTAAGTTCAATTCCCAGTACAAAAAAAAAAGGAACGGAATTGAGAGAGAACCCTACACACCTACAGCCAAATGATTTTTAACAAAGGTGTGAAGAATATGCTCTGAACAAAGGACAGTCTTTTCAGTTAATGGTGCTGGGAAAATTGAATCTCCACACGCAGAAGAGTGAAACTAGACCCCTCTCACCAACTGCAAATGTCAACTAAAAATGGATTGGAGACTTATATGTAAGATATGAAACTATAAAACTACTAGAACATAAGGGAAATGCTCCAGATTATTGGAATGGACAAGGTTTTTGTTTGTTGTTGTTCATTTATAAGACTTCAAAACACAAGAAACAAAAACAAAAATAGAGGAAGGGGCATATATCAAACTAAAACAAGTCTGCACACCAGGTGCGCTGACACAGGCCTGTAATCCCAGCAGCTCAGGAAATCACAAGTTCAAAGCCAGGCTCAGCAAAAAGGAAGGTGCTAAGCAACTTAGTGAGACCCTGTCTCTAAATAAATACAAAGTAGGGGCTAGGGATGGTGCTTAGTGGTTGCATGCCCCTAAGTTCAATTCCTGGTACTCTCCCTCGCTAAAAAAACTTTGCACAGTAAAAGAAATAACCGTTAGAATGAAGAAATGGCCTATAAAATGGGAGAAAGTATTTGTAAACAAGAGGTCAACATCCATTAATACATGGAACTAAACAAAAACAACAGAAAAATAGGAAAAAAGACATTTTTCAAAAGAAGACATACAAATGAGTCATAGATAAATACAAAAATGCTCACCACTATAGTTTTTAGGAAAATGCAAATCAAAACAATATCACCCCACTCCAGAAAGAAGGGCTATTACCAAAAAGGCAAGACATATGACCATTTCCCCACTCCTTGGTATTTATCCAAAAGAAATAAAATCAGCATAATTCACAATAGTCAAATTATGGAACCATCCCAGATGCCATCAATAGATATGGATAATGTGATATATATGCATGCAATGGCATTTTATTCAGCCATAGAGAATGAAATTATGACATCTGTTGGTAAATGGAACTGAAAACATCATGCTAAGTGAAAAAGCCTAACTCATAAAATCAAGGTTTGATTACTTGCTTTCATATGCAGAAGCTAGAGTAAAATGATCAAATAAAAGGGGTGGTAGTGAGATATCATAAAGATGTAGTGAAGATCAATGAAGTAGGAGATAAAGGGAGAAAGGACCAAAAAGGGAGGAAATGTGAAATAAATAAAAATCACACTATGTGCATGTATAAATATACCACAATGAATTCACCTTTATGTGGATCTATTAAAAAAAAAATGGTTGGTGATCATAGGACCTGAAAGTCAGGATTGGCATAAGTTGTAGTTGAAAAAAACTATTAACACCAAGACTAAGTTACAGAGTTATATAAAATGCTAATACCTAGTGACCATAGTGAGAATAGGAGGGAGGAGGGAAGGGTTGATGGGGGACACTGGGGACTGAAATGGAGTAAATCAAATTACCTTCATGTATGATTTTATCCAAATGAATACAACTACTATGCACGAATAAAAGAAAAAAAATTATTCTCACAGAACTTCAGAGTAGAACAGAGGATAACAGAGATGGTGGGGATAGGGGGCAAGTGGTGGATAAGAAGAGATGGATGGGGAAAGGTTTTCAATGGGTACCAAGTTACCATTATATGTGAATGAGAATCTCTGGTGCAACATAGCATGGTAGAGTGATTATGGATAAAAATTATGTATAGCATATCCAAAAAGCTAGAAAGATATTGAATGTTTCCACCATGAAAAAAATGAAAAATATTTAGGGAGACAGACATGTTTAACCTGAATTAAACATTATACAATGTATGCATAAATGAAAAAACACATTAATATGTGTAATTATTTTTATCAGTTAAAAAATAAAAATAAAAAATTATGTGGACTAAATTAAGAAAAAATTAAAATGTATTATAGAATGGATGATTGTCTAAATATAAAACCCAGAAATGAGCAAATAAATGGCTGATATTATAAAGATGGATAAATTACTATATTCCTACCAAAATGTTGAAGGATTAGTACCACAACCAGGGGACTTATGTTGGTAAAATTTGCATTTTTACCAAGAAAATATTAACTTTCAAGGACATTAAAAGTCAGGTTAGCATTCACTTTTCTCAAATAATGGCTTAGAGATATAATGCCAACACTTGGGAGAAGAGAAAAAAATCTAAGATTACCACATCTTCACAATCTTGAGTGAAAGTTTCAGAAAAGTCCTTATTCAACTGCCTCAGAAAGTCAGAATTACAAAGGGCTGAGAGAAAGAATGCTTCTATATGGCATTATGTAGACAACTGTCAAATGCTCCCCTAGCTCAAATTTTCTTTCCAGTTTTAGATTATCCTACTTGACCACTCCTTTCAGGTTTAGATTCTTACTTAGTAGACTTATTTCTGAAGGATCCATTTCACATGCTAAGGAGAGACATGATCTCTGCCTAATCCAAGATGAGGTGAAATTCTCTCTTGTACATAATCTAATCTCTGTACAGAGAAAGTGGCACCATGGTTGGTGATCATAGGAAGTGAAAGTTAGGATTGGCATAAGTTGTAGTTGAAAAAAACTATTAACACCAAGACTAAGTTACAGAGTTAAATAAAATGCTATTACCTAGTGAGCAATTGCTGATAAATCTAAATAACTATGGTAATTGTAAGACCCCAGAGAATGGAAGTCTTAATTATTAATTAAAGAGAACTGGTAAATAATAGGAAAGAAAAACTACAGAGAATTCCTTGACCTAAGAATACTTAAGAATCCAAGGTTATATTGTTTTTATATAGAAATAGAATGGGACAAAGTATAAAAAAATTTAAAATGTTAGAAAATATAACTAAAAACTAAACATAAGAAATTTAACATCCACATTGTGCTAAAAGACAATCACATAGCAAAGGGGAAAAACTAAATGTTATAACTATAAAGTTTTTAAAACAGTATAAAAAGGCAGATCCAGAGTAAAACTTTATTTTTATTCTATAAAAATCCACAAACACACAAGGTCTAAATTCACCTATTAAAAGTGCTTAAATCCTCAAGTTGCAGTATTTATTCAACAAACATTAGAACTTGAATATAAACCAAGCATACATGTCTGTGTGGTTCAGTGCTCTGTGTTTAGCACCTAGAACACTCTGGCATTCAATTTTTGAAGGAATGAACAAGAAAAAAATGCTAACAAAAACCCAAACTGCCTATTGCCTAGTGCTGCTACAGTGCAGATAAACAGTCCCTTAATCTTAGTACAGATGAAAATTCTAAACAGGCACCATTTTCCTAGATGACAATTTAGACATGCCAAAAGATTCTAAAATATACATATTCTTATTCTAAGAATTCTACTAAAAAATTTATATATACATATATATATGTATGTATACACACACACACGATTACTAAATGGCACTCAGCATATTTTTGTTTACAATAAACAAAAGATACCCTAATGTTCACCCTAAATGAACTCTAACATAAGACCAAATCAATTATACAGTCCATCCAATCAATGGACTCCAATGCAATGGACTCCAAATGCAATCTTATAGACTATTGTAGACATTTGTTAACATGGAAAGTGATAATATACTTGAAAGAGCAGACTACAAAAGAGAATCATAGTACAATCCCACTTCTATATTAAAAAAAAAAAACTAAAAGAATCTCTGCTGAAATAATGTGTCCCCCAAAGTGGTAATATAAAAGTGATCAGTTTTGTTTGTAGAGAAACATGTATACATGTATTTATAAAACAAAATGGTCCATTATAAAATAAATGAAAACATTTATTTTTGAAATAGAGCAATACTACAGGCTGTGAAGTAATATCAGATAAATTATTAATGATAAACACTCCCTGAAAAAATACAATATTATTCACTTTTTGGTTATGTGGATATGTCTCTGATACTAGATTATACCTTGCAATTTCTTAACATGTTTTTATTAGTTTGTTTTGGTAATGAAAGGATATCAAAAAATAGGTTACAGACCAGCAGAAGAAAGTAAAAACTGGCACTTTTACTCTAATTTTTGGTGAGATCTTAAATCTACCTAAACAGTGAGCAATGTTGCTTTGAATGTAAACCATTATACTAGCCAACATTAAAAATTATGGGGCTTTCAGACAGAACTTTCTTCAATAAAAGATGAATAAAATCAGACATATTCTCATATATAAATGTAATCTTCAGATTTATTTGAGCTTACTATTCACATTATACCTCTTCAACGACTTCTTAGAAACCGAACAAAAATTTCATTGTCATTCCATTTAAATAGGCTTACACATTAAATAATAATAGAAAGGCAAAAACATGTATTAACATAAGCTATGTCCATCATAAAATCTGAGCTATTGTTATTCTTATTTGAGGTACAAAATTCAGATTAAATTCGAAAAAAAAAAAAAAGCAATTAGCACACTCCCAGCATCCTATGCTGAAATCCAAAAAAGACTGTAATACAAAGATGCCACCTTTTAATTTCAAGTGTCCCATTTACTTTCCACAACCAAATGTTTTGTTCCAGTTTTCATAAAGCTCTAAATCTTTTGTAGACACACTAGGTCGCACAGTTCTAAAAGCATTTTCAAAATCAATATAAGCTATGGGGCGAACTTGATCTGGTGTTATGGTAGCAATGTCAGTAGCTTGTAAACTGCGAATAGGGCCAAGAGAAGCCTCTCTGCAGAGCTGTGTCATGTCTGCTCCAGAGAAACCATCAGACTGCTGGACAACCCATTCAATTTCTTCTTCACTGAGGTGACACTGCTCTTTGGACATCAGATTAATTACTATCTGCTTCCTGGCTGAAGCTTCTGGGAGAGGAATATAAAGCCTTTTCACCAATCTTCTCCGGGCAGCCTCATCAATCTCTTGTGGCCGATTTGTTGCTCCCACCACTAGAATCCGGTCTTCAGAAGATGTTGTTGCTCCATCTAACTGAACTAAAAATTCAGTTTTTATCCTTCTAGAAGATTCATGTTCACCATCTCCTCGTTGAGATAATAGGGAATCAATTTCATCAATAAATATCACAGCTGGTTGCTGACACCTTGCAACAGCAAACAAAGCCCGTACCATTTTCTCCCCATCACCTACCCACTTAGAAGTCAAGGATGAAGCAGAGATGCTAAAGAATGTTGCCCCAGACTGACTAGCAATGCACTTTCCAATTAGAGTTTTACCAGTCCCAGGAGGACCAAAGAGCAGAATTCCTTTCGGAGGTCCCCGTAACCCAGTGAAAATGTCTGGCCTCATCATGGGCCACACAACTATTTCCTTTATTGTGGTTTTTGCAAATTCCACACCTGCAATATCTTCCCAATGTACTGGAGGTCCATGATCCATGATCTCATTCATAATAAGTTCAATCATCCTTGGCTCTAAGTTCTTCAGACGCTCATCAATGGGATGTGCTGGTTCTAAAGGTCCTGCCCCATAAGGCTTATATTGCATTCCTCCATTCTGTTCCCCCCCATCTTGCTTAGGTATAGGAGGAACAAACTTTCCAAATATTCCTCGAGATCTACCAGCTCCCAGAGACTTTTTAACACCACCATAAGAAGACCCTGATGCACGCTGGAGTTGGTGGCCCTTTTTTTGTTGATCTACCCATAATTGTTCTTTTGCAGTTTTAAAGGTGGGCAGATTGCTATCCTCCCTTTGGCCATTATCTTCCATTTTACTAAAACCCTTATTCGGTACTGGATTGGAAAGGGCATCAATGATGCCGGAACCATAAAAACCCTTCCTTTCCCGTGGATTTTCAGAGCCAGAAGGAAAACAAGATTGATTAGATGAGAACAAATTTAGTCCTATGTTGGCTTTAGGAAAGCTAATATTTTCCTTTTTGACATTTCCAAATAATGGTGCAGCATGTACTTTTGCAGTTGATGACTCACCTAAAGGCACTGAAGACATGAGACAAGTCTTAGTGGTGGTGTTAGTCACTACAGGTGACTGGACAACCTGAGGGCACCTCATAGGGTTGTTCCCTGGGTTGTCTTGGGCCCTATCTGTGTCAAGAATTAAGCTGGGTAAAAGGTCACCCTCTCCAGAAGCTCCACAAACATTAAATTTAGGAAGATCCAAGGCAGTAGCCTCTTTATGGATTATTACTGATGCATCACCAGGTTCCAAAATAGAATCTTTGAATTTTTTGCCAGCTTGCATCATCTTCTGTACATTATCCATTTTGAAAACATTATTTATTGACAAGCCAGACTGCCACTTTTCACTGTTAGTTTGAGACCTTGCCAAAGCTAAAATATTTTCTGCATAGTTATTCAAGCCAGTTTCAACATTGTCGGAATCAACAATTGCAGAATATTTCTCTGCATACCTTTTGAACAGTTTGGTAGCACAGACCTGGGAGATCTCAGAGTTTGCCCATGCATACTGAACGCGTAATATCTGTGCACGGTATGCATCAGCCCTCTGTCCTGATGTAGATATGTCAGATGTAATTGCAAAGTAATTCTTCTGCCATTCACTCAGATGTATAGACCTAGAGTCGTTGGTCTGCATGTTCAAGTTTCTATAACAAATGGCAAAAATGAAAACAAATCAATAACAAGAAGAAACAAATACAATGCTTTGAATGTAGCTTTAAAATCTTTACTAAGAAAGGCACACTGAATTTTATATATACACACATGTGGATAAATTGTTTACATAAAGATATATTGCTATAATCTCAAAATTATAAACTTCATAGTGATTTTTATGAGCAAAACTATTTTAATTATATAACAATTTTCCCCCAAAACAGAGAAAAACATTTGTAAGGTTTAAATGGAAAAGATTTAAAACTAATCACCAAAACAAAGGCAATATGAAAGAACAAAAGAACTACAAATACAGAGAGAAAAAAAAAAAAAAAAAAAAAAACAGAGTTTACATGTAGCCTCTAAAAAAAAAATTTAAAAATTAAAAAAAAATGTGATGGCCTGAGCAAGCTTTTTACGATCTCTGGGTTTCCTTATCTGTCAAGTGAAAGGAACCACTGTGACAATCAAGTCAGTAATGAATATAAAAATAATGTGAAAACTACTAATGCTATTCCTATTGTACAAATGTACAAACTAAAGCTGAAAAGAGTTAAGAAACTTACTGGAGATCACAGAGGCAGTTATGAATTGAGCCACAATCAAACATACAGTTTCATTCTGGGTACTTGGGCACTTTCCCATGTACTCAGTGTTCCTTGATGCTTCCAAGAGTCACAGATTGAGCTGCACAGATCATAAATATGGACTAATTAATGTTTTAATGACTTATTCATAAATAAATTATATAAAAAAGATGCAGAATCACAATTTCCCAATTTCACATGAAGTATTAACAATTGAAAGTGTTATGACACATTTATATCTGAAGAGAATAATAGATGAAAGTACATTGTTGGACCTAAGAATTTACCTACATATTCACAAAAACAAATTATAAGAAATCTTTTCAGTTTCCTAAGAGTACTGCAATAAAGTAAAAAAAACTAAGAACTTAAGTATTTTAAATTTCCCTTCCAAATTATCTGGAGGTATAGCTTAATTATCAATAAATTCTTTTTGTGCAAGAGCCACATTCAATACAATTTTGTACATCCAACAATGCCTTGCAAACCATTTGTCACATTATAGGTAGGTGTTCATAAATCTTTGTTTAAAAAAAAAAAAAAAAGGAAACTTAACATGCAGTGTGACTAATTTGTTTAAAGCTATAAATCTTAATAAACTAGAATCAATACTATGCAAGCATTCCTCCTGACAAGTAGTTCATCCTGCTTCCACTACACCGTTTTGCTCTTATTTTAATCTCTTTTTATATAATTGCAAAGTAATTCTTCTGCCATTCACTCAGATGTATAGACCTAGAGTTGCTGTTCTGCGTGTTCAAGTTTCTACAACAAATGGCAAAGATGAAAACAAATCTATAACAAGAAATTTCTCTCAAGAATTGAGAGAAGTGACTTGGAAAATATTTATCACAATTACTATAATAAATATTTCCACAATTACTATAATAATTCTCTTCCTCTTCGTGGCTTCATTCCAGTTTATCATGTGCAATCCTGGAATTATTCCAGCTGCTCAGAGTTCTAGTCACTGTTCTCAGGAAACTCTTTCTCCTTTCCATTATCAACTTTTCTTCAATATTCATGTCCCAAGTCTTACTTCTTCCTTTTGATTCAATTATTTATCCAACAACTATAAATACAATTAACCAAAAACTGGCCATCACCTCTCAATGACAGTTTTTGTCCTATTTACCATTTGTAAGTCAATTTAACCTTTGTGGCCTTTCCTAGACTTAAAAATTATGGTTAATTAGCATTGACATAAGTAAGAACTGTTTCAAAATTACTTTTTTAAAAATAATTTTCTGATTATCTTTAGAATGTATTTGTCTTCCAAACTAGATAGTTAAGCTTCTTCGAGTAGTAACTATTTTTCTTTCACATTTACATTCTCTCAAAACCTAGACTATATGGTATCCACTAAAATAATAGCAATTAAAGTATTGGTACAGCTCCTACCATGTAGTGGACACTGTACAGGTCCTTTATAGAACTATTTCCCAGAGGCAAAAATAGCACAGGAATTAAGAGCACAGGATCTGAATCCTGGCTGCCTGTGTTCAGATCCTGGTTCCACTATCCTCCAGCACTGATCTTGGGTAGATCTCTTAATGTGTGTCTGTTTTCACATATAAAAAGAATGCAACTAATTAGCTGACAAGGTCTTTTAGTTCTGCAAAACATCAAGACAGTTCTCAGAACTGGATAAAATATGTCTTATTATTCTTCACAATGACCCTTCAAAGAAGGTATTAGCATTTCTTTCTCAGCACAGAAGTTAACCGAGTGACTCAATCTACAGGAACTACGTATGGTCAGGGACCAGGAAAGCAGCTCTGACTTACTACAGGTTGCACATCCCTTATTCAAAATGCTTGAGACCAGAAGTGTCTATGATTTCTGAAAATAAAAAATTGCATGTGTATGTATATACATACATACACCTATATATGTACATATACACATGCATATGTATACGTATATATATGATGAAATATCTTAGGGAGGAGATCTACATATGCACCTTATAAGCACAGCCTGAAGGTTAATTTTATACAATATTTTTAATAATTTTGTGAAGGAAAGCTTCATGGTGTGACATTTCCCACGTGCAATGAATGTCGCCTAAGGGCTCAAAAAGTTCAGACTCTGCAGCAAGATGGATTACCTGTATTACGAGTATTGCCGATAATGGTGGAAAATACTGAGACTCGGTTAACTCACACAGTAATGGCTCCAGCCCTCCCAGTATCTGCTGAAGTTAGCGGTGGCAGACACTGCCCCAAACCTGTCCTCACCCACACCCAACCGCTCTCAGCCCGTAGCCCACTCTGGTTTACCAATCGTCACCTCCTCGTAACTTCCCAAGACCACCCTCCCGCACAACAAACGCGGAAGGATGGGGCACTGAAGACGCAGCTCTGAAAGAAAACCCGCGGCCACCCGCTGGACTCTGACCTGTCACTGGCCTCCCACGGAGCCCCGGTTCGCCGCCCCACAGGCCCACGGGGTTTTTCTTCAGACGACCTTCCAGGCGCCCAAACCTCCAGCCCCGCAGGATTCACCACAGCCAACCTGAGGATTGCCAAGTCGCTCTCAGCCTCTGAAAAGCGCGGGGTCCGGCGTGCGCCTGCGCAGCGTGACGTGCTCGGGCCCGCGCCGTGCGTGCGTGCGTGAGAGCGGGAGCGCGCGGCGGGGACGGGGCGCGCTACGCAGGGCGCTGAGGCGTGGGCAGGGGAGCGTATAGGCTACGGTCTAGAGGAGTGTGGAGTGGAGCCGCGTTCTTTTCTTTTGCATTCATTCATTCTTTCTTTCATGCATTCTTTCTTTCACTCTTTCTTCTTGTTGTCTATTTATTTATTTATTTATTTTGCGGTGCTGGATGGTGACATTCTGATAAAGGAGACTTGTTGCCAATATTCTGCGAAAGGAGACTTGCGATCTGTCCAGCCAGGACGGATTTCCTTTGAGTGATGAAGATGGACTTACCTTAAGTGTCTTCGTTTCTTTGAGCTTAAGCATAAATTTTTAAAGTCCTCCAAAAGAAGAAGTAGTGATAAGAGCTGAATGAAATTTCGAAGGATTCCAGTAGATATAGATTGTGACTTACCAGGACTCACCTGGGTGAGCAAACCTCCCGCCTTCTGCGCAACAAGCACGGAGGAGGGGTCGGGAAAGGAGTTACTGCGTTTAAGTTACGCCAAAATACCAACCTAGACCCTGAGTCCTAGGGCCTGCCCGCCCCTTGCCTTCACTGTCACCTCGCGCTCTCACTCCAGGCGGACCATTAGCAGGTTCCCTATCTCCTCCTCTTTTGGACAGAAATAATCTGTGACTCAGATTGCTATTGTAAAAACCACAATCAATAGGAGATATCAAAGCAGTAGCTGGCACAAGGCAGACATTCAACAGAAGCCGTGATATCTTTTTTTTTTTTAATTTTTATTGTTACTAATAATGCCATTACTGGGATTCAAAACCTTATGCTATACAAGACTTTTAATCTTTTAAAAATGTGACATGTTGTAATAGCAGCCTAATAATTTAACGTAATATGAAAGCAGTAGCTTGAGCTTTATAAATATTAAACTTTCCTTCCAAGAACACAGACAGTGTAAGACTCTTCTTTCTTCTCAGGTTAGAAGTTAACCTTCATGGAAGAGGTTTCCACCTACTACAGACAGATTGCCTGTCCTTTCAGTGTGAGGGATTCTGGGAGCTAGGTTTTCATTTCCATATTCATGAATGCTATAAACATGGTCTCTGAATAATGCCAATGTTTGTTCAGTGAGCTCATTGGTTTTTAAGCAGAGGGATAATATGGCCCCAAATAATGTGCATCCTTTTCTGCCAGGAGACTTACTTTGTATAAGTTTAGTGAGATCTGTGTTTGTAGATGGGTATGGGAGACCAATGCCTTGAGGAGATAGGAAAGCAGACAGTCTAGACCACCAAACGAATTTAAATCTAGTTCCTTTTCTGTGGGATTCCCTGAATGTAGCTGGATTCCCAATGATACCCAAAACTTTCAGCTTCCTAATTCTGTGGTGAGTAAGAAGGCAGAATGAGGATTAAGAGATAGTAATTAGCCTTCCAATAGAGAAGTAAGACATGCTGACCTGGAGTAGAGGAAATGCACAATTCTAGTGAAAGATTTTCATCGGATGCACAGAAAATCTTAGAGGGATATGAAGAGGCTATATCTGGCATCACCATCTTAAACTAACCCATGAGTTGGAAGATGATACCTTCCCCTATGTCAGAAGACAGAATGTCCACAAATTTAACTGGCTTTTATTTGCAGTTCATGAATTAGAGGCACATTCAGTCTGAAAAATAGAGTGAGTGCTTCCACTGGGCAAAGGCTGAAAGGTGGATTTTGTAAGATCAGAATAGAGAAGCAGGATGATAGAAAAAGAACTGATGGGTTAGCATCAGGTTATGTCAAGTTACTTTTCTAGTAAAGGTTATAGTAGAGGGACTTCCTAATTCTGCTGACTCGGGTAAACTGAGTTCTCTGCAATGAGTTGCCAGTTCTCTGCAATGAGTTGCCATATATACTGTTTCCAAGAAGAACTGGTATGTGTGTGGGATCCTCCTACTTCCTTAAAGTTTCAGTTTGATTACAGAGCACTTGGCATGAGTGACTCATGTTTTGTCTGATCTGTTGGGGTTTAGTGAAGGGGCTTAGCCCAAAATAATGGTCTCCCGTAATTTTTACTTAATACCTGAAATGGGGCAGGGCAGAGTGGGAAGGAACTATCTGCTTTGGTTATTTTTCTCCAGAACCATGCTACCAACCTAAGTCTGTCCGTTTAGGTGCTTCTAGTTTGATATGTTATGGGTTGAATTGTGTCCCCGACACAGTTACGTTGAAATCATAAACCCCAATGTCTGTATATCTGACCTTATTTGCAAATAGTGTCTTTACAGAGGCTTAATCTTAAATTAAGATGAGGTCATACTGGATTAGGGAAGGCACTCATCCAATACAATCGGTGTTCATATAGAGACAAAGAAGAGAAACACAGAGGGAAGATGGCAGGCACAGGCAGATTGGAGTGATTCATCAGCAAGCCAATGAATGTCTGCAGTTACGGGAAGTTGGACTTGAAGGTAACGTGACCTGGTGATCCCTTGATTTGGGGCTTCTGGTCTCCAGAACTGTAAGAGAATAAAATTTTCTTGTTTAAAGACGCCAAGATTGGGGCTGGGGTTGTGGCTCAGCGGTAGAGCATTTGCCTAGCACGTGCATGGCCCGGGTTCGATCCTGAGCACCACATAAACATAAATGCATTGCATTGTGTACAACTATTAAAAAAAAGACACCAAGATTGTAGTACTCTGTTCCATTAACTCTAGGAAACTAATACCTCTTCTTATAGCACCAGAAGAGTGGTAGAGGGACAGGCTCACAGGACCTGTGGAGTTGACTTTCCAAGGTTCAAGTGCCCATTTTGCAACTCACCAGTCACCACCAAGTGTTGTTGGGAATAAACCTAGTCAGTGTCTAACGAGCAGTTAGACCATTGCATGGGCCCCAGTTAGCATTGCCTATCTGTTGGGGTTGTTATTATGAACAAGCCATCCCTTTGTAACATGGAGATTGCCCTGATTAGAGGTTGGTACTGAAAAATAACCCAATTTGTTGTAGTTTTTTCCACATTTTAAGCTCCTTAATCTTGCTATTTAATAATGTAGCCAAATTCTCTTTTATTTTCACAGAATATCAGAATCTCAGGCATAGGAGAGATCTTATATAGAAGGTTGTCTACTTTCTAGTCCAATTTCTGTCTCATACAAGAATGTTCTTTACCACTTCCCAAACCTTGATTTTCCCCCATCTCAACTTGAGTCCCCACAATGGTAGAGAATTCCCTCCCCTGTAAGAAAACATATTCCATTTGCTGATGGGCTGACTTTCAAGTTTTTCTTCATGTTTAATAGGCCTGTCTCTTTATCAGTCACTTGCTCTTTGGAGCTACAGAGAAGGCTTTTTAAATTAAAATAAGTGTAAAGTTTGAAGATAGCTAACCTCCTGCCTTTCATCTGTGCAGTATCTCTAGTGCCACTTGCTGCCCAGGCCCCTTCCTTGAATTCAGGTCTCAGCCATCTTCCCAAAGTACATTTATGGTCCAGGCTGGATGGAGCTGCTGCAAAAAGCTGAAGGCTAGTAACAGTGACTAGTGGCTCATCTTGAAGCCTTATAGCAATTTTACCTCCTGACCACTGAGCCACATCCCCAGTCCTTTTATTTTTTGAGACAGGGTCTTGCAAATATGCTTAGAGCCTTGCTAAATTCCTGAGGCTGGCCTTGAACTCATGATTCTGCTGACTCAGCCTTCAGAGCCACTGGAATAACAGGTGTTTGTCACTGTACTGGGCTACAGAAATCTTACCAGGCTATAGTAATCTTAATGCAAGGGCACACTCAGGTGCAAAAACATCTCATTGTAAAATTTAGGTGTTCCATCCTCAACTCAATGATCTGAGGGCTTCACACCCATTGTTCCTACCACAGATGACCCCAGTGGGGCCTAATGGACCATCCTATGTCTCCACCTCATGACAGAACTCAGATCTGGTTCACTGATAAACAAATATCCTCCCTGAATCAGATGGAGAACTACATAGCATCTGGTAAGCTTCCAGACTTAGGAATAACAGATAATATCATTCAATTACATTTACATAGTTATCAGTTATTATCTAGAGAATAATAACTAACCTTAGAATAACAACACGTTTCTAGAAGACAAAGGGTTTTCAATAAAGATAGGAGTTTATTTAAATAAATACCACATCCTTATTAGAATTTATGTTTATACAAGTACTCTTCCATTGCTTATTAGTCATGATACAATATAGCAGATGAATTCATCAGACAAGAAAGCCATGGCCCAGAAAGTCAAAGAACAACACAACAGATCTTGAGTTCATTGTTTGAATCCAGGTTGTCTAGTGTTCTGAATTTATTTTCCTAGAAGTTGAAGTCATCTCCAAGTAAGATGTGCATTTTTAATGCATCTAGAATAGATTTTTAATGCATACAAGGCTCTCAATAAACATATGTTGAACAAATGAATGCATTTATGATATGGTTTTGGCCAGTTGAAAGGATAAATTTATATCACAAGATTCCATTGCTACAATGTAGAACAAGATGATTACCCACCACAATTAGCATTTTATATCAACTGTTTATTAAGCATATAGCCACATGACAGGGGATAATTTAGGACCACAGGTATAATCTCTAGTTATGATCATAGACTGTCCTGGAAAATATTTCAATAAGCCTCTTCTGCCACACTGATAGCTTCATGAGCATGAAAACTTATGATTTTTAATCAAGAAAACCCACAGCCAAATAATAAATGAAAACTGTAGTCACTGAGATAAACTTTCCATATATCAAATATTTCTTCACTGATGAGACACTGAAAAGACATAATGACAAGTTTCTGGTTAACTTTGGAGCAGACATGGGAGGCCACATGGAGACTCAGTTCCACAGAGTCAGGATGATATTTATTTTCTTCTTATTCCAGTTTTCAGATATACGTCCTTTCAACTTTTCATCTCTACAGGGGAAAAAAAATACCATGAGCATATGGCTACATTAAGAAAATAAAGAATAAAAATTTGCATACTATTTCTCCAGTGAAGGGGGGCAACTGTAAATGTAAAATAATTTGAATTGAAAGAAACAAACATTTACAATCAAACTGACTTCTCTAGTGACAATGTTATCAACATCAACTAGAATCTCTAATTTTTCACCCTGTATAAAATAGAAATAGCCCTTACTTTCTCTTGGAACTGTGATCATCTGAAAATGATATGACAACCTCAAGTAGTTACAAGTAAATCCAAGGTGTTAAGATTTTCATTATTCCAATTAATCTGGTCAAAACAATACACATGCATTATAATTTACTATGGTATCCTCTATATATTTGTTAGAAAATTAAAGCTTAATTTTACCTTTTGAATCTTCAGCAAATAATGACACCACAGGAATTATGATTTCTATCAGAAATATGCCTGTGAGCTACAGTCTCCCCATGTGTTATTTTCCAGAGCTATAGTCTCACTGTGTATCATATTGGGCATAGGAAATTAGATCCTGATGTGATAGGTACTTGTTAGATATATGCAAACATAGGTTTGCAGAAATGATAATCAGTAGTATTTGCTTGCAGGGTTGCTTGTTTTGTGTATACTAAAATATGCATAGAGCAATAGAATACTATCAAAATATGAGCTTCTCCCTGATACCTTCCCAGAGATGTTAGACATATGATTGAGTTGTTCTGGGGAGGGAGGTCTCTTAATTTAGGAGTGGAGGAAGGCCCTTACTATACCAGCAAAAGGACCTTGTGTTACTAGGCATATTTCCACTGAGAAGGTGGTTTCTTTGGCCTTACCTTACTGAAATCTACCATCCAGAGGCCGCTTGCTCATGTAATAAAATACAATTTTAAACTTTTGGATTTTTTAAGCACTATATTTCAGGAATTCTCAGTTAAAATTAGGAGCAAGGAAGATAAAGTTGCATTCAATCAGTCAAATAAATCACACTATACCCCTAGGTTCTGCATCTCCTGTGGGTTATGAAAAAGGTCAATGGAGAAATGAAGAGGGAGAGAGACAAAGACAAGCAGAGGTGGGGGGGGGGGTGGTCTACTACCCTTTCCCCAAATGGGGCTAGAAGAAAGAAATGACAGACACAAGAAAAAGTAGAAAATCCCAACTGGGGCTGGGATTGTGGCTCAGCGGTAGAGCACTCGCCTAGCACGTGCGCGGCCCGGGTTCAATCCTCAGCACCACATAAAAATAAACATATTGTGTATAACTAAAGCAAATAAATAAATATTAAAAAAAAAGAAAATCCCAACTGAATGACATTCTTGGTGGTGGTGGTTGTGGGGCTGCTGTTGGGAGTGTTCTTGTCCCCTAGGAGGGGGGTTTTTAAATTGGTGCATTGAAATCATATATGATAGTGGAATTCATTATGCCATATTTGTACATGCACATAACATAATTTGGTCAATTTCATTCTCTAGTACCTTCCCTTTATGAATGATGTTCTTAAAATAATCTAATGAAAAGTCTTTTAAGATTGTTTTAGCTCCCACACGTATAATTTTAAATAGTCTTCCTGTTGCCAGTGCTGCATTTGCTTAAAACATTGTCGTTATGAGTTACCTGTGTGCTCTCTGCAGGGCTTAATTATATAGCTAAGCCCCTCATTATTACCAAGAAGCCCAGTGGTCTAAATAGGCACTTTCTCTAAACCATCAAGACTTTGGTCCTTCCTGACAGTAAATTATCACTCACACGGAAATTCCTGTTTTATTGTTTTCATTTATCTAAAGCTTGCCAGTTTAATATATGAGCTCATTATGAGAGTAAGTTACCTTAATAAACTGGGGAAATCTGAAGAGAAGGGATGATAGAAAACGATGTTCTCATTTAAAATAAATAAACCAAAAAAATCTGTAGAGAATCATTACACATAGCATTCTTTTCACTTATCTGGACTGAGCGTGATAAGAGTTTTCTCTTACTTTACCAAAGAGAAAATTCAGTCCACAGCAGCGCTGAGGGGCAGAGCCGGGACTGAGCCAGCCGGGATCCCGACTAGGACCCTGACTCCAGGAGGACAGGATGTTCCTGGCACACGCTGCTCACCTGCAGCCGGCTCCACTTTCACTCCCTCTCTGCTCTCAGCACGTCTCCCGCCAGCTCTCTGATGTGCTCCCAGGCGAACTGCACGTGGGCAGATTCCACCGTGCGAGCGCAGATGGCAAAACGCAGCACGAACTTGTCTCGGAGGTGACACGGAACCAAGTGGATTTTTTTGGCACTGTTTATTCTTTGCAGAAGAGCTTCATTCAGTTGGTTGGGACCCTGGAGGGAGGGATTCAAAGGGAAAAACTGTGTTCACTCCTCTGAGGTCTGAAAAATTCAACTCATCATCGTGTAATACAAAATCTGGTGAAACTAGGATACCCGGTGAAAAAGCAACCTTCCCCATCCACCTTTCACTTACAGTGTTTAAAATTCAATAAAATAATAGTAACATAAGCTGGGAGCGGTGGCGCACGCCTGTAATCCCAGCACTTAGGGAGGCTGAGGCAGGAGGATGGCGAGTTCAAAGCCAGCCTCAGGGATGGCGAGGCACTTAGTAACTCAGTGAGACTCTGTCTCTAAATAAAATACAGAAAAGGGCTGGGGATGTGACTCAATGGACAAGTGCCCCTGAGTTCAATCCCCAGTACAAAAATAATAATAATAATAATAATAATAATAATAATAATAATAATAGTAACACAGGCTAAAAGACCATCTCCTCTCCTCACAAAACCATTCCTCCAAATTCTAATGTACTGTCCAAAGATGACCCTCCGCAGGGCACAGTAGCGCACGTCTGTAATCCCAGCGGCTCCGGAGGCTGAGGCAGGAGGATGGCGAGTTCAAAGCCGGTCTCAGCAAAAGGGAGGAGCTAAGCAACTCAGTGAGACTCTTGTCTCTAGATAAAATACAAAAATTGGGCTGGGGATGTGGCTCAGTAGTCGAGTGCCCTGAGTTCAGTCGCCAGTACCCCGGGGGTGGGGTGGGGGGGGGGAGATGACCTTCTTATGGTCCAAGTTTGTTTAAGAAAAATGAAGATCTCTAGAGATGTCATCTACAAATGAATGAGTTTAAACAACATGACTGAGGATTCTGAATGGCACCAGAGTGGGAGTCTAAATTCTCACTGAAACAGAGAACAATTTCAACAACAGAGAAAAAGAAGCACAATAGTCAAGCTGTTGTTCAAATCTGGGAAGGATGTCCATTAACCACAGGATCAAAGGATCACTGGTGGCCTCCACACATCCCCTTGGGAAGAGAACAGCCCACCAGCCTGGGGCATAGGGGCTAGGGAGCACAGTTTCTGCTGACCGATCAGAGCTGAGAGGTCTGTATCTAACAGTACATGGGAAATCAGTGCTTCCCCTGGAAACTCCTGGTGCACTCAGCCAGCCAGTCTTATGGCTCTTCTTCACCCTTTCCTCTGCTTCTGTCTAGTTTTCACATAGTGGCTCCCCCCCTCCTCTAAGTGGAAGATAGAAAGGGCTGGATATAGGGCATAGCATCCTAGTCATATGACCCTTTTAGACTTGTGCTATTTCTTCTGGCCCTTTCTTCAAAGTTCAGAGAAAGAGGACAAGGGAGGAGGGAATTGCCCAGTCCACTTGGCAGTCCACACTAGCTGAACACCTGCTAGATACTGGAAAATGGTCTTGGCCTTGGACAAATCCACCACGATTCTGGCTATGAGCTAGAATGTGGCTGCCTTCAGTGCGCAAGTGCACAGTAAAAGGGCCACAGGAAATGGAGAAATTGCTGCCTTGTACACCAGGTAGACAAACTGGGCCCTATTCAAGGAGGAAGACAGAAAGAAGAAAAGAACAGAGGGAGGAAGGAAAGAAAGAAATTGGTACCAAGGGAATGGAATTTTATCAAAGAGACTAAGCATAAGTCTGAAATTTATATAGTGCAGAAAATGAAGGCAAATTATTTAGGAAAAATTTGCTTGCAATTTCCAAATGAATTGGACTAGATGTATGAAAGTAAAGACAAGAAGGCAAATAGGAAAAATGGTTGGAGATGAAAGAAAGACAAAAATAGGCTGAATGAAACGGAGGAGGAGACTGTCCAGGGTAAGGACAGAGGGAAAGAGAATCAGTTACACAATCACAACATCACATGCGTCAGCTTAAATAAAGAGCCACAATGTAGTTGAGGTAGTGAATGATGTGGAGGACTTGAAACTCAGACTGAGAGGAATAGGATGAGGAGAAAATAATGAGAATGTAATAGTTACAGAGGCAGAAAAATGAACCATAACATTTGATTAATGTGCTTCCTCAAGAAGAAACCAGATTCGTGGGAAGGAAATAGGGAAGTTTCACAAAAGAAAATGCTTGGTAACTGAAAACTGCCCTGGGTTTCCTGCATGTAAGGGCCACACACACTACAGTTCACTTGAGAAGAAAGGACTAAGGCACAGATAGATAGGTTTGGTGAAATTCATAAATTATACCACTAGAATGAAAGTCTTAACCTTGATAACATGATGATAACTGAAAGAAACCAGTCACAAAAGCCAACATATGTTTAAAAGACCATTTATTTGAATGTCTGAACTAGACAAATGCCTAGAGACAGAAATCAGATTAGTGGACCTAAGCTGGTGAATGGAGGATGAGGCTCATGGGTGAGAGTTTCATTTTGCAAGATGAAGATGCTCTAAAATTAGTGATGACTGCACAGCCCTGTGAATACACTAAAAATCACACAAATGGGAAATTTAAATGAACAAAGTGAATTACATCTCAATAAATCGTTAAAAATTAAAATAAAAAGTTCCTGCAAGAATGCTGACAATAAAAATAATGCAACTACTTGGGGGCAGACAAGTCTGAACACAATGCCAGTCCCCAACTTTGATGGAACTGCCACATCATGTCATCCACATAACCATGTTCTGGATACCATCACCCAAGGCTTCTCTTGTCATAAAGACCCCTCTAGTCCTGCTGCCTCCAGACTTTTCCATGCCTGGGTCTCATCCTCACTGCAAAGCTCCAAGAATCAGGTGAGGAAAAGGAGACAGTACATGAAGGGGCAGTGCCATGCTTTGAGAGACAGCACCATGACAATGATACAACCCAGCCTGCTCTTGTTCCTAATTACTGTTTTTGATTGGAAGCAGGAGGCCTTAAAGGAAGACCTCAAACTGATTCAGAAATTATAAACCAGTAAAACGTGGTAGAACACACCTCCTAATTACTTAGGAGGGTTTTAAATTCCAGAACAGCTAGGAAACACAGCAAGCCCCAAAGGGGAAGGGAGCTGGGGGTGTAGTTCAGTGATAGAGTATTTGTCTGTGTGTGTGAGGACCTGGGTTGAATCCCCAGCACTGAAACAATGACAACAAAATCCTCTCACCCTATTAAAAGCCATCTCTGTAGATGTCAGGGTGTTAGTTGTTAATTCTCATTTGGCTTCATTTACATCACAAGAGATTAATGGCGTATGCACACAGTACACCATAGGTCCTTTTTAAAAATATTTATTTATTTAGTTGTACACAATGCCTTCGTTTTTACGTGGTGCTGAGGATCGAACCCGGGCCACACACGTGCTAGGCGAGCACTCTACCGCTGAGCCACAACCCCAGCCCCACCATAGGTCCTTTTGAGAAATATCATCAAGAATCTCGACAAGCTGACTTTCATCTTGACTCCCCAGGGTCATATTCCTTCATCTGGTGAATGCACAACACAGATAGTGGAACACACAGCCTGGAATACCTCGCCCTCCTGTGTGGGATCTTGTTGAGATGCAGAGTCCAGATGCTAGGTTGGGGAGATTTACTTTTCTAACCAGCTCCCAGATGGTGCCCATGCTGTAGGTCCACAGAGGAGTCTGAGTTAGTGAGGCCATAGATAGGCATCCTACAGAGAATTCAAGTGGAAGAGATGTGGGATGGAGTCTTGAGGATGGAAAAGACAGGGAGAAATCTAGGACTAAGGAGCAAGAAGTCTCCAAGGATGTTGCAAAGAAAGTTGAACAGCAATGGCCCATGCAGGACAACCTGTGCAGGGCCTCACGGGAAGCCAGCTTTCCTCAGGGCTGTGAGCTGAATACCACGGTTTTTGTTCAGTGTTCCTGGGAAGCTGATGAAGGCATCTGAGCATGGAGGTCAGAATGGGACTTTCCCCTCTGTCCCATCCAAAGAAAATGATAAGGACTATAATAGGCATAAACAAACCTTTAGCCGGAAGCAGACTAACCCCAGAGTGACTTCTGCACAGATCTCAAAACGGGAATCCTGGCGCACCAAAGACTCAAACTTATGAGCCAGCTGGACGTGCTTGAGAGAGAAAGGGGAAAAGCTGCTTGAGTTTCTCATCATCACTGAATTCAAAACTTAACCATCTAGAAAACCCTATTAAACTGCACATCCATAATTCATTTACATACTCTCTGCAATTTTCTTCAAGTGTTTGTGCTGTCCCCTCACCAGCTGTTGCCATGTAGTCTGAGAAGAAAAACTCATTCATTACTACGAAGAAAGGCTTAATGTCTTCAGAAAAATACCATCATTTTCTTCTGTTCATGGGACTATTTCTACATCCTTGCCCATGAAAAATCTGTCTTTTATAATTTTATAACAAAATTGCAAAGATGTGCTGGAACATTGTAGAATATATAAAGGGTAACATTCACCCACCATGTCATCCTCATGACAACCCACAACATAGTGATGGATACTGGATTATTCCAGTTTTCCAGTTTAGGAAATAGACTCAGAGAGGGTTTTAACAGCGTCCCCAATGTCTTCTTATTGCCAGGTCTTCTGAGCTGGGATTCGAATGCAGCTGCCTCATATGAAACTTTCAGTTCTGTGGTTAGTGTGGCTCTAGTTCCACAGTGTTTGCCCCGAGAAACGGAAACCACACATACACCCTCACATTCAAGAGCTGCCTTCCTGTCATTGACTACATCAACCTCATTTAACTTCTAGATGTTAAGAACTCAAAAACTGGTTCCAATTATCTGTGATCCATGGAGAACAAGCTCTCGCGGGCCAGGACTTCTCGCTCATTCAGAACCCTGAGCATCCAGCACGCATATGGTCACGGTCACGTGGTAGAGGCTCCAGAGGAGCTCTGCGCAAGTTCTGGACCAAAGCTTGTTGGGAAATAAGCAATCCCTCTTGTGACCACCAGAGGGAGCTAAAAGACTTTGGACTCAGCTATCCCCCAAAGCAGGCTCCTGCCTAGGGAGGAGGCTTCCGTCCAGCCCATTCCCACATTCCTGCTAAGGTAGGACTGGCAATACTTTCAAAAAGAGGCGTGATGTGTTTATGACATGAGGCAGCACAATCACAGCCCTTGAGCTTACAGATTATCTGTAAGCTTATCTGTCATTGTGGACAGATAAACCACTTATTTTTTAGCCTTCTTTCTACAAATAATTTGAATTCATTCTCCTGCTACTTTTATTAATTAAGAACGGGAGATATAGGGGCTGGTGCTACAGCTCAGAGGTAGAGTACTCATCTCGCCATGTGTGAGGCCCTGGGCTCGATCCTCAGCACCATGTAAATAAAATAAAGTTATTGTGTCCACCTACAACTAAAAAAAATTCTTTTAAAAAGAACAGGAGATATATTATTCATAAATTCATACACATATTCCTTTTCTAATTTTTTTTTTTTTTTTTTTTTTTTTTTTTTTTTTGCCTCAGACTCTCATAGTGCTTGACAGCTCCGTAAATTTACTTAGATTGGGCTTGAGGCAGACAGGTACCAGTTTGTGGCTTCTGATAGGCATTTAGCAAATGCTTGAAAATATATGCATTTCTGCATCCCTGTCATAGGGAGGACCCTAACACATCCAGCCCCTTCCCTTAGCTGCACAGCAGGTGATGCAGCAGCACCAGGACTTAAAGTTAAGCACTACCATTATCACTGGGGTTGGAAACCATAGGCATGCCTGTTCCTGTGAAGCCCGGGGACACCCTGACCATCAGGATGAGGCCCTGGCTTAGAAAGGATCAGAAGAAGGAAGGACCCAGCTTGAAGTCAGCAGGCCTTCTGTATCTGGCAAACTGGGTGGGCCTTGGGCAAGTCCTTGTTCATATTCAGGCCTCAGTTTCCCCAGTTGCTGAATAAAAATAGTAGAGTAGTGGGACTTGAAGTAGATCCGTGGTTCTCAAATTTAAGTGCATATTGTAGTGACTAGACTGTATGTTAAGGCAGGTTGCTGGGACCCGCCTCAGGCTGGCACTGCAGGTCAGGAACTGTGTATTTGACAACGATTAGAGTAGATGGTATCTATTCCACACCAACTCTAAAATTCTCCTATTTTGGCAATTTTCTGAAGAAAAACACATTATATTTTGCTACTTTGCTCAAGGAACCTCACTGTGGCAAAAGTACAACCTACATAATGTTTTTTACTTTGACCATTGTTATGGTTTGGATGTGAGGTGTCCCCCAAAACCTGAGATAATTTGGAGGAGAAATTATTGGGTTGTGAGAGCCTTAACCCAATCAGTGAATTAATTACCTGACAGGATTAATTGAATGGTCACTGAGGGCAGGTGGGGTGTGGTTGGAGGAGGTGGGCTTTGGGGTATTGGAGGCATGGCTTTGGTGTATATATTTGTATCTGGCAAGTGGAGATCTCTCTCTCTCTCTCTCTCTCTCTCTCTCTCTCTCTCTCTCTCTCTCTCTCTTTCTCCTTCCTAATCATCATGTGAGCTGCTTCCCTCTGCCATACTCTTTTGCCATGATGTTCAGTATCACTTTGAGTCCTGAAGGAATGGAGTCTGCTGTCTATGTACTGAGCCCTCTGAAACCGTCAGCCCTCAAATAAACTTTTCCTTCTCTACAATTGTTCTCGTCATGTCTTTTAGTCACAGCGGTGAAAAGGCTGACTAAAACAACTATCCTCCTGGAGCTGATAACCTGTAATCCTAACAGAGGAGTCTTAAAAGATCTATAATTGTGCATTTGGCAACCCAAAGTACAGTCTGCTTCTTTTACCATATAAAGCCATGATCTGTGTAGTGATATTTCAGTCAATAATGAACCACATGTGCCATGGTGGTCCCAATGAACTGTATCTTCCAACAAGGTCATAGTCATCCTAGTTTGTATAAGTACATTCTATGATGTTGGCACAATGACAAAACCACCTAATGATGCATTTCTCACAACCTATCCCTGTTGTTAAGTGATGAATGCCTGTATTTACTTACTAAGACATATGAATTCATTTCTAAGTCCCCTAAGCCCTCTGTAGTATTACTGAGATAAAGAATGAAGACAGTACCTTGCGGATGTAAGCCTGCAGTCCTTTGACTCCATACATCCTAAAGACAAACCACATTTTCAAAGAGCGGAATCTTCGACCCAGTGGGATCTGCCAGTGCTGAAATAAAACATAATATGGGGCATTAGTGAGGAATGTAGAAAGAAATGGCTTCCTTTATAACTCACTGATTGGCTTGTTTCTCTTAGAAGCAGCTAGTTCCCACTCTGGCTGTCCGTTTCCCATCCTGGGGGTATGAGCAGGGCCATGGAGGGAGGCTGCTTTTGCAAAATTCCTCCGAGGGAGATGAGGACAGGGATTGTTGACGTGGGAGGCATTGATGGTTATTGTTTTCACTGGACAAGTGTTTGCTGAGTTCACACCTGTGCTAGGAAAGAGGTTCCACAGCGAGCAAACAGGAAAGATGTGGCCCTGTTCCTAGGAAGCTTACCACCAGTGGGAGCAAGCAGAGTCTTGCACTGGTGTCCCTGTCTGCAGGGATGGAGAGAGCTGAAACCCACATTTGTCTGCCATATGCTTCCCATGATGTCCTGGCACTGTTTTCTAGACCAATACTGGTTCCTTTCTAATCTCAATGACTGCAGGGGAGTGACCCCCAAGACCCCTCCACTGAAAGACACAGCATGTGTCCATGCGTTGGTCCTCAAAGAAGTGTTCCCTCTTCTTTCCCTTGAATTTCCAGACTTTCTTGGCTGACTGCACTTTGCATCTTGTGTGACTCTTCGATGGTTGGAAACATAACAAAGTGAGTTGGAAAAGGACAGGGAAGAGAGGGATGGGCTAATGTGTGAAGACAGTCTGGAGTCATGTCATGGCTTTCTTTTAAATAGTAATATTCTATTTGAGCTTAGCAAGAAGATGCTAAGCTCAAGTTGAAAAGAGTTGTGTCTTTGCTGTTCCCTCATCCTCTTCCTTGAGGAAATTTCGAGAGAGGACTCCTTGCTTGGTACAGGTTGTCCTGATAAGGTGAGGAAGGACACCCAAACTCACTGGGACTGCCTGCCACCTGGCACTCCAGAGAAGCTCAGTCTAAGCCCAGCACTGCTCCTCAGTGGAAGGACATAGTGGGTTTTAAATACAGTCACCCTCCATCCACTGGGGACACATTCCAAGACCCTCAGTGGAGGTGTGAAACCATAGTACTGAGCCCTACATCTACTGTTCTGTCCTGTACATGCACACACCTGTGATAGTTGAATTTATAAATCAGCCTCAGAGAGAGAGAGAGATTAACACAATGCCTAAGAATAGAACAGAGTAATCATAACAATATACTGTAATAAAAGTTATTCCAAACTTATGAATTGTTATTTCTGGAATTTTCTACTTAACAGTTTCAGATTGCCCTTTATCATGAGTAACTGAAACCACAGAAAGTGAAACTGTGGTTAAGGGGGAATGACTATAGCGTGTGTAGAATGAATGAAGAGCAGCCATGTCCAAACTGTGGGAGCTTCTCAAGTTGCAAAGAGAAACATGGACCCAATAGCTAGGCTCAGAGGCAATTAACGTGGTTTCCCTCTGATTTTATGTGGGACACTGTGCTACGTGTATTCACACTTCATCACATTTCATCTTCCTAACAGTGCTATGGAATAGGGGTTCAGATCCTCCCTTTATGGGATGGAAAGCAGGCATGGAGGATGACATGTCTAATGTCACCAACCTAGAATGTGGCAGAGCTGGAATTGTACCTGTGTACACACAGCTGTTTGCGATTTAGCAATGTGTCTGCAAGCTGTTGGGAGGTTCAGGAAGAATTAGGCTAACTTACCTTTTTGGAAATTCTAAAAGAGGAACCTCTCACCACACAACTAACTAACAGCCAGTGAAGCAATGGCTCCCTGCCATTGTTCAGCACGGAGGTGGCATTCCAAAACCATTCCTTGCCAAGTCAACCTCCCGACAATCGAAATGTGATTTAAGTCCAACATTTGGAGGAAAAACAAGGCAAACATAATTTTTATGACACTGGAGTGAAAATGTGCACAGTTTTATTGTTTGCTCATTCAAATGTGATTCCCAAATGCCTGTTCCTGCCTCTCTGAGCCTGCCACAAGCCTGGATTAGATGCCCCCGCCCACCACTCCTTTTCACCGGCATGAGATCAGAGTGTAACTCATCACAAGGGCTGTGATTTCCCATGCACCCAACCTCACCTCCTGCTAGAATGTAAGTTCTGAAGGAACAGGGACTCCCTAGTTTGCTACTTTATTCCCAGCCCCAAGCCCAGCACCTGGCCTGACTCCAAGAGCAGCCCATCTTCATCTTAGGGAATATTGCTTACACACTGAAGCAATCAGCAAGAAAACCCCTTCTACCTTCTCACATGAATCACCCAAAATGACTCTGCATGTGCAAGTCAGTTTGTACTGACTTTTAGGAGGCAGTGGGGATGGAACCCAGGGCCTTGTGCACAGTGGGCAAGTAAGTGCTCTAGCACTGAGCTACGCCTCTGGTGCTACTCCTTGAGCCTTCAGACATTAATGATCTATTTCTTGGGACATTCTTCCTCTATAATCAAAAATGTAAAAACTTGTTCACTGACCCACTCTTGATAAGCTACCAACATATACCAGAAGGTGCATTTCCTCATCCAAATAGCTTGGGGAAGGGTATAGCTCAGTGGGATGAGCTGGTGCTCTAGGTCCTGAGTTCTTCCTTTCAATTGGGTTCTGAAATTTCTTGAACTTTTCTGAACCTCTGTCTCCTCACCTACACAATGAGCATCACGATGCCCGCTTTGCCCACAATCATGTAAATTTTGTGCACATGATGTTATCCTTACCTCGTTAGTCTGCAGTTCATAACCAGAAACAATGCAAAATGACTTTGCCAAACCATGTGTCCTGAACAGTCACCTCTTGGATCCAACACTCTGTCCTTGTGCCCTCATTCAGTGGTGGGCCCACAGACCTGCCTCACCTGTTCATTTCTGTCCTCCCTCACTCCCTGACTAGCCCCGTGGGCAACATTCTGTCCTGAGAGTCCTCTCCCCTGCCTGGTGGCTATGATGGTCCTCAGTTTGGTTTTCCAGTCTCTGAAAGAAACAATGATATCATTCATGTCCATGTCTCCCTATCTTGCCCATATTTTCACACACTCTGGCCTTTCTCCCTGGCGTACAACTGGATGGTTCCTGACAAACTTCACTAAAACTCTGTCCTAGGATAAACCATGATGGCTTGGGAAGGCTTCCTGGTCCCCTGCACTCCCAGCTTGCAGCTGCTGCAGAAAAAGGAAAGGACAAGGTGTGCCTTTGAGGAGCAGCCCCTGTTAGCTTATCAGCTGGACACATGCTGGCCCTGACAGTTCAACCACATAACCTCTGTCAAGACAGCACAGCCCTTGCCTTGATGACAAACTGTGCCCACCACAAAAAGAATTGGGCACAGATCACCTCTTGAGGTGACACAAAAAGAACTGGTACAAGTCATGAGGGGGAGGCAGCCAATGCTGTGACCCTACCTCTTTTCCCCCAAGTGTCCCCAGCTCCTATTCTTGTGATAAGTCTCCCAGCACTACTTATTGTTTCAAATTCCTTTCCAGAGTAAGGCTAGGACAACCTGGTATTTTCAAAATGTACTTTATGGAACACTTGTGGCAAATAAAAAGAAGAGAGAAGCAAAGCAATTTGAGGCAAGGCTTTGAGATAACCGTCCCTCTGTCTGAGCACCTTTGCTGGTATCCGTGCATTCTCTCACTCCTCGGGATGCCACCCCAGGAACACAGCTGCAGCCAGCCAAAAAAAAAAAAAAAAAAAAAAAAAAAAAAAAAAAAAAGGAGGGGCTGCATTGCCTCAGGAGAAAGAGCTCTCCTTCCAGAGGAATAGGGGTGCAGAAGTTCCTTCCCCCTGCCTAAGGGTGCATTCAGGGCCATTTCTACCTAGTCTGGGATCCCTGAGTAGTGGGTTCAGCAGACCTGCCCAGTGCCTGACAGAGCCCAGCTGGTTGGTCAGCTAGGACCCAATTAGAAGGTGCTCTTCAGAGGAATCCTGCTCAGGAGAGTGAGGGACAGCAGCAGTCTCAGCCATGGAAGACCCCTGCACTCCATTCACATTTGGGGTAATAATGGACCTAGTTAGGTGAGACAAGTTGCCCACTTACCCTGTAGTCAGTGATAAGCCCTGGAGAAAAGAGAAAGAAAAAGAAACCATTAGACAAAAATGTTAACATACATAGTCATTTTCATCTTCACGGGAGATTTCTTGTGTCACAAACACAATCTTTTGAGGCAGACATGAAACTGCCCGAGGGTTGACTGGGCCTGGGAGTTCCCTGTGGCACATCTCAAGGTAACAGATTCCAAGGGAGTCCTCTGAGAGCACCATGTCCAAGGTACACACTGAAAATGCTGAAGTATTCATGAAGCACCATTAGTTTTGCTTTCTGCAGTTGCATAAGAATGGAAAGCTAAGATTTCATCTAGTGCCCAGTAGTAAGTTACATTCAAATCATGTAAATCATTCATCATCCATTCATTCATGCATGGGAAGGTGAATTGGTGATTCAAAGAGTGATAAAAATAATAAAGAAAAATGGAACCTGATGGGAGTATTCATCTCGGTATTCATGGATCTAGTTCAGCATCTGACACACAGCAGATGCTCCGTGAATATGTATCTATCGAGTCAGTTTCCTTATTCTGGATTCAGTGTCTCCACATGGGTTATGAAAAATGGCTGTTTTGAGCTTTAATCTTTCCTCGTGCCTAAAGCAATACATTCCAGGATCACATGGGAAAAGGACCCTGGGTGAGGACTCAGTTGAGTTTCTACAAGTAACCCTGTCAAAGGATCAGGTAAGAGTTATAAGGATATGCAACAGTTCCGCTGCACAGCTTGGTAGAGGAGTTTCAAGCTATGTAAATCTTTTCACAAACGTAGGCCAGGCAAGGCACATTATAGGCATCCCTGGGCAATATCGACTGTAGAGTGGTTGTAGCAGGATGAACTTCAGCATGTTCATCCAGGACAAACAACCTAATAGAACCCACATCCACTACAAAGGAATGTCCATGCTATATTTACAAGAAATCTGAAGTCATTCCCTGACTGCATCTGGCTCTCTGGAAAGACCAAATATTTTCTCAGCTAGGAAAAGAATGTCAGTGTTGGAGGAAAATGTAGAACCATCAATATCAGTCCCTTATTTAATAAGTGACCCTGATATGGAAGCCCATAGTCACATATCCTGTCCCAACTCCTGTCCAATACTCTCATTCCTTCATACCCTGTGGCCTCTCATTAGTAACAGAGTTGTTAAATAAATATAACATCAATAGCAGAGTCATCAGAAGGAAGCTGATAGTGATTCACAGAGGCCATGATACTTGGCATGTTGTAGGTACTCAGAGAATTTGTTAAATAACCAGATGACTGTCATGAATGAGTTTATATGACTAAACTATCTGATATGGTAGCCAATAGCCACATGTGGCTATTTAAACTTAAGTCAGTTAAAACTAGAGGAAATTTTAAAAAGTAGTTTTTTAGTGTGATGAACCACATTTCAAGGTTTCACCTGCCACCTGTGTCTGCCATTTTGGACAATGCAAAATTATAGAATGTTTCATTTACTGTAGAAAATTTTATTGGACAGTGCAACTAGAAGTTTCAAAGAGAAGGATTCAGACACAGTAGTTACTGTAGCTAAACACTGTAAGCTGCCTGGTACCGAAACCCGGGAGGAAATCTCGGAGGCAGAGTTAAGCTTTTACTACTTTTACTTCTACTTTCTTAGAGCTTAGAGAGGGAAAGAAAGATTTTTAGAGAGAAAGATTAAAGCGAGCTTTTCTTCTTGTCTTCTTAGCTTAGAGTCTTAGAGAGAAAGAAAGATAGAGCTTAGAGAAAGATTAGAGCTTCTTTCTTCTCTCTTCTTTCTTCCTTCTTCTTTCTTCTGTCTTCTGTCTTCCTCAGGAGTCTCGGCCTAACTCTGACCAGTCATTACTTCTTCTATCTGGTTTCTCTTCTGTCTTCTATCTGGTTTCTCTTCTGTAACCGCTCTGCCTACGTTCTGGCCGCTCTGATTCTTCTGACCGACCGAGTGACTGCCCGGCTGACTGAATTCTCCGTTCTCCTAACTCGGACCGCTTTCACCCGGTTATATACCTTCAGGTTTGCGGGTGCCTACAGGTGCGTCACATACATATCAGGTGGAACTTATGGCTTCCAGCTAGCTACAACAGCCCTTCCTAATTAGGGCTCCTTCAAAACACCATAGGTGAAAGATGGAATTGGCTTCTCAGTGAATCTGCTTTCTTCTTTAAGGACTCCTTGAAGAACTGGCTCAACTTTGGAGCTTCCTTGTACAATCATTTACTGTAAACAATAATGAATTCCTCTAAACCATTAATTTCCCATGACAATGATCTTACTTACACTTACACTGTCTTAAGAGCTTAATGTGTCTTAATATGTCTTATGTGCCTACTGTCTTTTATTTATTATTTTATTGGTTCTTTTTAGCTATACATAACAATAGAATTTATTTTGACATGATTATAAAAGCATGGAATATAATTGGTTCTAATTCAGTCCCTAGTACTTCCCCTCCCCTTTCTTCCTCCCACTCCTTTTTCCCTTCCCTCTACTGATCTTTCCTCCATTTACTTACAATTATTTTTTGGTAAATTAGTGTCTTGTGGATGTACATGATGGTGATATTAAAACTTCATAAGAGATATGTGGTGTGAGCAGCTTATAAATTTTAAATGATGTATAGATAAAACAGTAAAATGAAACAAGGCATAAAAGAAGACTAGTGAGAAATACAATATATTGATATTGGCATTTGAGTGGTTGGATTGTGAAATCTTCTGGCTCAGCATTGACTGTTTTCTGTATTCCAAATATAAATCTTTAATAATTAAGACTATATCTGGAAAGCCTATGTAACAGGGGTGACCACTTTCCCTCTCACTAGCATTCTGACAGAATTTTCTGTTATAAAGAAAAATATCATTTATTTTGACTCTAGCTCAATGTCTTCCACTAAGCATCTGTAGACTCTGGCTTGGTATCCAAGGTGAATTGTTTCCAGGACCTCCTGTGGGTGCCAAAATCTAAGGATGCTCAAGTTTCTTACATAAAATGGCATGGCATTTGCATATAACCTACATATAACCTACATATATCATCTTGTATACTTTAAATCACCTCTAGATTACTTATACTATCTAATACAGTGTAAATGCTATGTTAATATTTATACTGTATTTCATAGGGAATAATGACAAGAAAGAAGTCTGTAATTGCTTGGTTCAGATGCAATTGTTTTTCTTTTTGAGTACTTTTTATTCACAGTTGGTTGGATTAGTGGAGCAAGACCTGTGGCTATAGAAGGCCAACTCTACTTGTGAGCAGGATGGCAAGACTCTTGCTTGCAGATGTAGTGTTCTGGTGGGCAAGATGAAAAACAGACAAGTAAACCAGGTAGCAAGATGACTGCAGTTAGAGACAAGATCCAGGAAGAGGGGTTGGGGCTGTGGCTCAGTAGTAGAGCGCTTGCCTAGCATGGGTGAGGCACTGGGTTCAAGTCTCAGCACCACATATAAACAAATAAATAAATGAAAGTCCATCAATAACTAATAAAAAATATTTTTAAAAAAGACCCAGGAAGAGCACAGAGTCACCTGAGGCTGCTGAGATGAGGGGCCTGCAGGCATGGGAAGGCCTAGGAAGACCTCATCAAGGAGGACACATCCATCCTGAGGACTCTCAGGAGAGTGCCCAGGCAGGGACCAGTGGAGGGTGTGGTGTACAGAGCAGGGACAGGCCTCCAGGGCTTGCAGACAGCCAGAGTGTGTTTTTCCACAGAGCCTTGCAATAGAAGGCAGACCAGGCAACATGTTACCATCTTTTCCTAAGACCAACCTGTTGGCTAGGAGGCAAAGGTCTTAGTTTGCTGCCGTTCTGGCTGACAGACCATGGAGCCTCTGCCTTCGCTTCGGTTACACTGCTCAGTGTTCTACCCTGGGACCCAAATTACATCCTTTTCCAGCCCAGAGCTTATTTCCTCCCCCATAAACTGAAGTGGTGGGATCAAGTGGTCTGTCAGGTTTCTTCTCTCACTAATATTTTAGGGTTCTGTGGATCCATGATTACCCAAGAACGCTTGAAAATAATAGAAGTTCCCCAAGATGTGCCCTGTCATTCACTCACTAATTCACACTCTGTGCTGCATCAGGCCCCAAGAGAGCCCCCACACAGGCACCACGCTGGCAGCAGTGAGAGATTTAGAAAAGATTAAGAAAATGATCTGCCATCAGGAGGTGCTGGGTCTCAGGGAGAGATACATATGCAACTGCACTCATAGGTTGATTAAGAGTAGCATAATAATGTACTGGAGGGTGTTGGCTTAGGTTGCTCTTACACATTTTACTTGACCAGGATCTCAAATGACCCCTAAAAACGTTTTCAACTAAAGGATGTGTTCTTTTAATATGGTGCAACAATGGCTGGATCCTTCTGGAAGTGCTCAGATGAATAGAAGTGGTGATAATAAACAACCTTATTTCTGACCTCAAAAGAATGTTTTCATGGTATTTAAATGTTTAACTATTATATATATAATATTTAAAGTTAAATATAAATAAATATATGTGTGTGTATGTATGTGTGTGTGTGTATATATATATATAAAAATCTCTTTAATCAGGGAAAGTATTATTTTATTTCTCCTTAGGTAAGAAATTGCTTAGTTCAACAGTTAATATAATAAATGCAGAGCGATTTTATATTTTTAACAAAGTTGTGTTCTTTTAGAAATCCTTAAAATTTCAGCAGGTTGGCAACACAGACACCAGTAAGGGCATTTCTGGCTGAAATGAAGTTACAGGGAAAGAAAAATGGCAGTTCGGAGTGGTTGAAGACAATTGAGAAGAAATGTTGAAGGAGACCGGATGGAAACAGGAGGGACATGAGCCCTGGTGCACAAGGGACTGTACCAGGTAGGCTCAGTTAGGATGCACGGTGAGGGAAGGAGGAACAAGAGTCACAACCTGCCCAAGACCCAGAGATCCTGTCTCTGAGTGATGGAGAGGCAACCAAGATGAGGAGAAGACTGAAAATGACTAGTGGTGAGCTGAGCCTCCTTGCTGTCAGGGGTCCACTGTGTATAGTGCCCTGCATTCAGGGATCATGCAGGCTTCCCTGGAGGGGGGTTTCTGTGCTGCATGCATGAACCTTGACATTCAAAGATAATATTGCTAATGACTCTGTTTTTGAGAGCATAGAGAAAATTGAAAGCATTTACAAATAATTGCAGTATCCAGATGTAAGTACTGTTAACATTTTGAAATTTTCCACTCCACACACATTGGTGTTGCTGAGGTCATTCTTCTAATTATCAGACTTTACCTTTGAATGGAGCTGCCTTTCAGGGAAATCTGGATTTCTACACCCTGGGTGCCCCCTCAGAGCCCTGCTGTGCTAACTCACGATTTGACATTTGATTGTGGCCTATGAACAAGGGTAGTTATTGTATAGTATGTACTGTTTTATGTTTTGTAGGAATTCTGCTGCCTTGTAGAAAGGCTTTTTATGAGAAGGTGTGGAGGCATCTCTCTTTTACAGGGAAAACTGTTCTAACCCTAAACCACTGCTATGGTCACATAGGAATACTAATTCCCAAAGGTCTATATGTAATGCTTTTGTCCTCAGAGTAACACTGTCAAAAGGTGCTGTGGGCCTTTAAGAGGTGGAGATGTAAGGAAGGCCCTTAGGTTATTGGGGGTTATGCCCTCAAAGGGGTATGTGGCAATCTGCCAGTTCTCTCTCTCTCTCTCTCTGTGTTTCCTGGCTTATGATGTAGGCCCTCACTATGTTGCGTGCTCCCACCCAACACAGTCATCCTTTCCCTGAGGTCCAAACTGATGGGGCCATCTGTTCTTGGTCTTGAACCTCCAGAACTGTGAACCTTTTCTCTTTTTAAGTAAATTGCCTCAGATGTTTTATTATAGTAACACAAAGCTGACCACAGCCACTATGATGTGAATACTTCATTGTTTCCTTCTCTTCCCCGGTCTTTGAAAAACCTACAGACAAAATGGAGGGCACCCCAGCAGCTGTGCAGTCCCTGCTGTGTCCTCCAGGAGCAATCTCTGTTCACCCCATGTGGTTTGAAAACTGCCCGCTCCTCACTTTCCTCACTGAATTAAGCAGGCACTGGGTCTTTGTCACCACTTCTGTCACCAGTGTCTGGCACAGAGGGTCTATCATCAAACAAGTGACATGCATATTGGTGTACTGAACCTTCCCAGGGCTTTGTCACATTTTCTCTTTACTCTCCTCCCCTGCAGAAATCTTCTTCATTTACTTTCTTCCCTTCTCTTGGTACTGGTGGAAGGCATGAAAATTCTCTTTTGGATAGACATTAGAGCAGTCATTTTGTAAAGGTGTTTTCTTATTTGCAGAATGTATCTGCACCTACACTGAGGTCCCCTGGCTACACCACTGGCTCCAGATGCTGCTTCTGCCCCAGTCCTGATCAGTGCTGGCTCCATGGATGGGTTAAGGGCTCTTAGGATTTTGCAGCACAAGAAAGAGCTGTGAGGGGTACACACAACACCCAGCCATTCTGGGGTCTCCCTAGACTTGAATGGCCATCTCCTGGCTCTTAGGTCCTTCAAATGCAGCTCCGATGAAAACAAATATGGGAACAGACTGCAAGAGCAAGCACCCAACTTACCTGAATCCTGATGGCTGTGCTTCAAGTAAACAGGGTCCAGTTTAAAGGCTCCTGTTAAGTCTGTTCTCTTTTTCACCCTGGTTTAGAAAAAATAAAAACGATAGGGCTCAAGATGCAGGATTTTGGATTGGTCCACGCTGTCTGCTTTCCCCTTGTAGGTTTGCTCAGACACCTGCCTCCAGGGCCCTGTCTGGACATACCTCTGCATCCACGGCCTCCTCTGTCCCCAGTTCCCTGGCCTCACTCCAGCACAGCATGCACAGCTCCCAGAAATAGGGAGGAGGGGGTAGAAAAATAAATAAATTCCTGGTTTCTGGCACACAGCTCCTAAAACCCTTTGAATCTCCACATTGATAAGAGTTTGGTAGTAAGATGACTTAGTGGCTGGGGATCCTAGATAGTTTTAGATGGGGACTTATCTCCAGAAAGCCCACAGCGTAACTGACTCAGGTTGGAACTTTCAGGCCCACTCCTCAGTCTCAGGGGAAGGAAGACGGGCTGCAGACTGAGTTGGTCAGTGATTTAATCAATCATGCTTAAGCAAGGAAAGCGCCATGAAAAACTCCTGAAGATCAGAAGCCTAAGAGTTTCTGGGCTGATTGGCATTTTGAGGTGCTCTCTTTGCAGAGAGGATGTGGAAGTTCCAAACTTAGCCCTCTTCCCTGCCTGGCTCTACACCTTGTCCTGTACAGATCTTCATTGCCTGTTCATTTATAACCTTTATAATAAACCTGTCAACATCAATAGAACACTTTGTTGAGTTCTGAGTTGTTCTAGCAAAGTATCCAACTCAGAGTGGGGGATTGTGAGAACCCCCAACATCAAAGCTATGTTGGACAGAAGTGTGCTAATCTGGGGGTCTGGTTCTTGAGAATGGCTCTTGAAATTGAAGCAATCTTGTGGGGCTGAATCCTGAAACCTGTGGGGTCTGTTGCAAACAGAATAGGATTGATTTGGAGAATACCCAGCTGATGTCTGCAGAGTTGGAAAACTGGTGTCAGGACAAAAGGAAAGCACTGTAGTTGTAATTATTCCTCTGTGGCTCCTGGGTCCAGTGCAGCACCTGGCCCCTGGTAGTATTAGTGACTGTATACTGGATGAACACTGAGAGATGCCCAGTGCTGTGCACATGGGGCCCTGTCCACCTCTGTGCCCCGTGGAGCGCTCCCAGCAATCGCCATTCTAGCTGACTTGTGTCCAACTCTCACTGGGACTGAGATTTGGAGGGTGCTTATGCTAATTGCGGCTCCACTTCATTTGGCAGTGGGGACATCATCTCAAAGCCATTTTGTGGCAAATAAAGTATCCTAGGCACAAACTGAAGAAGAAATATCAATCTGATGGTAGTTTGGGCTTGAAAACAAATACAGTGTGAGAGTCCCTGAGAGATCCAATCCAGTGAGCATGAAATAGGATGCCCAGATGAGGCTTAACAAGAGGAGTCTGGAGAGAAGGACGCAACATTTATTTATGGAAGATAATTGAGGCTTTGTTTCTTTAAAGGGTTAAAAGACAGACCATGTCAGTAGGCAATCATAAGCTGTCTAGTGTATATTCTCTCTTTGGCCCATGGAAGAAAATCTATTATACCAAACATTTGTGTGTGTGCTCGTGGGCATTTTGCTACATCATGAGCCTTTTATAAGGAGTCCCTGCAGGGTTTTCTTTGGGTCCCTCTGTATTAGGAGAAGTCTTTGGGTCCCTCTGTATTAGGAGAAGCTCTTAGCCCAGCCTTAAAGAGCAGGAACAAAGAGAGAGAAGAAGGGGTATGAATATCTACAGCTATCGGTAGAACTCCTTCTCTTCATGAAGATCAGAATTCTCTTCCTAATGACTCCAGCAATGATCTTTGAACTCATTTTAAAAAAATTTTTTTTAGTTGTTGATGGGCCTTTATTTTATCTATTTATTTTTATGTGGTGCTGAAAATTGAACCCAGTACCTTACACATGCTAGGCAAGCACTCTACCACTGAGCCACAACCCCAGCCCTGAACTCATTATTTTTTAATTAAAAATATTACGCAGTCTTAAAGTCATACAAAAGGCAGAAAGAACAATCTCTCTGTCTCCTGATTATGAAGTAAAACTTGACTTTTAAGTAAAAGGAATTCTTCCTATGGGTCCCTCCCCTCAGTCCTTTCCTCTCTGGAGTCCATGACAGAGGCCACAAGCTTGAATTTGGGTTTACCGTGCCTCCATCATTCTACAAAATCTTTTGCACAAATCCCTAAGTAATCTATAGTATGGTTTTGTTTCTAAATAGACTGTAACAACAACTTAAGGTGTTTAAATATGAATATCACCCTTCTCTGTGTATTTTTCTACAACTTACTTTTTCTCATAAAATATACTGAATTTCACACTCATATCTAGAGTTTCCTATTTGGTGAGGAAATTTTTGTTCATATTTCTGTGTGATTGCTTGTCTCTGTCATAATGGACTGTAACTATTAGGAATACTAATTCTCATACTTGGTTGGCCTGCTCTGGGTTCTCTTGTGGTCTGATCTCCCTGTCACACCTGTCCTGTACAAGATCAGCTCAATCAGTGTTGCTTTACATTGCCTGACACTTGATCAGGCAAAGTCTCCACCATATTTTTCTTCACAATTCTCTTGCCTATTCTTGGCCCATATAAATATTATGGCAGTTGGGATATTTATTAAAATAAATATTAAGTCTTCCTATCCATGCCTATAACACATCACTCTATTTAGTTAGGACTTCTTTAATGAATTAAAAAATTATAGAACTTTTGTCATAAAAGTCTGAATAGATTTTGATATATTTATTCACAATAACCTCATATATTTTCTTACTATTTATGAAAAGGATTTTAAATTACATGTGTTGTTAATTGTAAATACAAAAAAATGCAACCTTAAAAAAGTTATTTTACTTGGAAACTTTTCTATGTTCTCTTATTAATGATGAAGCTTTGAAGATTCTCTTTATTTCAGTCATTTCGTTTGAGAATAATGAGAGTTTTGTATCTTCCATTCCAATCCTTATACTTACACTTCTCTATCTTTTCTTACTATGCAAGTTAGGAAAGCACAATGTTGAACAGAAGTGATGATTATGGAAACTTTTTTTTTCTGATTTTAATAAAGTGCTTCTAATATTTCACCATTAAGAATAGGTTTATTAGCTGGGTGTGGTGGCGCACGCCTGTAATCCTAGCACTTGGGAGGCTGAGGCAGGAGGATCACGAGTTCAAAGCCGGCCTCAGCAATGGCGAGGCACTTAGCAACTCAGTGAGACCCTGTCTCTAATAAAATACAAAAAAGGGCTGGGGATTGTGGCCCAGTGGTAGAGTGCCCCTGAGTTCAATCCCCGGTACCAAAAAAAAAAAAAAAAAAAAAAAAAAAATAGGTTTACTATAGTTCTTTAGTAGATACATTTTATCAGTTTAATTTCTCTTCTGTTTCTGCTTTACTGAGACTTTTGGTCCTGCCTGGGTGTTGAATTTTATCTAATGTTTTTTCTGTGCCTAATGTGTTGATAACTTTGTTTTTTCTTCAGCACTAACATGGTGAATGACATTTCCTAACCTAATATTAAACCACCCTGGCACATCTGGAATAAACACAATTTGGTCATGCAATACTATTTTTTCATCAATGGATTTTATTGCTGACACTTGACTTTTAAGTTTGTTCTATAATTTTTCTTTCTCTGCTTTTCACCTGGTTTTAAAATCGATGCAAAACCCACTCTATGACATTAAGTGACACTTGCTGTTCTCTATAAATCACATTTGAGATTGGACAGAAATCTCCCAACAGCTGAGTACGATATTCACTGTTAAAAGAAAATGGATATTTCTGCTATATGAAAATTTTATTGGAACTTTGTAAGATTATTCAGGTTTTTTGTTATTCTTGAGTCAGTTTTGTAATTATGTGTATTTGTGGGCAATTCTTGGCAAGATACTATTCATAAGTACTCCCTTATTATTTTTTTGAAATCCCTAAAGTATGTACAGGTAAGGATGCACAGCTACATACTACAGTGAAGACCTTTTTATTTTCTACAGCAGTTTATCAGTGACTTCTCATTGTATTTTATTTTATGGTGCCAGGGATTAAACCTAGGGCTTTGCACATGCTAGGCCACTGAGCTCCATTCCCAGTCCTCTTTTTATTTTGATCGGTGTTTCCAGAGATCATTTATTTATAAATTGGTAGGTCAGGGACCAATATTTGGCTTTGTTGGGCCTCTCTACTGTGTCAATTTCACTACCTCTGTTAACTTTAACTGTTTTCCTCCATTTACTGTTTGAAGGTTTAATTCTGCTGCTGTCTCCTGGCTTCACTGTAAACTGAGCTCATGATTTTCTGGCTTTCTTTTTTTCTAGTTAAATCTATTCTCTAACTTCTACAGCAGTTGCATGACACATTTTGTTGCATCATTTTTTTTTTTCTTGGTTCTTGGTACTTCCAATTTCCCATTATATTTTATTCATTGACCTATTTCTAATGGGTCTATCGTGGTCTCCTCTTCAATATTTAGGTAGCAACTTTGCATTTCCTTGTAGCACTTAATGAATACTATAAGGATAATAAATTTTATTTCAGTAAATAAATATGTATGTTTGTGTGTGTATGTGTGTTCATATACCCCTACATAAAAGATGTACACACACAGAGAAATTGCTTTTGTGGCATCAGAGCCATCTCACATTGCACGAGCCCCTCTCTGTCACCAGATTCTTGAGGGCTGAGGCGATGGCCTCTGTTTTGGGTTGGAAGTCTAGCTTCTCTTCTGGCAGTGATGCACATCTGTAATCCCAGCAGTTCAGGAGACTTGAGACAGGAGGATTTCAAGTTCAAGGTCATCCTCTTCGATTTAGCAAGGCCCTAAGCAATTTAGTGAGACCCTGTCTCAAAAGGGCTGGGGATGTAGCTCAGTGGTGAAGTGCCTTTGGGTTCAATCCCTAACTACCCACACCCCAACCAAAAAAAGTCTATAACGGTAGGCAGGGCAATCAAAAAGATTCATAGAACACTTTCCATTAATGGTTCTAAAACAAGGTCAAGAATCAAGTCTTACCATAACTGAAGTGATTAAAACTGTTTCAAAGTAACTGAATTGGAAGGAGAAGGAGGAAGAAAGTATGAGGAATAATCTTGTATGTAATGGAAGTATACAAACACTATTAAACAATTTGTGATAAAAGTTAATTTGGGGACTCTTAACTTTTTAAAACTTATAGATAATATATACCTTTGGGGCATGTGGAAGTTGAGACTTTCTTTGAAAAATATTTGATACTAAAGGGATATTAAGCCCTGAGCAGTGTTGTTCACATTTACATATAAAAGATTCAAAATATCAAATGAACAGCAAAACGCTTATGAACAGGATAATGAATTAATTAGGAAATGTATTTACTGTGCTTGTAATGATTGCCAATTTTAGAAACTTCAATTATCTTGTCCATTTCAATATTTAAAGAATGGGACCAAAGTGTTTATGTTAAATTATGGACTAACCATTGGTAAAATTTCATTAAACAAAAGAAAGACACTTTTTATATTTTAAAGAATACAAAAAGCCAATGAAAGGAATAAAAAGTTCATTTGTATGTGAGTTTGCTATATTAGTGAAATCTTTAAAAAAATCTGTAAAAAAATTCACAATTTAGGATTGTTGGCTTGTTGTACAGAGGGATGCTTGCCCTTCTCTAAATTCTGATTTTTATAAGCATCCTTATAATCTGTACTCTATTGTGTTATAGTAGTTCACATTACTGCAATAATTTCTTAGACTAGCAAAATATTTATTTTTTTATTCCATGTATGCTCACATCAGTGCGGGAGACTTCTGAATAAATCCTCACACTGCATTCTCCCCAGTCCCTGTCTCCACCTTGCAAAACACCATCTGCCTTTATAACCTCTGCAGACAGGCAGTGGAGACCAGCCTCAACTGAGCATGCTCAGTGGATCTGACTTCTTAGCTGGGTGGAGGAAGAAAAGAGGATGCTCTACATCTTTTGCCATTAAGCTGTACCTCTTGAGCTAAAACTGAGGGCTATTTTCAGAATTCAGAGAAAAAACAAAATCAATCGACAAATTAAGTAAAAGTGTAAATAGAGGGGCTGGGGTTGTGGCTTAGTGGTAGAGCACTTGCCTTACATGTGTGAGGCACTGGGTTCAATTCTCGGCACCACATATAAATAAACGAATAAAATAAAGGTCTGTCAACAACTAAAAAAATTTTTTTTTAAAGTGTAAATGAAAGGGGAGCCTGGTTTTGGTTCTTTCACATAAAACAACCCCTTTTCTTCAACTGCTTTTGTATCCACAAGGAATGATCTCAACATCACTTGTGTGTTTGTAAGATGAGAATCCCTTTGCAGGCATGTACTTTTAGTTTAAGAAATGACTAAAGCTTTAAGATTAATAGCTAGAGATTTAAACCTGATTAACATCTACAGATTTAAACCTGATTAGTTTAGCCTTGAGATACAGAATTCTATCTTACTCTTCTTACTAAAAATTATATTATAAAATGTTTTTTCACCCCTGTTGCCATTAAACCTTGCATCTGTGGCTCCAGCTCTGACATGGGTAAACCACATGCCCTTTGAGAATGGATTAAACATTTTCTTTTATTTTTTGAGAACTGGTCTCACTGTTCCCCAGGCTAGTCTCAAACTCCTTGGCTCAGACCCCACCCCCACCCCAGTAGCTGGGACTACAAGTATCACTATTTTCCGCTGGATTAAACATCTTGAATTCCAGTGTCCTCATCTATAAAGTAGGAATAATAGTTGCTACCCCAGGAAGCTGCTGAGAGGATTAGATGAGCTGATGCCCCGGAAAAGGAAGTGCTACATAAATAGCAGGTGCTGTTCAGAAGGCACTGTTGTTGCAAAAAATGTCAGAATCAGGTTCCCTTCCTAAAGGGTTCAGGTGCATCACTTCACCAATTACAGAAAGGACCTGGAGGAGAACAGGAGACTTCTCTCCAGAAAGCCTGAGAACTTAGGCTTGTATTCTGCTTCTTTGTAGAATCCTGATGCTGTAATTTAACTTGGTATAGCACTTCTTCAAAACAGAAGTATTTTGTGAGCAACTGTCAATCATCCAAGAGTGTTCTACAAAAGCCTCTCACGCATATGTGTACAGGGAAAGGTTTATAGCCTGACTTTGTGTGGCAGGACAGTCAGACTGTGCCAAATTAGAAAACAGGTGCCCTGCCTAGGGCCACTCAGCTCCAGATCACTGTAACTGTGGAAATGACATTTTAAAGAGCCCTATTTATTTATAGGTCTATTAAAAAGTGTTTGTTTAAAAAATCATTTTTAAAATATGTGTAGTTTATTCAAAATAAATTTAAACCCAAGTGGACCAAACAAAACGATCTATACATCTTTTAGCTGATATGAATTGAGTGTCGTGTTCTCTTTACCTCAGTGCCTTTGCACATTCTGCTCTCACTCCCATTTGCTCTTTCCCCATGCAGCTCTCTGGTCATATGCCCCTTTATCAAAGAAGCTTCTCCAGACTTCTCTATCACAAACAACCACTTAATGAATAAAAGAGCTAATTCACAGTCTGTCCTATGGCTCCTTCCCTTGTTTCCCACCTACATCTCTCTTCTTACCTTTCCAAGCCCCTCCCTTTATATCTTCCTCATCACCTGGCCCACATCCTGCATTGGCTTGTGATTTATTTTATTAGTTTCTTAATTTGCTTCAGTTATATTTTATATTCTGGAAACTCCATCCCATGGATCAGACTCCCAAAGTATAAAAATAATATTGATCCAGTTTTAATTCCATAATGATCAAAAATCAAATGCCCTTTCAACTAAATGGTGACCTTTCCCTCTAGCTATAGTCTGAATGCTTTGTGTCTCCCCAAAATTATATGTTGAAACCATCTCCCCTAAGGTAATGATCTAAGGAGGTAGGGCTTTGGGAGGTGATAACCTCATGAGGATGGAGCCCTCAGGAATGGGATTAAAGCCTGTTAAGGGTTACATGTGAGGTGTTCCCCAAAAGCTCATGTGTGAGACAGTGCAAGAATGTTCAGAGGTGAAATGATTAGATTAGGGGAGTTGTGAACTAATCAGTGGATTGTTCCACTGATACAGATTAGCTGAGTGGTAACAGTAGGCAGGTAGGATATGATTGGGAATATGACTTTGGGGTTTACATTTTGTCCTTGGTGAGTGGAATACTCTCTTTGCTTCCTGGATGCCACGCCCTAAGCTGCTTTCCTCCTCCATGTCCTTCTGCCATGATGTTCTGCCTCACCTTAGAACTATGGAGTCCACCAAGCCTGGACTGAACCTCTGAAACATGAGCCAAAATAAGCTTTTCCTCCTCTAAGATTTTCTTGTCAGATATTTTAGTCACAGCTATGCTAAGCTGATCAAAACAGTGCCCTTAAAAAAGAGACCCCAGAAAGCTCCCTCACCTTTTTCACTAAGTGAAAAGATAGCAAAAAAGGTTGTCATCTGTGAAGAAGTAGGCCCTCAACCAATGCAAAATCTGCCAGAGCCTTGATCCAAATCAAGCCTTTCTAGCTTCCAGAACTGTGAGAAATAAGTTTCTTGTTTGTAAGTCACCTATCTATGGTATTTTATTATAGCAACCCAAATGGAATAAGATGCCTGGTATAATTTAGATCAGTGTTCCCCAGATGCCCATTAACTTAGGTCCCCAGTCATGGCGGTATTGGGAAGTGATGAAACCTTTAAGAGACTGGGCCTAATTGGAAGTCTTCTGGTCACATGAGGGTATGCCCCTAAAGGGGATGTGCAGTCAGCCCCTTGCCATCTCTCTTTCATGTCCCAGCCATGAGATGAGTGGTTTACTCTACCACATGCTGCTTCACCACAGACCCCAAGCAACTGGACCAATCCATCATGGACTGAAACTTCTGAAACCATGAGCCAAAATAAACCTTTCTTCTTTTAAAATTGAGTATCTCATTCATTCTATTATGGTAATAGAAATCAGACTAAAACAATACCTGGGCGACTTCTCATTTAGACACTGCTCACCCAGCTTCACCTGCAGTGTGATTCCTGGAATAGGGCATAGATAGATGTTTGAAGGGCTATAGCACAAGCAAAAATGCCATCACAGAAAAGGCAATATGAAATGTATTCACCATGAAAAGGAAAATACAATTTCTTTGGTGATAAGAACAATGAAGAAAAAATAGGAAATTGTATTTTTAGGCGTAGTGAGGACCAAAAGAAACATAAGTTTATTAAGGGGGCAGGGGATATAGCTCAGTTGGTAGAGGGCTTGCCTAGCATGCACAAGGCACTGGATTCAATCCCCAGCACCATAAAAAAAAAAAATCAAATAAATGAAGCAGGAAGTAGTTGGCATAATTTAGATTATGGGGTTTAAACTAAACCAATCAGGTTTAAATCTCTACATATTAATCTTAAAGCTTTAGTCATTTCTTATAAGCACTATTAAGGTCTGAACTGTGTATTCTCCAAATTCACCTGTTGAAACCCTAAGCTCCAGGGCTTCAAATTGTAATTGTACTTGGAAATAGGACCTTTGGGAGTTGATTAAGCTAAAACAAGGCTATCTGGATGGGCACTAATCCACTATGACAGGTATCCTTACAAGAAGAAAAGACTAAGACAGACACTCAGAGGGACAACAACGTGAACACATAGGAAAAGACACCATCTACAAGCCAAGGAGAGAGGCCTCAGAGCAGCCAGCCCATGGACACCTTGATCTTGGACTTCCAGCCTCCAGGTCTGTGGTAGAAGGAATCTCTGCCATGTAAACTGTACAGTCTGTGGTACTTTGTTATGACAAGTCTGGCAAACCAACACAAGCACAGTGTCCCCAAGAGTAAACATAAGCAATATTTATATTAACACTATTCAAACTCAGATTCCATCAGTCAGCATTCATGAAATTTTTATGGTGTCATGGACAATACCTTGGGTTTGGAAGAAGCTGTCCGCCCCCGCAAGACTCTCACAAAAATTCTATCTAGACATTCTATCCAGGGATGGATAACCTGGATAGACAACCATTCTATGCAGAACCCACCAGCTCAGAAGAGAAAGAGCACATTTCCTATTATAATCTAAATCCTACATTTTAGCCCTTAAAACCCATGGGGAAGTAGAAAACTTCTCAAGTATTGAAACCACACCCCTCCCCACAACCCCTGCTCTGGCTTTCCCCACCCCAAGGAGTGAAAACCATCCCCATCACCCATCTCAGGCAAGATTTCAGACACCAGAGGCCACATCTGTGTCTTAGGACTCAGGTTTGTTTGTTTGTTTCTACAAGCTAATCCTGCTCTCTTCCTTTCCTTCTCCCAATGGCCTGGGCTCAGGATGACATGTTTCCTGTGTCTCTTCCCTAAGTCACCTCCACTTTATCCAATTTCTCTTTACAGGTTGGGGTCTGGATGTTAGGTAGGGTCTGCCTGAGACATATGGAAACCCAGAGTCAGTTCTCCTAGCATCTGCTCCAGAGAGACTGGCATCCTGGGTCACATCAGCTCTGGGGACAAGCACACAGTGGCCTGGGAAAGGCTCAGATGTTTGCCACCACATCACTGGTACAGTGTGCTCTCCCAGCCTTCCTGCATGCACTGCCTGTCCAGAATAAAGAACAAGATGCACCATTTACTATAATCCTCCTTATCTGATTCAGTATTTGCATTATAGACCAAATATTTTTTGGTCCCAAATATTTTTGGTCCTTGATAGCTTCAGTTTCCTCATCTGTAAAGGGGGGCATGGTAATTTCCTGTCTTCCCAGGGCTGCTCAGGAGGTTCTATTGAGCTACCTAAGTACAGGATTTAGAATGAAGCCTGCACCTCTCTGGCTCTTGCTGTACAACTACTGTGGAGGTTATTGGTTTATACAAGTTGTGATAAAACTTGTCACATCAAGAGTCCCTCCTCTGGCCAAAACTGCCAGGCAGATCTTCATCCTTTCCCCAACAGCCCTCACACAGGAACTCCTGAAAGAAGTTTTTATTTTTATTTTTTCCCCCAGTGCTGGGAATTGAACCCTGGGGTTCACACATGCTAGGCAAGTGCTCTACCTCTAAGCTGCATCCATAGCCTATAAAAAGTTATTTTGTTTTGAGACAAGGTCTTGCTAAGTTGCCTATGCTGGCCTTGATCTTGCAATCCTCCTGCCTCAACCTCCCAAGTAGGTGGGATTACAGGTGTGATTCATGACACCCAGCTCAGGATGGTTTTGTGTCTTATTCTTCTGGAAGCCTCCCTCTCATCTAAGGATGCTCCCTGCACCTGTTCTAGTGAGTGAGCCCCTGTTGGCTCTCTGACAGAGTTTTCAAAACTCTAGTTCCTTACCATCTTCCCAATGGACCAAATATCTCAGCAGAACAAAATTAAATTTCTACTAAAATTAAACTTGAAAAAAGAGATTTTGACACACTGTATGAGGGATCACCACTGTGCTCCACTTTCAATGAACTAGAAGAACACAACCGCACGAGTACAAAAGAGTACCCACATTCAAAAGAACTGAAGATTTTATAAATCTTAATTAGTATTTCAGACAAAACTAAATCTGAAATGCCCACATGCCAATTAGTTTTAAAAATCACATATCAAAAGTTTTTGGGAAAAGACTGTGACAACAAAGAATTTGATGTGAACAAAAGAATTGTGAATGAGGTTTTCTTTTAGATAAACCAGTGAAAGAACAAACTATTCATTTGTTTAAATGGGAGACTTGACATGAGTTTGATTGTGTGAGAGTTATATTCCTCACCTTTTTAAGGTAAAAAAAAAATCATTCGTTTGATTACATACGGTGCAATTTTGCAAAGCAAAGCATACTGGAAATGCTGAAAATTTGCCATCTTGCATACTGTACAAAATTCATGCAAGGACCCTTGGTCCTACAATTGATAAATCAATTTTTTACTCTAAAAATTTTTTTGGAAGAACAAGTTTCTGTGTCTTATGCCACTTCTATTCATCATTATCTCTTTAAACATCATCTATTGTAGGACAATATCACTCACTTTAATTTTTGAGTTTCTTTTTCTACTTCTAAATAAAATCAAAGTGATGTGGCACTGTTATTAAGAATTTCCAGGGAAATTCTTGGGGCACAGGGCTACTTTTATTTCAGAACTCAGGATTGCTCTTGTTTTCTCTTAGCAAATGCTTTCAAGCATTTAGACTTGGATTGCTTAAACTTAGCGTCAAACCAAGGATGATGATAAATCCAAGATTTAAAATGCAGAAGCAATCTAATTAAATGTATGCATTGAAATTTCCTTGGATTTGTTTTCTCTTCTGCTACATCAACCATATTTCAGACTGTCTCTCTTTGCCTTCTCTTTTCTCCTGCCAATATGTTGCAACATGTTCTGGATGAAAGTTTACAGCCAGGGTGAGATTTAGCAAGAACTCCATCAACAGTTCAGAAAGGAAGCATCAGTGAGCTGAGTGACTAGGTGTGTCCCCTCAGCTATCTCTTCCTTCCCTGACAGCTTTCTTTCAGGTGGGCTGTCATCTCTGCAGAGCAGTGGGTGCCTGTAACTGGCGTCTAGTGAAAGGGAACTTACCACATGGCAGAGCAGTCAAAATTCACCAAAAGCCACTTGTGGGGATTAAAATTAAATGAATCTGCAAACTGTCAAGAAATAAGAACAATAAAAAGTAAACTAGTTATAGATGATTCAGTATAAAACAAGACCTCAGACATAATATTTAAAAGTTTACATTTCCAAATGATAAAATGTAAAGCTAAAATATACTACAGGGAATCAAAATAAATAGAGATTATATACCCAAATGAAAAGCACTTTCAGATTTTACATAGACTAAAGTCATGTCAAATTTATCCACATTTTAGGCGGGCGTGGTGGCGCATGCCTGTAATCCCAGCACTTGGGAGGCTGAGGCAGGAGGATCATGAGTTCAAAGCCAGCCTCAGCAATGGTGAGGCTCTTAGCAACTCAGTGAGATCCTGTGTCTAATAAAATAGAAAAAAGGGCTGGGGATGTGGCCCAGTGGTTGAGTGCCCCTGAGTTCAATCCCCGGTAAAAAAAAAAAAAAAAAAAAAAAATTATTCACATTTTGGGCTCGAGTAGTAGCTCAGTGGTAGAGCACTTGTCCTGTAAGTGTGAGGCACTGAGTTTGATCTTCAGCACCACATAAAAATAAAAAAATAAAATAAAGGCATTGTGTCCATCTATAACTAAAAATACATTTTTAAAAATGTATTCATATTGTATTTCAAGGTACTAGGATACTTGGAATATTTAATTCACAAGTACTAGGTCCAGAAATTGTACTGACTGTGCTCATGAAATACTTTATGTCCATAGTTCTTTCAACTGCATGATGTAGCAAGTGGAGTTCTTAGATTATATGTATCATCGTGAACCATGAGAAAGTAAAATTTTCATAACTAATTTACGGTAATTGGAAACTCATTTTTTCATGCAATTGATTAGTTCCTTTGCCAACATGCCAGAAGATTACAACTCTTCCCTTTTACCTAAGTATTTTTCTCTATTCTTAAAAACAATATCCAAGTTTTTGTAATCCTAAAAGTTATAGGTTCCATGGTTGGAAGGTCATGTGTAGCAGCTGCAAACAACCAAGCAGCAGCTTCATCCACCATATTTTCAAAGAGAAAATGAGAGATTTCAACTACCTAGAGTGGCTGTGGAAGGCACCGTTCATCCTCACTGACCTGAGACTTTCTTAGATTTTTCAAAATGCACATTCTGGTTTACCATTTGATTCATAAATAGGAACTAAGTTCATCAGAAAAGCAGGGGATTTGGACACATGTCTAAAGACATATTGAAGCAGAAATAGAGGCAAGTGCCATTGCACAGCCAGTCTGGCCCCGTCTTCTAAAGGGAAAAATTCTCAATCTGTCCAAGCCATTGTGACTCCTCTTCTCTATTTGGTTCCAGGGATGAGTCCTGAGGAGGCAGCAAAGATTGAAGAGGCCAGGTCAGCATCAGCAGGGAGACATTTGGTCAGCAGATGGCAACCTTCCCCATCGACCTACTCGGGAGGTACAGATTCATTTCCTTCCAGGTTTCAAAAAAAAAGTAATTTTGAGAAAGAGACAGGAAATTACAGCAAGTTTCATTTGTTGATAAAAGGAAACAAAAGGTTAAAGAGGAGCTTTGTTTGCTAGGAATTTTATTAGTTCCCTCCTCTGGGGCTGATCTGTTTAAACTTCTTTCATTACCCAACAGTGATATTTTCCTCCTGCTGACAGAGAGAAAGGCTCTTATCTCCAAGGGTAGAGCCACCACAGGATATTGCAGCTCGCTTATCTGACCCACTGAGCAGCAAAGCCCTCAGCCAGGCGAAGAGAAAGTCCGGAACAATAATGGAGGAAAAATTGAAATGACTCCTTTTTGGGCACGAAACACTGTCTGCTGTCGATAGGATCTGGCGGGAGTGCCCATCTCGGAGGTGGTCTGACTGCTAGGCACCCTTCTATGAAAGGAAAAACCTCAAGTTGTCAGTCCATGGGGAAAAGAAAAGCAGCGGTAGGAAAAGATCGTGAAACCCCAAACCTGACACCTGGAGTTAGATTGGAGCCTCTGGCCCAGGCCCTGCCCTGAAGAGAAATACGTAAATCCAAGAAGAACTTCCCTGAAGCTGCCCAGGGACAGTCATTTCAAGCAATGAATATTATCTCCATAATTAAAGGTATTTGCATGGCACAGGTTGAGTATCCTTTATCCAAAATGCTTGGGACCAGAAGTGTTTCTGATTTCGGATTTCTTTGCATTTCAGAATATTTGCATATACATAATGAGATAGCTTAGTGAAGGGACCCAAGTCTAAATATGAAATTCAAATATATTTCAAGATACGCTTTATACACATAGCCTGAAGGTAATTTTATACAATATTTTAAAAGTTTTGTGTGTGAAGCAAAGTTTCACAGTGTGAAAATTTCCATTTGTGATGTCATGTCAGAGATCAAAAAGCTTCAGATCTTGGAGTCTGGATTTTTAGATTAGGAATGCTCAGTCTATATAGAAATTTATTCTTCATTTTCTAGCACTAAGCATCCACAAAACTAGCTATCAGCAATGAACTATAGAGGGGCTGGTATTCACATCACATTATTGGAACATCTCACAAGCTAACCCCCAGCCCAGTACTTACATATGTTTCTGGAAGCTTCATTTATCCTCAGGGATCCCTCTAAGCCCTAGCATGTATGAAGCACTTGATAAGCAATTGGTGGATGAATGAATATGATGAGATATAAACAAGAATGACACTTTATTCATTAGCAATAAGGGGATTATTCTCTTCAAAGATGGGGCTTTTGTATTCTATACCTCAGACATTCACTTTTCTGGTTTTACAAACTATGGGAATTCAAAACAGTAATTAGAAAATTGATTGGTAAGCCTGACCCTGACATGCAAGCAGAGAGATGTTTTAAGGGAAAGTTCTCCAAGCAATGGTGAAAATAATAAAAGCATCTAATGCATGCTCAATACTTCCTGTGTGCCAGACTATTCTTAAGCCCTTTAAATACGATTGACTCATCCACTCCTTATGACAACCCCATAAAGGAAGCGTCATTATGAAATTCATTTTACAAGACATAGAGAGGATACCTAACTTGCCCAAGGGTGCACAGTTAGTTCTAAATGATTAAAACAGTAATAGAGCCCCAGTTTCCCCAGCATCCTGATGAAATTGTTTCTCGGTAGCTGAAATTCCTCAAGCTGAGGATAGAAACTGAGGGACTGACCCCAAAGTCTTGGTGGGTGCCATCAAGGGTTGAAACACTGGAACCAGCCAGGCACAGTGGTGCACTCCTGTAATCCCAGAGGCTTGGGAAGCTGAGGCAGGAGGATTGTGAGTTCAAAGCCAGCCTCAGCAACTTAGCAAGGCCCTAAGCAATTTAGTAAGAACCTGCCTCTAAATAAAATATTTTTTAAAGGGTGGGGGCTGGGGATGTGGCTCAGTGGTTGAGTGCCCCTGGGTTCAATCCCTGGATTCAAAAAATAAGGAAAAGAAAAGCTGGAATCATCTTAACTCTAACTCCTGGAATCCTAAATCCTAACATATTCTTTGGCTAGCTGCTCAACACAATCTACATGTGCATACTTCCTGTCTTTTGTCCACTGTATCCCATTCCTCTTACAAAAGCTGTTCATGCCTTTGAGCCCTCCCAAAATGGAGATTTGAAACAGAAAAGGTTTCCTCAATCTTCCTCAGGGCCAGTTTTGAATAAATTCTCGTTTTCCTTCATCAACCTTTGCCCCCTCACCTTTGGTTGAGCTATAAGAAGTAGAACCTGCAATTTTGGTAACAAACTCAGGGATTCTAGTGGAAAATCCTGCACCATTCATCCTGATCACCTGTAGGGTGAGATCTCACCAAGACCTCCACCCGTAAGCAGAAAGCAATTATTTTCTGGCCAATACCAAGACTCCCGATTCAGTATCTCCTTCCCTGGACACATTTACAAAAGCAGCCTCTTAGAACCCGTCATTGCTTTCTGGAGAGGAAGGCTTTGTACCCTGTGAGGATGAGTCTTTGTACCCTGCCACAAGGACTAGTCTGAAATAACGCATCAGCACACACACAGGTGTAAGCTGTACCACGTCATTCTCCGTAGGTCTCTGAAAAGCAGAGAACGGATCAATAATTTTGATTGCTATTTTCAAATGAAGCATTTCTATTTCTCACAATGAAGCCTTTAAAAGCTTTGGTTGGCGCACGCCTGTAATTTTCTTGATCGCGAGTTTTATGCAAGGCACTTAGCACTCACCCTGTCTCTTAAAATACAAATTGTCCGGAAGTGCCCCTGAGCAATGGGCCACAAAAAAAAAAAAAAAAAAAAAAAAAAAGCTTTGGTAGCTACTTGTTCAATGTTGGTTAAAGTAACCATCATGCAGGAGTAGAATGTGAATAACAAATTGAGCCATATTGGAGATGATTACAGATTGGTACTTTAAACTGTGAATAAAATGCAATAAAATTTTATTTTTTCCTAAACATTTTCCCATTATTTTGTAAGTTAAATGTAAACTATTATGCACAACCCTGCCCAATATGCTGTAGACTGAAAAATAGCTGTCAGAATCAGAGGACCTCAAAAAGACAGTCCTACAGCTTGTAAGGACTGGACAAAGTTCTCATTCCCTAGCCTGAAGAAGCAAAATTTTCAATAATCAATGGAATTGGTTGGAAAATGACTTGCTGAAACAAACCACGACAGTGAGAAATTGAGCGTCAGATCTTTATAAAGAATAAACATGATGCTTTAAACAACAACAACAACAACAACAACTTGGCCTAAGAGGCATAGCTTGGTGGTAGAGTGTTGTCTAGCATGTGTAAGGCCCTGGGTTTGATTGCCAGCACCTCACATACATGCAAAACAAACAAACAAACAAACAAAAAAGAAAACACACCTTATTACACAGCAAAAATCTTACCCACCTCCACTCCGTTCAGAAGATGCCGGAACTCAGGGCAGATGAAGGCACTGCCTGCGTATGCCGCATCAATATGCAGCCACATGTCCTCCTTCTTGCCTGAAGCCAGAAACAATTGTTGAGTTCTTATGTGGTCACCCTGTCCACGTGTAGTCTGAGAAATGACCTTGTCCGGCCCAGCATCCTTCTTGTATATATAGCTCATCCATAGTATTTGTGGAATTAATGAATGGATCTCCAAAAGGCCCCTGTCCTAAGAGGTACTGAAGCTGAGAGCAGAGGTGTGTGCCATTGACTCTGGACATATGCCAGCTGCTCAGTGAGTGATTGGAAAGTAGGGGAGACAGAATCGATTGCCAAACCTCACTGCTCAGTACAATGCTTAGGAGCCAGCAAGCGCCACCTCTGCCTCCCTTGCTCACCCTTTCACTGTCTTCCAGGCACACCACCCTTTACAGTCCTCCCTCATCTCACCCACCCAGAATGTCCTCCCTGTCCTTTCTTCCAACCCATTCTCAAGTTCTCACAATATCCTCAGGGGAAAGGTCTGGCACACAATCCACACCGACCTTTCTCTGCCCCACTCCATCCCCACTATGAAGTTAGTTGTCTTACACTATCTTTAATCATGAATTGGATTTCTGTTTTCCAGTCATACCAGAAGAGCCTAGAAGCAGGGGCCATGCTTTATTTTGGGGGTGAGAGATCTCGTATACAGGCATGCTTCCCAAATTTGGACATATCTGGGTTCAGCTCCTGCTCCAACTGCTCAGCAGCTGTATGATCTTGTCTACATCCTCCAAGGCTCATTCTCCTCACAGGCAAAATGGACATCAAAGTTGTACCCATCACTCTGAGTAATAGATTAGGTAATATTCACAGCATGCCTATCACAACACTCGACACAAGGTTGGTGAGAAATAAATGTGTTTTCCACGACTAGTCCTTCCTTCAGCCCAGGACCAGTTAATCATGAGGTAGGTGAGAACTGCAGAAAGAGTGGGAGGAAGCTGTGCCCTGTACAGACGAGGGTGCCAGGTGTCAGAGTCAGCACCCGCACTTGTGTCGATCAGTGGAGCCATCCTTCACGTTTCCATATATAATGCTCTTAACCAGTGTACTCTGAGGAGAGATGAGTCACTCTGAACTCTGCTGATGAAAGATACAAAAGATATTTTAAATCTTTGACTCAGTTTGATCTTCAGAATTAAAACCCTCAGTTGGATCAAGATCAAATGTGCTCTAAGGACACACGTCAGGGCACCATAGCCAAAGACTATGGTGCAGAGGGAGGCCTGAGTGGCCTGAAGGAAGGCTTATGGGCCAAGATGTCTGGGTTCATCACCTCTCCAACAATCAGACCCACCTGGTGTTCACATGACCCCAAGTCGATGAGGTAGGAGACAAAGCCCTAGCATAATATGGGGTTTCTTCCTGAAGAGTCATTCAAGGGATGACGACAGGATGACCAGGACAGCTACAGCTCAGATGTGTGTGGGGTCAATAGAAACGTCACATTCCTTTATAAGATAGGGCACAGAATTTCAAAGCATGCTATGGTCTGAATGCTTATATTCCTCCCAAACCATATATTGAAATCCTAACCCCAGAGGAGATGACATTAGGAGTGGGGCGCTTGGGAGGTAGTTAGCTCATCAGAGTGGACCTCTCAAAATGAGATTAGCACCTTCATAAAAGAGACCCCAGAGAGCCCCTCATGCCTGCCACCATGTAAAGACACACAGAACCAGGAAACGGGACCTCACCAGACACTGAATCTGCCGGAGCCTTAATCTTGTACTTCCAGCCACTGGGCATGTGGGTAACAAGTTCCTGATGTTTATAAGCCGGCTGGTCTGTGGTATTTTGTTAAAGCAGTCCAGATGGACTACAGGCAATTTTGGGCTTTCCATGGGAGCTTCTTGGGCCACACACAGACCTTTTAGAGATGGAATTGCCTTTACTCTTTGAGGCCCTTTGGTAGAGTTTGATAGATGTCAACGTTTGTGTTCAGTTCAGAACTGTAGGATGAAGGCCGGAGGCAGAACAAGACCCTGAGACTGAGCAGGAAGATGAGTCCGGAAACACACCAGACACAGGATGGGAGGAAAGGGGCAGGATGCAGAAGGGGTCAATGGGCTTCTCTTTCTTTCTCACTCCTCTGTTCCTCCTCCCATAGCCACCATCCATGAGGCAGCGGTGGGTAACACAGAGAAATAGTGAAGATAAAGGAAGGCACACTCCCTCAGTTCACAGCACCTCCTCCAGAATGTCCAGTGGGGAGATGAGGTCCTGAACCCCAGGATGGGACCAAGGAGGATGTCAGCACCCAAGCCACTCCAGAATGAATCAGACACTTGGGGAAGGGGCAGTGGGTAGGAAAAGACCAAGGAACTGGTAAGAGAAGGGAGGGGGTGACACCAGAAAAAAGACGTGCAATAAAGATTTAACTTTACTGCCAAAACATCTAGCCTTTGCCCTTGGCTCCTGGGAGATAGCCCCTGGAAAGTCCTGCTTGATACAAGTTCCTTTTTTTGCCTTGGCCTTTAGCCTCAGATAATCCTAATATGATTTATGATGGGGGCATTGGACTATGCCATATCAGTTCTGACCTTTTGAGGAATTGATTACTAAAGGTATTAGCTGGGCTTCCAGAAGGAACTGAAGACTAAAGGTCAGCAAAGCAGGCAGAGTGTGATCAAGGCCCTGTAAGAACTGACAAGAGACCTGGGAACATGGCTAGGTGGCAGAACTCTTGCTTGGTATGAATGAGGGAGGCCCTGGGTTCAATCTCTAGCATCACAAAATATACTAAAAAAGAAAAAGAAAAAAGAAAGAAAAAAAGCAAATCCAACACAAAAAAGTCTGTTCAATCTGTGTGCTAGGAAAATCTCCCTTCTCTATGCACATGGCTAGACATTGTGACCGAGAGAGTCCATGCCCTCATGACTCCATGGAAGAGGACTACAAGAAGCTACATGTTTGCACACTCCTGGCTCTGACCTGTGTGTCTCCTCTTTGGCTGATTTTAATTCCTGCCATAAACCATAACCAGGAGCATAGCTTTTACAGAGTACTGTTAGTCTTTTAGCAGACGATCAAACCTAAAGGAACTGGGGGCGGGGGAAGCTTTGAACTTGGAATAGGTGTCAGAGCGAGGGCAGTCAGAGCAAGGTGGTATTATGGACCATGCTTTGTGTTTGTATTGACCCAAAATTCCAAGGGAACTCACAGACACTCCTTGTAAGTTCTCTCCATGTGGGCTTCTCTTGTGCGTGGGGAAGTAAAGCCTGGTTCTGCCACCTCTGTGCTGTGATTAGTTGACACACCTACACTTCCTTCTTGCCCTCCCACGTATGTGTACGCATCTAGGAGCTGGGTGGACACAGAGGCTCCACAGCCTAGGGGAGTTGCATGTGTCAGTCATATACCTAGCCCTGGAGCAAGGCCACCTAGGTGGAGAGGACAGGGGCAACCTCCACAGCCTCCGGCTGCTGGCACCTGTTCTCTTACAAGGCCAGGTTGCCCCTCCAGCTGCATGCTTTCCCTCCAGCATCCTAACCCTCAGGACAGAGTTTTGGCTGCATTTCCTGCACTGTTCCCCTCCCTCATTCCCTGAGACCACCTCCCCTGTTCACCCATGTCCCAGCCTCAGTTTCCACAATTGCACACCTGGATCCTAACTGTCATCAACTATCTTGTTGTAACTCATTCTTTTTTCACTAGAACCTTCTTGGGCAACTTCCCAGTCCAAGTGAACTAATAGCAACACCTTTTTTTAGGGAAATCATTTTCAAAGTGACTAGAAAGAAACTGTCTTCCCTAAACAGAAATGTGAGGACAATCATCTTCTGCTTTGTTTCTTTGTCAAATGATGGTGGTTGAAACACTTCCTCGAATTGTTTTAATTATTTTAATCGTACTCTAAGGCACAGTCAGCTCAGGGTCTCAGAAAAGGCAGCTTGGGGTTGAAGAATGCTAACTCTTTGAAGATAGTCAATTAAGAGGTATCAGATGAGGAACAGGAGGTTAAAAAGGTACTGACTGAATTGCCAAGGCAATACCAACCCAACAGTTAGCAACTTCATCCTCAAGTACAAAACTATGACAGTGAATGAAAGGGCTTTGTCTTCACCTGTCAGCTCCCTGAGCATAACCCAGAAGCAACCTCTGGGCTTCAACCAAACACAGACAAAAGTCAAGCGCTGCCCACAGCCTCCAGACCCTGCAAAGCAGAGAGAGCTTCCGGACAGCAGGACAGCGGAGCTACAATCACCCAGGTCATCACAAATGGCAGATGCCACCCCCTGGCCATCATCACCTGCTTCCACTGGCGGACAGCACTCTGCTCAGGGGGCAGCAGCCACAGAAGACCTTGGCCCTTTAAATTCGATAGCCCTGGGGAATTACATCAGCCAGCTTTTGGCCAGGACATTCAGTTCTTAGCCTGGACATCTGAGTCAGAGGACTTTGAGTTGCTTGGCTGAGCCAGTGAAGGTTTGCAATTAAGGAGGCCAACGCTATGGCTAAAACCCTGTGTTGGCCAGTTAGTTCTGTCTCTTTTCCACCTGGCTGTGTGTAGCTGCCTTCAACCAGTTGTTCTTACAGATAGATGTCTGCCATAGCTCATAACAGGTGGAGCAAAATCCTGGGTGAATGGGCACATGTGTACCCACTCTACTTCCCAGGGTACGTGACTTGCATTGGATTCCTTACAGCATAAGCAATACTGTCCACCTTTCACACATCGTCCCCCTGCATTAGCTCGTCCACTGAACAATCCTGTGAAGAAAATATTATTTTTCAATGACAACTAATGCTTTTCCCTGCAATTTTGAGATAGGGAAATTGAAACTCAGAATTTAAGGCACACAGCTATAAGGGGCAGGCCTGGGCTGGATGGACCACAGCTTCTCTGTGGCCAGGGCTATGGCCTCCCACTATCACTCCAGAGTACCTGAAGCACCCACTTTCCCCAGTCACTAACCAGAGGACAATGGCCCTGGGGAGGAAGATCCACTCCTGAGAAAAGACTACAGGAGAATCTTGGGTTAGGAGAAATGAGAAACATGCTTGGTGTATGCAGACTGAGAATTGGGCCTGCTGCCAAGCAAGTGACATGATGCTTGGCACAAGCGATAGGTATGATGGTCTGAGAGTCCGATATTTTGTTGTTGTTGTTGTTGCTATTTATTTATTTATTTATTTATGGTACCAGGGATTGAACCCAGAGGTACTTAACCACTGAGCCACATCCCCAGCCCTTTTAACTTTTTTTTTTGTTTTGTTTTGTTTTTTTTGAGACAGGGTCTCATTGATTTACTCAGGAGCCTACTAAGTTGATGAAGCTGCCTTTGAACGTGCAATGCTCTTGCCTCAGCCTCCTGAGCCGCAGGATTATAGGTGTGCGACACCATACTCAGCCTGAGAGCCTGACTTTGAGGCAATTCTACCTGGAATGTTTAAATCCGAGGGACAAAGAAAGGGAGAGATTCATGGACCAGTGACTCCTTGGTGCCCAAGGAGAGTTCTCCCATCCCCAGGAAGAGCTCCAAGGCCTGTGGAGTTTCCAATCTCACATTGAAGTTGAAACTTTACAAACACAGCCACTTATTCATGTTGTACCTTGGGAAACAGAATCATAGTCTCAATGAGGAAACCCAAGTGATCTAAGGGAGGGAAGAGGTAATCATTAGTCAGCAAATCATGTGAATCACCTAGTATTCTTTGGAGAAATCCAGTTTCAACCTATTGATTTGCTAAATTACTTTAAGCAATTTGCTTAAGTACATTCAGCACAGCCATGTGTTGCTGAATGATGGGACAGGCCCTGAGAAATAAGTTGGTCATTAGGCGATGTTGTCACTGTGAGAACATCATAGAGTGTTCTTACACAAACCTAGGATGCTGCACACCAAGGTCATGTGGCATATGCCATCCTATATGCGGTCTGTCCTCAACAGAAATGTTATGCAGTGCATGGTTGTAATGTTAAAGGGGTGGGGGTAAAAAAATATGCCACAAAACTCAATGTAAGCATGGGCAGTTCTCATGCTGTGTATATGGTATGTATATATAATGAACCCTCATGTGAGGGTAGTTGCTTTAAGATGTGGAAGAATTTATTCTCCTCAACAGGGCCAGCACAGCCTGCAATTTTGCATCATTATGATATTGCTTGGAGCATTTTTTTTTCCTTACAGATAGTATGTTGGTATACTTAAGCTCAGCTCTTGTCCAATTATCCCAAATTCTGAGTTTTTAGAATTCTAGTCAATGAGGTTGTATTATTGCAAATGCAAGAAGAGTTTGGAAAATCATTGCAATATGAAATGAATGATCAGGAATAAAATCCAAAAAGAAAGGATTGCTAAGAACAGTTTTCAAAAAGAAAATGGAATTAGATACTTACAGATAGGACCCACTTCTAAGAGATTGTCAAAAGAACAGCAAGACGTGGTCCCCAGTGTAGCAACCACCTGGAGAACAGAGAGACACCTTTTAATCTCTCATGTGTTAGTTGTTGCTGTAACTTCCACAAGCACAACCATTGCCAGGGGCTAGCCCAGGATCTTAAACTTGGTGCTCAGTGAATGGAAACCCATAAATGCATGCTTAATCTTTGGATGAAAGTATCCTTGTAGGTTAAGAGAAACAAACTTGCAGACAGAAACCTGAGAATTAAGGTTAGATAATAGGGAAGTTAGGAAAGACTTCCCATGTATGATGCCTTAGGCTATGGATAGATATTCCTGTATTCTATTTTAAACATTTAATAGAAGAACCTAGTTCCTACTATGAAGTAAGTTTTTTCCTCAGTTGGGGTTGGGCAGGAGTGTGTGGGCAGAGTGTAGAGCTACACATCAGAAATAATGCTTGCTCCAGCAAGGCTGGAATTGCCCAAGGCATCAGTGAAATGATCCTTTTAGAAGAGCCTTTGGGATCAGTTAAGAACCACATCAGGGCATTGGCCAAGAATATCTGACACTAGCTTTGATCTGCCCTGCTTCTCATCCTGACTGATACTTTGATGGTCAGAAGATTCATGAGGAAGCACGCTGATGTTGAAAATAATTATAAAAGCAGTGTTCTGAAAAAGCACTGAGTGCTGTAGGTCACATAACTGGAAAGTGTGGCCCAGCATTCATTGTGCTCTCTCCTGTCCCCTGACCACTTGAGCTGCTGTGACTACACCAGCACTACCTGTGCTGTTCTCCTATGTCTCCCTGTCTCTCTAGGCCTCTGATGCTCCTGAAACCAGGGTCTGTGTCCTATTTCTTTATAATATAATGCTGGAAATTTGCTCTATGCTAACACAGAATAGATGCTTAAATATATTCGCTGAGTTGAAATTCTCTCCAAATGAAAAAAAATATATAACGTGTTTCCAAAAGTAAAGAGTCTAATTGATTTATAGATGTCATATACTGTCTGGACAATGAAGTTGTTCCTTATATATGACAATAGTGTGAAACTTAACACAATTTATGCAACCTTTATTAAGCCCCTACTAAGGTCTCAGAAACACCATGGGCCATAAGGATAAAGTTGGAGAGGTCAGGAATTCACATGTAAGAACCCCAGGCATAGGGTCTTCCGGTTCTATCTCATCTATGACCATCTTCAATTGATCCAAGAGCCAAATTCACCTCAGTGAGAGTCAGTATGTTCTTGCCAAGGTAGTAGGGCATCTGTGTTGTGGATAGCTCATCCAACTAGTCCTGTCCCTGTCACTCCCATAGTTACTCTGAGGAAGTTTCTTCAGAGCAAAATGTGCCTGGGCACCAGAGTTCCCTGTTGCCCAGTCATAGGATATTCAGGTGCTGTTTGGGCATAGTTCCCTTATCATTGAGCTGTGCCCAAGCAGAGTCAACTCCACAAGAGGCTATCCACAGGCTCAGAAGAGGCAGGCTGCTGCAAAATGTGGGTTTTATCATTATTCAAGTTTGGTGAGCCCAGTAGATCAGGAGATGACGGCCAGTGCCATTAGCTTGTCTTTCATGGTATCCAAGAGGGGGACCATGCTATGCCATCGTGGCCACATAGGGACACATCAGGATTGGTCAGGAGATAGAAGAATGAGGGGGAAAGTGTGAGCAAAAGCTTTTATTGTGGTTTTTGTGGAGAGTTACAGGTGAGGCAGGTTTAGTATTGGCTGCCTTGAACAATTGTCACTGGGCTCTGGGGCACAGGGGATGCCTCCTGTTCTGTGGTACCTAGTCTGAGGTGATTAGGGCAGGTAGGCAGTGGCCCAGAGAGTGAGAACCTCATAAATGCATGGGGATGGAGGGAAGCAAGCTCTGAGCTCTGGATATGTTAATCTGCATATGAAAGGTACAGCAAAGCTTTGAATATCAACGGGAATTGGCTAGCCGAGGAGAGGCAGTCCCTCCTCAGGGTAGCAAGTCCCAAAGATGTTAAAGCATCAGAAACATAGAAAATTAAAAAAGCAAGATTGATACAAAATTAAGCCATGTATTTGGAACACAAAGATCTGGGTTGGTGACTCAGCTCTGTGTTATATTGGCAGGCACCTTGCTGGGCTCCAGTCTTCCCAACAAACAGCAGACATGGGACCCGCCCATGAAAAAGGGGCCCATGGACTTAGAGTCCCATAGCTCCACTTTTCCTGGCAACCTCAACCTTCTTTGTCCATCCTTCTATGTGTGCCCACCTCAGTGCAAGCATCCAACGTTCTCCACACTTGCTCCACTTAGATGAGGTTGGGCATTTAATTGGAATCAAGTTAGTGTGCTATTTTTCTCTGATATTTGCAATTTCATCCTGATATTTATTGGAATATTAAAATGCTTTAAGATACTTGGCTAGCTCAGTTGGTAGAGATGAGATTGTTAGAATGTTTTGTCTATGTCGTTAAAAGTGAAAATTATATACTTGATAAAACCATGGAATGACTCAAGACATTAATATTGCTTATTACTGTGTTTTCTCAATTTTACCAGTCTTTTGGAAATGATCTACCTGTAGTGTAGCAATTCTTTCAGTTTCATCTAATGTTTCTCTGCTAAGTGCTAATTGGACAAAATGTAATAACTTTTGCTATTAAAATTACATACAAATTAAATATTCCCTTGTTGAAATTATTTTCTATTACTGTATGCATAGAAGAGTATCTAGAATGATTGTTCACCAATTATTATCACTGCTCATCTTCTGAGATGAGATTTTGGTTAACACACACCTTTTTTCTTACACTCTTGTATAATTACTGATTTATTTGTAATGAGCATGAAACATTTTTGTGGAAACAATAAAATCTACCTTGTCCTTTGCAATGGTCTGGTGTTTCAGATGAATATATTGCATTTGACTCTTTAGGAAGGGTATGGTAAGTATTATGATTATCCCTGGACAGCAGTGAAGATTGACATTCAAAAGATAAGTGACATGCCCAAGGTCACACAAGTAATATACAATACAGCATCGTATTCAATTTTACAACTTTTCTTTCAGCAAATTGAAATATTTAAGATGTGATTTGGCGTCTTGCATTTTTACTTCATTTTGTGATAATTTTGCCATATCATGAACTAAGTTTTAAGAAAATATGATCTAAAGCTATATGACATATATTATGAATATACCTTACATTTTAAACCACTTCCCTGTTGTTGAGCTCAGCCTCAGTTGAGACTAGGAATGGGTGGCATTTTTTGAGTGCTTGCTTGATGTCAGGCTGGTGCCACGAGCTTTTCCTAAATTATATTTAATCACTCCAGCAGGCTTAATGAATTAGATAGGACCATAATTCCTACTTTACAGTCAATTTAAGACGAGTCCCAGAGGTAGGTAATTTTCCAAGAGCACACATAAGCAGGAACAGACCAGAAGTCACATCGGGTTTAGTTAACCTTGTTATCCTGTCACACCTAAAGACAGGATCCCTGGTGCATTGTCCCTGAGTGGCCAGTTAAAGAACCCAGTGTTTGGGGCAGTGCCAGATGCACTTCCAACAAGCCCCAGCATGTTGTAGCTTGAGGGGGAGGACCCTGGGCAGGTGGTAGGGATCCAGGCTGCAGAAGCAGCAGGGGGCCACGTGGACAGTGTTTGAAATGCCTCATCCCCTGTCCACGTGGCACTGAGCTACAAGTCAGCTTGTCCTAATTCTCCGAAGCCACATTACAGCTAGCACCTGCTCTGCTGCGGGCTCTTATTACCTCAGCTCAGCATCACTCAGTGACACTAACCTGATTTCTGTCTGCTCTGGGAGACATAATCACATTTGAACAGGGGAAGGAGGGGCAAGAGATGGCACAAGCCTCCATCTCTGATAGCCTGCGGCTTTCCTGCTGGTGGCAGAGACTAGCGTGACCTCCCCCACTGCTGTCCTGGCCCCATCCTCCAGCCTGGTCTCTTCACGTACTAGCCTCGCAGGCACTGCCATTTGTCGGTGGCCTGATGTTATTAAGTCAACTCCTGAGAGAAGCAAACCATCCTGAGTGAAATAGGAAAACTTTACCACATGACCCAAGTGAGTTCATGAAGGGGTAAAGATTCAGTTTGCCTGGTTCAGACTCTGCCAAATATACCCCTTGCTCTCAGTGGCAGGTCTTGAACTTGGAGGGGTCTGTGACCCCTTTGAGAGTATTCTGAAGGCTATGAATCTGCATTCCAAGAGGGTGCGTGTGGTCATTATGCACTCACAAAGCTACAACCACCCCATCACAAGTGGGCACCAAGACAAAGCCCAAACTACCACCCGCTCCCTACCTGGGCCAGATAATATATATGCATTTCTGCAGATGCTCAAGTCCATTATATAAAATGTGTAGTATTGACAGATAACCTCTGTATATCTTCCGGTATATTTTTAAATCATGCTTGATTACTCATAATGCCTAATACAATGTAATTACTATATTAATAGTTTTTAGACTGTATTGTTTTAAGAAATAATGACAAGAAAAAATTCTGTAAATGCTCAGTACAAAAGCAGGGGTTTTTTGTTGTTGTTGTTTGTTGGTTTGGTTTTTTGTTGTTGTTGTTTTGTTTTGTTTTTTAAAGAATGCTTTCAGTCTGTGGTTGGTTAAATCTATGGATGCAGAACCTACAGATACCCAGGGTCAACTGTACAAATCCTATGTGCTGCTTCCCATCTTAAAGACCCTTCATTGACTTCCCATTGTGCTTACGTTAAAGTTCATTTGGGTCCCTCCCAGTGTCCTCTACAGTATCACACATCCTTCCATTCACCTTGTGCTCCAGGCGTGAAAACCTTAGCAGCTTCTCCAAATCCATATGTCTGTATAACTGCCTTTAACCTTATATTTCTCAATGACACATTTGAATTATTTTCAAAGGTTCAAAAGAAACACTAAAAGCAAAGAAAGCTGTAGCCTGTAGAGAAGAAAGATCATGAGTGAGGAGGATGGCACTGTTCAGTGGGCCCCGTGTTTTGGTTTGGTATTGTAAGATGCACAGAACAAATTAAAGATTGGTTCATATATGACTTTAATTAAAATATAAATTTTAATGTAAGTGAAAAATTAAGATTCTAATGAAAGAACACAAAATGGGCAAAAGGGAGCAGGGGACATTTCTAATAAATAATTCATCACTCTCCCTCACAACATTATCACTACCATTGGATTTGTTACCATAGAAGTCACTATTTCACAATTATATTAATAGTTTTTTATAAAGTATTTTGGTGTGAATTGGTACAACCTTTCTGAAAATGCATACAGCTATGCATATCAAAAATATCGGGGACAAAAACCATCTCTTTGGTCAAGTAATCCCAGTGCTAGAAACAGTTCCCAAGGAAATGCTGACAGATGTAGGATGAGGAAACAAGTAAGTAAACACAATATTTCACACACACTAATTATTACAAGAAGCAATGTAAGATAAATAGCCTAAATGTTTAACAAAGGATGTTGCTATCCTGGGAATTCCTATGAAAAGAATAATATTTTATTTATGTATGCTATACATATATGCATGTGTGTGTGTATGTGTGTGTGTGTGTCTGTGTGTACACATGGAGAAAGAGAAAATAGAAATATAATGGAATGCTGTGAGGCTTTTAAACAGAATATCATTTTCACATAATATATAACAACCTGGGAAAATACTTAAAATGTATGAGGCAAAGAAAGAGAATCACAAATTATGGATGAGATAAATATGTATTAATATATCTTACAGAGAAAGGGGCCTAAAAATGTAAACCAATGGTAGCATGTTTTTCCTTTAGGTTTTATTTGACTTCTTATGCTTTCCTATGATTACCAAATTAAAAAATAAAACAAAATTTATAAATTGATTAACATTTAAAATCAGGAAAAATGTATAATAAAAATGGAAGATTTTTCTCCATTAAGAATACACTTTTAGCCGGGTGCGGTGGTGCACGCCTGTAATCCCAGCACTTTGGGAGGCTGAGGCAGGAGGATCGCGAGTTCAAAGCCAGCCTCAGCAATGGCGAGGCACTTAGCAACTCAGTGAGACCCTGTCTCTAAATAAAATACAAAAAAGGTCTGGGGATGTGACCCAGTGGTCGAGTGCCCCTGAGTTCAATCCCCAGTACCACAAAAAGAAAAAAAAAAAAATACACTTTTGCTGGGGATATAGCTCAGTGGTGGAGGGCATGCCTAGCATGCATGAATCCTTGGATTGGATCCCTAGCACCAGAAGAGGAAGGATGAGGAGAAAAAAAGAGGAGGAGGAGAGGAAGAGGAAAAGGAGGAAAGAAGAAGAAGAAGGAGAAAAAGAAGAAAGAAAGAATGGAGTGTTATGAGACTCTGGTTTAACTTGCATTTCCAGATTAGCCTCTAGCTATGACATACTAGCTTGTAGCAAACTAGTGATTCTAGACAATGCAACTGAAGGGATGAGGACACAAGCCTCTGCAGATACCTTATCTGCAGAGGAGCAAAGATGAGAATTGTGTCAGGCTTCTGTTTAGAAATCATGAAAGAAAGAAGAAAATGGAATGAAACATTTAAAGTGTTGAAAGTGAAGAACCACCAACCTAGAATTCTGTGTTTAATAAAATTACCCTCCGGGCTGGGGTTGTGGCTCAGCTGGATAGCGTGTGCAGAGCCCTGGGTTCAATCCTCAGCACCACAAAAGAATAAATAAAAATATTATGTCCAACTACAACTTTAAAAAATGCCCCATAATGTGAAAGAGAATACTTTTTCAGACAAACAAAAATTAAGGGAATTGATTATCAGTAGGCCTGCCTTGCAATATATATTAAAAGAAATTCTTCAGAAGGAAGAAAAATTATTTCTGTCAGATACTTGGATCAACATAAAGAAAGCAAGAGCATTATAAAAGTATGTGAAGATAAAATAGAATGTGTTTTTTTTTTCTGGTTTAAGAGATAAGGGGGATTTTTTCCCCAAAAAAATAATAAGAGTGACAATGTATTCATTTATCATAGCTTAGAGATACATAAAATGATTGTTAACAATGTTTATGAGAGAACGGTGGGAGGGATGAATGGGAATACTCTTTTACAAGGTATTTGTATTACCTATGAAGTAGAACAGGGTTATTAGAAAGAGGACATAGATGAGTTGTAAATGTGTACTGCAAACTCAAAGGTAACCACCAAAAACATTTGAAAAGGAATTAAATTAGAAATCAATAATTAAAAATATAGTGGGAATACCCCCAAACTCATAGAGCTCAAACAACACAGTTCTGAAGGTTGCACAAGAATTCTCAAAAGAAATTAAAATATACTTCACCCTCAATGAAAATGACAACATAATTCATCAATATAGTAGATACAGTGTTTAAAGGGAAATTTATAGCATTAAGTGCATATGTTAGGAAAAAAAAGAAAAAATCTAAAATATATAACTAAGCTTCCACTTTAAGACATTTGTGAAAAGAGGCAAGTTAAATATAAAGTAAACATAAGAAAAAAATTAAAATGTTAAGCATTAAAGTAGACGTCAATGAAATGGAAAACGGGAAATCTATAAAGAAAAGTTGGTTCTCTGAAAAGATTAGAGAGAAATTTGATAAATCTCTAACCAGGTTAATTAAGAAAAGAACAGAAAACACAATTACTAATATCAGAAATGAAAGTGGAGCCATCTCTACTGATCCCATAAATACTAAAAGGATAAGAAAGGAATATTATGGACTCTGCTCACAAATTTGAAAATGCAAATGAAAAGGACAAATTCCTCTGAAGAGTTAACCTACCAAAACTCATAGAAAGAGAAAGATCATCTCAATAAGGCTATATCTGTCAATAATTAATAACTTTCTAGAACAGAACACACCATGCCCAATTAGGTTCACTGGTAAGCACAGGAAGAAATCTTACCAATTCTCTATAATCTCTTATAGAAATGGAAGCAAAAATAATACTTCCTAACTCAGTGAGGCTAGCATTACTCTAATACCAACACTAGACAAAGACTTTGCAAGAAAGGAAATTATAGGCCCATATTATCAAATTGAGTCCAATACTTTAAAATATTATATGCCATTAAAAAGCAGAATTTGATGGATTAAAGCATGAAGACCAATTCAACAGTGGAAAATAAATTAATATAACCTATCACATCAACAGGCTAAAGAAGAAAATCATATTAAATAAACAGAGACACAAAAACCATTTGACAAAATCCAGCATCCATCCATGATTTACAGCAAATGAATACACCAAAAAAAAAAAAAAAAAATCTCTTAGCAAACTAGGATTATAGTGGAACTTACTTAACTTGATAACTAACATCAGTAAACAAACAACCCACTGCTAACATCATATTTTAAGATGAAAAATTATATGTTTTTCTTCTAGGATTAGAAATAAGGGAAGGATATTTGTTCTCAACACTTTCGTTTAACATTACATTTACATTATATTATCTAGCTAGTGTTATATGACTGGAAAATAAAAGATAGATCATTATGACATGGATATTTAGAAATACCAAAGAATAACCCAAAGGCAAATCCTCTGGGAACTAATGAGCAATTATGGGAAGATACAGGATAAATATGTAATAGATAAAAATTAATTTATTTCTTATGTTTTAGCATAAGAAATGGAACTTGAGGGCTGAGGTTGTAGTTCAGTGGTAGAGTGCATGCCTAGCACATGTGAGGAACTGAGTTAGATCCTCAGCACCACATAAAGGAAATAAATAAATAAATAAAAGTAGTTGTCAATTTACAACTAAAAAAATTTTTTAAATGGAATTAAAAGTTAAAAACACATTATTCCCTTTACATTTAGCACAGAAAGGGGAAAAAGAAATATATATAAATCTACCAACATATGTATAAATCTTCACGAAGAAAACTACAAAACTCTTATGCAACCACTTTAATTTAAGAGCCAAATAAATATAGAAAGATTCTATGTACAGGGACAGGAAGTCTCAATATCACTAAGATGTCAGCTCTTCCAACTAGATCTATAGATTCAATGCAATCATATTTAAAGATCCAGTGAGTTATGTGGTATACACTGGCAAGTTGATTCTAAAATTTATATAAAAATTCAAAAGACTAAAAAAAAACGTAATATTGGAAATAATATTGAATAATGACTGAGGTCACATCTGACCTTATCCAACTTTAGTATAAACCTTAAACAATCAAGGCAGTGTGATCTTGGCAAAGGAGATAAACTTATTAATGGAACAGAACTAGATCTACACATGAGGCCAACTAATATTTGACAAAGGAGTAAAAGCAATAATGAAAGAAGGGCAGTCTTTCAACAGGTATGCTGGAACAGCTAGACATCCCAATGCAGAAAAAAGAGAAAAGAATCTAGACATAGACTTTACAGCTTTCACAAAAATTAACTGAAAATATATTATAGACTTCAATGTAAATTACAGAATATAAAATGTCTATAAGATAGCACAGGTAAAAATCTAGATGATCTTGGGTTCAGCAATAAGTTTTTAGATATAACAATAAAGGCATAATCCATGAAGGAAATTGATAAGCTGTACATCAGTGAAATAGAAAAAAATTGCCTGACAAAAGACCATCACTCAGCCGGGCGTGGTGGCGCACGCCTGTAATCCCAGCACTTTGGGAGGCTGAGGCAGGAGGATCGCGAGTTCAAAGCCAGCCTCAGCAATGGCGAGGCACTTAGCAACTCAGTGAGACCCTGTCTCTAAATAAAATACAAAAAAAAAAAAGGGTCAGGGATGTGGCCCAGTGGTCGAGTGCCCCTGAGTTCAATTCCTGGTACCCACAAAAAAAAAAAAAAAAGACCATCACTCAGAAAATGAAACCAAAAGCCACAGATTGAGAGGAAGTATTTGTAAAACATTTAAGTAAGTGCTGGAACTCTCTTTAATTATGCTTACTTTTTAAAAACTCTTCTAACATAAATCTGCTAATTTAAAATATCAATCCATAATCCAATTGGAATGTGGACAAAGACATAGATTTATATTTTACTAAAAAGGATGTGTAAATGGTTAATAAGCAGATGAAAAGATATTCAACTTCATTAGTCTTCAGTGAAATGCAAATTATGAGCATGATGAGATATTACTATACACCTATTAATACAGGTAAAATGAAAAATATAATGACAATACCAAACACCAGATGAAGATGAAAACAAAACATTTGATTGTTTCACGCACTCCTAGAAGAAATGTGAAATAGTAAAGCCATTCCAGTAAAGATTTTATCAGTTTCTTTAAAACATAACATGTAACTACAAAATGACCCTTAATTGCACAATCTTGGGCATTTATCTCAGAGAAATGAAAGTATATATCCTTCTAAATAGCTAGATATTAGTCTTTCCTAAGAATAGATGGTCATTTCCCAGGAGAAGATGATGATTCTAAATCTGCATGCACCCCATCACTGACCTTCAGAATTTGTGTAAAGTTTAGAGCTATAAAAGAAATTGACACCTCTGTAACCACAGAGTGGGATTGTCACATACCCCTTCCACTAATTAATTCATGTTTCTTTGATTATTAGATGATCAGAATTGGTTTTATGTCTATATTGGCTTTTTTGTGAAACTGATTCTTTATATATATTTTGCATGTTTATCATTGAAATGTTGCTTCTTTCCTTCTAATATGTAAGTCTTCTTTCTATTTTAAGATTTACTTTATAATATATCTTATTAGTAGTTCCTACCAACATTTGTCTTTTAATATTAGTTATAAGCTTTGTAATTTTTATGAAATAAGATATATTCATCATTTATGTGATGTATTCTCCATTCTTTCATTCTTCAAATATAAAAGAGTTTGTTTCAATATATATATTTTCTACTAGATATAAAATTCCAGTGACTTAAAATTGATACTATAGGTTAAAAATATTTTACTTCATTTAAATAAAATCCTTCTAAATTGTACTAAACTTGCAATTGGGATTTATTTATTTATTTTTGGTGCCAAGGATTAAACTCAGGGGCACTCAACCACTGAACCACGTCCCCAGCTCTTTTTTTGGTACTTTATTTAGTGACAGGGTCTCACTGAGTTGCTTAGTGGCTAGCTGTTGCTGAGGCTGGCTTTGAACTGGGGATCCTCCTGTCTCAGCCTCCTGAGCTGTTGGGATTACAGGCATGAGCCACCACACCTGGCTATAATTGGGATTTTTTGTTGGGGGGTATACTAGGAATTGAACTCAGGGGCACTTGACCACTAAGCCACATCCCCAGACCTATTTTGTATTTTATTTAGAGATAGGGTCTTACTGAGTTGTTTAGCACTTCTCTGTTGCTGAGGCTGGCTTTGAACTCACAATCCTCCTGCCTCAGCCTCCTGAGCTACTGGGATTACAGGCATGCACTACTACTCCCAATGAATAATTGGGATTTTTAAGGATAATCTTTATACCCAGAATGACCTTTCTTGCAAATCTTTCTATATTTGACAAATAGAGTTGACCCTCCATATCCATAGGTTCCATGATCATGGATTCAACCAAACATGGTTCTAAAATGTGGTTTTTTAATTGCATCTGTACTGAACACACACTTTCTTTTCTTGTCATTGTTCCCTAAAAACTATTTAAAGCATTTACATTAGGTAGGACAAGTAATCTACTGATGATTTAAAGTATGTGGGAGGATGTATATAGGTTATATGCAAATACTGTGTCATTTTATATAAGGGACTTGAGCATCCAAGAGTTTTGGTATCTGTGTTGGGTCTTAGAGCAGATGTCCTGTGTATAACAAGGAACAACTGTATTAATTGAATTTCTCCCGGTGTCACTTCTGTACTATTCCTGCAGTGGAGATAAAGCAGTGATCAAAATGGACCCTCCCTCCTTGTACATCCTGTTGGGAAGAAGGCAGTAAACAAATAAATAAATGGGTATGGCAGGGGGTGACACATGCAATGGAGGAAAATCAAGCAGAGTTAAAGGGACTGAGAAAGATGTCTAGGCAAGGTGGAAGTTGATTCTGGATCCACAGTTTGACTTCTGTCTCCTTCAAACTCACTTGATTGTCAACTCATTCTCTGGGTTACCTCTGAAACTTGCCAGTTCTTCTACATTATAAATATGTGTTTATGCTCCTGATTTTCCTGTGAGCTCCTCAGATTAGGATAGACATATAAAATCATACCCTCCGTGACTTCCTCAGTCCTGTAATTTGTTAGATATTCACCAAATGATTATTGATTTGAATTGACAAAAAATGTTTCAGAGAAAGAAAAGCATTTTAAACGATTAATTCTTAAAAGAAAAGTAGTGGATGTTATTAATGTGTGGCACATAAAACATCTATCCAACATAGATTGCTCTAATGATTAAGAAATATGCAGACACTAAGGAGTATCCCCATGAGCATGTTTCAAAAACCTGTATGCTCACCAAATCTTAATGTTGTGAAATTTTTCCAATGCCTGCTTCCATCCCTAGAGATTCTGGCAAGATCATTCAGGGGAATTCCTGGGCATTAGACTTTTTAATAACTTACCAAGTGACTCTAATGTGTGGTCAGGTTGAATGCCCAAGTATGGCCATACTCATGACATTTTGATTGCATCACACAAGATGTATCAGTCCCATGTATGACATACTGCTGAGGCCATGCCAGGAATGTGACAATTCCCACACTTCAGTTTCAATACTAAGTAACTCTTCCCCATTGGAAAATGCATATTTGGGAGCAAGAAAACCAGCCTGTCATTTGGTTAATTAGATATTTTGCCTGGGATTAGTCACTGCCTGCTTGCAACAAACCTTTTACAAATGACACATCTTACTAGCTACTCTGAACAACTAATGTATGCAGCAAAGCCTGTTTTTTTTTTTTTAAATTTTCAATTTGGTTCACTCATCATACTTTTCTCACTGCATAGAGCATCTGCCATGGCACAAAAGGCTGTTAAGGCTGTTAAGGGATGACCATAGCTGTCCCTTTGGACAACAGGCAAAAACAATATTCCTGGGCTGGGGTTGTGGCTCAGCGGCAGAGCGCTGGCCTTGCACGTGCGTGGCCCCGGGTTCGATCCTCAGCACCACGTAAACATAAATGCATTGCATTGTGTACAACTAAAGTAAATAAATAAATATTAAAAAAAAAAACAATACTCCTTGGCTTAGTACAATCCTCCAAACAGGGGTGTTGTAGTAACTTCTTTTTGAGATTAAAGCATGTGGAAAGAAAAAATAAATGGAGTTTCTAGCTTTCCTCAAAGAGACGACATAATTCATGCCTGGCCTGTGACCATCACAGCAGCCTAGAAAGTGACCCTGGCACACACACTGCACACACACTCACACACACATGCCCTAGGCAGGGTTCAGAGGCTCCCATGGTGCCATCTGCAACATGTACTGATAGACTTACAAAGAATGGAATCAGGCCAGCTGCCTTGTCTTGTTCCAAGGCCTCCTGCAGGGCAGAAGCACGCATGGCAAATTTGCCATCAGAAGGGATTGCTTTCAATTGCACTCCACCAATTAATCCAGCTCTTTCCACAGAGGAGTGTGCCTGGAAAGAAAGATTAGGGTTAGATTGGTGCAGGTTTGCTCACACATTCTAAATTCCTGGTTCTGCAGTGGGTACCTGACACCTGACACCACGGTGGCACCCCTTTTTTCTGGAGTTGTTTCTGTTTATGTGGAACCTTGCTTTAAGTTTTGTTATAGTCACTTTTTCTTTGCTGTGAATGAAATACCTGACAAGAACAACTGAAAGTAGGAAAAGTTTATTTTTGGCTCATGGTTTCAGAGGTTCAGTCCATGGATGGCTGACTCCATAGCTCTGAACATAAGGTGAGGAAGAACATCACGGAGCAAAAAATGCATGGCAGAGGGAAGCAGCTCAGGATGTGGTGATAAAGAAGAAGAGAAAGAGCTCCACTCACAGGGACAAAAGATAAACTCCAAAGTCACACCCCAGTGACCCACTACTTCCTCTAGTCACAACTTACCTGCTTATAGTTACCACCCTGTTAGTTCTTATCAGTAGATTAATTCACTATTTAGGTTAAACCTATCATAATCTAATCATTCACTGCTGAATGTTCTTGCCTTGTCTCACATGTGAGGTTTTGGAGGACACCTCAGATCTAAACCACAAATTTAATGAATCAAGCACTTAGAACGATTAAGTGATGAGTTCATTCATTTGTTTGAATTCAAGAGCAAGCAGTGAGATCCTGGAAAGCATGCCCATGAGTGGACTTAGAAATCCTGGGTTCAGAATCAGACCCTGCCTTTCCCTGTGGAGCCTTTTGCAGCTTGGTGGCCAAGATCAGTCAATAGATGCTCAGTAAATACAGTCATTCATTGGTATCCATGAGAAACTGGTTCCAGGGCTTCGTGGATACAAAAAATCCACAGAAGCGCAACTCCTTATATAAAATGGCAATGGTGTAGTATCTGCGTATGATCTATTTATATCTTCCCATATATTTTAAATCATCTCTGGATTACTTATAATACCTAATGCAATACAAATGCTATGCTATTAAATAGTTGTTGTACTGTATCAGTAGGGAATAATAACAAGAAAAAATGTCCATAAATGTTCAATATAGACATAATTTTTTAAAAGTATTTTTGATCTGTGGTTGTTGAATCCATGGACGTGGAATCTTCTCAGATGAAGGGCCAATGATGTGGCACTGCCACTGGATGGTGGGTCCGCCCTTCTCAGAGACTCCCAGGAAAGTTGATTCTTACTGAAGCTGCCACCTTCTGCCCTGAAGTCCACACTGTCTCTAGCTTTGATCCTCTGTGGGGTCTGCTGCTCCCCAGCTGTTCTTTGACCACTTCTGCCAGCAGAGGAACTCCAGAAGATAGTGCTCAGCTTCTGAGCCACTGGGGCTCCCAGCTCCAGACCTTTCTGGTGGGACCCTGTCAGGTTACTCTGCACAGTGACCCTTTTTGATCTTGTGGAAACAATGAGAAAAATAGAAAATACCCACTTCAAAGTGTAGTTGTGAACAGCGATGACAAGGTGTGTCAGGCAGGTTTCTTGGCATAGAAAAATTAAACTAAGATTCTTCCTCTTTTACTACTAAGCTTGAAAATCACCTGTGAAACTTGTGACACATTAGGAAGTTGTTCTTTTCGTGATCTTTGTGCCTCACTCTAACCTGCAGAGGATGAGTGAGGCAATGGATTTATTAATTTATGACAAATCCTGGACCCTTCCTGGGGTGTGTGCTGGCCAGCAATGCAGACTAAACTCAGGAGGGGGCAATGGCAGGCAGTCACAGGAGGATGTGTGGACAGTGGATAGTAGTATGGCAACAGGAATTTAAATTATCCTTAAGAGAGAGTTCTTTGCATGTGCTTCTGCTTCCTGTGTGAGGCTCCAATGTCTCCTTGACAGAGCTTGTGCATGCCAAGCTGCAGTGGGTGTTGGCTGATTAGCTATCCCCTCTTTCGGAGAGCCACTCTCCTCACAGGGTGAGCTTGCCACAAACCCAAGGCAGGATGAACTGTACGATGCACAAAAAGTTGGTACTTGACCAGGGAAGGAACCGTTCTGTGCCCCAAAAGGGAACAGTTCACACTCTACGGCTTTTCCCACGCGCAAGGCTGAGCTAGACTTTCCCAGAGACCATATCCTTGCTTTCCCCTCCCCCTACTTGACTTCACTTCTCTAGGTCCTCAGCCCAGTGACCAGCCCCTTGGCAAATGTTGGACACGTAAGAAAGTGGTATCAGAAGATACTAAGGAAAAAAATTCTTAGAGAATAGTGATACAACATATCAAAATCTCTGGGATAGGGGCTGGGGTTGTGGCTCAGCGGCAGAGCACTTGCCTCTCATGTGCGCGGCCCGGGTTCGATCCTCAGCACCACCTAAACATAAATTCATTGCATTGTGTACAACTAAAGTAAATAAATAAATATTAAAAAAAAATCTCTTGGATAGTATGAAAACAGTTTCTAAAACGAAAGTTTATAGCATTGAGTTCCTACATTAAAAAAAAAAAAATAGAAAGATACCAAATGAGTAATCTAAAGTTATGCCTCAAGGTCCTAGGAAAATAACGAACTATCACCAAAATCAGAAGATAATAATTATAATCAGAGCTGAAATCAATGAAATGGAGAATAAAAAATCACAAAGGATCAATTAAACAAAGAGTTGGATTTTTGAAAGGATAAACAAGATTGATAGGCTAAACTAACCAAAAGAAAAAGAAGACCCAAATTAACAAAAACAAAAACAAAAACACAAAAAGGGAAATATCACCTGAAATCCAGAGAATCACTAAAATCTATTTTAAAAAAATTATACTCCAATAAGTTAGAAAATCTGGAAGTATTGACAAATTCCTAGAAACACATAATCTACCCAAATTGTACCATGAGAATATAGAAAACTTAAGCAGACCAATATTAAGTAATGAAATTGAAGCAGCTCTTAAATGCTTTCCAACAAAGAAAAGCCCAGGACCCAGCAAATTCTCATCCAAGTTCTTCCTGACATTCAAAGAAAAACTAATACCATTCCTCCTCAAATTATTCCATGAAACAGAAAAGGAGAGAACATGGCCAAATTCACTTTATGTAGCCAGTATCATCCTGATACCAAAACCAGACAAATATGTATCAAGGAAAGAAAACTACAGGCCAATATACTTTGAACATAGATGCAAAAATTCTTATTAAAATTGGCAAACCACATACAAAACCACAATGAAAAGATAGTGTACCATGATCAAGTGGGTTTCATCACTGGGGTTTTCATGGTTGGTTCAACATAAGCAAATCAATAAATCTAATTCACCATATAAATAGAGTTAAGGACTATAATCACATGGTTATCTCAAAGATTCAGAAAAAGCATTTGACAAAATCCAGCACCCATTTATATTTAAAACACTAGAGATAGAATGAACTTCCTCAACATTGTAAAGGCTATATATGACAAACCGAAGGCCAACATCATACAAAATGGAGAAAAACCTGAAAGTATTTCCTCTAAATATAGGAACAAGACAAGGGTATATATATATTCTCACCACTCCTATTTAACATGGTCCTTGAAACTCTAGCCAGAGCCATCATGCAAAAGAAGGAAATTAAAGGAATACAAATAGGAAAAGATAAGGTAAAATTTTCTTCGTGCTGATGACATGATCTTATATTTAGAATATTAAAAATACTCCAGCAGAAGAAAGACCCTAGAGTTGATAAAAAATTTTAGTAAAGTAGCAGGATACAAGATCAACATATATAAATCAATTGTTTTCCTATATTCGATGAGTCTGCTGACAAATAAATTAGGAAAACTGTACCATTCACAATAGCCTCAAAAAATAAAGTACTTGGGTATAAATCTAACAAGGAAGTGAAAGACCTCTACAATGAAAACTATAGAATGCTGAAGAAAGAAATTGAAGAACACCTTAGAATATGAAAAGATCATCTATGTTCTGGGATAGGTAAAATTGTCAAAATGGACATATTACCAAAAGCAATACACAGATTCAGTGCAATCTCCATCAAAATGCTAATGACATTCTTCACAGAACTAGAAAAAACAGTTGTAAAATTCATTTGGAAGAATAAAAGATGAAGTATAACCAAAGCAATCCCAAGCAAGAAAAGCAATCATAATACCACATCTTAAATTACACTGCAGGGCTATAGTAACAAAACAGCAGGATATTGGCCCCCAAACAGACAGGAAGACTAATGGAATAGAACAGAAGACACAGGGCAAACCCCATATAAATACATTTATCTCATACTTCACAAAAGTGCCAAACACATACTCTCATTGTGCTAGGAAAACTGAATATCCATATGTAGAAGAGTGAAACTGGATCCACATCTCTCACCCTGCACAAAAGTCAACTCAAAAGTGGGTCAAAGACCTAGAAATTAGACCAGAAATTCTGCAACTGCTAGGAGAAAATGTAGGCCAACACTCCAACATATTGGCACAGGCATCAACTTCCTTACGTAAGACTTCTAAAACATAGGAAATAAAATAAAAAATCAATGGCATTAAATGTAAAAGCTTCTGCACAACAAAGGAAACAATTAAGAGTGTGAAGAGGGGACACACAGAATGGGAGAAGATCTTTGCCACCCACTCCTCAGATAGGATATTAATGTCCAGAAAATGTAAAGAACTCAAAAAACTTAGAACCAAAAAGCCAAATAGCCCAATGAATAAATGGACACTTTTCAAAAGAAGAAATACAAATGGCCAGCACATATATGAAAAGAAAATGTTCAACATCAGGGAAATGCAAATTAAAAATACATTGATATTTCATCTCACTCCAGTCAGAATGGCAATTATCAAGAATACACATAATAATAATAAATGTTGGGGAGGATGTGGAGAGAAAAGAGTATACTGATACATTGTTGGTGGGACTGAAAATTAGTACAACCACTCTGGAAAGCAGTACAGAGATTCCTCAAAAAACTAGGAATGAAACCACCATATGACCCAGCTATCCCACTCCTGGGATTAAAATCAGCATACTATAGGGACACAGACACATCAATGTTTATAGCAGCACAATCCACATTAGCCAAGCTATGGAACCAAACTAGGAACCCATGAACAGATGAATGGATAAAGAAAATGTGGTGTATATGCACAATGTAATATTACTCAGACATAAAGAAGAATACAATCATGGCATTTGCTGGTAAATAGATGGAACTGGAGACCATAATGCTAAGTGAAATAAACCAGACCCAGAAGGTCAAAGGTTGAATATTTTTTCTGATATGCAGAAGCTAGTCTAGAATAAGAGGGCTGCAGAGAGTGGTGTCAATCAAATAGAAGAGAGATCAGTGGAGTAGAGAAAGAGGTTTGGGGTGGGGAAGAAGGAGAGGATAAGGGAAAAACTGTGATGTGAATCTGACTTAAGTTTCCTATGTACATATATGAATATACCACAGTGAATCTCACCTAATGTATATCTACAAGCCACTAGTTTTTTTTAAAAAAAAAATAAACTATAAATAAATAGCAGAAAGATCAGTAGCATAGAAAGAAGGGAACAGGGGGAGACAGGTGGGATGAGGAAGGGGAATTACTGCATATTGAATTAGAGAAAATTATATTTCATGCTTGTGTAATTATATCAAAATAAAACCTAATATTATGTATAACTAAAGTGAATTTTTAAAAAAAGGGAAGGTAAAGCCACAGATAATTATGTTGCCGTTCTATGTGCAGCACAGTTTTTTGCAGAAGATGTACACCTGCTTTTTGCGAAGGGCATTGATACACCACATGCTGCCACAGAGTGCATTCCTACAGCTGACTGGTGATCATTAGGTCCCCCAAACTCATAATAATCCTCATTTGTATTCCTTCTTTTTTCTCCGGGAACAAAGTAGATCTCAGCCCACAGCTTTTCATTTATTTGAACTAAAGATTAGGTCTCTCATTTGTTTTATTACTTTCATTCCTAATTTAGTTCTTAATGATGAGTGCACCCATGAGATACTGCAGCACAGAACAGAGATGGGAATTCTCCATGAGCCACCATGTATGCATTGTACTCTAACTCCCCTCTCATATACTGGATTAAAGTTTGCTTTTATGGATATGAATATTGCCATTTCCTTCTAAAAACACTGTCATTCCAGCTTCTCTGTTCTGTATTCTTAATTCAGCTGACCTTGTACTTTAAATGTGATGGTGACTTGGTTTACACAGAATTACAAAATGTCAAAATGGAAAATGAGAATAAAAACAGTGAAAAGAAAAACAAATTGGACACAAGCCCTGTATAGGACTTGCTCCTGGGGAACCTAAAAGAGATCCAGAGAAAGATGGTAGTGTCCATGGCATCCTCAGCTGCCGGGCATCTAGAATGGTGCTAGCTCTGTCCCACCCAGCCACTTCCTGTGAGAAGGGCTCCTTCATTCCTTCCTGCCCTGATGGACAGCCTACACCCTAACATTCATAGCACTGGATCTTAATATATACTTTTTTGTTTACCTTTATTTAATTTATTTATTTGTATGTGGTGGTGAGGATTGGACCCAGGGCCTCGCACATGCTAGGTGAGCGCTCTACCATTGAGCCACTGCCCCAACCCCTCAATATATACTTATTGAGTGCCTATGTGTTCAATTTTTTTAAGCCTTCTAGGAAACAAGGGAGACCTAAATACAAATGAACAATTTTCTTCATATGTAAGTAGAGTCTTAATGCATGGAGTTAGGATACAGAGATATAATCCTCCTAATTATGAGTCTGAAATATGGGTATTGTATTTATTTCAGGCTAAGTATTTACTAGAAAAAAATTTGTTATAGTTCAAATGTGTGGCTTAAGGAATTCACTGAAAATAAAAATATTGGCAAACCTAAGTCAGCAATTCCCTGTGCAATCTAATTTCTTGAAGGTGGCACAGTTTTCACTCTTCTTGTGCACTCTTGACCACAATTTCTCTCATGGAGTTATTCTCTTCATGCTGGTCAATCCTATTTCCACTTGTTCCTTTCCCCATAATTCTGGGCTTTGTTTTGTTGCTGTTATTTACCATTTTCAAATGGGTTGACCAATGGAATCAGAGTAGATATTTCTATTTGCAGAGTTTTCTAAACCTTACAAAGTTCTTTAAATCTTCCCCCTTATGCCCAGCCACAAGCTGAGCTGAGCAGCTATACCAAGCATGGATGCTTTGATCCCTGTTTGACTGTTTGATAGTAGGGAAAGAGAGGCTCTCAGAATTTACGTGATTTGCCTGAGATCACAAAGCTTAAAAAAGCAGAGCTGGGATTTGAGATTAGGTTGTTGAGCCTAACATCCAATTACTCCACAATGCTGCTCTGAAGGTGGGCCAGATGAGTGCAACCTAAGTCCATGCTGCTACATATGATAACAAGCCAGCCATGAAGAGCTCTCAGTACATATATTTTCTTTTCAACTTGATTTATCAAGTTCCCACCTGAGAATTAGTATAAGCCTCTATCCTAGTGATCTGTGAAGAATTGTTCCTGGATTTGAAATGATAGAGAATTTTGTTTGGATTCAGATCTTAAATGTCTGTGGGGCTATCGCCCAATGCCTCCCAACACACCCACGTACTCACCTGATCAGAGGAGTAGGCTACCAGCTTTTCCATGATGGCGGCCTGTGTCAACTCTGGGGACACTGCCTGGAGCCGCCTGGTCACTTTAGTCCGAGCGGCCAGCAGGGCAACCAGAGTGGCTTCACTGGCACTCCCCTAAATCCAAAAGAAAGGTCCAAATGAAATTCAAAGTCCAGTCAAAGAATCAGTGTCTGAACTGTTGGAAGACATACTTTTTGTCCACAGTTTTCTTAAAAGATAAACCTGAAATTGCAAAGCTCACTCTTTTTTGCAAAGGAATAATCTAACACCTGTGGAGGCCTATTTACTTCTTATAGTGAATTTAGCATTGCTTTGTCTATTCCTGGTAACAGCAGTAGCCACCATTTTCAAACACTAAACATGTTCCAGGCATTGTGAAACTGGCTGTACAAGCATTCTCTCGTGGGCACCTCAAGCCTGGCCAGGGATGTAGTTACTCCAACAGAGGAGGCTGCCCCAGGGCACCCATGCATAAGCTCAGCTCTGTATTCATGTACACTCAGATAGAGCAATTTGTATATAAAATACAGGTACTTTTTTCTTGATATGCTGAGACTGCCTTTTAGGATTTATCTTAATCCCTAATGTTACACTCTGAATTGTGCCCTGACCCCAAATTCATAATGTTGAAGCCCTAAACCTCAATATCTCAAAATGTAACTATTTAGAAATAGGATCTTTAAAGTGATATTTAGGTTAAAAAGGGGTTCTTAATGTGGGCCCTAGTCTAAACTGACTTATATCTCGATAAGAAGAAGAAATTAGCCACCAGATTCATGCGCACACACAGGGAAAACCATGTGAACCCAGTGAGAAGGCACCCAGGTGCAAGCCAAGGAGCGGCCTCAGCAGAAATGGAACTTGTGAATACCACCTTGATCTTGGACTTTCAGCCTCTAGAACACAGAGACAATGGATTTCTGTTTCTTCATGGCAGCCCTGACAAACAAATACAACTAATTTCAACAATTTATTTTAGCAAAAAGTAGGAAAGAACTATTCAAAATTCATCCTTTGAAGGTAACAGTGGGTGCAGGATGTGGATTCAGTGCCTACCATGTTATCCCATTTAATTTGCAAAAGCTCATTTTTAAATGTTGGCATCTACAGATGGGGAAACTGATACTTGGAGTCATTACACAACTTCCCTCAGATCAGTAGCTAGAGAGAGGCATGGTCAACAGTGAACACACATCTGGCCTTTCCGGGATGGCTCAGGCCTCCCTGCATTTCTGTGCAGCTTTCCTCTTCAGCAAGTCCCAGAAGACACCCACCAGCTGGCCAGTACTAACATTAGGAATGACAAATAAAAGCAGGCAGTTTTTTTTTTTTTTTTCTGACTATGAAGGAGGTTTACAAAGTTATAGAATTTTATAGAGAAAAATACAATGAAATAATTACATAGAAATGCTCACTTCTCTTATTAACATTGTATCCTCCTCTCATGGATCCTGGTTTTCCATTTTGGTTTTTACCAATCTACTGTTTTTACTTATTCTTTGAACCAAGTTATATCCCTTAGAGAGATGGGTAAGATTTGAAGATAAATTCATTTATTCATGTTTCTGTAGCTCTAACGCTTGAGTTCAAATATACAGAATAGAATCCTCTTAATTCAACATCTAAAATGGGTCTTCAAGCTGTATTTTGATGAGAACTGATTTTAAACATGGTTTTAGACCATATGAAAAAAAATGCACCTAAGGAAGATGAAACAGCTGTCTCAGGAAGTCCAGGCTCCCTTAATACTCAGCTATGATTGCAACTTTCTTATCTAAATTCTACCATTTGAGGCTTTCGAATCCAAATGTTCATTCTCTGATCTAATAAAAGGCTTTGAGTCACCATGCCGATTCATCATGGGCTGGGAGGGGGTACTTTTTTCATGTCCTGAGAAAAAATTCTCCTCCTTTAGTTAACAAAACAATGAAAACAACAACAAAGCCCAATGAAACAAATTGTTGGTATAGCATCCAGACCACAACAGGTCCAGCACGGCCAGCAGCTTTTGGCAAATTTGAGCAGGAAGGCAAGTGGATCTCTGTCTTTTGATGGAAGAAGAGCCTCACTGAAGTAATAGGGAGGGCGACTGTTCTTTGGTAAGAGAGCAGTGAGCATGCCTGATGGCTTTGCTTCCGGTGGACCACGGTTGCCATGGCGAGCCTGCTCAGGATACAGGAGGGAATGGTGGTGAGAGCTAACGCTGGGGCTGCTGATGTCATGAGCAGAACTGCCTTTTCATTTCCTGTTTTTTTTTTTTTTTTTTCAAGTGTCACCCCATACGGGGCAAGAAATTGGGAGGTTTTACTTCCACAGAGCTTTCAAGCTAATTTGGAGACCATTTTTCCAGGTGACATTTGTCCAGATTCACAATGATGATTTGCCACTTGGCTCAGAAGCCCATCACTGTGCAGATGCCTAGTAGCTGTGATTACAACTCTTAGGGAATCGATAAGGCAGCCTGGCTCACCGGCTGTTACCCAAAGCCTCGGTGCTCTTTGGGGTCTTGCAAATTACAGTCAATAAGCCTTGTCAGCTGGGAAAGGCGAACTTCCTGCCACAAACATGGATCTGGCAGTTTGCTTTTGTCTAGCAAAACTGAGTGGGATGGGCACAGGAGGATTGTGTTGAAGCCTGGGCTAAGATATCAGGACTATTCCTAATCACATGTTAGGACCCTCCCCCCTTTCCTCCCCTCAAAAATGGGATCATCTTTTTTTTTTTTTTTGTACCAGGGATTGAACTCAGGGGCACTCGACCACTGGGCCACATCCCCAGCCCTTTTTTTAAAAATTTTATTTAGAGACAGGGTCTCACTGAGTTGCTAAGTGCCTCGCCATTGCTGAGGCTGGCTTTGAAACTCGCGATCCTCCTGCCTCAGCCTCCCAAGTGCTGGGATTACAGGCGTGCACTATCACGCCCGGCTGGGATCATCTTTAATAAAAAGATATTTTAACCCATGGTAGCATGCACACCTCTGGTTACTAACCCAAATAAATGATCAGGGATCCACTGTATTAGCTTTGTCTTTAACTAGCTTTTGTTCCTGAACGTGCACGTTACACTACCAGTCTGGGCCTCAATTTCCTCAAAAATTAAAAATAAACAACAACAAAACAAGGATCCAATGCCCCAGAAACGTTCTCTTGTTGTTGTGGTAGTTCTGTTTTAAGTTTGGGTGGGGCATAAATGTTTCACATGGACACAACTAGGAACCCCCAGGAGGAAGCCTAGCCAATAAGACTTCACACCTCATCCTATAGGATATCATTTGAAATGTTATTTTTAAGAGTAAAAGTTTAATACAACATAAATATATAAGGTATTAGTTATATAAATTTTGTCACATCATAGAAAATCATGCAGTAATAATATTCTCAGAGAATATTTTAAAAATGGAAAATGCTTACAATTAATATAAAATAGAACACCATATACAAAGCATGTCCGTATTGTATTATTTCAATTTTGTTGAAAATTGTGTGTGTGTGTGTGTGTGTGTGTGTGTGTGTGTGTAGCTATGTAGATACTGAAAAATCACTAATAACTCTGAGGGGAAGCATGCCCCAGATGGTTACTATATTCATTCATTTTTACAATGAATGTCTAATTTCCCCCTTTCTAAGTAGAAAGGGGACAATAATTTTTAAAAGTGAAATAATAGATCCAAGATTGGCAAAATCTTGGTGGTGTGGCGAATTGAATAATGTAGATAAAACCATCAGAAATTCTCCCTAAAATATACAGAAGAAAATGACAAAAAAAAAAAAAAAAAAAGGAAATTATTTAAAGAGAGAAATTATGGAAGAGGCATTCTCCAATACGTAGAAATTGAAGCATGTGTAAAACACAGTAGAAGTGACTTGAAACATTAACTAAGGTACATTAGAAGAAGAATCTTCCAAGATGAAGAGAAAGTTGAGTCTTAGATTAGTAGGAGTTACCGAATACTAAGGGGCCCAAGTGAACGGACTAATGGAAAAGTAGATGTTGGTAAAATGTATGGGAATCTAATAAAAAATGAGTCTGCCTCCAGCATCAGGCCTGCTGTGAAGGGTGAGACCAGCCTGGAATTGAGTCAACTAGAGCCAAAGCCAGGGCCCCTGCAGGCATTTCTTTTGCACCTCTCGCATCATGATGGTAGCTGCCTTTTCTTCTGTCTCTAGACACTCTGGCTTGCTCTTCATTGACAAGAAGGACAACAGCATCCTCTGGAGAATCAGGACTCACATACTAGATATGGGAAAGCTGTCTGAGCTTCACCACAGAAAATGAAACTGACCAGGCATTGTGGGGGCCAGGAGTAGCAGCCTGCTGGCAAGATCAAAGTGCACCTATGGCATGGTATTTTTTCTGTGACCTTGACCAGAGAGGATGGGAGGGGCTTCATTACCTCTGATAAGAAGAAAACTTTCTTGGGGAACTGAGGTATTTTGTATTTGCAAGAACACTGTCACTGTCATATTTAAAAGCCTGGTTCACATGATCCTATGAAAGCTTACAATACAGCTAATATTTTATTTTCATCAGCTCCCCACTTATGTATGATAGAGATAATCAGAGAATGTGTGGGTTGAGATGAGCTCACAGAAGGAACAGTTCTGAGCCTGTCCATGGTCATGTGGTCACAGAGAAGTCAGCCATCAGTCACTGGTGTGACCTGCTCATTTTGTATCAGAAGGAATTAGAATTCACAGGGCTGCACCCAACTAAGACCTGGTGAATTTGAATAGTCCAGAAAACTGCTATGTGCACACATTCTCCCATAGCTCATGCTGCCTACTGAGATAATGCATCTCCCATCCCCAAAGATTCCAGGTCTCAGTCCCCCAAACCTGTGACTATTTGCCTCACAGAGAAAAGTGACTTTGCTGATGTGATTAAATTAAGAACCTTGACTTGGAGAGATTATCTTAGATTATTGAGTGGACCCAATCCTATCACATGGGTCTTTTTACCCACTTTCTCATTTGTGGTCAGAAAAAAGTGACCATGAAAGAAAGGTCAGAGAGCAGCAGCATAGTGGCTTTGCAGATGGAGGTATAGGCATGGAACAAGGATTTCTAGAAGTCTCTCAAAGCTGGGAAAGGTGAGGAAATGGATTCTTCCCTTGGACTTCCAAAGTGTCAACCTTGATTTTAACCCAGTAAGACCAGGTCAGACTTCTGGCTTATAGAACTGTAAGATAATAAATTTGTTTGAAATCACTAACATGTGTTATGGGGGTGGTAATGTGTTAGGCAGCAACAGAAAGCTAATAGATGTGAGTTTTAAAACCCCTAGTCCTGTTGAGTAGTCTCAGTACTGGAGATTGGAAAACTTGCCTCCTAGTTTGTTTGGATACATAATTAAGTGAAGAGAATGAATTAAATGTATGTATAGAAACAGCAGCATCTTTAAGTGAATAATTGATTCATAGACTAGTGGCATTTATCTTCATTGAAATGCAGCCACAACTATCACTTGAGCTGGGGACAGGGTCCTGTGGTGGTGGTGAGATTACAGTCTCTGTGTCACAAAGACACAGTCTGTAAGTTACCACCTGGAGCCAAGAGGAATTTAACTGATGTTCTGTGCCTCAGTTTCCTCATCTGTAAAACAGGGCTCCCTAATTCATTGTGCTGTTATGAAAATTAAAGGATTATTAACAATTAACATATTGTTAATAGTTGAGAATGACAATAAACTGAGAATGACTATGTGGTAGAACCTACATTAGAGGAAAAAGACAGACACAAATGACAGTCCTGATGCATTTTCCATTCTGCCAGGATCTAGGCAGAGTGTTTAGCAATGGAGAAACCAACATAAATTGGTTGTTTCTATTTCTGTGCACCTGCTATGCTATGCTATGTATTAGCCACTATGCTACCAACCATGACTGGGAGCCTGGGGAAGTCAGTGTCCTGCCTAAAGCTAGTGAGGGACAGCCTGGGATCCAAACCCAGATCCTACCAACTCCAAGACTTGGATTTTCCTCAGAGCTCAGCTTTGCTTATTCTCTGGAAGAAACGGAGGACATGGTCAAAAGCTTCACAGGTGCCCCCTTTTCTACCCACATTTTTGGTCACTGTGAACCCATCCATCCCATCAAGCTGTCCTCCCCACCCCACCCCGTCTTACCTGGATCACTCCTCCCCCTTCTCCAGCTTTTTCAGCCAAAAACGCCTCTGGCAGCTGCAGCATCTTCCCGAGCCAGTCCATCATCACCGTCTCCAGTTCTGTGCATGCTGGACTCGCTGCCTGTGGGTGAGAGAGAAGGAATAAACCAAGGGCAGCTGCCCTCTGCTTCTTGTCTGCTTGGAATATAAGAGTAAGACAGAGGATAACTTATTTCTGTCTATTTTCTTAACTCAATAAAAAGCTTTGGAATGAATTATTTAAAACATCCACCCCTGGGTGGAAATTAATTGTATGGTTGCTATGATCTGAATATGTTTCCCAAAATTCACATGCAGGAAATGGAACTCCCAATATGAGAATATAACGAGGTGGGGCCTTAAAGAGTGATGAGGTCATGGGGCATAACCCTCACGAATGAATTAGGCGGTATTGCAGGAGTGCATTAGTTACAAAAGGGAGGCGTGCAGCTGGATGTCCTCTCTGTCGCAGGCATGCTCACTTGCTCTTCCACCATGTTATGATGCAGCAAGAAGTCCAGATGCCACACCAAGTTCTTGGACTTCCCAGCCTATAGAACTACGAGCCAAATGGATTTCAATTGTTTACCAATTACCCATGTCTGGCATTCTGCTGCAGTATCAGAAAACAGACAAAGACAAGGGTATGCTCTCTCTTCTTAGTTCCAGAGAAGCAGCAGCAGCGACTTACTCCATGGGAGGGCTGACAGCAGGGCTCCAAGTCTCTCCCAACACTAATACATAATTGAGGGACTATTCTGAGCAAATGTGCTGAGACCTTCATAAAGGGAGTTTGCCTCCATATCCCTCACTTGGAGAACTTCCTAGATCTGCCACTGGAAGCGACGAGCTTCCTATGTGCAAGTCTCTGCACGTCTCTGTGGCTCTTCCTGACACGGTGACCTCACCATCCTTATCATTTCTCCATCACAAACTTGGGTCACAGGAGGTAATCCCTGAACTGTACCTAGAGATGTCTCCTCTAATACACACACACACACACACACACACACACACACACACACACATGCATACACACAATCATGGATTGTCTAGGGGTCAGTGCCAGAGTAAGGAGGCCAGATGCTGCAGAATTTTAGGAGAAGCAGAAGGAAGTAAACACCTGCTGAACCCCAGATTAAAATCACCCAACCTCAGATGCCTGAAGCAAGTCTCAAATGTGTGCTCCTTAACCAAAAATCATGCAAGGCTGGGAAGGAGTGCATGGGTACCACCATCAACCTTAATTCACCGTGCTTAACTGCATGGGAAGTGTTCAGTATTCATTGTTTATAGAAGGATCTAGAAAGACCCACTGGTAGGCCATCCTCTGTGGTCACAAGAGAATGGAAAGAACTTAGGATGGAGTTAAGGAAGTGGGTGCTGGGCAGCTTTCATCCACTGGACATCCCTGGATAAGCCATTGATCTTGTATTGTATTTTAAGCTCCTGATGACCTGGGCCTATGGATGCTCCCTTACTGCACACAGGTGGGTCTTGTTCCCATCTAGAGATGGACTGAGCCTCCACCTTCATCTGAGGTTCCACATAAAGGCCCCAGATTTGGTGCTAAGGGTGTTCTCATGTCTGCCTGTACACATCAGCATCATGATGCATTGCATAAAAAGAAGTGAGGGCTTTCTCCCTGCTGGTCAGGTCAGCTCCATCCTGCTGGGTTATACCCCATCCTGACTTAATCCAGATTCAGGCATAGGAAGTGTTCTCCCTGTTAGGAACCACAGCTATCAGGCAACACAGTCTCCAAGACAGGGATGCACCCCTTCAAAGGCCCAAGAGAATCAGAGTGTCCTAGAAAGAACAGATATAATTGGAGATTGATGTGCCAAGTCACTCTGCAGGAACAGAAAGCTTTGGACTAGCAGAAGCACACAAAACTTGCTACAATATCTAATGAAAAGAAAATGTTCTTTCAAAGGGTGTGTGCCAGGCCTGGTTATGCTTCTTGTGCCTGAGGCAAGCTATGACCCACAAGGAAGAAGGCTTGGGTTCTCAACAGAGGAGCAAATCAGACAGCTGTGGTAGGAACTGGATGGACCTCATTAGCCCTCCCTTCCTTGTTGGCCTGTGACTCCCACTCGCCCAGCACCTGTTGACCCCGAGAAGAAAGAACAATTTGTGCTGAGTAGATAAAGCCACCAGCTGGGCTGGGCTCTGCTTCTTGGTGCTGTGAATTAAAACATCAGCCTTTCCTTTTGGTATCCCAGGCCCTCAACATAAGTTAACACTCAGAAGTCCACCCACTCCCAGGCACAGATCAGGAAAACACTCTAGTCTTAGAAGGTCCAAGACAGACTCCAGGTTTTGAAGAACTCCCCACAGCATGGGCATCCCTAGGCCCACTGATGGTCAGCAGGCACTTTTGCTTCTGACCTCTCTGCATTTTGAAAGGAATCTTCCCTGAAGCACTGTGCTGGTGCAGAGAGACACAGGAAGAGCCAGCCTTGCTGCTTTCTGAGCAGGAAACTTTCTAGGCATTTTATGCCAGATAGGATGAGACTGGTAGCCATCGTGCAGGCAATGGGCCCATTTCCAGACACCCACACACTGCACACTAAATCCATCCACTGGGCTGGAGCCTCTCCTGGGGCAGTACCCCTGGTGGAAGGCAGATGGAATGAGACAGGGGCAGTAGCAGTCTCAAGCTTTGGAATGTATAGAAATCCTCTTGTCTGTTTGGGGAGAATGCATATCCCCAGCTTGGGCTGTGGTTTTAATTTAAACTAAGTGCTTATAAAATATCATCAATGTGTAGGATTGACTTCAAGTTGTTGAGACTTTCCCATAAAGCACTCTTGCTTCTCTATCAGCTTTTCTCCATTTGAAATCTCTCCTCCTTTAAAGGCACCCTCTTGGAGCCGATCCTTTCCTCCTCCCTGAAAGATGACCTGCAGCCCACAGGCAGCACAGCCATCTGCTCATGCCCTGTTTGTACAGAGGCCCCCTCCCCACACAGGGACTGCCCCCCAGGATCACCGGGACACTCACCCAGGAGAAGCCTATGCAGCAAATGCCTCCACACAGCATCTCTGCGAGCATGGATGGGTATGAGTTGGCCGTGGGGAAGTAGGCGAAGAAATAGGGGCTGTTCCAGTGGGTCACCTGTGGAAAGGTGGAGCAGTTACTCAGGAGCGAGGGGAGCCAGGCTGCACCAGGAGCAGAGACCCAGGTGCCCTCTGTGCTCCTGGCTGGTGGAACATCTGACCTTGGCTTGGATGCATTTCTCAAATTTCATCCCAAGACCTTCCTTTAAACATTTTGTAGCATCAACATTTCACCTGATACTACAGTAGATGGACCCTTTATTTTACACTTGAATATATTTGCTAGCTAAGAAGGAAACGCTATATCCTTAAAGTAAAACGGAACATCATTATCACTGGTTAAAATGAACGAGTCATAACAAGTGAAGTCTCTAAAAATGGCATTGTGTGTTAAGTTCTTGGCAGGGGGTCTGGTCAGAGAAGGCACTGTTCTTAAGGTATTTTTGTATAAGTCTTGGTTTTCACAAATCTGCTCTAAAAAAATCAAGTCTACATCTCTTTTCTGTTTTTTTTTTTTTTTTCATTCCTGATTTTTCAGGTTTCTTCAGTCAGATTTCAAACATACATCTTGTCTCACTGCCACCTCCCCAGTCTCCTGTACAAACCATTCCCTCCTGCCAAGCATCTCTCTGGCATACTTCCTGCCTCCTCCGTCCCTCAGACTGGCCACTGTCCCCTAGCCTCCTTGCCCTGACTGTGAGCTGCCTGCCTTTCTCCATCCCAGTTGAAGGAAACACCTGCTCTGTGCCACACCTGAATTAAGCACAGAGGAAAAGCTCGAGGTGGATGAGAGGAGGAGGTCCATAAATGGACAGTCACAGTTCTGTGACCTAGTTAGTACCCTTAGGGGCCCAGAGGTGCTGGGAGCCAGGGTAGCAAGGAGGCCACCCCAAGCCAACATTGGTTGCCATGTGTGTGTCCTCCCCACCCCCACCAAATTCACAGGTTGAAACTCCAACCATCAAATGATGGTAGTAGGAGGCAGGGCCTTTGTGAACTGATTATATCAACAGAGTGGAGCCTTCCTGACAGGAGTAGGGCTTTTTTGAGAAGAGACCAGAAAGCCAACTCTCTTCCTCCATGTGAGAATATCTGAAGTCTGCTATTATCCAGGAAGAGGTCCTCCCCAAAACTAACACCTTGATCTCAAGTTTCCAGCCTCTAGAACTGTGAGAAATCAATGTCGTCTAAGCCACTTTGTTCTAACTCCCTGCTAGAGTTTGGTTCTTAAGTTTTCCCCAAAGGCTCTTGAGTTAGCAGCTCAATCCCCAGGGTGGTGCTGATAGGAGGTGGTGGAGCCCTGAGGAGGTAGGGCCTAGTGGGAAGCCTTTAGGTCATTGAGGGTATGTCCTTGAAGGGGAGTGTGGGACCTTGGTCCCTTCCTCTTTTTCTCTTTCATCCATGAGATGAGTGGTTTTGAGCACTATGTGCTCCCCCACATGAAGTGCTACTTCGCCACAGACCTAAAGCAATAGGACCGACTGACCATAAAGCTGTGATGCAAAATAAACCCTTTCTCTTTATAAAGTGATTATCTCAGGTGTTTGTTATAGTGACAGAAACTTGAGTAAGACATCATTTCATACAGTCTTGACAAAGATGCAAATATTTATTTTCTCCATAACACCTAGTTATTTAAGTATATAACGTCCAAGACAGGCATGAGCAATCTTGATTGCGAAGGTATTTGACTAAGGAAGCTCACCAAGAGCTGAGAGTATTCAGCAGGTCCCACTGAAGCTATGGACCTTCCAAGTCAGCCAGGACTGGGGATCCATGAAGAGAAGGGAGAGGAAGATGCTGAGGGCTCTAACGTGGAAGGTGACGGTGAGTCTGAGAGCCCCGAGGAGCTGCACAGAGGAGCTGCACAGGTGAAATGCTGCATTCACTGTAGCAGACTGGGGGTCCACAACAGATTTGGGTCCAAGATATGCTTTCTTTTAAGATCAGGAAAAAAAAATGTGAACTTGCTAGTCAAAGGGAAAAAAAATGTACCTACGACAGCAATATATTCAGCTTAATTTTGCATATTTCTATGAAGAAAAGAGCCTATAAAGTTACAAGTGCCCAGGGCCCAGGACAGTAAGACTGTGGCCTGGACCTTAGCCTCCCTTCAGGGAACCAGAAGCCCCACATGGCCTACAGCTCTGTTCCCTCCTTTTCTGGAAACCTGGAGGAAGGCAAGAATTTTTCTTGATTGGGACATATGCTTTTTTGCTTCCCGTTGGGCGGATGGTCCCAATCTCGCTCTGTACCTAAAGCAGAGCACTCACCTACTTTCCCTGCAATCACAGACCTGCAACAGGTAGGCCTGGAACTGGCCCCAGCCCCACAGCCATGTATTTCCCAGCTTTGCTCTGAGCAGTAAATGCTCCTGTCTAGTCAAGCAGGAGGGCTTTAAAGCCCCCCTCCCATCCTTCTCTGTTTGACATTTAACCACACCTCCTCTGTATGGGTTATATGTATTATGAAAGGAGGATGCCATAAGAAGTGCCCTGGAATTGAGGAACTGTCTCTGAAGCTGAAGGCCTAAGTCTCAGCCCTGAGGCCCTGGACCTGAGTCCACCATTTGACTTCTCATGGCCTCTGCATTCTGTCTGATAATTGAGTCTCAATGAGCCTAAATTCCTCTTGCTCTGTGTCTAACCCCACCAATGCCAGGCCGGGACTTTGCATATTGTTTGTGGAAATTAAATTAGCCACACTGGATAACAGGTTTGATAACCCTCACCCATGTGCCAGGGGAAGGCCAGCCTGTTCACTGAGCCACAGTAATGCAAGGACTTTGAGGTGAATTCCTTGATGGGGAAAATCATACTGTAGAAACACAGATCTGAAGTGAGATCTCGTGCCAACCCTCTGCTTCCCCTCACTGGGTATCAGGGATGGCAATAGGCTCTGCTTCTCTGTGGCTGGACTGATCTGCACCCTCTGGGGAGAAGCAGTGTCATGTTGCCCACTCAAACAAAATGAACAAAATATTTTCTCTATACATATCATCTACTTTGGTAAGCACAACAATGACAGGAGTATGCTTTGTTTGGGGCAATTAACTTAGTTGCAATCAGCAACCAGGAACTTGTTTCCTCTTACCAGCACATGATAACACAATGTAGGTACCAAGTGTCTTGTGGCAGGGACTGAGCCTCAGAAGATAGCCACTTGTTTCCCTTGGAGTCTGCATGATCTGGATTGGCACCCAGGCTCCATTGTTTACTAGATGTGTGACCTTAAGTGGAGCACCTAATATCTTGAGCTTCAGTTGCCTCAGATATAAGATAAACATGATAGAAATTTCTCCCCAACCTGTTGTAAGAATTATTGGAAATAATATATGTGAATTGCAGTGTCCAGTAGGTACTACATGAGCACTAGCTTTCCTCTTCTCCAACCTTGGATATACACTTACCCCTGGCATGATTATCTTCTCAATGTCATTGATGATGTCCTCAAATGCTTCTGGCTCCTGGGGGGCCGCAGGGGGTATCAGGGGCCGCAGGTAGCCAGGCTCCACATCAGGGTAGACTGGGCGCCCCTCGATGCCTTCCAAGTAGTCAGCCACATAATCCACCATCTCTTTCCCTCTCCTCCGGAATTCACTTGCATTCATGGTGACTAAGGTCTGTCAGAGGTGGGAACTACAAAGAGAGAAAAGAAATCAGCTTGCAAAACATTACAGCCTCTGGACTGGAGGAGGGCAATTCCACACCAAATGTTAGAACCCCTACCCCCTGGAGGCCACCCAAACACAGAGTCAGGCCCACTTTCCTTCTGTGTATGGATGAGGCGGACAGAACATAGGATTTGGGTCCTGCAGCAAGATACTCATTCTATTCTTTGTAAGCTACTCAACAGAAGACAACACAACATCTCTTTATTTAATTTTCTACACTGGTAGACCCACACAGCTTGCTTACCCCAGTTTCCAAGGGAAATTCAAGCAGGTGACCTGGGTTTTCCCCTTAATCATCTTCCTCTCTCAAAGGCTTGCAGAGTTCTGCTCCCTATGGATAATTTCTCATTCACATAAGCAGTGCTACCCCACCTGAAACAGGATCAAAGTAAAGTAAAAAGTGTATTTTTTTTTTTTTTTTTTTTTGTGGTACTGGGGATTGAACTCAGGGGCACTCGACCACTGGGCCACATCCCCAGCCCTTTTTTGTATTTTATTAGAGACAGGGTCTCACTGAGTTGCTTAGGCTGGCTTTGAACTTGCGATCCTCCTGCCTCAGCCTCCCAAGTGCTGGGATTACAGGCGTGTGCCACTGCGCCCGGCTTTTATGTGTTGTTTTAAAAGACACCTTATGTAATATGTATTGAATGATTAACATTAAATCTACAGCCACTCACACTATAATTCATGCCCGAAGGAAGCTTGTGTAACACATACTTCTACATAAGGCACATCACAATCTGCTTGTGCTTAGGAACCCCAGACAGCACTTCTGCACTACATTTTTGGAGGTCATTTTAAATGGTATAATACCAAGAAAAAGCACAGAATTGTAAAGAATGTCACACCAAATATATGGAAAACAGGACTTTGCTATTAGTATGAAAGCTGAAACAAGAGGGCAGAGCATCGCCTTGTTCAACCTCAGTTGGGAACACGCACATCCAGTGACTTAAATTTTTCCCCTTGCTTCATATGTGGTCACAAAGCATTGATTACAGAGATCCAAATACATTTTAGCTAGTAGGAGAATCTGCATGTATGGAATCTTCAGATAGTAAGAACTGATTGTATTGTCGAAACAGGTACCTAGAATGGCACCGTCCAAAATTCTGGCACATCTTTTTTCAGAATATTTCCTATATTTGTGGGAGACACTTACATGGTAAGCAAGGGATGCAGTTCTGATTCATTACATTGTCCAAAGCTTCATAAATCAAGACAGATTTCCCCATGAATAGTTCAGGGGTGAATTGACATCTACAGTAATTAGCAATGGGGATGACCTTGACATTAAATTGTCAGCATTTTTTCCATGTTCCCCATTATCCATGCTGGGATTTTCGACAATTTTTGTGATGTTAAAGGTGTTGAAAATCTATTCACCAAGAACTTGTTAAAAGTAGTAAGACAGATTTTATTGAACATTATTGCAGCAGGGGAGAGGCTGAACTCAACTTTCAATACAATAGCCAAAGGGTCAGTGGATGGAAAATTAGTAAGAGGAACTGGTTAGTCTCAGGGTGGGGAGGAAGCAGAACTTGATTAGATGCTAAGGGTGGAAGTAGATGAACTTGATTGGACATATGGGATGGGGCCTTGTTACCAAACTGGCTTATCAGGATTTCTTGCTAAAACTAGTGTTAGCAAACTAGAGAAAGACAAACAAGAAGAGGAATTGGGGAGGCTGATTGAAGTGTGATCAAAGACTGAGTCTGTGTCCAAGGTGAACCTGCTGGAAGATGCTTTTTCTTCTCTCAGCAATCTTTCTAAGCATCCTTCTTTAGAATGTTCTCTGATAAGTGAACAATGTATAGCAGTTTGTAGGTTACTTCAAGGCCTGTGATTAGATCCAATCTCATTTTAAAGTTATTATTTGGGTGCACGTTTATCAGTGAGTGTCTGAGAGGCAGTGACTGGGACTTAAGACTCTAAATTATAGCAACAGCTAATACCAAACTAACAGCATGAGAAAAACCACAGCGACGGTTTGAAGTTACACTGCATCTTTGAACTTCATAAACTAAGGGCTGTGGAGGGTTCCACTCTTCAGCTAAAATATCACAGCCATATGGTAAAGCTTCTGGTTCACAATTCCTGGTGTCTTGTAGCTTTCAAAATTAATTTTTTATTTGAAGTGACTCAGCTTATTTTCAAAGTTTGGACATAGTGAAGCTGTTTTCACCTCAAGTGAAAGAGACGTGAAAGTGAGATTCTTTGAATTCAACCAACATGTCTCACACCAAAATTCTTTTTGCAAGTTTAGGCACTCACTATGTTATTACTAAGTCCCTTTTCCATGGTGATACCATCTTTTCTGTCATGTGATTTCTAATGATATTCACAATGTGTGCCTCTATTGCTGAACATTCGGATTATTTTCACTTATATTAGTGGGAAGAGTACATGGATCCCACAGGCCAACTCTTCAGGATCCAGAGCGCAAGAACTCAGAGTCATATCCTGACTCTTACATTTATTAGATGTGAAAAGGCCAGACATGGTGATATTTGTGTAATTTCAGCTACTGGGGAGGCTAAGAAAGGGGGAATCACAAGTTGGAGGCCAGCATGAGTAATTTAGGGAGAAACTGTCTCAAAAAATAAAATTGACTGGGGATGTAGCTGAGTTGCAAAAACACCCCTGGATTCAATCCCCATTACAAAAAGAAAAAGACATGGAAAGAGTGAGTGTGTGGGTCTCAGGGGCTGACTTGCCAGGATCTAGAGATGACAGACTCAACAATCAGACCCTGACTCATATTTATCCTGTGTAAATTTCTAACATGTTAAATCTTATTTTCCTTAACTGAAAACATAAATCAAGGTAACAGTAGTACTATCTTGAAGAATTTCTGTGATAATTAGAGTAAGTAGTTGGAAAAAGTTTAGAATAGTGGTATAAAATAATCTCACAATAAATATCAGTTATAGTAGTCCCCACTTTTCTTCAATTTCAGTTTCCAAAGTTTCAGTTACTCCTGGTCAACCCTGATCCAAAAATATTAAATGGAAAATTGCAGACATAAATAGTTAGTTAGTTTCAAATTGTGTACCATTTTGAGTAGCATTATGAAAGCTTGCATTTTGTTCCATCTCCTTCAGGACAGGAAACATCCCTTTGTCAAGCATGCTCACACTGTATAGGCTACCTGCCCGTTAGTTACTTGGTGGCTGTCTTGGTTTTTAGATCAATTGTCATGATATCCTAGTGTTTGTGTTTAAATAACCCCTATTTTATTTAATACAGTAATTGTTCTATTTTATTCATTTGTTATTGTTAATCTCTTACTATGTCTAATTAATAAGTTAAATCTTATCATAGATAGGTATGTGTGTATAGGGGAAAAACATTGTATACATGTATTTCAGTACTATTCTTGGTTTCAAGCATTCACTGAGTGTCTTAGAATATATCACCTTGAGAAAAAGGAGGGATTACTGCATTAGTATTTCTTTATAACATTAAAAAATCACTATCAATTAGAGAAATGAGAATCAAAACTATTCTAAGATTTCATCTAACTCCAGTTGGAATGGCAATTATCAAGAATACAAGCAACAGTAAGTGTTGGCGAGAATGTAGGGGAAAAGGTACATGCTTACATTGCTGGTGAGACTGCAAATTGATGCAACCATTATGGAAAGCAGTATGGAGATTCCTCAGAAAACTTGGAATGTAACCACCATTTGATCCAGTTATCCCACTCCTTGGTTTATACCCAAAGGACTTAAAATCAGCATACTTCAGCAATGCAGCCACATCAATGTTTATAGCAGCTCGATTCAGAATAGCCAAATTGTGGAACAAACCTAGGTGTCCTTCAACAGATGAATGGATAAAGAAAATGTGGCATATATACACAATGGAATATTACTCAGGCTTAAATAAGAATTAAATTATGACATTTGAAGGTACATGGATGGATCTGGAGAATATCATCCTAATTAAAATAAGCCAATCACAAAAAGCCAAAGGCCTAATTTTTTCTCTGATATGCGGATGCTAATTCACAATGGGGTAGGGGTGCTAGGGAAGAATAGAGGTACTTTGGATTAGGCAGTGGGAGTGAAGGGAGGGGAGGGGGTATGGAGGTAGGAAGGATAGTGGAATAAATCTGACATTATTACCTTAGGTGCACATATGACTACACAACCAGTGTGATTCCACATCATGTACAACCAGAAGAATGAGAAGTTATATTCCATTTATGTGTGAAGTGTCAAAATGCATTCTACTATCATGTACAACTATTTAGAATTAATTTTTTTAAAAAAACCCTCTTATTTCCATCTTTGCATATTTGTTTTGCATCAAAAATTCCTAAAGAAGAGAACATTTATCTTATAATTTCTTTAAAATAGATTTTTCTAAATATAAATATTTTTAGTGTTTTAAAATTATATTTAAAATTTCTACCTGGAACATTGTTTCACCAAATTTTACTCTTAATAGGGAGACTATAAGAATGCTCATTTTGCCATATCTTTTACAATCCTATAAGTTTTACTTTGACTAATGAGATTAAAGAGTTGCCTCATGTTTCTTTGCCATTTTTATGTATACTTTTATGAATTACTTGTTCAGTATGTGCTTTTTTTTTACTAGCTATTTCTTATTTAATTGTAAGAGTCCTAATACATTAACACTGCCACCCACTCTTACATCTCTAACATATATTTTATATTTTCTTCATTTTTTGGTCTTAATTTTGGTTATGATTTTTCTTCCAATTTAAAAGAATTTTAATTTCAATGTGGCAAAATCTTACAATCTTTTCTTTATGGTTTGGACTGTGTATATGACCATGAGAAATGCCTTTTAAAATGTGTATTCTAACAGTTTCTATTTACCCTACTGAAAGGAAGCACATGAAATTCAACAGGCTAAAGACTCCGAATGAGATGTGTGAAATTAAGAAAGATGCTTGGCTTCTCAGAGATTGTTGCCTCTTTCTAATTGCAATGGAATAGTAACATAGCCCAAAATGAAAGGCCTTAGGAAATAAACAAACAAACACATACCAATTTTCCATCAAAAGAAATATTTCCAGTCAAATTGTAAGATAGAACCTGGTTATTCTTTTTAAATCATTCTCTGTCGTTTATGCACAGATTATTTTCCACCAAGACCTTTTCAGAAGGCTCTTAGTGCAAAGCCACAGAGAGTCTTATGATCATTCTGGAGCTGTTTGATATTTCATGCCCCCAAGCTTGGCAAATATTAGCTGGAAGATGTAGACTATGATAACAGTGGTGGCTTATGCCTCTCCGGGCCCTTGAAAGAGCTTCTGTTGACATAATCTGATGTGTGTCTGCAGCAGCTGCACTCCACACTATTTTACATGCAGCCCCTGTTGTGTGCTGTGCATGCACAGTGAGCCAGTTACTTGCCTAGATTTCTGGCTCAGTACTTTATTTCAGTGATAGTCAGAGTCCAGCTCCAACACCATGTGCTTCAGGAAGATATGAACTCCCTCAGATCTCTTGATCAACCTTTAATCATGAATATATATATTATTGTATAATATGAGGATAAAAGCCTCTTGAGAAATTAAAGTCTACAATAATTAGTGAAGAACAAATGACAAAGAGTCAGAAAGGATAGTTTTAAGGATGGAACCCCTGATAGGTCCAGTCCACACAGAAGCTGGAGCTAGACAATTAGAAAATGGCTCCAGTGGTTTATTTAAGGGGATACACCAAAGAATATATATATTCATTCCACAGATATCATTTGCTAACTGTGGGATTCTCCAAGCTGGGTCCTCAGCTCACGTATTTTTACATTCTCAGGGTCAATCACAGGCTATGGGCCACAGGAAGCACTGTGGAGGTTTGCTGAATGATATACTATATTTAACCCTACTTTCTAACTTTAAGACACCACACATCAGCAGCCCATCACATCTCTGCCTTAAGAGTCTCAGAGAAAATAATGACTTCGGAACAGCAGTCCTCTCCCACCATGGAATTCTGACCCATTTCTACTATCCCATGCCTCTGACCTCAACTCTCTGGCACTGGAATTTCATTCCTTAGACTCCTCTGCCACAGCCACTTGCCCAGAACACGACCCAGCCCCCTGGATGATGTTAGTACAGACCATGGAGGTGAAGTGGGAATTCTACCTCATGGGACCTACTGTTGTGGTGTGTGTGTGTGGGGGGGGGGGATTAAAACCTGAAGCTCACAGGACCAACCAAGCCCCACTGCCATGTATGTGAGCCAGTCACTTCCCTGCGTGCGGAGGGGTAGGACAGCCACAAAGTGCTTTGTATCTGTCCATGGTCCTGCCTATTATTTCACACAGGGCAGTTTACTTTAAACCTTGTGAACCTGGAGATTTGTTTAACCTCTCTAGACTTTCATTTCCTATCTTAATGAAAAGAATAGTGCTAACATTTTTATGCTATTTTCCAGGAAACAAAATGAACCATAAGGACTGGGATTGTAGCTCAGTGGTAGAATGCTCACCTAACATGTGTGCGGCCCGGGTTCGATCCTCAGCACCACATAAAAATAAATGCATTGTGTACAACTAAGGCAAGTAAATAAATATTTTAAAAAATGAACCATAATTTATGTTTCGGAAACACTGATCCCCCTGGAACTGGGAGGTTCTCTCCTCTCTCTCTCTCTCTCTCTCTCTCTCTCTCTCTCTCTCTCTCTCTCCTCTCCCCCCTATCCCCACCCCTTGAGCATATATGTATAAATCTAATTTGGCTGCTTTTCCCCTGAATCAACTGGTTTCTTGATAAACATGTTCTTTGTGCATTCAAAGAGCATAAATAAATACAATGGGAGAAATTTTCCCACCAAGACCATGAAGAAGTTTCTAGCTATATGAGATTTCAAATTATAAGAATGACTCTGATATCTTGCTTCAAAAAAAAAATTCCTCAAATCCTCTAAGTTACTTTTAACTCTTAATACACTTATTAAACATGTTATTATTAGGTGAGCATTTTTGCCAGGAACTACAAAGGCAATGAATAATCAAGTCAGTTCACAAGAGTAAAGTGGGGTACTCCATAAGTGTCAGGCAGACCTGAGGTCAAGGAGCACCTCAAGCTTCAGTTACTGTTTGCCCTTCAGCCTCCAACCTTTCTAGGGCTTTCTGACAGCCTCTGCAAAGATGAGCAGGCATGAAAATACCTTCCAAGGAGCACTGCTGGGATGAGTGCATGAAGCAGTGTGTTAGGTGCCCAGGCATAGCCCATGTTCAGTAAAAACTTTTACTAGCAACAGGGGAAATGCTGTGTGTGGGAAGAGACAATATAGGGAAATACTCTGCACTTCCTGCTCAATTTTCCTGCAACCAGAAACAGCTCTGAACATCTTATTTATTTTTTAAAGTAAAAACCCAAACCTGTGGAAAGCCATCCATGAAATGCATGAGGACCTTATCTCAGCATCGCAGCCAGGGAGGGAATAGGTATGGCACTGGGAACTTCTTGTGGCTCTCCTGTGGAGACAGACTGCCCGATGCACGTGACCACCCTCCCACCCCACCCCTCTCACCTCACTCTGCTAGAAAGGAGGGTGCCCCATAGCACCGGAGATGGGGTGACCTGCTGTAGCTGCACAGTCTGAGATGGGTGTGACCTGCCAAGATGCCAATTAACCTGCTGACTGTAAGACATTCCAAAGCAAGTCGCCACCCATGAAACCTTACCCCTGCCTTTGGTGTATCCCCTTAACTAAACCACGGAAGCCATTTTCTAATTGTCTAGCTCCAGCTCCTGTGTGGACTGGACCTATCAGGGGTTCCATCTTTAAAACTATCCTTTCTGACTCTTTGTCATTTGTTCTTCACTAATTGTTGTAGACTTTAATTTCTCAAGAGGCTTTTATCCTCATATTATACAATAATTCTATTTTTGTGCAAATAGATATCCACACAAAGTATTTAAGTGATAACAATGAGTGGTTTATTTTGTTATTTTTTCTGGTTTTGAATTCTAACACTTATGAATTTATGAATAAATGTATCAATTTTATAATTATCAATAAAAAGTATTTTTAAAGTAACTAAGAAAAAACAAAAAAGAGGCTTTTATCCCTCCAAGCAGGCAAGAATTCCCTGGCAAGGTGTTGGCCACCCCATGATATTTTGGCGCCCAGAACATGCACTGCTTGAGAGGAATTTCAAGACCAGGAAAATTTTCCTGCAAACCAGAAACATCTCTGAACATCTTAATTTTTTTTTTTTTTTTTTTAAGTAAAAACCCAAACCAAACAGAAATCATTAACTGATGAAAAGTACCCTGCTTTCTGACTTTAGATGATTTTTCAGCTCCTTCCTTTTTCTTCTAGGAAACATTACTTCATGTGCAATTCTCTTCCCTGTCTCACAAACTCATCTGTTTACAAAGTAGAAATCCCACTGTTCTGAAACCACTGCTTTTTTTTTTTTTTTCTTTTCTTTCTTTCTTTTTTTTTTTTTTTTTTTTTTTTTTTTTTCTGGAGATTCAGTGCTGTTTAGTCAGATTATTTAATGAGATAAGTGTCAGGGTGGGAGTGGAGTATAGCTCAGGGGTACAAAGCTTGCCTAGCATGTGCCAGGCCCTCGGTTCCATCCGCACTACCAAATAGCACCCCAAATCAAGGTTGGGGAACTGGGGCAAGAGTTTAGCTCTCAGGTCTTGTCCCACATCCAAATGTAATCTCACTGAAAACTTCTGTCACTCAGGTCCTGTGTACATTGATCTTTAACAACTGCAGAAGGAAGTCAGTAGGTGGGAAAAGAGGGTTGATATCACAGCAACAGAAAGATAAAATGTCCTGGGAGGTGGCTATGGCTGTGGCTGTGGGCGGAGAGAGGACTCTGGGGATCCAGAGTTCTCAGTTTGGGTCTTATCTGCACTGCTTATCAGCTGGTTACCTCTGGTGACCCGTGAAACTTATTAACCTCTCTGAGCCTCAGTGCCCCACTCCCCAGTCCCAGACTAGAAGGCATTGCTCCTAGAGCCAGGGCACAGGCCACTGGTGCAGAGCTGCCACCTTGTCGGGCAGCAGCAAAATGGTCCCAGAAATCAGGGGTGCTGGAACCTGGGAGACAATCTGGGAGGGTCAGGAGGGCAGAGACAGAACCATATCTATAGGCAGAGACCTGAGAGGAGAAGATGGTTTTACTTTGTTAATGCTGTGTTCCGTAGGCACTATCACTTTCCTCGTTTTACAGGGGAGGAATCTGAAATCCAGAGATGTGATGCTGATTGGTATCAAAGACAAGGCAGAACTCAAGGTTTCCTTTGTCCTTTATGCCAAATTTCCTCTATTATAATTTAAAAAAATTAAGCCCATGTACATCATACCACATACACACATATACTCACTCACACTTATCACTTTCTTGTTCTCATACAATTGCTTTGATATAAATCGAAGAGTTCTTTAAATAAGCACTCTCACTGACCTAGAAATTAGTTACCATTTATATGAACTTAGATGTGCCAACCACTATGTTAAGGTCTTTGCATGTATTCTCATATTTAATCTTCACAATTAAATGACTCTTCCAGACTCTTCTTATCCCCTTGAACAGATGGTAAGTCTGAGGCACAGAATGGTTAAGCAACTAGACCAAGACCCCACAGCTGGCAAGATCAGGCCACAGCTGAACTGGGGGAGTCTGGTTTCTGGAGGCACTCACTCAAGTGAAGGCTCTGGACTCAAACTCAGAGTGCATGCCTAACAGGTTTGGCAAATGCCTGTGTGTTGATAAACCCTGCAGAAAGACAGTCCTAAAGCAACTTCAGGATTAGAGGTTTTAAAAACCCAGCTTCTCCCAGAGCCTAATTACTAATGAATTTCTAGGGGGCACAGCAGGGGGGATCTGTGGCTAAGGGATTGGCTAAGGCATCATGATCATTGTAAATGGAAAAACATAAAGGGGTGGGCTTGGACAGCTCTTTGCTGGAGTTGTGACCATAGCCAAGCCCATTGAGCTCTCTGATCTCCTCCTTTAGTCCATTCAAGCTGCTATACAAAGTACCACAGACTGGGTGGCTTATAAACCACAAATAGTCATTTTGCAAATTCGGGGTGGGGGGGGGGGTCTAAGATTATAGCAGGTCTTGTGAGGTCCCCTCCCAAGATTATGAGCAGGTTCATTGTGAGGGTCAGGACTACCCTCCCAAGGGGTGTTAATCTCATCTACCTCTCATCACATCCCAAGGTCACTTCATTGTCACATTGTGAATTATGACCTCCATATGTGAATTTGGGGGGAACACAAACATTCAGTCCTTTGAACCCCCATTTCCAATCTGTAAAATGCCCATATTACCAAGTACCACAAAGACTTGTGATGAGAATACAGGATAGTTGACTGACACGGCAGACGCTCAAAGAGCGTCATTTCATTCTCATACTGCAGGCCACTTCAGAGAGAGAGCACTCACCATCTCAAACGAGTTCACCATCTAGAGACGAAATCCCACAAGGATCTCAGCACTGGGTTCTACCTCTCCCACACAGAAAGCCTCCTTGTCTCTGTTCAACATTGTCTGGGTTAGAGAGCCTCCCTGCATTCATCAGAGGGAGCTGTACTTTACAATATTGTACTTTTCAGTATCACAGTTCTATAAGACAGCCTTCTTCCTCTTCACAGCCATGGGGAATAGAAAGAGCAGTAGATTTGGGTTAAGAGGAAATCCCTCTTGAGTCCAGCTCTGCTATAGGAGTCTGTGTTGCTGCGGGCCAATGTCTTGCCCTCTCTGAGCCTCAGTTTCCTCATTTGTAAAGCAAAACAGGACAAAAAGATGACGCAGGCAGAAAGGACTTTGAACTTCAAATCCGTGTCTAGCGTTTGTTATTGTTGATGTTATGAAAGCAAGGTGGGAGCCTGTACCCCTGAACTGGTCAGATGATTTCACTGTGATAGGAACAGCCATGGAAGCACAAGACAAAAGGGAGAAAATCACCACAATCCACAAAGCTCAAAATCCGTGGGAAGATCAATAAATGGGCTAAGGAATTGAAAAGACACTTCTCAGAAGAAGATATACAATTAATCAACAAATACATTAAAAAATGCTCAACATCGCTGGCAATTAGAGAAATGCAAATCAAAACTACTCTAAGATTTCATTTCACTCCAGTCAGAATGGCAACTATTAAGAACACAAACAACAAAAAATGTTGGAGAGGATGTGGGGAAAAAGGCACACTCATACATTGCTGGTGGGACTGCAAAATGGTGCAACCATTATGGAAAGTAGTATGGAGATTTCTTGGAAAACTGGGAATGGAACCACCCTATGACCCAGCCATCCCACTCCTGGGTCTATTCCCAAAGGACTTAAAACAGCATATTACAGTGACACAGCCACTTCAATATTTATAGCAGCACAATTCACAATAGCTAGGTTGTGGAACCAACCTAGATGTCCCTCAGTAGATGAGTGGATAAAGAAAATGTGGTATAAATACACAATGGAATTTTACTCAGCAATAAAAGAGAATAAAATAATGGCATTCGCAGGTAAATGGATGAAGGTGGAGAATATAATGCTAAGTGAAGTTAGTCAATCTTAAAAATCCAAATACCGAATGTTTTCTCTGATATAAGGAGGCTGATTCACAGTGGTGTTGGGTTGGGGTACATAGGAGGATTAGAGGAACACTAGAATGGTCAAAGGGGAGGGAAGGGAAGGGAAGGAGCAAGGGGGGTGGAGGGGAAAAAAAGAAAAGGTGGTTGAATAAGATGGATGTCATTATCCTGAATGCATGATTGAAGACTTGAATGGTATGAATATACTTTGTATACAAACAGTGTTATGTAAAAAGATGCTCTATATGTGTATTATGAATTGTAATGCATACTACTATATAAATACAACAACTTTGAATTAAAAAAAATAAAGGATTTAAAAAAAAAAAAAAAAATCCGTGGGAAGGCCTTTCTCCTCTGGGGATTTGACCACTATTTCTTATTCATTCCCTGTTTAACAAATAATGCCCCTTTAGTTATTTTCTTGGTTGACAATTCTCTGTGGCATGGAGCCACACAGAAGTTTATGTGATAATTTTCACATTCACTCTTGTGGGAAAATGCCGCTATTTCTAATCACATCTCTGGAAACATGTGGCAGCCTATGTTGAAGAGATGGCTGGAAAAATCCATAACTTAAGCAAAACAAAAGTAAACAAAGAATGTCTGAGACATTGATTTATTTCAATTGAGTCCCGACCAAAATCAATTCAAATACTTGCAGTGAGAGTATTTGTGGGATTGAGGATCCTTTTTGCACTAGACATTGTCCCCGTGTGCCTGATTACAATGCACATAATTACAGGGACATAGTGTGCCAATTTGCCCTTCTTAGGACTGCTGAGCAGGGATCTCTCAAGGGTGACCAGGACCCCGTCCACACCCCTCGGTCTGTCTGCAGGCACTTACTGTTATGAACAGCACGGCCTGTGTTAAGAACGCTGAGCACCACAGCACCATGATAAAGGTGACACCCACCAAATCTGTCCCTCAGGGATGTTAATTCCCCAGTGTCCTCAAGAGGAGGGGGTTGTGCAGTTCTTTCTGTGAGTTGCCACATTTCTTTCAGGAAAAACCAGGAGGCCACAGAAATGTCACCACAATGGAGGGATTATAAGCATGAATTCTCTGTTAACAGTTTTTCTCATCCATTCAAATGTTAAATTTAAAACTGTAAAAAATTTAAATTCAAAATCATTTGAATCTTATGACTTTCATTCATGTTTGCTATTTTTAAAAGTTTAGATAAGAACTACTATGTCATTTTAATTTTAACATTTCTCCTTGGTTCCCATTTTATTTTAGTGTTATGCCAGGAAATTTTTTTCTTAGACAGAAAGCATTCTCCCACCTTCTTAAACATGTTTGTTTTATGCCTTATTTCCCCCCTCAATTCTTTCCCTATTTCTCTTATGTTTTTGAAGTCACGTTAATAGTCTACAAAAGATCATAGCCATCTGCTTTTCTTATAGGCTTGACATGATTTGAATTATGTTCTAGCTGGTTGCTTCTTTTCATGATATTAATAACATCCTGTGACCATGTCATATATTGGTTTATCATCTATTATAAATACTGGACACCTGGCATTGTGAATCTATTTGGTATGCCTTTGCACTCTCTTTGGGGAGTCTCATTTTTTCTCATGAGCCAGATTAGTAGTAAATATTGACTTCCCAATTCATTGTGACCCTTTGTTATTCCTCGTATTGCACAGTTGCTGGCTCATTATTCGATGTTGCTAAGAAGCCTACATTTGAGGCTCTTCCAAGTCAAATCCCAAGAACACATTTATATTTGCTTGCCAGCTTCTCTTATAAAAAAAAAGAATCAGTTTTGCCTAACCTTCCAGTAAGCACTTGGTATGTATTTTCTCATTTAACACTCAACAAACCAGCAAGCTGAGTATTATTCTTATTACTGTTAGGCCATCAAGTGCACAAGAGGGTGTCATATTCTCACTCACAAGCCAGAGTTATGATAGCTTGAGAGTCACAGATGGATCCCAGACCCCAACAGGGCCTTCCGCCTGGGCTGGGAAGGCAGTATCTGCAACCCAAATGCAGTTCTACAGATCCTGCCCATTCGCCCCGCACAGGAGAACAGGAGAACGTGGCTTCCAGTAAGAAGGATGAGCCCCCACATCTGCCTCCCCACATGGGCTGATCCCAGTGGAAACACACAGAGGCTGAACAAACTCTGCTCTCCTTTGTGGCCCAAGAGAGGTGCCTGTCCTCATCTTCTCTAAAATAAAATGTGTTGAATAGTGTCTGTGTGCAGAGCACTATGCAAGCACTCTGCCTGTTTTCTCTGTTTGAACATCAGCTCTGCAAAGCACCAACATCACCCCCCAGCCCCTTAGAAAAGAGGAAATCTACTCAGGCAAGCAGATGGCTTATCTAAGCCCATGCAGCTCCAAAGTGGTTTTTCACATATGGCTTTGTCCAAACTGGAAGACAAGCCCATTTCCCTCTTGCCTATGGTCCCTCAGCCACCACTCAGAATGCACTGGGACTTCAACATTTCCTAGAAGCCCATGTGCCAATGGATGCTCCCTATTCCTGCAAGGTGTATTTGTGTCCCTGAGTGTCTTCCTTCAGAAATGCTTACAAGCTCTGAGAAAAACATCAAGACCATTCTTCTAAAATGCCTAGGAATCTAATTTCCCCAGAACCTTTCCTCAGACTTCCCACCGGACATAAGTTGAGGTTCCAAGAGCATAGGGTAAAGCCTACAGAATAATTGACATTTCCAAGAAGGGAAAACAAATATCACCAGATCCCCCTGCCATTTCTTCCTATGCATAGAGGTTTAAAAGGAGAGTTTTGTTAATTATTTTACTCACGCCGGCTGTGCGCAGAGGCTTACCCACCCTGTGCCCCGGAGAGAGGAGAGGAGGATGAGGTAGATAGGATTTTATCTCCTTAAAAAAATGCAGCCACCCTCTGTATGCTACTTCATCCTTGTTCTGGGATGCCTGCTGTCCTTGCTTAGGATTTTAAGACCACCAGTTGGAGCGTGGGGTGGCCCTCAACAAAAAGAGTCTCTTTCTCTCTGGCACCCTTGACAACTGCAAAGAGGGTCAGCGGTTACTTTACTTTGATCCTGTTTCAGGTGGGGTAACACTGCTTATGTGAATGAGAAATTATCCATAGGGAGCAGAACTCTGCAAGCCTTTGAGAGAGGAAGATGATTAAGGGGAAAACCCAGGTCACCTGCTTGAATTTCCCTTGGAAACTGGGGTAAGCAAGCTGTGTGGGTCTCAGTGGACCACTCAGCAGCATCTTGTCATTTACTTGCTTCCAATTATTGAGCACCTACTGCATGCCTGACCTTTTATAAAATCAGACCTGATATTTATTTATTTATTTATATTTTACTACAGTCCTGTGGGAAGATGCTAGTAGCTCTCCTTCATCTGCAGAGCATACCCGGTCCGTGAGCCCCACAGCCTCCTCCTTCCCCGCCTCATCCCGCAGCCTCTAGGGCTCTACGTGAACAGGAATCAGCCTGGAAATCAATTTCCACTCACTTGGTTATGTTGCTATCGTGGCTCAAACAACATGGGCTAAAAAAAAAAAAAATTAAACAAAAAAATAAAACCATTCAAAGTTTCAGATTCTTTGCTGTACTTGTTGCTTAGAGAAGACTCAAAAGAATTAGGCTGACCTAGGTTGGTACCTAATTTCTTAAAAAGTTCCCTCAGCACCCCCACCACCTGCACACACTAGATGCTCAGCTGTCCCCTCTGGCTGTCCTAGCCTTCCTTCTGAAGGAGAGGGAGTCAGACAGCCAGAGTCAACTGCAAAGCACCCACCCCGACCCCCAGGTTTGCAGGCTTCCGGGATGTGGATGCTAAGGTCTGGCCCTGAGCCATGAGGACAAAGAACCGTACTCACAGGCAGCCGGGAGTTGCTTCTCTCTCTCCGCTCTCTCTCCCTTCTCCTTGGTGACAGTTAAAAGGCACAGAGGATGCGATTGCCATTTATGTAGACAAAGTGTCCGCCTCCCTGAAGCCAATCAGCGCAGCTTGCTCTGCATTATTTACCCAGAGCATCTCCCACTCTCCCAGCACCTCCTGCCCCCCACAGGATGTGAGAGTCTTCCAGGAGCTTGGCAGGATGAAGTGGAACAGCGCAGTCTGTGGGGCCCATGGAAGTGGCCAGGGAAATATTGAGCCCCGTGTTCCTGGTCCCCATATGGGAGTCAGGGCCAGCACTCCCGGGCACTCTTCTGGCTACTCAGAAACCACAGGCTCCATTCCATGAGTGAATAAATAAATGGTCGGCATGGGGTCTGCTCCTTCTGTGGAGGACTGCTGTGACTCTCCTTATGCAAGAGGAGGAGAGACACAGGGTGCCAAGCTGTTTCCTGGATCAGAAAGTGAAGCCTGGAGCAGATTAGGATTTGAATCCAGGAGCATCTCCCTCCAATCCCTGTTCTGTGACCCTTCAGCCTGCTGATGTTCAAACAGAACTTATCTCTCCTCTGCCTGTGGGCTGTAATGGGAAGAAGACTTCAGGCTGACAGTGAAATTTGAGGGGCTGGATTTAGTTGCTCTTTAATGTGCACACAATCCTGGGAGCCTAGCAAAGGGTCTGGGTTGTGCAGATGAGGAAGGGTGGAGAATAGGAGTCAAGTCAGAAAAGCAGCAGCATGCAGGTTCCTCTGTCCCTGACCACATACATGCATGCACAGACATACACACACACTCACACATGCATGCACACACGTATGTATACACACATTTGCTACACATGTGCACTATAGCACATATGAATACACTTGAACACACACGTGTACACACACAGGCACAACACATATACATTTTTTAGGGCCACACACACACATATACATGTTCAGGGCTATGGCACAGTCCTGAGTCATGACTTCCACAAGGAGAGCTGTCCACCTCCAGCTTTAAGCGGCATCTCTGCACAGGAGTAGGAGCCAGGATGCAGCCAGAACCTTCCAGGGCATCAGGACTCACAAGGTGGCAGGGCTGCAGTGCAAGGAGCAGGGGATGGCTGAGGATGACTGAGAGGACCTGGCCTTAGGGGTGGGCAGCAGCCACAGGGAGCAGGGAGGCATAAGGGGATTAGGCTGTTCTGCACAGATGGGAGTTCCTGAGCGTCCCAGGCGCCACCATCAGGGTGAGCTGAGAACAGGAAGGACGACGGCTCAAGCTCCTATATGGATGGAGCTCAGCCCTGACCACGGAGGAGAGGCAGGACTGGAGCTCTGCAGGAAGAGACAGTATCAAGCTGGACAGACAGTCTCCTAAGCTAACACCTCCCTGTCCTGAGGTGCAAGGCAGCCCAGGCTGGACCTTGCTCAGGTACCTGTGAGTGCAGTGGGGAGCTGGGAGTGCAGGGTTGACCAGGAGCTTGGGGGACTCCATCAAGCTGAGTGTGTGCACACAGGAGTCCAGCAGGTCCAGTTATTGTTGAAGAGCACATGGCTCCACCCAGAACAGGGCACCAAACAGCACTGGCTACACACAAAAGCCCAGGGTATGGTGAGGAGTTGGGTACAAAACCCCAGACCCTGGGGGCAATGCTGTGAGTGGAAACTTCCATTCATAAAGAGTCACCATAATAATGCCTTGCATTTTAATTAGCATAAGATATATTCCATGTTTGTATAATTATGTCAAAGTGGATTCTACTGTTATGCATAACTAAAAAGAATCAATAAAATAATAAAAATATTGTGGGGCTGGGGTTGTGGCTCAGCGGTAGAGCGCTTGCCTAGCATGTGCGTGGCCCTGGGTTTGATCCTCAGCACCATGTAAAAATAAAAATAAAATAAAATAAAATAAAGGTATTGTGTCCAACTACAACTAAAAAATAATTTTAAAAAATAATAGAAATATTGTGATAAGTAAAAAGCAGTTTCTGTTATAGGCATTTTTACATAGGACCATTCAATCCCTCACAACTACTTTATGAAGTAGCTGTTATCATCAGCCCTATTTTACAGATGAAGAAACAGAGGTCCAGAGAGGTTAGAAAATGTATTGAAGGTCACACAGCTCAGAGTTTCCCTGCAGGGCATTTCATATCTCACCACAGGGCCAGCTTGCATGGGCATGGCTGGGTCTGCCTACTGTGCTGCATTACAGAAAGAAGTGGCTTGTGAAAGAATAAGCTGAGAGAGAAATCTACAGCTGCCAACTGACTGTGCTGCAAGGTGTGTGAAAGGGGGTGTGTTCTCACTGGAGGGAGGTGCTCTCTCATTGTGGTTTTGGTTTGTATTCCTGATGATTCATGATGTTGAGAAATTTCTTCATAAACCTTTTGACGAGTTGTACCTTTGTTTGCTTGTTTTTTTTTTTAATTTTTATTTTTCAGAAGTGTCTGTTTAGGTCCATTGTCTTTTTTTTTTTTTAAATTGGGTTACTCGTTTTTGGCTACTGAGGTTTTGAGTCTCTTACAGGTTCTGGATATTTACCCCTTGTACAGTTTGCAGATATCTTTCCCATGCTGAAGGCTGTCTCTTCACTACCATGTGATTACACTCATGAAGGATATAAAAAGTGGATTTCATAGAATCTGAGAGCAGAATGGTGGTTGCTAGAGTCTGGGGAGGATCCCAAGGAGGGATGGATGAGGAGAGAGGTTGATCAGGGTAGTCTAAGATATAGTTAGACAGAAGCAAGAAGTTCTGGTGTGCTACTGCACAGGAAGGTGACTACGGAAAAGGTTATCGCACTGTGTATCTCCAAAATCCTAGAAGAATGGATATTGAATGTTTTTTATTATAAAAAAATGATAAATGCTGGAGGAGGCAGTTATGTTCAACCTGCACAATGTATACCTGTATCAAAACATCACATGGTACCCTTACTGGGTAAAATTTTTATTTTTTAATTTCTCATGAGTTAACAAAATAAAATAAGAGGCTGGGGAGGAGACCCATGATGCCCAGGGAGCCCTGGGACTATGCGTGGATGCCTGGAGGGAAAGCAAAGCCAGGGAGAGGTTTGGAGCAGAAAGCAGACAAGTCTCAGGTCCGAGTTTAAAAATCACAGCAGCTGTTGCTTGGAGAGTAAACTGGAGGTTTGGGCAGAAGTGTGAGAATCGATAGATCTGAGATTTACTTAGGAGGTAGAAAAGAAGCTGTAAGCTGGTATGCAGAAAGTACAGAGAAAGCACAGCGGCTCCAGGTTCTGCCTTCTCCACCTATGAGGAGTAACTCTGGGCTTCACCCATCCACAGTGATAATGACAAGGTAGAGTTTACATCAGAAATGTAACAGTAGGAATGAGTCTATTTAACAAAAGATGTGCAAGGCTTGTATATCTTAAAAAATGGAAATAAGTGCCCACCCCTGGATAGGAACATGATTATAAATATTTCTGTTTTCCTCAAATTGATGAGCAGATTCAGTGTCATTATAATCAAAATCTCAACATGGGTCTTTGAATCTGAAATATGAATGGAAAAGCAAAAGCTGAAGGAAGGCCAGTGCATATCTGAGAAAGAAAAATATGATGGGGATATTGTTCTGCAGTCATGAATATAATGATGCCATAAAGAACGTAGCGTGTTGGATGTAGAGATATACACATGGTCAATTAAACAGAGTAGACAGCCCAGAGAAAATCCCTCCAAATATGGAAAATTGACAAACATGGCATTGCAGGTCAATCAGGAAAAAATGAACTATTAATTGTGCTGGTACAACAGGCTATTCACTTGGAATCCTGGTGGTTTAATCCTGATTGTGAAGGGTAAACTTTTCAAGCCAACAGAAGAAGAGGATTTCTTAAATGATTCATTTCTTCAGCTAACCACAAAATATCAACAAATTTGACTATATTAATAAGAATAGCTGTTCTTCAAACTATAGAAACTAGAGAAAGACCTTTAAAAGATATACGGATAAATATGGGACAGGATGTATGATATAAAAAGACCTTATCAATAAGCAAAAGACAACTCCATAGAAATACAAGCATTTGTCAGAAACACAAACAGAATTTCTCATCAATATTGAAAATAACTTTCGATTGGTAATCAAAGAAAGGATTTCCTTTCCCCCAGGAAATTGCCAAAAAGAAACAGTTTATTGCTAATATACAGAATTGCAATTGAATTGTGTATATTGACCCTTGTCCTGTACCTAACTATATTCTCTTAAGTGTTTTAATAACTTGTCTTTTAATTCAGGTTGATCTCCATGTAAACAATTGTTTCTTTCTAGTCCATTTGCCTTTGATTTATTTCCTGGCCTTACTGTGCTACTGCTGTGCTAATATCATAGCCCCAGGCCACATGTGGCTGTTGAGCTCTTGAAATACAGCTAGTGCTATGGAGAAATGAATGCTTCATTTATTTTTATTTGATTAATTTTCAGTCTAAAAACTAAAGTAGTGTTTAAAAATTCCCCATTGTGCATAATTTTACTATAGGACTACACTTTGCTTAAATTGTTGGGTTAGATAAGATCAATTTCATACTGTTGTAATACAAATATATGTTTTACTTTTTAAAAATGTGGCTACTAGAAAATTTCCCTGCTCAGGACATGGTTGATTAGAAGCAGTGGTAGCAAACATTCTATCAGATTGGCTAAAAAAGGAGTGCTTCTAATATCTCACTATTAATTATAGTATTTGAAATTCTTTACTATGTTTTCTCTTATTCTTATTTTTACAATCAATAGATGTGTAATTTTTATGAAATTCATTTCTATACCAAAAGAGAAAGGTCACACGGCATTCCTCATATAGATTGTTAATGTAATGAGTGACTGCTACAGTTCAGATCTAGAATGTTCCACAAAGGCGTATGTGTTGAAAGGTCAATCCCTAGCCCAGTGTACTGTGGGAAGGGGGTGGAAATTTCAAGGGTGGGGGCCTAATGAAAGTTAGGTCATTGGGCATGCGCCCTTGAAAGAAATATGGGGACTCCAGCACTTTCCTTTTCCTTTCTTTAGCACCTGGCTATGAGGTGAATGAGTTTCCCACTGCCATAAATTCCTGGCATGACATTCTGCTTCACCACAAAACTCATGAACTGAAACCTCCAAAACTGTGAGCCTAAATAAACCTCTCCTTTTACTTTGTAATGTTGATTATCTCAATTATTTTGTCTTAGTAACAGAAAACTATTACAATAGCATTAATAAATTTTCTCATTTTCAAGTATATTTTTACTCTTAGTTTGAAACTTTGATACACTACCATTTTGTGTAGAACTTTTGCATCTATTTCATAAGTAAAATTGTAGCTAGGCATGGTGGTGCATGCCTGTAATCCCAGTGGCTTGGGAGGCTGAGGAAGGAGGATTTCGAGTTCAAAGCCAGCCTCAACCCTGTCTCTAAATAAAATACAAAATAGGGCTGGTAATGTGGCTCAGTGGTCCAGTGTCCCTGAATTCAATCCCAGGTATCCCGCTGCCTGCCCTCCCACCCCAAATTGTATTTTGCCTTCCTAAAATCAACTTGCTCTAATTTAAGTGTCAAATTACATGTTCTTATAGACTAATCCAAGGACAATTCCCGCCCCCCACCCCTTGATTCCCCAAACAATAATTTTTAAATTTGGAGTTGTACAATCCTTAAAAGAGCTTTAGAAATCACACACAAAACAATTTGGGCTGTTTCTCTCTTAATGAGGGAATGTTTTAAAGGAATCTATTTATTTAATTATTAAAGGACTATTCTGAATTTTTATTTCTCCTCAAGTCCAATTTGATGTTATTTTGTCAATTTTTAAAAATTTAATGACAATGTTTTTAAAAATGATATTACCTTTTTGCTTCACTGGATCTATAATTATATTCTTTTTTCATTACAATGGTATTGTTTATTTTTCTCTATTTTTGTCTGTAGTTACTCTTGCCAGAACAGGGTCTATTTTATTAGTGTTAGGTTTTTTAAAAAATTGGCTTTGTTGATCCTCTCTGTTTCACCTTTATTTTTCTTTTCTTTGTCTTTTTCCTCATAATATTTACTATTGTCTGCATTCACTAATTTTTTTGGTTTATTCTGCTGTTCTTTTTCTAACATCTTTGGTTGGTAGATTGTCTCATTAGTTTTTGGACTTTTAAACTTTCTAATATAAGCATTAACAACTATATACTTTCCTCTGTGCATTGCTTTCAATACACAACTCAAAAGTTTATTTTGTAGCATTTTCATTATCATTTATAAGTAGTATATATTTGTAAGTAGTATATATTATATTTATAAGTAGTATATATTACAGTTTTTTTCTTTGGTGCATGAGTTATTCAGTAGCATTTCAAAAAAGGTCCAGATACACACACACACAGCAAGAGCAGCATTTGTTTAACTTTTTATTTAGCTTTTTAGTCCTAATTTATTTAATTAAATTGTGATCAGAGAACATGCTTGTGTGATGAGAGTTCTCTGATAGATGATGAGACTTGCAATGTGGACTAATAGTGCCTCTGCTTTTGTGAGCCTTTCAGGTGCACTTGAGAAAAAACTGTATTTTCTAATTATTAGGGATAGGGTCTCATATATGTCCAATACACCAGGATTGTTACTTGTGTTGTTGACATTTTCTGAACTTTTATTAATATTCTGTGTGTTTGATCTGTCATCCAATTTTACTACATGGTCAGCCTCGGCATCTGTGGATTCAGTGAAACACGGATCAAAAATACTTAAAAAATGTTTATCTAGCACGTACAGACTATTTTTCTTGTCAATATCCCTGAATAATATAGCATAACACCTATTTATGTAGTATTTACATTGCAGTGAATAACTGTAACTAATAAAATGTAACTAATTTAGAGATGATTTAAAATACATGGTAAGATAGCATGGGTTATATGCAAATATTCTGCCACTTAATATTAGGCACTTGCACATCAAGATTTTGTTATCCACTGGGGTCCTGGAACCCATCTTCCAAGGATACAGAGGACAATTATAATTGGTAAAGATGTATCGAGATTTCCCACTATCATAATGTATTTGTTGTTTTCTCCCCATAGTTGTACCAATATTTCCTTTATATATTTGAAGCTCAACATACGTTTAGAATTATATAGTATTCTTGGTGGAGTGAAACTTTTGTCCCTTCATAAGACACTAAATTACTGAGTTGATTACTCCATGACCCTATTCAAATATGAAAACCTTTTCTTCCTCAGTCGTAATGCATTTAATGGCTTTGAGCCTGCTGGCATTGCCTGAAAATGGCTGTGTTTCTTCACATGCTCCACGTGCTCCTGGGTAGGTGCTTTTTGTTTTTTTTTTGTTTTTGTACTGGGGATTAAACCACTGAGCCACATTCCTAGCCCTTTTTATTTATTCATATATATATTTTTTGGTACCGGGGATTGAACTCAGGGGCACTCGACCACTGGGCCACATCCCCAGCCATTTTTTTGTATTTTATTTAGAGACAGGGTCTCACTGAGTTGCTAAGTGCCTCACCATTGCTGAGGCTGGCTTTGAACTCGTGATCCTCCTGCCTCAGCCTCCCAAGTGCTGGGATTACAGGTATGTGCCACTGTGCCCAGCTTAATTTTTGAAAGAGGGGCTCAAAAATTGCTGAGGATGGCTTTGAACTTACAATCCTCCTGCCTCAGCCTCCTGAGCTGCTGGAATTACAGGCATGTGCCACCTGGCTCCTGGCTAATTTTTAACATCTGAAAGTTAGGAGTTAGATTTCAAACAGTGCCAACATTACTGTGGATCAAAAAATGTCATGCATCTACTTTGAGAGGCAATTAGATTCAAAACTCTATAGGGGCAATCTGTTTTGTGCACCTTCATCTAGGTAAAGTCCAAAGAGCAAGACTAAATGCCGAACTGATTTGCCCCCAGTATTCTGAGAAGCATTTATCATCCTGCACCAATAAGCAAACTGACTTGCTTGACTCATGGAGTCATCTAAGGGCATGTCCTTTATGGCTAGTGGACCATGAAGCACAAAGGGCTGAGCCTAGTCTGTTGGGGATGTCTCAGAACTGGGAGCAAAGGGCTGTTTATAGGGAGATCTGCAGAGAAGGCCATGCCAGCCCTAGTTGGTTTGATGGATGCTGACCCTGTACACTGTCTCGGATGCCCCAAACTTTCTGCCTTCCATCTAGCCCTATACTTCCCCTTCCATTCCCAGCTGTGCCCTGGACTATCCTACATGTCAAAAAAGGAGAGACCTTTACAGAACTATGGGTATTATTCAGATCATAAATAAGTTTTCATATTTATTAATTATCTCATGTGTATGTGTTGGGAACATTCTATAATTTAATCCTCACAAGACCCGCACAAGGTAGGTACCATTAAAATTCTCATTTTATGTAAGCTACCTGGTACCGAAAACCGGGAGGAAAAACTCTCGGAGGCAGAGTTAAGCTTTTACTACTTTTACTTCTACTTTCTTAGAGCTTAGAGAGGGAAAGAAAGATTTTTAGAGAGAAAGATTAAAGCGAGCTTTTCTTCTTGTCTTCTTAGCTTAGAGTCTTAGCTTAGAGAAAGATTAGAGCTTCTTTCTTCTCTCTTCTTTCTTCCTTCTTCTTTCTTCTGTCTTCTGTCTTCCTCAGGAGTCTCGGCCTAACTCTGACCAGTCATTACTTCTTCTATCTGGTTTCTCTTCTGTCTTCTATCTGGTTTCTCTTCTGTAACCGCTCTGCCTACGTTCTGGCCGCTCTGATTCTTCTGACCGACCGAGTGACTGCCCGACTGACCGAATGAATTCGTTCTCCTAACTCGGACTGCTTTCACCCGGTTATATACCTTCAGCTTTGCGGGTGCCTACAGGTGCGTCACATATGGTGGAACTTATGGCTTCCAGCTAGCTGCAACAGCCCTTCCTAATTAGGGCTCCTTCAATTTTACAGAGGAAGAAACAGAGGCTCAGGGGAATGAAGTGCCCACATCAGCTCAGTGGTACATGGTAGGGAAAAGTGTGTCACCTGTATTTGCTGTTGAGTTGCAGGCATGAAGTCATTTTCAGGTATTAATCACATGATTGTGTGTGTGTACACACACGTGCACTCATACCTGTGTGCTCCTGCGAGTGTGGAAACAGCCAGACAGTCCCCATAGAACTGAACCTCTGCTAAACTTTCAGCACAAGAGGGAGCATTTGGCCAATAATAATCTACATTTTTCAAGAGAGTTAAGCTTTCAGCAAATATTCAGTAACGTGCGTTCCAAGAATCGAGTATGAGTGTTCCCATTTCTAACAATTGTAATCTGATAAAGTATAATGCCAGAGACTCACCTGCTAGGAATTCTGGTTCCTTACAGGTTGACTCTCCTTTGTGGGATCCTTCAGCTTTGGAAACTTGAGAGGCAGCCGAAAACTTGGTGCTCAGCAGTTACTCTCTTTGCAACTTGGAACCCAGTTTCCCTGTCTTTGTATTTGTAGTCTTGTGTGCTGGTTAAACATTAACTTCTGATGGTATAAAGATCAAGGCAGTTCAGATAAGGCGAGAGGGAGAAGATATTCTCTGGGCTTCTAAGAAAGTTTTGTTTTATTTTCTGTTGAATTTATATCATTCTAATCTCTAGCAGTTGGGTCTTTATTTCTTTTTTTAAAAAAATTTTTAAAGAAAGTTTTAGTTGTATATGGACGCAATACCTTTATTTTATTTGTTTGTTGTTGTTTATGTGGTGCTGAGGATTGAACCCAGTGTGTTACATGTGGTGGGCAAGCGCTCTACTACTGAGCCACAACCCCAGGCCCAGTTTGTGTCTTTCTTAGAACACAACTGTATGGCTACTCCATTTTCCCAAACAGTTCCAATTAGGTCATGCCACAAATTCCAGCACTGTCACAGGTAATGTCCACCTTAAAAATGGCTTCCTGCCCTTGAAGACAGCTCCAACACAGCCTACAAGTTCCTAGTACTGCACATGAAAATTATGGCTGGAAACTTTAGTCTAGATAATTGGCAGAACCCAAGCACCATCTTCCTTTCCCAAATCCATTGAAATGATGGATGAGATATGTGAAACAACACTTGGAATGAGATTTTGGCCAATTTCTAGAAAAACAAAACTTGACAGAGTTTTATTGGAGCATAGAACTAAGAACGGAGCAGTGAGAACGTGAAAAAACTACAGAGGGCTTGGGGGCTAGGCTTCTAGGCAGACCCAAGGAGGCTGCAAACTCAAACTAGTGGGTGTACACTGTGTTTGGAGAAATGCATTAAAGGACTGGATATAAGGCAGTAGAGGGCAGAATGGCTGTCACCACAGGTGTTTGCACAGGCTAGGAAATAATGTCATGAATTGAAAGTGTTGAAAATAATTTTGAAGCAATGAGACTGGTAGAGCTCAGAGAGCTCTAGGGGCAAGGACAGGGTTGGGGGACTGGGAGCCAAAGATTTATACTTTCAGAACTGGGACCTCAGAGAGGAGCAGAGTGACATTGATGAGACTCAATACCTCTACAAGAGCCATTGGAGAAAAAAAAAAAGAAAAGAGAAGAAGAAATTGTAATTCAGCCACAGAGGGATACACACCAAAGAGCTCCATGCCCAGTCTCCCGTGAAGAATTGATGGGCCTTAGCAAGGGGAAGAGCAAGGGAAGACACCTTATGAGGGACAGCATCTGTGAAGGTTCTGAGTCTAGAAAGAGTGTGGTGTCTTCCAGGTCCTGCAAGAGAGCCGACCCCAGAGTACCATACAAAGTGGGTTCTCTTGCAAGCCACGTTATGTAATGTGTATCCCCTAAACTGAATAGAAGGCATTGAAGTGTTTCTAGAAAGCTGTTCCCTCAGCTTATTTTTGTTTTAAAATCACTCTGGCTCTTGTGCAGAGAATGGATCTGTTGTGGTTTGGATGTGAGTTGTCCCCTAAAAACTCACATGTGAGACGATGCAAGATGGTTCAGAAAAAATGATTTGAGTTGAGAGTCTTAACCCAATCAGTGGATTGATCCCCTGATAGTGATTAACTGAGTGGTAACTGAAGTGTGGCTGGAGGTATATATTTGGAATTAGGGTGTGGCTTTGGGGTATGTATTTGTATCTGTGGAGTGGAGTCTCTCTCTGCTTCTTGACCACCCTGATGTGAGCTGCTTCCCTCCCTGGGCCACACACTCCACCATGATGTTCTGCCTCACCTCAAGACCTGAGGAATGGAACTGGCCTTCTCCGGACTAAGACCTCTGAAACTGTGAGCCCTCAAATAAACTTTTCCTCCTTATAGTTGTTCTGGTTAGATCCTTTAGTCACTGCAGTGAAAAAGCTGACTAAAACAGAATCAGAGAGAGAGAGAGAGAGAGAGAGAGGAGTGAAAGTGTTTCCATTCTTCAGGTTTGGAGAAAAGCATGGAAATCCATGGAATGTGTCGGGAGTTTGGGATGGGCTGGAGAGGGAAGGGCACTGAGGTGAGAAAGAGTGTAGGGTAGGGTGTCGGCGATGCATGTGTATGTGTGTGCACATTAGGAGGCTGCTGGGGAGGAGGGAGGATCACATCAGAGAGATGGGAGACTTCATGGGGACGAAGCCAATGGGCAGAGGGTGAAACTTGGGGACTGAGGGGATCATGACTGGTAGGGACCAGCACTGGGTCAAGGACACCAAGAATTCAGTTTGGGAATTAAAATTTAGATAAATTCACATATTATCTGAGTGAAGATGTCCTGTGGGCCTTTCAATATATGAGTTTAGAGCACTGAAAAGAGGCATGGAGAGGAAATAATGTTATGAGTTGAAATTGTTGCAAAGAATTTTGAAGCAATGGGATTGGGTAAAATAACTTTAGAGTTCTCACAATTTAAAAATTTACAGAAAAAGAAAGATAACTAACTAGTAGTATCATTTTGACCAGAAGTTTCTCTCCCCATAGACAAATCTACATGAAATGACATCTATTCCCAACAGTGGCTCTTTTCACATTTTGTTTCGTCTTATTAGCTATGGGTTTTATGGGGATTATGGAAATGTTTAGAATACAAAATAAAGAAACAAACCCAATGCAACCTAATACAACCCAACCTCACGGTTGTGTTAGGGTTTTCCAGAAAAATGGAAACAATTGGAAATAATAGTATGTATGTATGATTTATCTATCATCTATCTATCTATATTTAGGACTATAAGAGGATATTTATTATGAGAATTGTCTCTTGTGATTATGGAGGTAGTCCCACAATCTGCCTTCTGCAGGCTGGAGTACAAGGAAAGTCAACGGTATAATTCAATCTGAGCGTGAAGACCCAAGAACCAGGAACTCAAGGACTGTAGAAGACAGACGTCCCAGCTCAAGCATGTTGTATCTAAAGTTATCATCAATCAAGTTCAAGCAGAGAAAACAAGTTCCCCTTCCCCTTCCATTTTGTCCTGTTCTGGCCATCAACAGATTGGATGATGTCCACCACATTAGTGAGGGTGGATCTTCTTGATTCAGTCTGTGGATTCAAGTGCTGATCTTTCCAGAAACAATCACACATACACACACCCCAAAATAATGTTTTACCAGCTCTTTGGGCATCCCTTAGCCCAGTCAAACATAACATTAACCACCCTAACACGATTGACATTGGGGCTGGGTAGGTAGCTCTGGGATGGGGGTAGTCCTGGCCATCGTACCATGTTAGCAGCATCCAGACCTTTGTTCACTAGATGATAGTAGTTCTCAGTTGTGACAACCAAGAATGTCCCCAAGCATAGTACATTTTTCCTAGAGGCAACATGCCCCAGGAGAGAAGTGCTAACATAGGGTGACCTTGTTATGATGCAGGGCCAAGGATGGGAGCACATGCTGCAGTGTGGCATTCCTGGAAGGGGGTGACTCCTCTAGGATCACACTTCTATGGGGGCAGCAAGTGGGCATCTCTCATTTGACCGGTCCCAGCAGTGTGTGTAGTGGAGGAGCAATATAGTAAGTGAAGATATGACAGAGAGACTCATGTGAGCACACTGGGGAGATTCCTGGGAGGGGAGATGGGGCTTCATGCTGAGATCACTGTCTGAGCAAGCTGGAACCCTGGAGACTGGAGAGGTCAGGGTGAAAAGAGATGAGGCCACCCTGAGGTGTCTACTGTGGACTGAATGCACAGAGGAGGAATGTCAAGGGAATCTAATTTTGTAGGAAAATCCTCTTTGCCTAGAAGCTGATGAAAATATCAACTCAGTATTTTTTTTTTTTTTTTTTGCAGAGAAGTTTGTCATTTATTGACATCTGATTCATCGTTTTTTCCCCCTTCCTCCAGAGATTGTGTCTTTGGTGTTATATCTAAAGTTATCATCAAACCCAACATCACCTGCATTTTATGTTGTATTATCTTCTACAAGTTTTGTAGTTTTGTTTCAGGTCTGTGATCCATTTTGAGTGAATTCTGGTGAAGGGTGTAAAGCTTAAGCCTAATTGATTGATGGATTGTGGATATTCATTTGTTCTAGCCCCATTTGATGAGAAGACTGTCCTTTCTTCATTGAATTGCTTTTGCTCCTTTGTCAAGGATCAACTGGCTATATTTGTGTGAGTCTATTTCTGGGCTTTCCATTGTATTCCATTCAGGGTGTTTCAAATCATTGGTTTTGGACTATCCATGGGTTATGCAATCAGTTTTACAGGTCTCATGATCAGTATTTATAAAAAATGGATCAGAATAAAATATAAAAGAGGAGTCATGGCACTTAATAATTGAAATGCTATTTTCTGAAATCTTTTTTGTTGTTGTTATTGTTTTGGTACTGGGGATTGAACTCAGGGGCACTCAACCACTGAGCCACATCCCCATCCCTATTTTATATTTTGTTTAGAGACAGGGTCTCACTGAGTTGCTTAGCACCTCACTTTTGCTGAGGCTAGCTTTGAACTCGTGATCCTCCTGCCTCAGCCTCCCGAGTCGCTGAGATTACAGGCGTGCGCCACCACGCCCAGCTGAAACTCTGATTTTGATCATGTACATATATGTGTATGCTGGGTCATAATATTAAATTGATTTCTTATTGTTGGTTGCAATCAAAACCCTCAAAACCCTCTATAAAGAGATACCTTTCTATGGAAGTAAAGGAGGCCAAGATTTCTCACACCTGCAAATGAAAGCTAAACAATGACTCCAGAAAGTTCAAGAAGCCAACTCTTATGGCCAAAGAGCTACTTCTGATAATTATTTTTTATTTAATTAAAAATTATATTAAAGTGTTCCTGAGCTTTGTTCAGCTTTTCTTCGGTGAATGTTCTTCTTCCAATTCTTATATGATTTCTAGTGAGGTAGTGACAAGGACTTGGCTTGTCATGTGCGATGGCCCTGGTGTCTCTGGAGGAGCTGAGTCCCCTGCTTGGGGGTGGGGGTGGGTCTATGGATCCTGATTCATAATCAAAGACAAGGTGATCTGCTTGTCTACTTTAATTATAACCAACCTGCCAGTAACCAAGTTTTTATGACTTACAGTGGGATTTTATGCATATTATGTCTTGGATCTATCTACAGATTGAAGGCTCACACAGTATCCTACAGGACAAATGACACCAATCTATTACTCTCAGCTGTGCCTTTTCTCCCTATTTCCCCCAAGGGTCACTGACTTCCCCTCAGGGAGCTCCATTTGTCTTGAAGTGCCCTCTGCTGGCTATGCAGAGATATGTGGCTGTGGTTCCTCTGTTACTTTGTATTCTCTGCTAGATCCTCTGCTTGAGGGTGACAGATAAGACCAACTTTGTCTAGAGTGGATTTTTCACTTTTGTTTTCTGTTCTTGTAAATATGGTATACTTCCAAGATGAAAGGGGATATGATTGACCAGGTGTCGTGAATATTTTTATATTTAACAAGCACATTCGTTTCTCATTAAAATAAACAATAACAAATGAAGAAAGCCATTTTTATAATTTCATTAATCACTCAGAGCCAGGCACAGAGGCACATTCCTATAATCCCAGTGACTCAGGAGGCTGAGGCAGGAGGCTTGCAAGTTCAAGGCCAGCATCGGCAACTTAGCAAGACTTGTCTCAGAAAATAAAAAGGGCTGAGGATAGAGCTCAGTGGTAGAATGCCATTGGGGTCCATCCCCAGAACTGCCAAAAAAAAAAAATTTTTTTTTTTTTTTTTAGACTGGGGCAGTTGCAGAAGACCAAGGTGTGCTGACCCTCATTTTTTCATCCTATTGATGTTTTGTGTGGCTGCTTGCAGCATCTTAGTTGGAGTTACCATCTAAGTCTGCATTTTAGACTTGGGCCCACTGAGGCCTCACTCACTCTGGCTCTTTGTCAGAACTGTGGAGTTCTGCAGAGACCTGGCTATGTCATAAGGAGAGTTGTAACAGTAGTGTTCTTCCTTTAATGTCTGCTTGTCTTTTGGGGAGAGCTATCAGAAATCAAGGATTCAGATACTAAAACTAAATGACAGGCATGTTCTGAACACTACGAGTGTTTTTCTGCAGTAGACAGGGCAGGCATGTGATAATATGCACTCTTTCTCTGGCTGACTGGGGGAAGGCAGGGAAATGGCATGAGATGGCAAGTGAGGCCTGAGTGGCAGGTCATGGGTACATTAGGGTTTCCCCAGGTGAGGGCCTGGGGAAGCAGCAGCAAAGACATCCATTATCTTCACCTCTTTGCCAATTTCTCATATGACTAATTTCTTTTTTGTCAAAACCCCTAGTTCTTGATATCTTAATTGTCCCACTGCTATGGGAAAAAATGGCACTGTTGGAATTGTCAAATGTGAATGTTTTGAGTTTTGAGTGTTCTTTGCTAAACCTTTGTGGCTAACTGATTCACTTTGAAACCTGAGTCTGGGATTCTTGTGGCTGAGAATGTCCAGGTATGACTGACCTGGAATCTTACATTTCCTCAAGGCTGAGCAAGCCTGCACAGGACACATTGCAAAGTGCTTCTGATTCCTTGTGCCAGCTCCTAACTAATGGCAAGAAGCCCATTGTTAATACTGTATGTCATTTCCAAAGGGTTTGAGTGGATAACCAGCCAGTGTTTTTAAAAAAAGAGACATCACAAACAACAGAAAATGAAGAACACTGTAGTAATGTTTATTTCTAATTACAAGAACCAGAACATCAGAGTCCCTTATTTGTACAAAAATACCTGAAAGTTTACAATTAGGTTCACGAGCCAAAGAGCTATGTACAGAATGAAGCAAAGCACATGGAGTAAAGGTTTTGTCTCTTTAATTAACACCTTCTGCATTCCCTGAAAACGTTCACACGTCAGGACATTTTATGGTCACTGCAATTTGCACTATGACACCACAAATCTACGATGAGCTAGTCCCGCCCTCATAAAGGCGCAAGGATCAGTCAAATTGTCAGGTATTAAGTGCAGAAAGGAGAAGACAAAACATCTAAGCTGAGGCACATGTTTCTTCAAGGTTTAGCAAACAAACAAACAACAACAACAAAAAAAAAAAAACCCAACAACAACAAAAAAAAACACGTTCTGGAACTCTAACACCTAATGGAACAGAGCTTACCTATTAAACTCTAATACCCAAAGCATTTGGCGTTTTTCCTTCTCGACTTAGTCCAGGTTGCTACATGGAGTTCTCATTTAGAAAAGAAAATCACAGGCAGAGATTAAAAATCAACAGGCTCCGAAACAACCCTGAGCTGTCCCCTTTACATTCATGTCAATTAAATACAAAAATAAAAGTCAAATGTCCTTCTGTCCCTGGCTTGGGGGCTAGACGCCCATGGCCTAAGGGGACTTGCTGTTTTCAGATGGAATTCCCAGCTACCTGCGTAAAGGCGGGAGAGCTAGGGCCTTCGGAAGTCTGCAGCCACACGAGGCGGATTATATAGCAGCCTCCAACAATTCACTTCGGCTGGGGGAGTACAAAAGACTGCGTCAAACCAGCTACATACAAAATTATGAATCAAAGTCAAGCTTTTTATTCTCCTTTTAAATAAAACGCATACTTATAAATATGAAATACTGCACATCCTAGCTGTCTATGGAGAGGCATAAGAGAGGGATGATGCACGATGGGGACTGGTCTGCGTCGACAGAAAAAGAAATCTCAGAATTGCTGCTTGTTGTTATCATTTAAGGTTTTACCGCAAACCAGAGAAGAGAAACAAGATACAACGATAGAACTGAAGTAACCGTCCCTAACGTGGAGATCAGTAAAAGCATGATGCTAGGCATGAACTTAAGAAATCACCTCACTGTCAATTGTTTTGATTAACTGGCTGCCAAAGAAAGAAATGCAATAGAGCATTTTATGGTTATAAAAACATGTCCTACTAAAGAAATGCTTCACTTGTGAAGGCAGACATCTCATGGAAACGAATGGACTATGGTCCGTAAACCAAAACACAATGTTTCTATCCTGTGGACCGACTTGCAGCCAGCCGATCTGCCTCACTGAAGCACATCACACATCCTTCCTGAACTATGCACGTCAACACAAGGGCAGAGAGAAGCGGTTCCTCAGGGAGCACACTTCAATGGGTCGCATCTGGAACAATCCAGTGGCCAGCACAGCTTCAAAGGAGCCTGTTGGGCATTGTTTTAGAAAAGAAAGCTTTCTGCTCACCACAGTAGTCTGCATGCTAATCAAGGGAGTTCAGTTGATGTTGCGGGGTCAAGCGTCAAGAAATAGCCACCTTCACACCTGACAACTCAGCAAAGGGGACACGCAAAGGGTCTGCTATGGGATACAGGGGACTGTGTAACAACTCAAGCCACCATCTGACTGTCTCTTTTGAATGGGAAGCAAGTGTCCTGTTGCTAAAGCTCCCCATTGTCCATAACCACTGTGAGGTACTTCTGCCCCTAAGCCACCAGAGGAGGCGCCTCTGGCCGCTCTACATCTGCTGGCTTTGGGGGGTTTTCAGCAGGATGCAGAGGTTCATCAAGCAAAAACCTTCAAATGCCAACCTGCACCTGAGCCCTCTGCAGCAGTTCTTTGTCTTTATCACCAAGGAAACCCACAGGACCCAGCACAAAAGCCACCAGGTGTCATGTTCTTTTTAGATCCTTTAATTCCCCAAGAGAAATTGGTCATGAAATGACCCAGGCCACTGCAGGTGGCCAAAGCAATGATCATTCTAGAACAGCTGATGGCTGCAAAAATGTGAGACTGAAGGTACCCTGGGTGGATGGACTATGCGGCATCCACCACCAGCAAATGATGGGTACCAAGTGTGTCCCAAGAAGGCAGTCTTACATCAGTCTAGAGGCAAAGTCATGCAGCTGTGCTGTGTTGGGGAATAGTGGGGTTTCCAATGTAATAAAGTCTCCTGCACCATGGAGAACTAGACACACTACTAACAAAAGGATCAGACATCTACGCAGAGAGCAATGATTAACAGACTGTGGTAGCTCGACTGAGTCCACGAAACATGCCAAATGCTGACCACAGTTGACACCTTTTAGTTTTTTGTTTTTCTTTTTTAAAAAAAAGCTTTTCAAGTATACTGGGAAGGGTTGGGGGTGGTTTTTGTAATTTGGGAGCCGAATCCACACTGTGGCAACCCGTAGAGGGTGGAGGCTACCCTCTACATACCTTTGGGGACCAATTTACAGTCTGAAGTCATCATTTCAAAACTTTCGGTCTCATTTGAGTTGAAAAGCCACATCCCCTCCTACCATAGGCTGAATACAATATTGACAACAAAGGAGTGCAAAAAAGTGATCAATACAAAAAAAGTAAACATATCAGTTTTAATTGTCAAGATTATTCCAGGGCAAGAGTTCATTTCCAATTTCTCTTCGGTTCTTGTTCCTAAAGTGGCCCAGCCAAGATGATCATTCCAGTTTATTCTCAGATTTGTGCTGGATCTCTCACACCCTCACTAATTTGGCCGACGCAGAAGGAGGCAATCTGGCTGGATCCACAGCAGCAAATCTTAGCTAAGTCCAACAAACTAGTCGATCTTGGTTGGCTGGCACCAAACGAACCCATGTTGCTCTCAGTCCCAAGGTGCGGAAGATGTACGTTCTCATCCCTCGTTTAGACCTCTTCTGCCTTCCAGTGTTCTCCTCCTCCCGTCTTCCGCTGACAGGACGAATGAGGTCATAAGGCCACTCGGATGCAGTGGTGCTTCAATTTGCAAGGCAGCACTCCTTTGTTGAGCTGGTAGAAGTCGACCAGCTGGATCAGGTCAGAGAATTTGGTGTTCCCGTCGTCCAGAGTGAAGAAGGTCTGCCCTTCATCCTCAAACTGGAGGGACACAATAAACACTTGCCAAGTTAGAAGATAAGATGTTGGGGAGAACCTGGGCCCATAGTGAGTAGCTCTGGGTTCTAAGAGACACACAGGGAATCTGCAAGGTGGGCTAGAAAACTCAGAGTTCATAAAGGCAAGGGAGCAGAGTGTCTGTGCCATGCGGCTGGGTGAACCAAGCTGGGCAGGGGACTAAGGCCACCTGGCAAGGCTGGTTACCCTGCTCCCTGAAGAGGTCAGAGGGAAAGCTCTAAGTAGCTCCTAGCTCACTTTGCTTATGAGGTCAGGCTGACCAGTTGACTAGTTAAGTATCCACAACGGGACACAGGCAACCTTTAGGCTCTGAAGTTCTCTTTGCTCCGTTATGAAGCACCTGTTGCATTATTGTAAGGGATTAATAAGATCATGTGGGTAAAACAACTCTCCCAGATCCTGGGACTATTTGGTAGCTATTTTGTTTATTAAAGCAAGAATTCCACAGTATCTCTAAGAAAGAATTAGATTCTTAACATCTATTTCAACTCAGTAAGTTTTAAATCTAGTGCCTGCAGTACTGTGCTAAACAGAAAAGTCACACTGCCCTGTTAACATTGACAGGGGAAGCTTTAAACCTTGGTTGATTAATGAACTTAGAACTACTTCTTAACTCAAAAGCAGTGTTAGAGTCAAGCACACATCCTGTGGCTTGTTTTCAAGTTCAGAGGCTGAAATCTTTTAAGTCCCAAATTGCTACTCCTCTTTGGGGTTATTTGGGAGAATGGCATTACATGCTTTGCCAATATGGAAGACCTTTACATTTTATATTTTAAGTGAAGAAAATTCTAACATCTGCATCAAAAGATAATGCAGTGGGAAAAAAAAAAAGAATTGCAAATGAGGTACTTTCTCTTGAATGATGATTCTATGCATATGTTTGGTGGAACCTGAAAAGCCAGAGCTCAATCCCAGATTCTGTTCCTTTCCCCTAGTGTGGTGCAGGGCAAATGCTCATTTTACTCATCTGCAAGATGGGTACATCAGAACACAGTGGGAAGCAAGAACAGAAAGTGCCTCAGAGCATGTTGCTTCTTGTACTTCACAAAGGTAACCAAGATGCCCTTCTCCTTCCTTACTAGGCTTCCTATCATTATAGTACTATTGAGACTGTAATGAAATTTTAGGGTCAGTATTTTTATAAAACCCTAGGCTCAACCGTATGAAACGGATGCATTTAGTTACTTCAAAGCCTTCTCGGGACTACTTCTTTGTTCACATGAGTCTCCAAGAGGAAAAAGTGTGGTCACCTTTTGCAGAATGTTTCCTGGGTTTAGGTTCCACAGGAGACATTTTATGGAAGTTATCTTTACCTCCAGAATTGTATGTAAAACACTTGATGTTAATTGTGCGTATTGTATCCCTACCTAAATGGAGTTCCTGGAAGTGCTGAAATAACACAAAAATCATGAACTAGAATTTAAACTTTGGCATACTAAAGGGGGAGTTAAAGTACATTAGAAAGTATAACAATAATTGCTTGGTTAAAACAACAACAATAACAACAAAAGGCCCTCTGTAATGATGTGGTGGGCTGGTTCAAAGGTAAACTCTGTTTTCTGATCCAATAGCCAGGTGCAAAGAAGAACAGTTTCTCTTTGGGGGGGGCCACTTGACCGTAAGTGAGTTTTTCTACAATTTTCTTGAGTAGCCCCACTATACACAAGCATGAATTAGACAATTCCTTAGATACAAATGGTCAAGGGTCAAACATGATATTTGCCTCCTGTCTTCTATATACTTGTGCTCAGGGCCACGTAGCTCTTTGGTCCTCATCATCCCCCATATCCTCCTCTCTGGTGACCCTGATCCTCCCGGTCAGGTGGCCCTTCAGTTACACCTATGAGCTAAAAGGCACATGGGAAGCCCCAGCACAGTATCACCACTTCCAGCATCATTTATAGGAAAAACGTTCTAAGTTTGAAAAACACACTTCTACAGAAACCCTTGTAAGTTGCTTACCTGTGATCTTGAAACAGCCTATCATTTAACCATCTATATAGTCTCATTGGTTTATAACTAGAAAATTGCATGAAGAATGAAACTAGAAAACACCAAAGCAAGAACTGATATAAAAACATCACTACTTACAGGTAAGATCTGGAAGTTTTTAATCTTCTGGTGGTGACACAGTGTGAGTACGAATGCCTTTGGATTACTCTGACTGTCACGGAGGAGGAAAAGTCTGGGGGATGAAAAAATCAGCAATGAATTGTGAAAAATGTTTAAAATCCCAAACTACACACACACACACACACACACACACACACACACCTCCTAGCCCTGTTCAATAACATGGACTTGCTTGAAACTCTGATGCTTTAGTGCTTTGACATTCAAGTGGCCTGGAGTGGCAACAGCAGCCATAGTACCCACAGGGTACTTTTGAAATGTCATTCTCCATTGAAAGGAACCAGGAATCCTTAGGAATGTGACCGACTCCAGAGAGAAGCTTGGGAAAATGCAATATGAAGCTGGAACATCTTGTGCTGGAAAGTCAGGAAGTGTACAAAGAATGGTGGGGACATGTCAAAATGACACAGGGGGCAGGCTGACTAAATTTGGGCATCAAAATAAATCACAGAAGCATTGGATTATAACCTACAAAATATAACAGGAATCCACAAACCCATAGGTATTAGAAAACAAATGTGCAAGTAAATGAACAGGAGCGAAAGAAAAGCTTGTCCGTAGAGGAGAATATCAAGGAGTGATGGATGGAAGAACTAACATTTGGCGACTACCCAAGTAACAACTGATTAAGAAGATCTTCAATGGATGCTAAAACCAGGAGATGAAAGTTTGATGAGAAACAGAATGTTTTCATAATCTCAAAGTGTCTTACTCCTAATGTTTATTTTTTCATAAAAGGGAAAGCATTACAAAAAAGGAAAAACAGTACAGAACCAGGTTAAGACCTTCTTCATCAATTGTTCAAATTACTGCCACCAGGAACGAGGAAAACAGACCTCAAATGCTTCCTGACAGGATGTGTTGAAGATGACACCACATCACATGCTTGGGGTGTTCCTGCAAAAAATGCTTATCCCCATTCTAGTCCTGGGTACACAGTCTAGTGGAAAAGAAGACATTCCTAAGAACTGGCTTCCATTTATGACAACGTCGAGATTATAAAGGTATGCTCTAGGATATGAGAATAACCAGGATTATGATATTTTCCTCCCTTTTGCTACAAAGGATACAATCAGGAGTAGAGTAAAATTTGAATCAGTATATACAGTAGATAATACAACTGCAACAAAGTTAATTTCCTGATTTTATAATGGCACTGTGGTTATGTAAGAAAAGTACTTGTTTTTAGAAATTTCACACTGAAATAATTAGAACTCTGGGATCATCAAGCTACAACTTACTTTCTAATGGTTTGGGGGAAAATATTACAGGAAAAGAATGATAAAGCTAATGTGCCACTACATTGGCAAATGGGGCTATCTGGGTGAAGTGTGTACCAGATCATTGCATTATTTTTGTGACTTTTCTACAACCTTGAAATTATTTCAAAATAAAACAATAAAGGGAATAGCATAAAGAATCATGGAATCACTGCTTTGCTATGAACAAATCTAGTCAGCTAAATCTTCAGTTTCTAGTTTGTAAATGTTAAGACGGAAAAGCAGCTAAATAGGACTGGAAAATCCCTACTTGAAAGATTAAAAAAAAAAAGCTGGGCGCGGTGGTGCATGCCTATAATCCCAGCACTTGGGAGGCTGATGCAGGAGGATGGCAAGTTCAAAGCCAGCCTCAGCAATGGCGAGGCACTTAGCAACTCAGTGAGACCCTGTCTCTAAATAAAATACAAAAAAGGGCTGGGGATGTGGCCCAGTGGTCGAGTGCCCCTGAGTTCAATCCCAGGTACCCCCCCCCCAAATTATTTTTTTCTATAGCACTTCTCAGAGCTTTTAAAATGCACATATTCATCTATGAATTTTAAGTCCAGGACTTCCCAGAGCCTTTAAAATGCAAATATCCATCATGATTCTCTAAGGGCTCTATCACAAAGAGTATCCCAGTCTTACCTAAGCACCTAATCCCCTGTTTACAAACAGATTTTGCAGCAACTTGTACCCTTCAGAATATCCTTTGGTAATCACCACCCAGATCCGAATTCCACAGTTTGGCCCAGTCAGGCTGGAAGAGATGGTGCTAAGAACCATGGGTCCCCCAGCTGTGGAACATGCTCCATAGGAGGAGAGAGAACAGGAAGCTCTGGGTCCTCTCCTGGGAGATGCCCCTTCTTTTCCCAGAGTGATATCATACCAATAAAACATGGTTACATGGTCAAAGCTCAGGAGTTTGACCTAATCTGAGGAAAAGACAGGACTGCCCCTTTCTCTGTTACCTGACTACCTGTTTCCTTCCACAGACAGAAAATGTACACAACCTGTGCCTGTTTATCCTGCAGCAGGATGATCACCCCAGAGAGGAGCAGGTGGCAGACACATGTTCTCTGTCCCTCAGTTTGGGGTGGGGTGTGCAGGGGCTACCCAAACACTTGGATTTTATAGGCACTGCCTTGAAGGTTGTCTACTTGAGATGGTCACCAATATGGAGGAGGCTTTCAAGTTAGCAAGGATCCTGGATTTGCTACTTCCTAGCTTCACAATCTGTCTTGCTTCCTTTGTCTGCAATAAAATATCTCCAGCAGGACTAGGGAGAAGATCCTATCCTGCACAGGGGCCTGAAGTATCAGTCATTTCAAGCAGCACGCTGTGGGGATCCAGTGATGCCAAAGAGTGACCATCACAGGGAAGAGGCAGGAGGAGCCACACATATCTAGACATTGCTACTGAGGTCAGGAAGTCCTGACCAGGACCCAGGAAGGAGAGCAGGGAGAACCAGGGTAAGTTCTCCCCTATATGAAAAATGGAGGATAGTGATGGCTTACTCACTTCCTAAATGAATTGTGAGTCTCTTTGGCTAGGTGCTGATGGTGACCAGAGTAACAATCCAGCTCACAATTATAAGGGACTTTTGCCCCAAGTATTTTATAGCTGTATTAATTCACTTGGTCCTCACAATGACCCTGTCATCCTTATTTTGTGATGAGGGGTGTGGGCCACAGAGAAATCAAGCAATCATCTCAAGATCACTATGCCAGTGCTGGTGGAGTCCCTGGTCCAGCAGGAAAAGCATTCCTCTTACAAAGTGTTGTGTGAGTCCTTTGGGGGAAGGGAAAGCTTTAAAGAACCCAAGTCTCACCAAAAAAAAAAACCTCCTTCCAACCAGTCCCAGGGCATGGAGGGCAGACAGAGAGGCAGCGTGACAGGAAACATGGGGGCTGATGTTCATGGCAAGAGCCCAGCAGGGCTAGGCTGGAGTGTGAGGGGTGGGAGAGAGGGAGGTGTCCTTACATCCTGAGGGGGCTCGCAGGAGTGGATAGAGCTAAATTTGCCCTTGAAAAGATCCTTCTCCTGATGATTCTGGGATGGACAGCAAGACAGGAAGGAACCTGGCAGTGAGCTCGGTGCAGGACTGGTGGGCACCAGCTTGTACATGCACACACAGGCATGCTCAGCCATGCAGAGGGAGGCTGCTGCGGACCTCAGAAATATTTCTGGGGCCATATAAGCCTTTGATGTCTCTTTATGGCCCTGCTCTCTAACTCCACATATCACTTCAGGCTCAAGCAATAGGAAATATATCCCTCTACAGCCTTAGCTGTTCTTGCACTGTCTTTCAGAGTTATTTTCTTTTCACTGTTTGACACTCCAAATTGACTTGCCTTCATTATCTCTGAAGGAATCAGTAAAGATTAGAGATGGATTGTCTGAAACACATTTCTTTCCTAAACTTTGGAACCAGCAGATAAACCATCCCTGTGTCAAAGCTGGGCTAGCCGTTATCTGCATGTCTGTGTTTGGCTAGTGCTCCTGCAGCCTGAGGTCTGAACTGGACATGACAACCTCAGTGCCAGCAAGGATGCCAGGGAGCACATTATAAATGAGACAGACGTCACCACAAAGTTTTATCTGAGGAAGGAAGTCAGAAGTGAAGCTCCTATCTCCTTACAGGTCTGTAAGGAAGGATGGAAACCTCACCAACTGGGATTCCATACCAGGAAAAGCTGAAAGGTAAACATGGATGGGATAAGATAAAAGGAAGTGGACATGAAGTTGAGTGCAGTTCCCTGGGCACCCTCACCCCTCCGCTGGAGTGGGCCAGGGTGAGCCTTACCTCACTATCACTTGGGAAACTTGTTCAAAACACACATGCCGCCTCGCCCTCCTCCCTGAGACTCAGACACTCCTGCTCCTTGGGGAGGCAGACACCCTGTCACTGCCCTGGGTCTCAGGGAGGACGGAGGTGGGGAGGGACACATACTTCATGGGCCATAGCATCACAGTGAGTCTCCTGTGTAGCCTTCACTACCCAAGCAGTGTGATGTCACCTGGCACGTGAACTGGCTCAGCCTCCTTAATGAACCCCACAGACACTATGGTTAACTGGGACAAACCTAGAACATCCAGAGGCCAATAGCTTAAGGGGGTTCACAGTTGTAAACGGGCACAAGAAAATACACACCTATCCCTAAATTTAAAAATGTCAACATAAATTTCAAATGTTAGGCTTTTTTCTCCTTAAGCACGCCCATATCTTTAGAGGAGAAGCATACATTTTTTTTAATTTAAGAAAGGAGTTAAGGGGCTGGGATTGTGGCTCAGCGGCAGAGCGCTCGCCTCGCACGTGCGCGGCCCGGGTTCGATCCTCAGCACCACGTAAACATAAATGCATTGCATTGTGTACAACTAAAGTAAATAAATAAATATTTAAAAAAAAAAGAAAGGAGTTAAAAGAGACTGCTCCATGACACAGGTGTTTATTAATTATTAATTACCTAAAGTAATTAGCTTTGAAACAATTATATAGCTACCTGGGAAACAAACTGAGACCTATTCTTTATACAATACCTAAGTAAAATAAACTCCGAGCCCATCTGGAATCTAAATAATAATGATGATGATGATAATAGTAATGATAATATAATAATATATAATACATGTAATAATAATAAGAAACAAAAAGCCATTGAATGAGGAACAATACCAGTACTAGAAAATGACATAAATGAACTTCTCTATGATTTAAGAGTAAGAAAGATGAAAGTATTTGCAATTAAAAAATTAGATTAGAAAAATGGATAAAAATTATAAACAACTCAGAACTACAAAAAGAGGAAGAAATCCAAACAGCTCTTCAAGCACAAGGAAATAGGCTCAGTCTGCTTTATGAGAGAAGTGCAAATTACAGCTTTTCTCGCTGATGGAGGAGGCTATGGGAAAACAGTCACTCATATGCTTCTGCTGGGATGACCATGTGACACAAACCCTGCGGAGGAGAACTGAGAGCTACTTCACAACATTATGTAAGCTTTCCACCCAACAATCCCCCTTCAAATGACTTGCCAGCAAAGAGACACCAGTAAAACTATGAAATGACATAGCACTGCTTGTCACAACATGGGGAACTGGCTGGAAAAAAAAAATGATGTTCTATGTACATAAAAGAGAACCTAACAATGGAAAAGAAATGAGGAAGGTTTCTATATGCTGCTATGGGACAATCCTCAGGACAGAAAGAAGAAAAATATGTGTTATGGTTTAGATATGAGATATCCCCCTAAAGTTCAGGTATAAGACAATGCAAGAAAGTTTAGAGGCGAAATGACTGGGTTAGGAGAGTTTTAACCTGATTAGTGCATTAATCCCTTGATAGGGATTAACTGGGTGGTGGTAGCTATAGGCAAGTAGGGTGTGGCTGGAGGAGGTGGGTCACTGTGGGTGTGCCTCTGGGGCATATATATATTTTGTCACTGGGGAGCACAGTTCTCTACTTCCTAGTTGCATGCTAATGTAAAAAGTAACAACAATGTGCATAAATCAAAAGGTGCAAGCAAAAACTTTCTTTTGTTTGCTTGTGCAAACTTCATCTAAGAGGTAGAGGAAAATTCTAGATACAATCTGGACAGATATGGACTAGAATACCTTCTGCCCCTTACTAATCGGGCCAGCCCTGCACAACTCCTATAAGCTCTGAGCCTAGATTTTCTCCTCTTTAAAATGAGAATAAAACTACTGCCTATCTTACAAAGATGTTTGAGAAACAGAATATACGCCCATCAAAACAAGAGCTCAACAGATTACACTCTTATCAGTGGAGGTCCCTTACCCATCAACAAGGCCTTGCTGTTTAATGATCCTGTGCGATTCCTCTCTGGTGATTCTGCCATGAAACCAATGCTGAGTCCTGTGAATCACTGTGGGGGTAAGAGAGGAGGTGAGGAATGTGACATCTCTGCACAGTGGCTTCCCTGAGAACAAAACTCAGAGCCCTGACTCCCACAACTGCACCCCTGTGGTGCATTCCAGGCCTGGGCAACAATGTAAAGTTTAGGGAGTGGAGGCCTGTTTAATTTTCTTTTTATCAGGCAACTTTTCATGCTTACCTGTACTCAGGGTAGAAGGATGAAGGGGACTTTGGCTACCCAGGATATTCATCCTCATGCTTCTCTTCTGCAAAAGAAATGCCCATGTTAGCACTGAAGACAACAGACCAATGCACACAAGTCACCCGGCTTCCCACCTCAGAGCAGGTGGCTGACCAGGATCCCAGGCATCACATGAAGTCCCTGTCTGACCACGGAGGATGAAGAACACATGGATCACAGTGGTGGTTAAAAACAAAACCAAAAACATACTGGTGCATTTCCAACCATCCTGGTATTGAAACAGAGACACTTGCTTCACAAACAGAAGATGTATGATAGAAATCCTGAAAAATCTTAGCAAAAAAGCACGAGCTTGGGTAAACTCAGGCAGTTCTCAAAGCACAGATCTAGAGAATTCCCATACTTGGGAACTTTCTCCTTTTCTAAAAGTACTGGGAATTCTTTCTAAGCCAGGGTCCTGGACTTATATTTTACACATGGTCTTTATAGCCTCAGCTGAAAGATGGGTGATATTCTTCCCATCTGGAGACTTAGAACTTGAGCCTCAAAGGTGAAGGAACTGTTTGGGTATAGTCAACCCCCAGCCCCAGGAATGCCCATTGGCCTCATTCAGGCCTGGCTCTGTGCTCTACACAGACAGTTGCTAAAAACTCATCAATAATAGTAGTTCTGCCCATGAGTCAAAGAGGGAGAAGGTTCTGTTCCTCTCTTGCCCCTTCCATGGAGTCCCTCTGCATAGGGAGGCAGTGGGGGCTGGCTGGGTGCTGGACACATGGAGGACCCAGAGGGGTCAACTGCTTCCTGCAGTTCCTTGCAAGCATCCCCTCCCTTGCCAACACCACAGAGCCATTCTTTTGGAAGAAGAGCAAATGCAGGGGGGCTACCACCCACAAGGGAGCCTCTTCTTGCTGGACTGGGGCCATGGTCTTACCCGCCAGGCATGGCCCTCTTCCAGGGCAGCGCTCTGGGCTTCAGCTGGATTCTCTATCACTCTTCCTGTTTGCCCAGAAAAATCCATTGCCACGAGGGAGTTCTCAGAGACACTGCGCTGGAAAGAAAAAGCCACAAGTTTGTTAGAAGCAAGGAAATCAGCCACGACAGTACAGAGGGAAATTCTGGCATGAAATGATCATAAAGATAGCCAGGAAAGGGTGCCCCTCCTCCACTTCTGAACCCCTGATTCAGGATAAAGATCCACAGATCCAGGTTGAGGGACTCGGGGCTTTGGTTTTTCTTAAGAATAAGAAATGATCCCATCTTCTCATAGTATTCACAGGCTGCTGGCAAGGTCACCTGACACCAGTAGGTTCTGGACTGTGTCGCCCTTTACTGGTTTCCTAATATGTGCTAAAACACATCAAAGACATGGAAACACAGGGTGAGCCTAGTCCTCAGCTGTAGATGACATCCTCAGATGTGTCAGCTCAGGACAAGTAACACTGGACTCTCAGTGGAATCATTTGCCATCTCAAAGGAACAGACAATGAAGGATCTTTAAGATCATATTTAGAGGCCATGACATGTTTCTGTGTCTCTGGGAAGCAAAGTACACACTAAAGACACAAAAGGAGTAATAATAATCTCTCACTTCTAACCAAGGAATGATCTCATCATAATGGCCAAGAGCACCCATGGGTCCCATGGCTTGAAGGAACAAAACCCTAGGCAGAAGAGGGTGCTCCTGTAGAGCTGGAAGTTGCTGTTGATATTTTTAAGCACATGGAGATATTTACCTAAACAACCCTGAGTTGATATAGGGACAGGAAAAGGATGGTAGAGAAATTTGCTCCCTGAAGCATGATATCGAAAGTACACAATTCATGTTCTAGAAAATGAAATGCATGAGACATACTGGCTTCTTTGGAATGTGTACACTCTTTCTGGAGCTTCCCTTGCCACCCCTTGTGAAATGTTATGTCCACAACACATGGAGACACAGCAGCAGAAAAGGCCCCTTGGCTAGGGAAGGCCAGCACTGTACTTACCACTGGTGTAGAGAAGGGAGACAGCAAGGCTTTCCTCTGTTGTGGGATGCGGTAATTCTGATAGAGGAGCATTCCATACTGAAGAGAAAGATCAGAGTGAGCACCAGGAGGATACTAGAAGCCCCAAGGTCCCAGCACATGGAAAATACCAAGGCTGGGAAGGGCAATGTTGCGTACAGAACGATGAAAAATATTGTTAAAAGCCCCCACAAACTGAAGCACATTCAAGATGGCGCACTTCTCTCAGTTCTGCCTCAGTTCTGCTATTATACTGCAGGAGATGAGCACTGACTGGTTTTGGAATGTTGGAAGGGGAATACACAGGACAGTGAAAAGTGTAATTATAATAATAGGATCAAGAAGAATTAACCTCACTGAGTGCTGCCATAGGCCAAGTATTGTCTTAAAAGGTTTATGTATTATTTTCATTTAACCATCTCCATTTTATGAGCTATATACTATAATTTCCCCCATTTTACATATAATGGAACTGAAGCACAGAGGAATGAAGCAAATAACCCAAGGTCTCAGGAAGGTAAGGATTTAGAATCTGAATATACCAAAGCTAGTGTTTCCCCTGACCACCAGGCTTACTGCTTAACCAGCTCAGCAGTATGTGCTTTATTTTTCTTGGCAATAAGTACCCAGGGCATTGAAAAAAGTCTTATACTCATCCAACATCCCAACCAACACTCCCAAATTACTGGCTCACACCACCCACTTGGAAGATAAAAGAATCAGGAAGAGGAAACAAATTTATCAAGCAGAGTGCATCTTCCTCTTGACATTCCTTCAGGGGACGTAAGCTTCGATCCAGCTCTAGGTCCTACAGTATGTACTCATTTCTAAAATAAAAACATTTAGAACATGACAAAACAGTCTAACATAGGTATAATTGCATTCCCATGAGAGGAGAAGAGTGAGAACAACTCAGAAGAAATAACCCAAAGTGACAGTCGTCATGAATTTTCCAAAATCAACAAAAAGACATCAAGCAACAGATTAAAAGAGTAAGATAAATAAGTTAAAACCCAGACACATCATGGGAAGACTGCTATTTAAAAAGAGAGAGAGAGAGAGAGAGAGAACGTAAAAAGCAACCAGAGGAAAATATACATTATTTTCACAGAAGCACTAGAGGATAGACAGCTGACAGTTTTGCACAAATGATGAGATTCAGAAGACAATGGAATGGACACAAATGCAGAAGAAAATAACTGCCAAAACCAAGAAAAAGTTCCTTCAACAATGCAGGTGAAATAAAAATTGAAAAAATTTCTTAGGCCCACATTAAAAGGATTGCTACGTTGAGTTCTTCCAGTCCCACAAAGAAGAATGCAAATTCAAGAAAAATTAGAGTACAGATATGGAGGTGATTAAAATAAAAATCGAGTATATTAAACAAAAGAGCAAAATGTCTTAAGGTATTTTAAACATATAGAGACTTAATATTCATAATGAAAAACATTTCAAAATGAGCAATGGAGAAATGGATAAGTCCTTCGGCGAACCTGAAAGTTGTAAAAGGACTAAATTATACAAAATATAATAAGTTAAAGATGTATGTTGTGATGTCTAGGGTAACCACTAGAAAACAAAAAGTGAATATCTAAGAGATGAGTTAATATATAAATAAAATTCAAAAACATAAATAAAATTCCTTGACAAATCCAAACAAGAGAAAAAGGAATACAAGGAGAGGTGGGACAACTTGAAAACAACTAGCAAATGGTAGATTCAAATACAAATACTAATCACCACATTAAATGATACAATTAAATTACAAAAAATGCCCCAGTTAAAAGATGAAGATTATCCAAGTAAAGAAAAAGATGTGGTGCTTATCAGTGATATTCCTTAAACATAAGGACCCATAAAAGCAGAAAAAAAGATGGCTAAAAAAACTATGCAAACACTAATCAAAACAAAGCTATATCAATATTAGACAAATTAAACATTAAGGCACGGAGCATTATTAGGGATAATGAAGTGTATTTCTCAATGACACAGAATTGATTTACCAGGAAGACAAATATTCTAAACACTTGGGCACTAATAACAGACACACTTCAACTTATTCACATATTTGCATGTACATGTCTACAGTCATCTGTCAGTATCCCTTGGGGATTGGTTTCAGGATCCCCTGCAAACACCAAAATCTATGGATGCAAAAGTCTCTTATAGAACATGGTGTAGTATTTGGTTATAACCTACTCACACTTTGGATCATTTGTAGATTATGTAGAATATCTAATATGCAAATGCTATATAAACGGTTGTCCTATATTGTTTAGGCAATAATCGTAAGAAATATGTCTATATATGTTCAGTGACAAACACACACACACACAAATTTTTAAAGAACAGTTCTGATCTGCAGTTGGTTGTATCCAAAAATGCAGAAACTGGATATGGAGTGCCAACTGTGTGTGTGTAAATAGATAGAGAAAGAGACAGAGAGAAGTAATGGGCTAACCTTGCACAAGGAAAGTCCCCTGCCTGACCCCACTACTGGAAGGTGATCTCTAAGTCTTTGGAATGTCCTGCCTAAAAGAAATGACTGGGTTTAACTAGGGTACTTGGTCAGGCCACATAGTATGATAATGTGATTTATGCTGGGTCTTTGGATCACACATATTAACGTGACTTCTGGAAGGGCTGCAGACTAAGGTCAGGCACATAGGTGGTCAGCCACATCTATGAGGCCAACTATTATACAAACCCTTGGGTAAGCTTCTCTGGTTGGCAATTCTTTGAGTGTTCTCACACATCTTTGTATGACTTCTCTAGGAGAAGGCAGCTGGTACCTCCTACCTGGAACTCTCTTGGGTCCTTTCCCACACACATTTTCCCATTGCCAATTTTGATTTGCATCCGCTCAATGTAATACCATGAATATAAGAGATCTGTTGAATTCTGAGTCCTAGCAAATTAATGAAATCAGGGCTGGTCCCAAGAGCCTCCCATACTTGCCCACAGTGCACTATGCATGTGCATGCACACACACCAACATTCAAACGAGCTGAACATCCCTAATCTGAAAATCTGAAATCCACAATGATTTAAATCCTGAAATTTTTTGAGTACCAATGTGATACCACAAGTGGAAAATTCCACACCTGGCTTCATGTGATGATAGTTTTTATAGTTAAAACACAAGTGTACCAAAATTATTGTATAAAAATTACCTTTAGGCTATGTGTACAAAGTGTATGTAAAACATATAAGAGTTCTGTGTTCAGACTTGGGTCTCATCCTCAAGATATCCCATTATGCATATGCAAATACTACAAAATCTGGAAAAAAGTTCAAAAGCCAAAATACTTTTGTTTCTGAGCATTTCAGATAAGAGGTACTAAATCTGTATAAATAAGTAATTCTGGGCTTATATATAACATCTTTCCCTTCCTTTTCCTTTGGTTTTAATTTGATTGCCCTTTTAGAATGTCCTGAAGGGGATTTTAAAAATATATTTATTTATTTATTTATTTATTTAAGACTAAAAATTTGCCCCTAAAGATTTATAGTTGCAATTTGTTGTATTTATGTGATTAATCAGTTGGCATATTTTCTAATTTTCTTCTGTATTTCATCCTCGATCCATAAATTGTTTAATATTATCTCTAAGTAGGCATTAAAATGATACTTTATTTGTATTATAATTTTTTCAATTACTAAGAAAGCTGAATGTTTTTTCATTTATTATCTGCAGTTCTAAGACTATCAATTCATGTTGTTTCCATTTAGAAATATGAAGGCCTAGATGGTGGTAATTTATTTACATATACTCTTTATATTGTTTAGGTATTAACTTATTGTATATCAGTTCTATCATAAAGTGACCTCCTTCTACTTTCTTTTTTTATTTCAGTTGATTGGATTTTAAATATATGTGTATAATCCAATTAACGTTTCTTTTTTCTTTGTACTTTCTTCAACTGTTTCAGAAAAAGTAGGACTCTAGAAATGTTTCTCCTTTTTGTGCAATACAGATTTCTTATTTCTTATTCTCATTTAATTGAATGTTTAGATTCAATAAAGAAGAAAGGCAACAGTGGCCATTTTGCATGTGTCTGTAAAGCAATTACAGAGATGTTTCTGCTGTAAGAATAGTGGCAACACTTGGCTAAACACAGTCAGTATCTTGCCATGATAAGAAACATCCTCCCCATACAATATGTTAGCATCATAAGTAACGTTAAGAACATAAATGACATAAACAAATTCCTAAGAGTTTAAAATCACAAATGGGATTGAGTTTGGAGATCTAATGAAAGGAGTCTATTTTACTTTGTATCTATTGCACATTAATAGCTTCCCTTTAATTCCTACTTCCCATTCTTGCCATAAACACTGATGAATCACAGGACCCCACACTTACATAAAATGAAAAAATTCCATTACCTTGAAAATTCATTATACATGCGACCTTTCTGTTCTTAACTAAGGCCATACATAAGTTTTTTTTTTTTTTTTTTCTTTATGGAAAGATAGGACAAAGTCGTGGTCAAAGAATGATTCATGAAATGAAGTTAAACTCCAGGGATATAAAATGAATTTAAGATGCACTACCATGAGGGGGCTTTATCTGTGCAGGAGACATATACTCATTAAGATGGATATGAATAGAGAGGAAATCCATTAAGTCCACCAAGTGGGCTTGGGCTTCCTGGGTCCCTGCAGTTCCATGGATCCATGTGCCTAGCTCAGACCAATGACATAAAGTGCATAAAGTGACATATCATTTACAGTCAAGCATTTAGCAGGGCATGCAAAATCTTCCTGCACCTTTGTCCCTTCCTTTTGCCATATTTGATGTGGGCAATGTTCACGATGTCAGCTGCTCTCTATCTGCTGGGTTCTAGCAGAGCAGCAGTAGGGCCAATGACACTGAGGAATGTTTGCTAATTAGGAATAATTTGAAATATTACATCATTTGATCAACCTTTTTATCTAGACTAAATTTTGGAGAATTATAAGAGATTTTGACTTGAAAGGGGGACAAATTCTGCTACAAAAAACTCTTGAGAGCCATTAGATTTGAAAGGTCATCTTACAGGGAAGAAATCAAAAGGAAAGGTCTAAATCAAGGATTCTCACACTTCTAGATTTAAAAACGAAATAAAACTTGGGGCAGGAAAATAAAATAGCTGTGAGTGCCTTAAGGTTTGTCAGTTAATTTTATCAAGCAAGATAATTAACATACACATAAAAATTAACCCAAACCTATTACTTGATATCAAATTTTTAAAAAATAAAGGATATCAACTAAGTGAGATACACATATTCTCAGACTCAGGGAGAAGTCCTTTACCATGAGCACAGTTACCTCCTGTACAGCGTTTTACATGGGATCTTGTCTGTTTTGCTGTACCAGTGATGAGGGTCTCACTGTCAGAGGACTGGCTTTTGGGAACCACAGGTCAGAATCCTGGCATCCAAATAGTCTGTGATCTTGGGTGTGAGTGTGCAGCAGGTTGGTACCATTGAAAGGGGAGGGGTTGAGGACATCCTCAGCTATATGCAAGTCTTACTATGATGCTCCCATCTCAGGGATCCTCAACCATCACAGGACACTCCACTTCATTAACGTTCATCTGTACTGAGGCCTGAGACCTCCCTCGCTGGGTTCTCATGAGGATTAAGTGAAATGAAGTTATGTCAAACTCCTGGCCTTGGACTTGGCATAGAGTGAGCACTCAACAAAGTTACCCAGTGTGTGGATGGTTTGCTTTTGTTCTGCACAACTTTTTCACTGTGCTGAGATGACTCTGTTCTCTGCAGTTAGCGTGCTGCTTCCCATGGTTGCTGTGAACTTCCTCTTTGTTCCAGACACACATTGCTGTATTTTAAAAGCATTTGTGCAGAGAATGCGCCCTGTTTCTCAGCAGTCTGCCTTTCTGCTGAACATCTAATTTAATTGCCTTTCCAGTGTCAGATCATTTAAAACCAAAGCAACCACAATTACAGATTCTTGGATTGATGAAGCGAGACCTCCCTTTAGGGGATGAATTTCTATAGCAGTTTAAGAAACTTCAGAAGACAGAGGGAGGAGGGGAGGAGGTAACAGATAACTGTTATTAAGTTTTAACACTCCCTGCAAAGACCCTACTGTATCCAAGAAATTACTTAACAATGTACTATGAAGAAATGAGGAACCTGATTATTCTCTGCTGCTCTGTGTTCTAATAGCATCTTCCTGCAAAGCTGAGTGGAGCACTGTTAGGCTTTTCTTAGGTAGACACAAGATATAAGACTTATTTATTTATTTTTTTTGTAAGAAAAGTGTTCCTGTGTAAGCACCTAAAGATGTATGAAGGTCCTAGGGTTAATTTAAAATAATAAGGCTTTCCTTCCATAAAGGATTTCTAAATAATAAAACTGCTATTTCAATATTGCTGGGCATTGATCCACTAAACAGAAAAGATACCTGGATATAATAAGGGAGAGCAGGAAGGTAACTCTTAGATTCAAGACTCCAGGGTCTCCATTTTGACAATTGTTCCAAAACAAATAATCCCCCATGTGTCATCTACTGTCTCCAGATAAGAACAAAAAAATGTCTGATGCACTTTTAGGAGATAAGTATGTTTGAGGGGCTGAAGCTGACGAGGACCTCTTATCACTTACTATGGACAAGGCCTGCATTTCAACCATAAAAACTCAACCCAATGTCACTTTAGTCTATGTTGGTGTCACACTGTGAAGGCCTGAAAGGGGCTCTTACAGAGTCTCCAGTCTAAATTCCCTGTCTGCACTTATCTCAGGTGGATTCTGGCTCTGTCCACGATATCCAGCAGCCAAGAGGGAGATATGGTATCAAATGAGGAAGAGTCAAAGCCAGAGGTGCATGTGTAAGCTGGTTCCTGCTTGGACTCCTTATAATTTTCTGAGCTCTGCTGTGTTCTGAGCTCTAAGAAGTCCTTGTCCTCAGAATTTTGGAGGCGAGTCAGTCAAAATGCTACCCTGACCCACGACTGAACACAGTACAAGCCCAGGAGGGATGGTTTGTGGGTCCTTCCTGGTCCTGTTCTCTGTAGCTCGCTGTGGAGCCATGGCCTACCCCAACGAGAAGGCCGCGACTGACGACCATGGACTAGGTCGACACACTATCTTAGAAGCCACCCTGTGCAAATATCAGGTACAAGATGCAGAAGGCATTTTAGCAGGTTTTCCTCCTGGCTTCAAAGAGCACAGATTTCTGGAGCTCAAAACACCCCGTTCTATGGGCCATATGGGGATGCAAAGAGAAGGAGCCATCTCCCTTAGAATCTCATCTCCTAATTATGCTTTTCTCTTCTTTGACTAAGACCATTTGACAGGGGGCCAAGAGGGAGGAGACATTTAAGAATGTCCTAAGACATAGTTGTTCACATCTTGAAGCTTGCTCAAGATGATAATAGACCTTGGAGTGTAACTAATTAGGACAGTGACTCTCACTGCACTGGAGATTGGCCCTCAGATCTGCCACTGCCATGTTTATGCAAGGTCTAAGTCCCCAGCCTCCTGTAAAAATGGTAGTTTTTCATCCTGAATGCCTCTGGGATCTAGGTATCTGGATTAAATTAATATCCTCAAAATGGCTGGGACACCAGGACTACATGTAGAATTAGATCTGCAATGTTCCAGGGAGTCTTAAAGGAGAAAAGGAAGAAAGCATGGTAGTTAGGAAAGGGATTCAGGAGCCAGAGCACTGGACTCTCCTCCTGGCTCTGCCCCATCCATCCCACATCTGTACAATGGGATAATGATATGTATGTCATAAAGCTACTGTGAGGAGGAGATAACGTAATGGATGTAAAGGGCTGAAGAGAGCTTGGCCCATGGGAAATGCTCAATAAATGTTAATGATGTTATATGAACATTAACATTGTACAACACATCACTGTTAGTGTTAATAACAGAGATAAAGTTGCCACTTCCCTTCCTGTGACTAGCTATGCTATGGCACCTGTTCATTTTCACTCATGGTACAATGATTAAGAACTTACTACCTGATTTTATTTTGTATTACCTAGTATAATAAAATTTATAGTTTCATAAAGTATATTACCATTTTCCTTTTCCATTTCCTTTATGCCTTTTTAAAAATAAACTATTCATTGGTGAAGTAAAACAAACAAACATATAAAAATGTCAAAGTTCCACTGTGGTCTCCGCACCCATGTGTCCAGCTGATGGTAATCTCTGCTCCCCCCCACAGTCTTATATGTTTGCATGCACGACAGCAAATATGAATATACACTTCAATTTTTCCTCCCTTTTTCCTTCAAACCAATGTAGTATATTCCATACATACTGTTCTACATGCATTTTCATTGTTAACAGTTTTTCCATAACAGAGCACAAAGACCAACCTTGCTTCTAACAGCTACAGAGTGTTCCCCTCAATAACTGACATCCTGTAACTTATTTAACCGGCTCCCCATTGATGACAGACTTACACCTGGCTTAGAAAGGATCAATCTCTGATCTGTAATATCTTCTAATAATACCATCTCCTTTTCTACTGTGAATCAGTAAAATTTTGATTTAATGTTTCTCTCTCTCTCTCTCTCTCTGTGTGTGTGTGTGTGTGTGTGTGTGTGTGTGTGTATTAGTGGAAAAAAATAAACAAACTGAGGTACTTGGAGGCAGACATAGAAGGCTATTAGGGTGTGGATCTGGAATGTTCCCTCAAAAGTTCAGGTGTTGGGCCATGTTCAGAGGTGTACTGATTAAATTATAAGAGATGTGGCATCATGATTGTATCAATCTATTTGATGGGCTGATAACTTGAATGGATAACTGGGTAGTAACTGTAGACAGGTGGGGCATGGCTAGAGGAAATATGTCACTGGGGGCATAGTCTTGGGAACTCTACCTGTCCCTGGCCCCTTCTTCTCTCTCTCTCTCTCTCTCTCTCTCTCTCTCTCTCTCTCTCTCTCTCTCAGCTTCCCACCTTTCATGAGCTGAGCAACTCCCAGACTACATATACCCTTCTGCTATGATGTTCTGCCTCACCTCAGGCCTAGAGTAACGGACTCAACTGACCATGGCCTAAGACATCTGAAACCATGAACCCAAAATAAACTTTTCCTCTCTAAGTTTTCCTTATCAGGTATTTTGGTCACAGAGATGAAAATCTGACTAACACAGAAATCTCTCCACAGAGCTTATTTTCTGTGGTTCCTCTAGGAGTATTTGGAGCTAAGCTTCCTTCTGCTTGTCCATTTCCTCAGTTTGCTTTACTCAGAGCCTGTGGACCACATGAAAAGCCACTGTAGTTTAGTGAAGGATGGGAGCTGCTGTAAAGTAATCCCTAGACTACTACATGCATCAGCCACAGCTGGCCAAGTACCTCCTCCAGAAACTCCTGGACCCTGAGTTCACCTTGGTCAGCTGATGTGCAACTTGAGTGGACTTTACAGACATAATTAATTACAGACACATGGGATATATTGTATCTGTGCAAAGAAACACTGAGGAAACAACATGAGATGTGCTTTCACCGTTCTGTTTGTAGCTTTACTAGGTGATTTTAGGAAAGAGCTACAGGAAATCTTTGACTATTACTATGATTGTCACCAAGGGCACTGTCCCATACAAGGTTTTATTTAATAAATTCTTTTAGAACTGGTCAGGAGATATTAGCTATGGTGAACCATACAGTTTGGGGTCATGCTTCTTCTCATGGCCCTGGTTTTTTGGAAGCTGAGTCTACTCAGCCATGAAAATAAGTGACCCGTCTCATCTATTGCTATGGTTTAGATATGGTTTGTCCTGAAAAGATTTGTGTTGCAAGCTTATTCCCAGTGTGGTGCTTTTGGAGGTGGGGCCTAGTGAGAAGATCTTGGGAGTATGTCCTGAAAGGATGTATGTGCGGCACCCCAGGTTCCCTGTCTTCCTGTCTGGAGACACAACTTCTTCCTGCCATGTGTGCTTCTACCATTATCTTTTGCAACTACAATGACACAACAAAAAGACCTTTCACTAGAGCTCAGCTGATGCAAGCACTATACCCTTGAACCTTCAGAACTATGAGCTAACTAAATCTGTTATAAGGTAGCCTGCCTCCCGTATTACTTGTAACAGTAACAAAAAAATGGAATAGTACATCTACTATTTCCTATAGCTAGTGTTTCTCAGTTAGGGGCAATTCCTCACCCTTGGGCCCTCAGGAGACATGTGGCAATGTCTAGAGGCGTTCTGGTTGTCTCAACTGGCTGGGTTTGCTACAGGTATCTTGTGGGGCAAAAAACAGGAATGCTGCTAAATGTCCTGTAATGAACAGAATTTCCCTGGCAAAGAATTATTCCCTGTAAAGTGTCAATAGTGTTGAGGTCAGAAAACTGGGCTCTCATCTTCTAAATATGAAGTCCTCTGTTAGAAGCTCCTGAGATCTTGTTTAGAAGGATGCATAACTACATGTGATAAAGAATAACATACTGTGATAGAATACTGGAAAAGTTACAGGCATTTTCCTGCCAGAATAGACCCTAAGTCCGATTGCCCATTTTCCACGAGGAGATGTAAGCCCACCACACACCGCGAATCATCAAGTACCTTGAGGAGTCTGAACGCTGTCATCCAGCATGTTCTGCTTTGCTCATCCTCGGCACAGAGCAGTCTCAGCTCTTTAGCTTCATTTCTCACTTTGTTTGGCTAGAGGATGAAAAGGGAAATCCAATCAGCGCCACGTGGCAAGTGTGAAACACACTTTATGGCGAGGCAGGGCTGCATAGCACTCAAACCCAAGGCCATCAGCTGTGGTCACCCAAGCAGGGAGCACAGCACATGCACTCTCTCCTCCAGGTAGTGATAACCCTCCTTCACAGAGGATCCAACACAGACTAACAGACCAGGGCTGGTTTGGAGTTACTTATTCCTTAGCTGAAGCATGTACCCTTCCCTAGCTGGGAACGGCAGAGCAGTCAGACAGCAGAACAAATCTTCACGAGGCAGTGAGCATGTAAAGCACCATGGAAGAAAGAGGAAGAGGGTATCCCACTCTGCTGAGGGGCAACTGGAATCTATGGGAGGACAACCTCTTTCCTGAGTTATAGAAGGAAAGATCTTCAAAGTCACCTTCCAGGGAGACTGAGAAGGTGGCCGGGTACATTAGCTGGGAAGCAGGGAGGCCCCCGAGGGGCTCAGAGTTTATGGAGAGCCAGAATGGTCCCAATGCAGACCCCCAGTGGAAGTCCAGAGAGGAAGAGCAATGCAGAAAGGGCACTGAGATGGAAGCAAACAACCCAAGGCAGGTAGGGGCGTGTCCCATATCCTGTGGCCCCAGAGGGATGACAGGTTTGCCTGGCAGAAGCAGGGCTATGAGCTGAGGGAGAAGCCTGTCACAGGGTAAATTGATCTCAGCTTCCATGTGAATCCCCTGCTGCAACTCAAAGAACAATGCTCGGGCTGGACGCCGAGTTGGCCTTTTGCTCCAGGAATCTGGAGGGCCCAGGGGCGGGAGTGGCTGCCCAGCACTCAGGGCACCCTGTGAGAACAGAAATGGGAGCAGAGAAAAGTATGTAGCTGATGTGGGTCAGCAAGAAGGGTGAGGAGCCTCTCCTGGGGCCATCATGGGCTTTTATCTGGTTTAAAGTAGATTCCTACTGTAGTGGTCTCCACTTAAATCTCTGGGATAAATTCCATGACCCCTAGTGGGGACCTGAACCCATAATAGCTTCAATTCTATAACTGAGCACTTACCAGCCCACTGTGGCTTTAACTTTGGCAGTATGTTGGGGAGGGCAAAAGTAGCAGATTTCTTTCTCCCTCTTTACATTTTCATGGTTATTAGATTTGTTCTGACTGTAGCTCTCAGGAACCTTAACATATAATTTTTTCCTGTCCTTAATAAGTTCAGAACTTTTACATTTTCACTTAAAAGGAACATTTTGATGGCCTCCCTTTGGCATATCTGAATCAGCGGCACTACTCTTGAACTTTGGAGCCACTATTTAAAGTAAAGTAAGGGTTATTTGAACATAAGCACTACAATACTGCAGTAGTGGATCTGATAACAGAGAGTGCTAAGTGACTAATGGGCAGGTAGTATATACAATGTGTATGTGGTGGATGAAGGGCCAATATCCTGTGTAAGACACAGCCTGAAAAGTGTGAGGTACCATCATACTACTCAGAATGGTGTGTCATTTAAAACTTATACATTATTTCTGGAATTTTCTATTCAATATACTTAGACCCTGGTTGACCATGGGTAACCAGAATCAATGGAATCAATATCAGGAATGAGGGAGCACTACTGTACCCGATGACGGTATTTTGGGATGGCATTTCTGTTGTGTTCAGGCTGAGGAAGGGATCTCTATGTTCTCTTTGCCCGTTAGAATGGAGCTTGAGCTCTGGCTCAGAACTTAGCCCACTGGGGTGAGTTCCGAGCACAACTACTCACTGGCTACCTGATGCAGGCAATGAAACTAGATGGTTTACTACTCCATAAGTATCCACAAAGATTAAATAATAGGCATGAAACCATTAGTAGAGCATTTCATACATAGTAAATATTCAGTATAACAATCATATACCATTATGATTGTCAATATTGCCTGACCTCACTGGGGGCAGAACATGGTCCTGCAGGCATGTGTGTATATGTGTGTACATGTGTATGTGTGTAGGTATACGTGTGTACATGAGCATACATGTGCATCTTTGTATGTGAGTGTGTGTATTTGTATGCATATATGCATAAGCACATTCACTGGAGTACACATGCATTGTTGGCCACATGTACACACATGTGTATGTATATGTGCCCATCCATTTACACACACGTGCATGTGCATTTCTGTGCATATGTCTGCACACACTCATTCATATACACAGAGGGTGGGCAGTACTGTGGTCATTCCTATCTGATGATCCTCATGACGAGAAGTGCCAGCTTACTCAGTACAGGTGACAGGCCTGGGGTCTCCTGCCCAATGACTGTTCTTTTCCCACTACTAATACTAGGCTCAGACATAGCCCAGTCCCACCTGCCCCTAAGCCATTGAGCCCACCAACTGCATTACCCACCACGCTTTTTCTTGAGCTCTGAGCTATTTGAGAATCAACATGTCATAAGCATACATTTATGTATGCTTTTTATAGGAATGAAACTATATTTCTGTTAAGAACAAAAGAAGCAACAGGCACATGGTGAGCAAGAGAATTCAATCATTTGAATTCCCAGTCCTAGCCTTTGGACAATACCTTAATGCAGAGCCCGTGGTCTGTTGGGGCGCTGTACTGCTTCTTCCCAGAAATCAGGGAGAAGATGTTGCTGTCCTCCAGGTCAGCCAGCAGCTGCAGGTGTCTGGGCTCCTGCGAAAACAGAGGTCACGTCTCAAGCACAGCAAAGAGCAACTGTTCTCACGTCTTTATAAGTAGAAGGCAGCCTGTGCATGCTCACACACACTCCCCCTCCCAGCATCTTAAGAGACTCTGACCGTGGGGTGAAATAAATGCTAAATGAGAACCAAATTTGCCCAGCCCTCACTCAAAACCTCACCTTTCAAATACTCAGACACAAGACTATTGGAATGTTTTAATACTCCTGCCAAATCACAGCCTCATGATTCAAGTAAAACCCAGGAGAAAGCCTGCAGCCCCAAGGTCAAAGTTAAGAGTACATTCTATCTATGTTCATGGCCACACCACAGATGACATGCTGTGTACTCGAATCCCCACGGTGCCTTCAGTTTTCACACTGACAGCCAGGCCCGCCCTTCTGAACTCTCCAGCCAAGTCCTATTTCCTGCTCTATGCTACAAACTGTTCCTGGCTTCAACACGTACGAGGATGATGAGTAAGCCATAAATCAGAACTGGGACGTCAAGGAGTTGCCCTGCCCTGCAGGCGATCAAAGCCATTCAATGAAGATACCCTTTTCTCCCCAGAGAGGACATCACCTAGCAGCTATTGACTTCCCAGAGCCATAGCTGCTCAGAACCTTCATCTGGGGTCCCACCAGCTCCCCCCCCTCCACCGCCCCACTCTCTCCTGGAAAGAGCAGAAGAGACTGCAGCTCTGCAAAGGCAAACGTCCAGCCAAGTTTTGCTGGACATAGCTCCTACTGCAGAGTGTTTGTAAGACAGTCCCAAGAAAAGAGTAGAAACAAATGTGCAAAAAGCTCACAGGAGACCTCTAGCAGGAGCCCAAAGGAGGTCTACAATGTCACCTGCATGGTTTTGAGGATTGCAGCTGTTTCACTTCTCTCACCCCCTCTTCTCAATGTGCACACACACGAAAGTGCAACTGACTACAGAAAATGTCTATAACAACATGTGTTAGATTAGCATTAAGGTGGCAATAATCTTGCAAACATCCTATGGCTAGTTTGCATCCCAGCTTCTAAAATGATGAAAAGCAAGTCAATATTTGTAGTGACTGAAGCAGTCAGAGGGTCTTCTTGTGACCCATAATCGGGAGCTAGGACTGGGCAGCCCAGGGGGGCAGGAGTGATGCAGCAGGCCATCCCCATCAGCATTATCATCCAGCTTCTGAGGCACCCCAACACAGCTCTCATTCTTACACCATTAGCTTATTAGTAAATTATCACAGCACGGAAGAGGTTAAGGTCCATTTTAAAATGAAACCCAAGTTCATTCTTAGTCACATCACCCTGGGGTAACTGAGGCAGAATTGGTGCTTGTGGTGGGGGGTTTTCAAACTCACCTTTGAAGTTCCCTTTGTAGAGCAATAAAGGCCAGATCTACGCAAACACACGTACAGCTTTTTCCATGATTTCCTTCCCAGCTCTTTCACATGCAGAAATCCTTGAATTTCAGGACAGCTACTTGCATTGAGAAAATTCTGTGGAAGAGTAAATTTTAGAAATTAGATAATGCTAATATAAAATAATTTAAATGGATATGTTATTGTTACAGTTGACATTTTCTGAATCATTAAAATGTTTTTTGGTCAAACTGAGGTCCTTCTCCTTTCAAAACTCTAAAATCCCATCTAAATTGGCATTGTGTAGAATATAATGAGCATTGAAACACAGACAAACAAATTAATCTAACACTGGTTAAAAGCATAAAGTCATAATTTCCTTATAAGGCAAAAGACTTAAGGATTCTGCTCTTTGTTCAAGATTTATAAATAATATCTAATCTGATTATCAGAACTAGGAGAAGAACAAGTACCAGCAGCAACTGATCAGAAACACTGAGAATTGAGAATAAGAACCAAGCTGCCACTCTTACCTCTCTTACCTATGCATTCTTTCAAAAAAGAGTTACATAAAAGGTATCTGTCCATAAAGTACCTGGGACTCCTTGGTAACAGCTCACTGTCCCAGCTAACTGCTTTTATATAGGCAGCTTTAAGCATAACATCTTAGAAAACACACACACACACACACACACACACAATTTCAAGGGGAAGGAAAAAAGACGGGGCGTGGCATTGGTGAGTCCTCTGCCCTGGACGAGAAACAGACACGTCCCCTCCCCACAGGTCTGGATACTGTTGGTTTGTTCTCTCGTTTGACACGTTGCACACAGACGCACGTCTTGGGGGCAGCAGTTACATTCCCTTTCACATTCCCGACTCCCCAAGAGGAATGTGAGTCGGCACTCAGCCCAGAGGCCCTGCTGGCCCCATCCCCTGGAAGGGAGTAGGGACAGACCAGGTTTTTTTTTTGGAATACACTTTAGAAAGCAGAAGAACAATTCAAACACGTTTCCTTACTTTTAACGTGTAGTAAGTTACTTCTAAGTACTTTGTGGGGCTAGGGTGTGGCTCTGTGGTAGAGCCTTCACAAGGCTCTGGGTTCCACATCCCCAGAATCAAACAGAAAAAAAAAATGTTTTTTGAATAAAAATAAAAAGGACTTTATGGGTTTCTTATCATTCTTCACTCTGAAGTAAGATTCAGTATTTTTGTAGAAATTTCCAAGCAGCTGGGCCGTGGTCTGTCTTGGGAACCCATGCTCAGAGTTAAGACCACAGCTTCTCCCTCATACCCTCCTCCTGGCCCATGCTCAGTGATGGCAACACTGAGATGGCTTTTAAGTCACAGCAAGTTTATTCTGGGTGTAAATGCTTGTTTCACTTTGAAGGAGCCTGGCTACACACAGATTTCCCAAGCACACATTTATTTCTGGTTACTCTAAACTCCACTAAGAGCCAAGGTTAATATGTGATTAAGGACCCAGCCTCTTCAAGTTTTTACAAGCTGCCATAACAGCTACAAGAGGACTTTTATCTGGAAACTGTATTTCAGCAGAAACTCTATTTTCGTCCAATACCTGCAAAAGCTGGGTCTGACTGCCGTTGGACTGTTGGCACCAAGTAACCATCTGTTCTGGGAAGAAGTTCTGAGGAAATGAGGAAAAACAAATATGTTAAAGGTTAGCTTCAAAGTGAGGGAAAGCACACATACAGGTCTGTCCATGTTAAAAAAAAAAAAAAAAAAAGTTCCTATCGGTATGACTGTGCACATCTGTTCTTTAAACGACAGCCCCTTTTACTCTCTTATCACACAGTGGAAACACCTCTTCAAAAGGCTGCATTTAGTTTCCTCACGTGATGGATCCAAGTTTGGAATACGTACTACGTCAAATACAGAATTCATGTCTCACGGCACGTCCCGTGGCAAAGAGGGCGCCAGGGCTATAACACAGCGATGCACAGCATGGCATGAGATACAGAATTCCTGAAGTATACAAAGTGGGCACAGTTGTATGAGAAAGCCTTTTTTCCTGCTATATTACCCAGAAAGAAGTATCAGAAATCTTCCTATGGAATAAAAAAGGCGGCTAAACTATCCATGCCAGAGTGGACCTGGATCTTTCTCCAAGTTGATGCTGCTCTGCCCCCTGACTTGGGTTAAGAGCAAGTGCTATGGACATTATGAGGTTCCCACTCCTGATATGTCCCAGGACAAGTGTCTCTCAAAAATTGGAAGAGGAAAGATCAGTCAAGGAGACGACATCAATATACCAAATCAATCACATTGATTGCTATACTCATTCTTCTGTTTATAATCACAAGATAATATTTGCTATTTTCAGAGAATCATGAATATTTCTTCTGCTGTTTTGATCAATTTACTCCAATTTAAATACAAACTTTCAAAGTAACTGAACAAGCCCAGTTTCTCCTCCCCCTTTTGACTTCCAGACTACCGCCCTTGCCATTGTTACTATTTGAAGGCAACTGCTACCTTTAGCCAGTCACAAGGGCATTTAGTTAAGTGCCAGAGATTGTTTTGGGCAAGGGCTGCCTTCGTTAAACAGCAAATCAGATTCTCACAGCCATATGCTGACCCACAGATCACAGTGATGTTATAATCTGATATTACTAAATACCCAAGCATAAACTTTTAAGATTTCAATAGTTCCAAACCCCAAATCTAAAGAGGTAAGACTCACCATCGGATTCTTAAAAAACTCATACTTCGCATAATTCTTCCTGAATAAGAATTTGCTCTCACTTCCCATGGTACCTTCCACCTGGACCACCAGCTCATGGTCTTCCAAGCACCTCTCTGCAGGGTAAAAGTATCATGTGTAAGATAGGCAAAAACTTCAAGGCAGTTTTACAACAAATTACAAAATCTGGCTGGCTTCCTGTTCTTTAAATTTGTAATTTGCTGTGCATGAAGGTGAGGTCAGGAACTAAACTAAACTTAAATCTCTCTTTAATGCACTATTCGAAGCCTAAGAGGTCTTAAATTCTACATAGAATGCAGATTTCAGGTCACTATGGACTTTTATATACTTCTTTTACATTGGGCATCAATAAAATGTTATGGAGAAAGTCAAATGATTTTGCCCTTACATTAAGAAATTTCAATGCTTATAAAGAACAGACAGACTATAAAAACTAGGAAAATATTCAAAGACAAAGGAAAGTAGGGAAGTCACTGTGCAATAAGGACTTGTAAGGTGTGGGGTAGATAAGAGGAGAGGCTACAGAGGTAGGAAGGCATGGGGAGCCTTTGGATTCCATGAAATCTGGTTGCCTGAAACCGCCCTGGGAATATAATACGGGAGCAGGCACATGATGCTGCTCTCAGACAGGATGTACCAATGTACTCATCTTTCACACTGAAGCCAGCACTAACCACATCATGGAATATTCTCATCAACTGGATTATATGTGAGGCAAAGAAGAAAACACTGCACAGAGTACTCATTGTGCACGTGCGCACGCGCACACACGCACACACTTCAGAGCATCTGGAAAGGTTATTTTCCCCACTGCTTGTACACTTGATTAAATGTGAAGCATGAAGAACTTGGCCTACTACCAAATAATACGTGCTTAGAGAAGCTTTGCCTTTCTGCTATCTGACAGGGGTTACATCCCCTCCCATGGATCTCCTCAAAAACTGTAACAAGGCTGGGGTGGTAGAGACAGAAAAATAACCACATCAAATGATGCAATAAACAATAATGAGCAAATCTGCAACAGGGTCAGTGTGTGGACTTGTGCCAACATGGTACAGAGTGAGGTGCTATGCAATGGACAGAGTGGCAGTTCTGTCCTCCACGTAGCCAGAACTGAGTCTCTAAAATAAACTCTCATCTTGTATGAAAAGGACAAAATTTAGGGAAAAAGCATTTCCACATGAAACTGATCTCAGAATTTGGAAGAAGAATTTCTGCCTACAGAGAACAACTGCTACCAAGGGTATTCCTCTAATAGGGTCACTGTTGGCACTAAGAGCAAATTATGGGCGGATATGTCCTGGGCCTTGGTTTTGATGTTAAAAGGAGCAGTCTTCCTAGCAGAAATGTATTTAAAGCCAGAATTTATGAAGGAAAGGGATTTTTGTCTCTGTTGTTGCCAAGAAGCTCACAGAACCTCAGAGAAGGGCCAGACCTGGCACCACCAGCAGACCTGGGATACTACCCACTTGTCCCTGTCTGGGAGGGAATTTTGCCAGCAACATGTAATCTAAAACACAGACCTTATGTTTTGCCAGGACAGAAAAGGAGAGAAAAATCATACAATTTGAGCATGTGACTAAAACTGTGATGCTTGTTTTTTAAAAAATGCCAGACCCAAGGTCATTCCTTTAAAATAGATGTTCTGGAGAGAAAACAAATCAATGACTCCCATTAGAATTTTTTTATTCATGGAAAAATTTCTTTCTGTTGTCACAGGAAAAACAAAAAGCGAAAACCAACAACCTAATAACCTACTGATGGCTGGTTTATAGAATAAAACATTTTGACCACGTAAAATAAGGAGAAATTAAAAGGGGAAGAGGCAGCTACCTTCGTCTATCTCTGAACCAAAGGGTATCTTATCTTCAAAGAATCCTGAGGAACCAAGAGGGATCCTCAGGGGAGAAGCAGAGGCCCATGGTCAAAGAGCATATGCTCTGATCTTGACCCTAAGCCTCCCTCCCTCTGTACTGGAAATCCCCTGGAGAAACTACATACAACTGTAAATGCACACAGCAGAACTGCCCTTGGTATCAGACCCCAGGTGGACAGGGGAGGAACTGCTGTCCTGGGAAGGGGACTCGGGTTCCACTGTGGCCTCAGATAACCAGGAGACTGCCAAACTAGCCAGTATGTGGAGTATGCTTCTCCCACTCAAGGTCATTCTGGTAACCCCAGAGGGGCTTCAGAACTCTAGGTATGGCTTCCGTTCAGAAAGAGTGGATGAGGTGGCAGGTGAGCCCCTTTCCTCAGGGATCCAGAGCTGTGTAGCCTCAACCTGCCACCAAATGCCCCTGGGTACAGTGTCCAGAGCCGTCAGTGAGTGGACCTCATCAGTTCAAAGTTCTCCCCTCCAGATTTTTAACATTCACAGGGCTGTCCATAAACCCCCTATCATTCCAGAGGCTCTAAGTACAACCAGAATGCTACTTTTCATCACGGTATTCCAAAATCACTATTTGTACACAAGAAAAGGCAAAAATTCCTTTAAGTACATTTGTAGTTTTTAAATTTCTAAAACTGTGTCCAGCATCTATACCACTGTCCTACTCCATGAGAAAAAGACTTAAATGTCAAGACAACTCCACAAAGAAAATTTTGTTTTTCTGCCTTAAACTAAGCAGCTTTCATGTGACTCCTCACCATACCCCTCTAGTTGGTGGCGGAGGGACACCAGGAACAGAACTGGTGCACAGAAAAGAGGCCAGAGTCCATTGTCTCCTCCTGACACCAGCTGCTGTCCCTGGGCTTGCCCGAGCCAACCTCCAGCCCCATTCAGCACATCCTTCCTCAGCACAGCCCACGCAAGGAAAGAGAAGAGAGTTGTCAATTAGTTCAGGGCTTTGCGGGCTGAGAAACTGGGAACAAAGAGAGCTTGTCTATGAAAAATCTCCCTGATGCTGGGACAAGTCCTGTAAGTGGCCTCTCTATCTATACATATTTTAGTGAGGAAAGAACATCATTTGGCACTTTTCTAATGTAATAGGGAGCCACAGACAGAAAATCAGTCTATGAAGGGTTCTGCCTGAGAACTGAGGATGAAAACGGGCCAGTTTTCTCCTTTGACAACTTTTGCATGAGTCAGTTGTCAGTATCCAAATCTTAGCAGCTGCAGGACCCCAGAGAGTTACTCTCACAGCATTTTTCACCCAACTGGTAACAAACACAAAGCTGGAAACAGCTCCAGAAAGAACTGTGGCTTTTCCTGAGATGTTTCTGCCAAATTTGCAAAGGATAACAGAAATCCTCAAATGCTTGAAATCCACAGAATCTGGCCGGAACCCTTTTCTCTTTCCTGGGTTGTTAAGTGTCCCCTCTCCTAGAACATCTGTCCTTTAGTCTGTGCCTGATGCCTGCATTATTCAGGACTTGGATGCGAGAGCCTAGCCCTACCACCCCCAGGCTCCATGGGATGGAGTTTATCTGCAATCCCATTTTCAAGTTCAGGATTATACCAAAATGCCATTTGGTATACTTAAATTTGTATTTTTCAAAAGTCCTTTAAAAATTTCATTTACTTGCTGTGTGTGCAAGCTGACTGTTTAACATCACTATGTCCTCTATGTGAAGCTGTGTTAGCTGAAGTGGAGCTTCTAGAGACTCACATGCTGGGGGCAGAGGAATGAGGATGCCTTCCAAAGGACCTGGCCCATACCGGCCCCCTGAGCTGCCTCCTTATTGGCTGCTGAGTGGCGTTGATCAGCGACAGTGTTTCCATTGCTGAGATCAACTCTCAGATCTCTAATAAGCTTGTGGGAAGTGCTAATTATCAAGAGAGTATTTAAAAGGACAAACAGACTGGAGCAGGACTCCTGGCAATCACAAAATATACAACATGTTCACCTAAGATCACCAATCACTAAGGGACTGTGCTGACTGTCAAGGGCTTTGCACCAAGTTTCCAAGGCACCTCAAGTGGTGGATGCTCCCAGGTGCTGACAGGAGGGGCCTGGAAAGGGCCAGGGGTTCCTGGCTCACTGGTCTCTGCCTTTTTGCCCACAATGCAATGCAGAGAGGGCAGGGCCAAGTCCCATCAGCCAGAGACAAATCTCTACAGAGCAATGCAGGCGGTCACTGTTCAGCTTCTCCATCGGTACCGTGGAGTATCCCCAAGGGAAGCCCTGGAGACTCTTCTCTAGAGAGAAGGAAGCCACCTTGGAAGGGCTATCTTGGGAATTGCCCTCACTTTTTCCAGATCTATCACTCCTTTCTGTGTGTGAAAAAGGTTTAATATTGTTCAGAATCTAATATTTTATCTGGTAAAGTCAGTATAGTAATTGTGCTTTGAAATCCTCAATTTCTGAGGTCATATACAGACAAAATGTGATGTCAGATTGAGATATCTTAGGCCATTAATAATCAAGAGGACTGGGTAACACTCTACCTTAGAATCTGCCTACTGGATATGAAAGCACTGCCTCCCTTTTGCCCAAACTGTCAGCCCCATGTATGTCCATGTCCCTATGAGAAAACCCAACACATAACTACTTAAGGGAGTTACTCCCTACATAGAGATAGCAACATCTGGGGATGTGGAACAGGGTGGCCTTGCCTGGAGCACAAGTGAGACCTGAGCATGCCAGAAAGATCTAGGAACATGCACTAGAGCATCAGTCACCACCAAGAATTCTTCACAAGGCTGTGGTTTTCGTATCCATCCCAGGGTGAGTGCTGAGAGACCTATGGGGTTCTTTGGGAGGGACCCCACAGCCCAGTACCTGCACCTTCCTGCCAGTGGAGCCCTGACAGTCAAATGCTGCTGAATTGTGGAAGAAATATGATTTTCTCCGAAAGAGCAACTGTAGTTGTTATAAATTATCCAACATCCTTAGATCACACATTCAAAAAAAAGCACAAGCAGAGAAGAGAGATGGGAATGCAGAAGCAGAACCTGTCCTGGGGTTGCTGACCTTTCCAGATGGTGCAACATGGTGACTCTTAAAAACTCTCACAATCCTCTGCACAACCCAGCCTATATGAAAACATGACCACTTGTCCCTAATGAGAAAGGCTGATGTTGAGCAAGACAATTAAAGAAGGATATTCAAGGGAACTTCAAGTATCTCTAAATTCTGTTTGCATGAGGCCATTAATTTTGTTTGTTTGTTAAGTAGGACCTAAATTTTGACCAAATTGTCCTGTTTCTTTTTTTTCATTTTTTTTTTTTTGCTTTCTTACTCCTCCCCACCTTTGCCTTTAATTTTAAAATAAAGCATCATCCCTTTAAAACATGTGTTAAGTCCATCTGTGAATAAGACAAAGAACAAAGAATGAGATATAGAAATATCATATCCCTAAGAATAATGTGTGTGCATGGATGTTAATTTCTCTATCTCCTCAGAGTAAATTATGATTCATTCATTTTTTTCCCCAACATTTTAATGTATAATTTGTCTACTATATGAAGTTGCAGAAATCAAGGGCTATAAGAAATATCTGAATCAAAACTTCTAAAATATTCCTTAGATGTTAACATCTTATGTGTATCTGTACCATATGCTCTAAGTGTGCATCATTATATTCGTGTGTTAAATATCTGCAGAAGTGGGCTGGGTGTAGGTCAGTGGCAAAGCGCTTGCTTAATATGCTCAAAGCACTGGATTTGATCTCCAGCACCAAAAATAAAGAAAGAAAGAAAAAAAATTTGTAGCAGTCCCTTCCAATGCTCCTTTCAGATGAAGAGAGTTTTCAGACTTTCAAATGGGCTTTCAACAATATTTACTGTTTGGTCCAACTATGCAGACTCATTTTTGTAGTTACTGTTCTCATATGTGCACACACACACACACACACACACCCTGCACAGTTCCCACTGTTGTTAAATTTCTAAGTTATCTGTGTGTCAACAGATGCTTCTGATGGTCTTATCAGACTACTGTAGGATCCATTCACCGTTGTCCCAAACCAGAGCTTGACAGGACAGTCAGTCCATCTCCATGTGAGCAAGGTGACATCACAGCCACTTACTGTGGAGCAGGTGAATGAACCTGGCAGAAGAAGGCTGTTAGTGACAATGGAAAAACTCTGTTGTCATACAAACAGGCTGGCCATCAGGAGAGATGGGAAAGAAATCAGCAAAAGCTCTATCTGCTTCCTTTAAAAGCACACATGTATCTATAAAAGTCCAGATGGAGCTTGAAAAATGACTTAAAATGAAAACTCAAATTTACATTGTGTTATTTAAACCTATATTGCACCCTATCTGTTGGAAGAATGCTATTTAGTTAAATGAACATCCTAGACCTACAGGTTTACAGATTCAATTGATTAATGTTTCAAAAGGTTCAAGAGAAGACTTTAAAATTATTGGAAGTTTGCTATCTGAGTTTAATTTTTCTTTTCTGCTTTGAGAAGTGTAAGAAACATAGCTGTTGATTTAGAGAAAATTCTGTTTTTTAAATATATATCTATGGTATTACAGGCACCACACTTTTTCCAATAGGAATTTAAATAGAAGTCTGAAAAGCTTCTTTAACTGAGACAGAAAATCTGAGAAAAACAAAACTTCGAGTCAGTTCTAGAAATAGTACATATTTTCAAATATTCCATTATGTAAAATATTCTCTGCTCTCTCAGCATAACCACATAGCTAGATGGTTACACACACACACATGCACACAGGTACACACCATCAAGGCATTACTAACCAGCTCAGAGATGTTATGCAAATATCAAACCTAGGGTGCAAGTGCTTTATGATATGCTCCCAGGAGCCTGGAATCAGGGCTCCCTTCTTATCAGCAGAATGCACTACTTTTTGGAGAGTGGCAACTGCAATCCAACCCTGTGATTCTCCAGCTCTCCCCAAGGCACTGCAAGGCTGCCCCTCTCCCTCTCCCACCTCACGGATGTGCGACAAGCCCCCATGGCTCTGAAAGGCAGGACAGGAGTTGAGACACAGAGAACCTTGGTGCTATATCCAAGCCCTTTGGAAGTTACTGCTTCAACCATCCAAGGCAAGATTCTCAAAGCACCAGAAGGGAGAGGGCTAGGATGGTGGAAAAGTGAAATTCAGGAGGAAAAGTGAAATTCAGGAGAAAAAAAGAAGTCGCAGAAGTCAAGGGCAACATGTAAGCTGCCTGCCAACTTAGCAGAGGGCAGTGCAGTCACACTTTTGGCATAGCATCTTCATTTGACTGTACACTGAGGCTTCTAGGTGCTGTCCCCTCCCCAGGCTGTTGCTCACCTAATCCTAGGTGCGGGTGGTACTCCACCAGTGTCCAGCTGTTGTCATCCACGCAGTGACTTTTGTAAACCAGCAGCTGGCACAGGTCCCTGGCCGTCATATCTGTCAGAATCTCCACCACCTTGCTTGTTCCATCTTCACTAAAGACTTTAACATCCTGCAACACACAAGAGACAGGTACAGATAAACAATTTTGTACTCATAATAAGTAAAACCTGAGACAAAACAGAAAGAGTAAAAACAGTATTCTATGTAACAACACATGGACAATTTTTTCTGGCCGCAGTGATGCAAGATGAGGGCCCATTGATGTCCCCCTTCTTCGTTTTCCTCCTCCCCTTTCCAGCTCCTATGGACAGAGTGGGTAGAATCATGACACAACACTTTTAAAATGCCCAGGACATTTCACAGGAACGTGGAGCTCACAGCCAAGCCACCAAACTGGCTCAGGAAGCAACAGAATTCACTTAAAACATTGACGGTGGCCTTGGGGGTTGGATATTTTATATATGAACCAATTGTAAAAACGAGCACACCTACAAAAATTCCTGTCAGTTTCCCCTTCCCATCTTAACTTTTGATGACTCTGTTCTCTATATTCTAGATTCCAGGCCACCTGCTCCTGATGCCCCCACCCCCATGCCACTTTCCCTGAAGCTTAGGAGGAGGATGAGATAAATGAACATGCATATGCTAAAATTTAAATCAACAATAAAAGGGCTCAGTAAGAATACAGTCATGAAATTACAAGCAGATTCCATTTTTCTGGTCGTGTTCAAATCCATAAAAATATAACAGGTCACAGGCAAAGGGATGGTCCAGCAGAAGTTCAGATGATTATAAATACAGTTTGTCCTGGCTTCAACACTGACAGGGACACAATCTTTAGGGGAAGGTGAGATGTGTTTAAAAAACAAAACAAAACAAACTTACCTCAACCGCATGGAAAAAGCAGTCAGAGGGATAAGACGGCATTTTAAATCCTGATTGCCTTTTGCACGGGAGTTTGTTCCTGGTCTCCCCCAACTGTTCCCAGCAGGCTGGGCTCCCTGTATCAGGCTGTGCTGTGGATGCCAGTCCTGCTGGCTGTGCCCTGACTAGCTGCTTCTGCCCACCCCCCGCTGCCTCACACTGTTCCTTAGCTGGTGAATCAAACCACGCCAGTAGCCCAATCATGTCCTTCCCGGGGCTGATGTAATCGCCACACAGGCTCCTCTCCCACTTTCCTGCAGGGTGCTCCATGGCAGAGGTGGTGGGGGGGGAGTGGTGAGGATGATGACAACAACAATGACAACAACAACAACACACCCTCAATCTGATCGGCCAGAAAAGTCCCTGCTCCATGTCCTCCCCAGGCAGTGAATCACAGCAGGCAACTCAGGCTGGAGCACGTGTGTTCCCTGGGTCTAGACCAAATCTCCAACCTTTGTCCCCCAGCTGCTGCTGTCAGTGGCAACTTCAGAAAGCTGGTCTGCCACTGGGTGGTTGAATGTCCCTGCTCTCTCCAACCCCTTCTCATGTGTTTTGCACTAAGGTTTTATGAAGGGGTGCTGAGATGGGTGCAGCTGCAGCAGGGGACAGGGCTAAGAAGAAACTAGGCTTGCACCACTCTGGTCGGTGGTCACCCTACGGCTGGGACAGAGTTTAAGTCATGCAACCACGACAGGGTTAAAGCCATCAACTTGGCCAGAGATAGCAAGGAGGGCCTTTCTCTTTCACAGCTTGGTGAAACAGGACCCTTGCTTTCTACCCTTCTGCACTTCCTGACTCAGAGGAAGCCCAGGATGGGTCAGGACTGGAGGACTTGCTTTCAACTCCCATTCACTTTAAAGAAATCCACCTCTCTCTTTTTTGGAATGTATGTTTAACTCAGTGAAAGCATGCTTTCATGACTGAATTGGTCTACAAAAATAAAATTTTATTTAAACTGAGAAAATAGGTCTCTGGTCACAAGGTAAGAACATTCTTTATTAAAATGCTTTAATGTAAAAGACCAACAGAAGATTGGAAAATATAAATGCATACAAACAATGCCTCAGACATGTGCCTACTGTAATATCCAGCACGTCTCCTAAAGCAGTGTACACTTTCCCCTCCCCACATTGGGTTTCCTAATGCTCTTTCTTTCCAAAGTTTCCAAATGAGTTTATGTGTGATTACAATACAGATTTTCTCCTCTAGGAAGGTTGAATTATGTTGTAGTCGGAGTTTCAGACCTCTCCAAGTTCACTTAACACTTTTCCTGCCCATATCAGCTGTGGTACCAGTTTCCTAATTTTTTCAGACTTAGAGCGAGTTTAAACTCTCTCCTCTCCTCTCTCGCTCCTTGGCAATTCCCCCAAAGATCTATATACAGTCTGATACTAAAACCTATGATATGTTTGGATGTATGTTTACCTCCACTCCTTCTGGATCCCTACAAAGGCCAGAGTGGCAAGACCATGAGATTGTGGGTTGGGCAGGAGGCTGGGCCACCGCTATAGCCTGGGGCAGGGGATGGGCACAAGGGCACATATGCTCCAGTTATGGCCTCTGTCCCTGATGTAGACAACTTCTGGCTTCTACCAAATGCATTAGAGCTCTCTGACCACACACAACACAAGTCCCCAAGACAGAACACCAGGAAAAGCATTACACATGCCAGTCATCTCAATTTGGATCAATGCAAGGAGCTGCAGATGAGAATGTGTGTAATAAATGTGCAACACTACACAGAAAGACTCCACCCCACCCTCTGCAGAGATTTGAAAGTAGGAGTTTCTGGAAGAAGCATTTTGAACCACCTGAACTGCCTCTTAAGTAACCACCTGGGTGATGCTGGGGTTCATTCAGATCGCAAAGGAAGGTCCTACAGTTCAGGGGTCAGGGCAACAGCTCCAAGCCCAGGGCTCCTGGGGAGCAGCCTGGGTCCTCCTGGTTCATTCAGTACTCACACTTATCGCACAGAGTGAGCATAGAAAGTTCTCTCCAGTAGGTCAAGACCGTGTCCCATAGCTCAGCAGGGAAAGATCAATATTACGGGTAGTAATTTTCCAGGGGAGCTCTGTTCAAGGAATATATGAATCTGGGTAATATCAAGAGAAGGTGGAGAAGTTGGAGACCCAAAATTCCATCCCAGCTCAGCCACCTAGTATAGCTGTGAACTCAGGCAGGTAACTACCTGCCTCAAATTCACTTTCCTTCTCTTTACCATGGGGCACTGCTCGGAGGTGGAAGTATGGTGGAAGTTATGGCATCAGTAAGACCTGTCTTGGCATAGGGGTGGTTTTAAGTAGAAGCTCTTAAAATCAGAAGGGGCTGCATTCCTATTTCATCAGTTACTAGCTGTGGGAATTTGGCTGGGTAAATCAGCCTCTCTGGGCTGTAAAGTAGGAATCCTTAAGGAGCACTGGCCTCATGACTTACTCATGTACCTACAATGAGGCAGGCTCCAGCTGAGGGCCTGCAGAGCAACCAGGGAAGGGGTGACGGTGGGACCCTGAAGGCTGCTTCCCACTCAGGTTTCCAGTTCTAAGAAAGCAGACTTCATGACCAGTATGATGCAGTGGGAATGATTCAGCTGGGGAAGCCAACTCCCAAATCCTCAATTTCCTTTTCTCTACTGCAAAGAAAACCAAATAGCTAACTGCTTTTAAAAACAGTAATATGAAAGAGGGTGTAATTATGTCAACAGCATAAAACTCTCTTTTAGAGAGTGGGGGAGGAATGCTTTGACGTACCCTTGGGCTGGTATGCCACTGCATCCTGTTATGGAAGCTGAAGCAGTGGTAGAATGTTCCACCCCTTCCAGACTTTCTGTGGTCATTTTTTATACATTCACTGTATAGAAAAGCAAGAGTTTCATTCTTTGAAAATTTAAAGGAAGGAGCTTAGGAGCAATTAGATCTGAGGGTAGAGTCAGCTCCATGATCCAAACTCCACTCTGGGATGCCTTGCTCTTAGTCTCAGTGGTCCCCAGCAGATACACAGTGAGGGACTTCTGGGCCCTTCTAGTTCCCAATCTCGGCATAGACATCCCCATTTCAGCTTTACGCAACAGACAGACTTTGCTGCTGCTGGCTGACTTACAAGTTCAGGGAATCTCGTTACTGAATTCAAAAGACCTCCTGACTTTGGCAGTGAGCCTCTGCCAAAGGCTCAGTGATAATCACCTTATAAAAATAGAAAATGGGCCACTCTCAGCTCTTTGCCTCCCTCAGAGCCGTCTGCAGTGCAACATGTCCCTGGGCAGACAGCCCGGCCCCACGGTGCAGACTGACCAAGAGTTGCTGAGGTTCCCTGCCCCCAGACATCCACACAGAAACCGGGACCTTGTAGGGCGTCTACCCCAGAAGCTGGTGGACCCAGAGTCGTCTTCATTCTTCTTCACTCAAGGTACTTCTTAGGTCAAGAACTCTTGTAGGATGTAGGATGGAGTTTTTTGTAAACACTTCTGGAGAAGCTGGGTTGTAATGAAAGGGCCAAGAGGAGGCTGTCCTCAGGAGGGAGAATATGCCATGGAACACTGATGATTTTACGTGGTGCAAACCCTGTTTAATTGTGATTCTATGGGAACTCAAGCAGAGAAAGCAAGAAGACAGCTGAGCCAACGCAGGTAGAGAAAACCAAACGCTGAAACAGATATCACTCCCCCTACCAGATGTGCAGCTTTTTTTTTTTTTTTTTCTGGAAGGCAGCAAACCTGGCACAACCTGAGGAGAATGGAAAGTCCTGGAGCCAAGAGTTGAACTCAGGGCTCTCTTACTCCATTGCCCTTGTGTCACTTGACTGGCGAGACCTACTTACTGAGGAAACATTAGCAAGGTGTGCCCCAGCACCTAGAATCTTTCTTGCCAGGAGGGCTCCAAGGCTTATGTGAAAAGGCTTTTGATCCTGGGTGGCCCTAATGTTCCCAAATTTGGCAGTAGGGTGGGAGGTTCTTATACCTAAGAGGTTTGAGGTAAATTCAACTGACTTTGAAATATGCAAGAAGCTAGGTGTGGTTAATTTCAGTGAGAAAGAACATAATTCTACCAAGATATTTTTTTTCAACTTTTGCTCCAGATGGATGGTGTTACTTTGAAACAAAAGAAAAGATAACCAGAGAACTACTTGTGATTATGTGGCTGTGTTCACCACCATAAGAACATACACAATAATCCTGCTCCATTACAGTAACTCAAGCTTACTTTAAAAATATTTGCTTTTTTAATCTATGGGTTCCAAGTTTTCAGTGAGATTTTGAAATATTTCAAACTTGCAAACCCCTTCCAAAAGAGATATAGTTCTAAAAATAACTTTAAAAAAAATAGTTCTTGAAAGTCAACCATGGGTTTGGAGACCCATATAGGACTTTACTCAGTGAATGGGTCCCACCAGTTAAGTGACCCCCATACCAATTTTATACCAAGCAGAGAAGCTTATCTGGAAGAACTTATTTCGATTTGCTCATCTGCGTATGTATTTTTAACTTATCTAAAATGGATATGTACAGACTGTTATTTTGACAAAAGCAATTTTTATTAAAATGGTGTCATTTATAGAAAATAAAATTGAAAACTACTTTGAAAAGAATTTTTGTTGGTGAATTGAAGAGTAGCAAAAAGAAGGTATAGTTCCTCTTCATCCACAGCAGGGAATACATTCAAGACCCCCAGCAGCTGCCTGAAACTGAGGATTCTATACACATTTTGTTTTTCCCCTGTATATGCATACCTACAATAAAGTATATTTTATAGACACAGTAATAGATTAACAATAAAAGCTCAAAGCACTTTATAGCTTCTGTTTGGCACCATCCAAACTGCCAGTGCCACTACTTTGGGCTTTGAGGACATTATTAAGTAAAATTAGGTTTACTTGAACATAAGCAGTACAATATCATGACAGATGATCTGGTAATCAAAATGGCTACTAGATAATTAATGGGTGGGTGGTGTATACAATGTGGATATTCCAGACGAAGGGATGATTCATGTCCTGAGTAGAATGGAGGGTGACAGCATGATATTTCATCCCCTTACAGACACACAATTTAAAACTTACATTTATTTCTAGACTTTTTCATTTAATATTTTCAGACAGTTAATTTGAATAACTGTGGAAAGTGAGAGCATGGTAATGGGACAACTGTATGTTATAAAAGGCTTGTGAGCTGTGACCATCAATACAAGCATCCTCATGTCCTTAATGGGCAAGGTATCTTCAGAAAATCCTGATCTGGGTTGGGGACCACCTCAGGGGTCTTCCCAAAGCAGATCAAGGCCCTCTTAGAGTTACTGTCTGTTGGAGTAAAGATTCCAGAAAAAGCACATAACCTTGCTTTAACAGTTAGATTTCTGTTTCCAAACGTGACTCCTTGTTTTGTGTGTGTATGTATTTTTAAGAGAAAACGAACATTTAAAAGACGGCTTGGCTATAAGTGCTAGAGACCCAGATATGGGCCAAGTTCTATTATTCAAATTTCTAATTTAATCATGCATTGTCATGACAGTGGTGAATCCAGGTACAGAGTGACAACTGAAGGAATAGGCATAACCCTCCCTGTCACCTTCAAATTGGTAACATCCCAGAGGAAGCCCATGGCACATTTGGAGACTATGAAAACAGGCCAGGTTTACCAAAGGCTGAGCATTTTATCCTTGCACCCTCCCCTCCAGGCAATATCACAAACATCTTTCCAGGTCAATGTTTCTTTGATGCCTTACATGAAGAATAGTTGAATCAAATACAAAAAATTCTCCAATGCTGCTCATTGGAGTTTTCTCCAATTATTTATTTTTGTCACAGCACTGCTAGGAATATCTTCACCCATGAGTCTTAGTTGCATGTTTATTTTCTTTAGATGAATTTTTACATGTAAGGATTTATTACAGTATATCTCCAATAAAGAAGCATTTTCAAGAATGGAGATGATCAGCCAAATTTTTGGTAGAATACTCTTCCTTGAAGTTAAATCTTTTGAGAAACATATGGGAACTGTGCACAAGTCCATTTAGCATCTCTGGATTTTCAGGCTCTTTACTCAGTAAACACTTGGTGAGCATCTTCTCTAATGCAGTCTTCACTTCTCTGAATAGCATGTTCTCTGTGGAACATGCCCTGCCCATGTCCAAATTGTTCAAAAGCACAATACTGGAAAGAAATTCTGGCACAGAATTCGGAACCTGCTGGTTGGGATTCAAGCTCCTACTCTGCTGCTTGCTGCCTGTGTCAACCCGTCTGCTGATTTGTTCAGCAGTAAAATGGGGGATTTCCCCAAAGCCTTGAGCATCAAGCAGCATAATGTTCCTAACAGATTAAGCACGAGGTAAATGATCATTCTGAAACAGGCTCATTTGTCACCTTCTGTGGCCAGGTTGCTAGGGGGGCATCTAGTGCCTATAAGACAGCCCTGGGCACAGCTCCAGATCAACATCTCCATAGCATGCACCTATATTAAGATGGCATTTGGGCAGGCAGAAAAGAGCTTATCCTGCAAATTCTGCTCCACAGATATTTAGGGTAGTTTGAACAGTTTCAGGTTTAAACCATTGGGAATCTTGTAATTAGGAGTTTGTTTTCTAGTTAAAGAAGCCAAGGCCTGATGAAAAAGGAAGTGATGGTTTTTGAGAAAAGGAAGTAGTCCCCCTGTCATACAGTGACCATCACAGGGAAGGGGGAGTGGATGGAGTACAGAAGCAGGAAACCATGGGGGTAGGAGGGAGGGCTGTGGAGGGGCTCTCCACTTCAGTATCATCTAGGTGACCAAAGAGGTTGACACATGATTTCTAAGCAGTTGATCTAGCATGATCACTAAGCAGGTAACTAGATGCTAAGTGGCTGATCTGATATGATCGCAAAGAGGGTGAGCAGATGATCTCTAAGTGGTGGACCTGATATGATCACTAAGTAGATGACTATGTGATCTCTAAGTGGGTAACCAGATGATCTCTAAGCGGCTGACCTGATGATAACTAAGCGGGTGACCAGATGATCTGTAAGTGGTGGACCTGATAGGATCTCTAAGTGGGTGACCAACTGATCTCCAAGTAGCTAACCTGATATGATCACTAAGCAGGTGACCTGATGATCTCTAAGCAGCTGAACTGAGGATCTCTAAGTCGGTAACAGTTGATCTCTAAGATTTCTGCTGGTGGTGAGGAAAGCTTTTAGGGGACGGGCATCCCCACAGCATAATGGGGATGTAGCCTGCAGTGTAGCTCTGGGCCCAGCCTCTTCAAGACCAGAGCTTACAATGGGATTAAACTCCTGACTCTAAGCCTCTCCTGAGGTGGCAAAGTCTTTTAGTGGAACTTGCTACACTAGTACTGCAAAGAAGTAACTTAAACACATCTCTTATTAAATCTTACGTGGAACAATGGCATTTTAGCATTTTCTGGTAAAAAAAAAATGTGGCTGGAGATATAGCTTAGTGATAAAGCACCTGCTCACTGTGTGCTAGGTCCATGTGTGAGCATTACAGAAGGAAAAAAATATATACACAAAACACCCTATATCATATTTTACAGAAACATTTAAAAAAACTTATGGATGAACGATAGAACAGCTGCAATTCATGTCGAAACAACACAAAAGACAATAGCTCATATGGTAAGGCCGAGACAAAAGGCCATAGGCTGGCAGATGTGGGAGCCAGGCAAAAGGGACACAGGGGGTTCATCACACTATTCTGTCTACTTTTGTGCAAGTTTTAAAGTCTTAAAATTTAGGAAACAGCCTTGGGGAAAAAGCCTAAACATTTCTTGCATCTTTTATTCTTGTGCCACTACTAGAATAAATGAAATATGTTGCCACTTTTCCTGTTCAATCCATTGGAAGAATTCAACAGTTTTCCTTACTAAAGGTAAAATTCAGGAAAGAAACAACCCTCCTTCACCCCCTTTGTAGGACTGTAGTTCTTAGCAGGGGCTAAGGGAGGGAGGCAGATTTGCCTACAAGGGATATCTGCACTCCCCGTGATGACATGTCTGGTTGTCAGACCTAGCTTGAGTGTGGAACTGCTGTCATTAGTAATGCCACATCACCTAGACGACAGCAATGACACTGTCATCTGACAGCAGTGCTGGAGGATGCTGTCACCTAGTGGGTGGAAGTCCCAGATGCTGCTCATCTTCCAACACTGCACAGGGAACCTTCCACAAGGAGTTATCCATACCAATGCCAACCCTGCTGACTGCAGAGCAGAAAAATTCTCGTACGAGGTAGTAAGGAAGCAGTTTATTAGGGACAGGTTGCCAGGAAGCAGGGGCTGGCCTGAAAGAGGCTTCCACAGGCTCCAAACATTAAAGCAAGTGATATTAATGGAATACAAATCATGGACTAAAGTGATAATAATTATGTCAAACAGAAAGAAAGCATTCCTTACAATAGAACACCAACTCAAAAACACAGAATGAAAGAGTTAGAAAAACAAGAATCATCAACATATAACAAAACTAGTCCATGAAAGTCTGGTGGGAACAGAGTATTAATACAGTCTCAAATTACTTCTTAATTACAAAGGGAAAAGCAGTAATTTAACAGGGAGAAACTTAGCAGACAACACCTAAAGCAAGCATTAAATACGGACCTCAGTACAAACTGAACAGATTAACATCATGAGTATCCTGAGATGATGTCCAGAGAAGGACTTATCCTCCCTTCTGAGGATCTGACTGAACTCCAAGGACGTGCCACACAAACGATACTGGGTCCTTCAAGAAAGAACTGTTGGCCAGGTGCAGGGTGCATGCCTGTAATCCCCACAACTAGGGAGGTTGAGGCAGGAGGATTGCGAGTTCAAGGCCAGCCTCAGCAACTTAGAGATGCCCTGACTCATAAAAAGAATAAAATAAAATATAAAGCGCCCCTGGGTTCAATCCCTAGTACCATAAACCAAAAACAAACAAAAAAAAAATAAACCTGTCTGCTATGAGAGATGTGGGAAGGCTGAGGAACATGCCATGGTTAAAAAAAGAAAAAAAAATTAAAGAGGTATTATAATGAATGTAATTGGTTTAAGAGTCAGAAAAACAGAAAATCTTCAGGATATAATAGAGACAATCCAGAAAATCTGAGTATGGTTTGCAGGCAAAACACTGTACTTTATTAATGCTAAACATCCTGCTTTTAATAACTGTACTGTGCTGTACGTGAACAGCCCTGCCTTTAGGAAATGGACATGGAGGTATTTAGGGGTAAAGAGGATTGATATCTATAAGTTAGTTTGAAATGGTTCAGAGAAAAGAATAATGACATATGTATGTATTAATGTATGCACATGCATATATATAATCTCTAACACACACACATACACACACACCAAAAAATACTTGAAATGTGCCAAATATTAATAACTGGGGAGTCCGAATAAAGAATATATGAGCTCTGTTCAATAGGGTTGAAATTAATTCAAAATGGAAGTTAGAAAACTACGCTGTGTCAAAGTAACGGTATGTGGGTCTTCGCTTCCCACCTGGCTTTTCACTAGTGTCTTCTCACATTGCTAACTATTATCCCCAGAATATGATGCTTTACCGATAATATTGAGGGTGCTTGCTTGATTGCTCTCTTTACCAAGAGTGCCTCCACTCTTCTCCACCAAGCAGTTATCTTCATTCTTCTGGATATTTATAACACAATACGTGCAGGCACTGTGGCTCAATCAGAGTCAAATATCTCACCAGGGTTCAACAAAATATCCCCAGAGCAAATGTGGAGCTCTATGAGGTCATTCCTGGAATCAGTCCCACTTATAGATGTGTGTCTGTACCCGCCCAGGCAGGTCCCACAAGGCTGGCCATCACAGGGCTCCAGGCCCATGCCTACACTGCTTTGGTGGCTATGTGAGGGCTGAGGTCAGGCACACAATGGGGAAATGACTCTGCAACCTCATTCAATGCAGTTCCTCCCAACCAATCTAAAATTCATCAAGTATAATGAATTTACCTTTAAGAATATACACTGTATTTACTAGGACAATTTACAATTTAAGATTCTTTTTGTTTACCCAATTTTGGAAAAATTCTTGCCTGTGCCCATCTGTAAGCAGGACATACCTTAGTGGTTAATTTTGGGCAAGGCAACTTTTAGAAGCCTTGTTAAGACCAGCTGTGCTAGGGGCCCTGTATGGCAGCACTGAATTACCAAGAACAGAACATCAGCCTCTACACAGCCAACTGGAGCTCAGTTGTCCATACGTGAAGATCCCACTGTGACCGTGGTGTAGGGGGGAGGGTGGGGTACATAGCTGAACAGACACGTTAATGACAGACAGACAGATGGGTCTGGGGTCTCGGATGGGCAGACACTCTGGTAAAGGAAGACTGGCAGATTTACTGGAAGTTTAGAAATTGGGGCGGGGGCTAGAGAGCTCATGCAGGATGGTTAAGATTACAAAAGGGCTGTCGTCTTCAGTACCTTCTCCAGTTCTGGACAACACAGAAAATGAAGGACATGATCAAACTATCATAGAGAGCTGCCATTTAGGGTCATATCCAATTCATCCCCAAAATACAAGTGCTATGAGCATAGTTTTATACCAACAATCTATATACTACCCATAACTTTTTGAAAAGTTAGCTTATTCATCATTAAAATGAATTACATAATCACAAAAACACTGATGACTAGCAAGAACTAAGTACATTAATTATCATGATTTCTTTTAAAAAGCAGAATCCATTCACCGATACCACGTGGTTTCCCAGATTGCTGTTTTTCCAGTACAAAGAAACCAGGCAGCCCAAGCAAAAATCACTCGAGATGACGGCGTATGGTAACTTCCAGTTTCATGCGCGGATATGTCCGCTGGACAAACACGGAAGAAACATAAGCCAAAACACAGCAATGTGGGCAGTGACTCTTTGAAAACCAAAAATATGAAAAGGTTCTACATAACATGAGCTGGGAAGGTCTAACGCCAAAAGGAATAAATATCAGAAACCAACAGCGCACATCTTACCACCATCCTCCAATTGCCTGCTGTCCTCAGGCTCAAAGAGGTTTCCAGGGTATATATGAAAGCAAATGTCACTTGTCAAACCTCTTCGGATTTGTCCCTCTGCTCCCTGACAGGCTCAGTAAACATCTTCTAGAGTTTCTTGAACTATAGAAACAGCCAATCAACGCGACGGATTCCCTGGGACACCGCCTTCACCATGACCTGAACCACTGTCATTAGAGCTCCAGGGCTGCCAAGTCTGGTGGTGAGAAGAACTTGCCCAAAGTCACTCTGCAACAAATGGCAGAGCCCTGGCCAGATCACATGCCTTTCCATTTTATTACAAGGGATAGACAGCACTTTGACATGATTTATAAAATGTATTATATATATATAAAATAACACATAAATCTTTTAATCTAACAATGACACTGCTAGAAATTATCTATCTATCCATCAATCATCCATCCACCTATCCATTAAATGAACAAAGACCTATGAACAAGAAACGTTCACTTCACTGTTTATAAAATAAGAAACTAGAAACAATGGAATTGCTCACTGACAGGTGATTTCGTTAAATTTAAATTGTGCCACCTCCATTCAGTGGGATACTCCTGAGATTTTAGGGGAAATTGTGAAAAAGCACACAAATTTTGTAAGAAGACAAACAGGATACCATCTATACCGCTCACCCACAGACTACAGTTGGGAAATGAAAAAAAAAAAAGCGAATCTCATTTTTACTATATACCTTCTTTTAGTGTTAATTTCACTTTTTGTTACTACTGGGAACATTTTTTGCTTTTATAATTTAAAAAAATCAGTTTCTTTTTTCTTCCTGGTCTCCTGGTTGGACACAGATCATTTGCTAATGAATCATAACTTATTCCTGACTCCTAATCCTCTTTGCAATGTTCATGTTTGACAACTGTCATGCTCCAAGTGGATGGACTGGCTTCCTTGGATGGCAATAGGCGGGGATGGATAGGCAGAAGTTCCAACATGAACACGTGTTGGGAAAAGCTGCGCTCTAGTTAGTGCATGGCTTTTATCAGAGGATTTTTCCCCCCTCCTGGTAGGGGTGGCTCTCAAAACAATATACTTAGTATAAAGAACCAAAGACCAATTCTAGGTCTCATGTACAGACTTCAACCCTGGCTGCTGTGGATGTCATTCCCACCTGGCCAGACCAGGAAAATGAGAGAGGTTGCTGCTGCACAGCAGGTTCATGGATCCTTCACTGAGCCTGGCCACAAAGTCAGCTAATGCAGGTGTGTCTCTAAATGGGCTTAAAAATGCCATTGACTGGAAAGGTGCAGAACAGGTTGTGCATAGGATGAAATATGCCTATTAACAGAAGAAAGCTCATTTTGTATGAATAGCACAATTATAGTGCAATTGTCTTTACTGACAATAATCTCAACAAAACAATACAAACAAAGAAAAAATCCTCTTAAAAGCCAGGCGTGCTGGCACATGCCTCCAGTAATTGAAGAGACACAGGAGGCTAAGGCAGGAGGATTGCAAGTTCAAGGTTAGCCTCTGTGTCTTAGTATGACCCTCGGCAACGTAGCAAGATCCTATCTCATCATAAAATGAACTGGGGATGTAGCTTAGTGTAAAGCACCCCTGGGTTCAATCTCCAGTACCAAAAAAAAAAAAAAAAAAAAAAAAAAGAACAAAAACAAACTCTTAAGATCTGACATCTTCTATATTGAAACCTTGGTTATAAAGACACAGCATCCAATCACAACATCTTATAACCTGAAAGGCAGATCAAAATAATCAGCACTCCAGAATTACAAGTAAGATTTCCATAAGTAACATTTTCAAGAGGGTTTTTTAAAAAGTAGTAATCAAAATACTGTGAAATATTAAACCTAGAATGTAATCTACAATTTAAAACTATATTTTCAGATTTGAGTTAGATTGGAGGAAACTTTTTGAGCTATTCCAGATTTACCTTCATGAGTAAGAGAGGTGCTCACATAGTCTTCTGCTCAGCAGATGTTCCCTGAGGACCTACTATATGCCTGCCCCTGGAATTAATGCCCCATCTTCACTGAACTTCACTCAAGTTGGGGAAAGAAAAATCAGAGAAGCAAAAATCCAGACAGCGTCAGATGCTAGAAGGTGAAGGACAAAAGTCCAGCAGAAGGTGCCAGGGGAAGGAGGTCCTCACTGGCATCTGAGAAAACGTTGGGCTCTCACCATGAAATGCAAAGTCCTTATGCAAAAGATGCCATGCTCTGACAGCTGGCTTTCAAATCATCACTTGGGTGCTGTGTGGGGACATACCCTGGGCAGCAGCTGAAGCGGAAAGACCATCTGATGTGGAAATTTCCACAGAGATCTATGCAAGAAGGCAAAACTCTTCTCAGACCTAGGTTCTGGCAGCAGAGGTAGAAAGATTGTCCAGTTCTGGAACACTAATGTGGTATGGAACACCAAAGCAAAGATGAAAAGGAGATCATAGGTTTTGACCTGGGTGTCTGAAGGACTCGGCCGCCATTCACTGAGATGGGGAATCTTGGAAGAATCAGGTTTTGAGGGGAGAATCACATACTGATTTTAGATATGTTGAGTTTGGAGTGTCTTTTAGACATGCACATGGATGAGATGCCAAGTGGCAGCTGGAAACATGTCTGGATGAGAATGTAAACTGGTTTTCAGAATGGACAGCCAAGAGTGGGCGGGGCCACCCAGGGAGTCAACATGGAGAAGAGGGGACTCAGCCCCAAGCCCTGGTGGCCACTCCACAGAATGGGAACAAAGATGGCTGAGACAGGACAGTCATGAAAGAGGGGTGGAAGCCAAGTCTTGGGAAGGAAGAGCAGATGGTGTTTCTAGGCAGAGGGAGAAGCAAGAGGCAAAGGCCAGATGTTGGTGAACGGTTCAGCAAGCTGAGGACTGGGTGGACCCTCTGGCTTTAGCCACGATGATGTCACCATGATGGCAACAAAGGGAATTTGGTGGCATGATGACTACAAAGGCAGGATCACTGAAACGTGCTTAAAAACACACCGACATCCCTCCTGCTGCTCTATTATTCTGGGTATTGAGTTAAATTCTTTAGTGTAATATACTGTAAGCCTCAGCCTACTACTTCCCGAGGCCATCAAGTCACTCACAGTATTTTCATGGTGTAACTGCTAACTGGCCCTATTTACTTTGAAGCTTCCAAGGGACACAATTCTTACCTCTGCAATACTACCTATAGAAGACAAAGTAAATACTCTGAGCTTGATACTCAGGCCTTGGGTCACCTCAGCATGGTTTGGTCCACCTTTTGATGGAATTGTCTGTTGAGAAGATTAGGGATTTTCAGTAAGAAAAAAAAGCATCCTCTTCTTTCTGCTCTTTCTTGGCAGCAGACGTGGATGTAAAACACTGGTATTGAAGAGCTGGGATTCAATCCTTCCTCTGCCAAAGTGAGGGCAACCATCCACCAGGGCAACACACAGCACTTCCATGAAACAAGCCCCACTGCCTTTGTGCTAGCGTGTCTGGGGTGTGCTGGACTCCATTCATGGATGTAGGGGGGCTCAGGGGGCTCATATTTTCATGGTAAACGGTAGAGGACAATGGTACCAACAAACAAGTTCATCTCAGGAGATGACAGGTGGTATAGACATCACAGCAGAATATCATGTTGGAGGAGGGCTGTGGCCACTGCCTACCCCAAGGTGGCCTGGGAAAGACCCCAGAGGGAGTGATGATTGATGACAAAATGGCAGCCAAGGAAAGGTTTCAAGAAGGAGCTGTCTGAGGGTAGAAGCAACAGAGGCCCTTGGCTGAGTCTCGATATAATTTGAGGTACAATGAGAGAAACATGGGATTTATTTGGCTCTCCAACAATGGCACAAAGTCTGTGGGCAGTGGGTAGTGTGAGAAGATGGTTGAAGGGCTATTGTAATGCCCCAGACTTGGACTAGAAATTTAACAGTGGAGATAGTCAAAAGTGGCTGGACATGGGACATTCTATGGATGGACAGTCTGCTGGATTTGTTTTGATCTGGGCATGAGACAAAAAGAGGAGTCAAGGATGAACTCCTGCATTACAGGCCAGAGGAACTGAGTGGACAGCTGAGCCATCGTGCTAGGTTGTAAGGCTTCAGGAGAGTGTATTTCAGCCATATTTCGTTTGTGCTAAATTTCAGATACTAACTAGAAACTTAAGTGAAGCATCTTCCCAGGTTGGACAAGTCCTGGTAACTGAGGACAGAGCCCAATCCAGGGAATTGAGGTAACATATAGAGGCCTGGTTGCAAGTGACCTCACTTAGGGTAAGCAGATTACTGAAGAGTAGAGGAGACCAAAGACATGTGAGGTCCTCCAAATACTCACGGTGAGGCAGAATGGGAGACAGAAAATGGGGATAAAAGAGCAGCACGATCAAGAGATGTAGAAACAGGGATCACGGGATCTCAGCAAAGGAAGTGTGTGAGAAGCAAGGCTGTATCAAAAGCTGTCAAGGTGTCTCTGAAGATACCACCAAAAACTGACCACTGGCTTTGACAGAGGCAGGTGATGAGCACTCTTGAGAAGGTCCATTTCAGGCAACTAGTGGAACTAAAATAACCCACTGGGGTAGGCTAAGTCAAGACCAGGAGATGAGAAGTGGAGACAGTGAGTCAAACAGCCGGTCCAGAATTCTGCCAGAAAAGTGACAGAGAGCTGGAGCAGCAGCTGGAGAGGGGGGTGGTGAAGGGAGGGCCTCCCTCAGATGAGACATATTAAGGCATGTCTGGACACTGACAGGAATGACCCAGGAATGAGGACAAGACTGCTGATGAAGGAAGGAGAGGGACAACTGCAGGCAGCGTCCTTGAAAGGGCAAGGCAAAGGCTGAGAGTGGAGGGGCTGGCCCCAGGAAGATTCAGGGACATGTCCCTACATGGATGGGAACACAGGCGGTGGGTGCAGAGGCAGGTGGGATAGACAGGTGGTGGACAGAACAGGCAGCTCTCTTTGACAGCAGTTCCTGTCCATTAAATCTGATGCAAGGTTAGCAGGGCAGAGGGTAGAAGTGGTATGAAAAGCCATCTTTTTCTTGGGAGGAATTAAAGAACTGAGAGCGGAAAAAGTCTTTGGAGGAAAACAGATAAGGAACAAAGAGAAGGGATTTATCTCTATCTTCTGGTTCATAAGAGTTCTTTACTCAGGATATTGAAAATACGTAGTGCAAATATTCTCTCGTACGTTCTCAACAACTTAACATTTAACTTATAACATTCATTTTCTTTGTGGTCAAATTCATCGTTCTTCTACTCTGTGATTCCATCATTGCTTTAGTAGGTAAGGTGTTGTTCCCTAGTCTGAGGGTTGTTCCCTAGTTCCCTAGTCTGAGGACTAATTAACTATTTTTTTTCTACTTAAGGTTGTTTTTTTTTTTTTTTAATTAACAGATTCATCAATCAATCAATCTAGAATTTATTTCAGTATAGGTGTATTTGTTTGCTAGGGATGTTGTAACAAAGTGCCACAAACTGTGGGGGCCTCACAGGAACTTCTTGCCTTACAGAAATGGAAGTCTCAGATCACAATGACGGTGGGGTTGGTTCCTTCTGAGGACCTCAGAAGCATCCATTCTGTACTTCTTTTCTAACTTTTGGTGGGCTGCTGGAAATCACTGTCATTTGTTGGCTTATAAAAGCACCACTCCAATCTCTATGCTCACACAGCATTCTCCCCCCGTGTGTATTTCAGTACGAATTTTCCTGTTTTATAAGGATAGCCACCATATTGTATAAGGGGCCACCCTATTCTAATAGTACCTCATCCGAGGTAATACATCTGCCACATTCAGACATATTGGGGGTAGGACTCTACCATATGAATCTGGGGGAACATAATCCATAACATTGCTAAGAAATGTAAGACCCAAATTCAACTCTTCATCCAAATAGTTCTAGAGTGTTACAGTACAATGAATTCAATCACGATGCCATGCTCATAATTGTCTAACCCTTTTATATAGTACAATTTCCACTACTCCAGCATGTGGAACTCTTTTCTCCATTCTTAAACCAGCACTGTGTGGTTTTCATGACCATAGCTGAATGATAGCAAAACCACTCTTCTGAAGGAAGTAACAGTCACCACCAAAGATCCAATCCTAATGGCTCTTCTATGCTCCCATCCAATGCAACCTCGTCTTCAGGACTGGACCCTACTGACAACCCTCATGGCCTGGATGAGCATCCTCTCTGGGCCCACACGGGCTGTCCCTCTGATTGCTTCATCCCAGGCACCTAAAGTGTTGTCCCCACTCAGAAGTGCCCTGATCCATTCTGGAAGTTTTCAGTAGGATTTTGGATTTTGAAGAAAGCTAGATTATGAAAATCATAGCATACCTGTATGTTTCTGGTTGATTCAGTGGCTGAGACAACAAAAAACTAAATTAAAACAAAAATCCCATCTATGAGGCTCAGTAGAAAAGCATCTATGATAAAGAGAAAGCAAGAACACATGAATCACTAGTTTTGTAGACAACTTTTAAGTACCTGAGACCTGGCTGGTTGGACAGCAGGTCCCATGTTCACATCAGGGAGCATAAATGGTTCTTCTAGTCTATGAAATAAAAATAGTTCACCTATGGTAATATCTTTGCTTTCTACAAAAGCCACTTGCTCTTTTCATACCATGGAAGATGGATGCAGGGTAAGAGATAAAGGACCTTCAGGGAGGGTGGGACACAAAAAATGTCTGCCCCCCCCCAAAAAAAAAAAAAAAAAAAACAAACAAAAAAAACCTTTGGGACAGGTTGAGATGCAGAGATGAATAACTTTTAACAAATGTGTGTCCAGAGACTGAAAGATTTTTACAGTGGAAGGAAACAGATTCTGAGACTTCTACTGCTTAGTAACAATCAAAACTGTCCTAGAAAATAACTGAAACTCAAGATAGCATAAGACTTCTCAGCAATGATACCAAAGAGCCCTTGTTTAGACTTTGCGGATTTTCCCATCAAAATGTTATTCCTTAGCTTTCCTTACTTCCTGTTTTGGCATATTCCCAGCTATATAGTTTATGACTGAGAATCACCAGCACTGGGATTCTACCCTGGATTCTTGAAGGGCTTGGTCTTCCTTCTTCCAATTCTTTTTTTAAAATAATACAATTCATAGTTTTCAAAAATCTCCCATTCCTAAAAGCGTTCCACAGTTATGCTCTTGATACATATTGAAGTCTTAATGGAATAAAATTGTTTCTTTTGCTGCTTGTGTAACTGATTATAAAAGAGGTAAGCAAGCTGAGCAGAATATAACCAGGGCTTGCTTCAGACCTATTCCAGCAGCTCTTGAGAGTTGGCTACCTCCTCTGTGGGCACAGGGTTGGTAGGGGTCACAGGCTGTCTTCTTGAGCACAGGCAGCAGTAGACACTGCTTTTTCCACCAGCCCCCAGCATCATCAACTCCAGGTCATGGACCCCAGTACGTGCTCCAAGGGAGATTATATAGCCGTCCAGGAAAGAAGCAGCCAGAGCCACAGGACAGGCTCTGTGCTGTACCTCTGCCATCTCAGCTCATCACTGACCTGGCAAGTAGGAGAAGTGTGTACAAGGGTGAAAGGAACACAACTAACTTCTCAGAGCCTCTGATTGCATTGCACTTCAAAACTATCCGTAGCAGCCCACCCCAGGGCATCTGGGCTGGCCAAGGGAGCAGAAGGGCTGTGGGAGAGATTCAGACTTAATGTTTTCATCTCACAGAACAAAGGCACACATGTGCACACACATACAGCTTATACAACTCTATACAATTGTCCCTGTGTTTTAAGCCCTCCCAGCTCTGTCAATCTTATCCCAGTCTCCCCCCTCCAAAAAAAAAAAAAAAAAAAAAAAAAAGTCAGAGACCATGCAAGCGACTGGCTTCCTCTGAGCTGCTGTAGCAACACACCCTGAAGAGGCTTAAGTTTTAGTTCCACTCACTTTACCACTGTTTGCAGAGTCCATTATCAGTCCCCGCGGATGAATGAAAGATCTACTCAAATTCAGCAGATCAAAAAAAAGGGCATCTAAACTTCAGGCTCACAGCAGTACAAATTTAACTAAACAAAATCTTCCTCATGCAGGCTCTTGAGATGCTCATCTAAATCAGCCCAACGTATGAGGAAGCTGGCACTGCCTTTGAGGTGATAAGGTATTCATTCCTTTACCTTTTATCTTCGCAGGAGCCCTTCATCGTACATGAAGGCTCAAAAGCTAAAGTCTCAAGAATTCTTCTCCTTGGATGATGTCAATATGCACTGAAGCAGAGCATGGAAAAGACTAATCTACTTAGCAGTGTTTTACATGAACACATGATGGCTTCTCCATATGTTTTAAAATTAAAGAAGAAATAGAAGCAGCATGTGCTAGACTTCTCCTCTGACAAGAGTGGAGTGCCTGGAAGAGCTCTGTGACCCCAGAGGAACTCTGGGTGTGTCGACTTTTGCCAAAGGCACCAGTTCTTGAGGATGCCTTGACTCCAGAAGTCAACGAAACCCAGCAACAGGTCCTTTGAAGGCCACATATGTCCTTCTGCCTTCAGGTGGCTGCTGCTGACCCTCACAGAGGCCTAGGCCAGGGCATGCCCACAGAGTCTGCCCTGGTGGGTGTATGAGAAGATGTAATCTTGGCCTGGGGTTGTAGCTCAGTGGCAGAGCACTTGCCAAGCATGTGTGAGACACTGGATTTGGTCTTAGCAACCCATAAAATAAACAAATAAAACAAAGGTATTCAGTCCATCTACAACTACAAAACAATTTGAAGAAAAGATGCAGTCTTGCTAAATATGGAGAATTGTGGAGCCATGTTCTAGTGACTTTGCCTTCCGCCATATTTTGTCTCATGGAGAATAGCACACTGAAACATCTGTGCTTACAGAGGTATACATTTTTGGTTTTAAACAGTTTTTTTTATTCTTCACTTAGCATTTTATTTTGAAATGATTTCAGACTTGCATATAATTTGTATGTAGTACAAAACCTTCCTGCATATTCTTCATCTAGATTCCCCAGATAGTAAGTTTGGTTTATGAAATTCTCATTTTCTTTCCTGTCTACAAGAGGGGGTTGTACACATCTGGACTTTTGTCTGCTGGATGGCTTGGTGTGGTTTTCCTAAAAAACAAGGATGCTCTCTTACATAACCACAGCACAGTGAACAAAATGTGGGAACTGACACTGATCTACACCATGAGCTAAGTTACAGACCTCGTTCACGTTCAGCTGTGTGTCTGACTACTGTCCTTCACAGAAAGGGGAAGAACATGTTTTTCTTGGTTCAGGATCCAGCCCAGGACACAAGCTGCACTTGGCTGTCATGACTCTTTAGTTCATCAGAAATCAGTTTTAGTTTTTATGGTTAGTTTTTGTTTCCTGGGGAGTTTTTATGACCTGGACAACTTTGAATAGTTATGCCACTTTGTAGAATGTGTCCCAGTTCTGGTTTGGGTAATGTCCCCTAGGGTTTGCTGTAGCTCTGGTTTGGGGCAGGAGCACCGCAAAGGGGATGCTATATCCCCACTAGTGTGCCACTCCACAGGCATGCCACACTGAGCTGCCTGCTTCCTGGAGATGGCTGTTGGACCACCTGCCCGCCCGAAGGTGCCTGCCAACCTGACTCCCCTCACAGAAGTATTTTATCTGGCCCTTCAGTCTGGCTCCTGCATCATTATGACACGTCCCCTTCATTCTCTGAGCACCTGGAGGCAGCCATGGCTCTGTTTACTGGTAAATGGTATTTAGAAACCAAGAGTATCAGCTATGAAGAGAGAGAGAGAGAGTGTGTGTGTGTGTGTGTGTGTGTGTGTGTGTGTGTTTATGAAGCTCACATTAAGAAAACTTTATGGTTTATAAAACAAATTAAAATGTACATAAGACTATATCTGTCTCTACTAAAGCCAGATAAAATACAGAGGGATAGATAGATATTGGACCAAACTATGGGCAGATGGAAACAGCTAACTTTGTCTTTTACTGCTATGCACTGAATGAGTATCCTCCAAAGGTCTGTGTGTCAAAGGCTTGGTAACGCAGCTGGCAAAACCAGGAGGTAGTGGAACTTTGGGGAGGTTCTTAAGTCATTGGGGGGTATGCTCTTGAAGACGGGACTATGAAACCCTGGTCTCTTCCTCTTTCTCTTTTCTGCTTCCTGGCTCTTGAGGTGAGTAGTTTGGTTTGCCACTTCTGCCAAAGAAATGGGGCCACTTTATGTTTGGGACTTCCGGAACCCGGAGCAAAAATAAACCTTTTCTCTTTATAAGTTAACTGCCTCAAGTGTTTTGTCACAGTAATGGGAAGCTAACACTTTATTTTTAAAATACTGTTTTTGTAGCGTAATGGTCAGGGCTGAATGCGTGATCACACTTATATTTCAAGGTCAAATGAAAAAGAACGTGATGCTGCTTCCCACTGCCTCAAGTATTTGTGATATTCCTTCCATCACTCTTGGTCTCCTTCCAGGGCTCCGTGGAGAGTCCAGGTGTTGTGTGAACAGAAATGATTCCCGTGAGCAAAAGCTGAGCAATGTTCTGCATTACGTGGTATTTCCATTTATATCATTTCAGGGTTCTCCTCATGTAAATGAATCAGAAGATGCCAGAATTCTATGTGAGGGTTGCTTTGATTCAGGAGAATATCTATTGTGCAGTTATAATGAGAGAATTACTTTGGGATAAGGCAAAAGAAAAACCATCCTACTCATTAGCACTAGTTCTCTCAGGGAGACCCCCCTCCTTCCCAACCCTCACACACACACATAAAATTACCAGCAGAGAATGTTTCATGCACTTGTAAACCTTCCCAAACGGGGTCAACATCTGTGTTCTCTTTCCTAGAAATGTTGAGACTTGGCACCGGCAGCAGGAGGATGTTTACCACATTCCCTCTTCCAAAGGCACTCAAAACACCCTCGCTCGGTGTCCTCCAGGGAGTCTTTGAGTCATTTTTACATTTTTATGACTCCAATTACTTTTCCATCATGCTAACTAAGTGACTGAGGTGAGAAGCTAAGAAAGGAAGATTAGAGGAGATAAAGAGGGACAGGGAAAGTGGTTGCCGTGCTGGGTGTAAGAAGGCATGAAGGGTCCTGCCCAGAAACTGCATGGAGAAGACTGGCTTGATGGGGCTGTGGAGACCAGGAAAAAGGCAACTTTCCAGCCTGGGGAAGCGTGTTTTATGCTCTGATTAGTATCTGCTGCAGTAGGGAAAAGGCTTAAATCTTACACCTAAGAAGGATAGCAAAGACTTCCCCACATCATGGAATGCCCTCAACCAAGACCCAAATACCTAAGACTCGTCAACTTGAGATTTTGTAAGACACTTAATCCTACACCAAGAGGAACGGACATGTGACTTGTAGCACAGACGTGAGAAAGAGCAGAATTCTCTCCTTGACTGTTCACAGGTACAGATCAAGTATTTCTTACCCAAAATGCTACAGACCAGAATTCTTTCTGATTTTGAATTTTGGGAATGTATGCAGGTACATAATGAAGTTATCTTAGGGAAGGGACCTAAGTCTAAACGTGAAACTTACTTTCATTTCATATATACCCTACCCAGTTAGCATGAAGGTCACAATCTTGTGCATGAAACAAAGCAATTTTCCATTTGTGACATCATGTTGGTGCTCAAAAACTTCTGAATTTGAAGCATTTTGGATTCTGGATTAGGTATGCTCAACTTGTTTTACTAAAGCATTGATGGTCACATTCTGTAGATATAACAAGCCTCCTCCCTCTTCTCCATTTGGTAAACTGTGTATTCCAACACAAGCACAAACACAAAATGGAAGGGTGTTTGATCACATGCACTATGACAAGCCATCATACAGGACAATCAGGGAAAAAGTTGATTGCCAGTGACTTCCCATTTTCTCGTGAAATTAAGTCAAAGCAGTGGTAAGAATGAGCAAATCATTCTGCCGATGAAAATCACTTTTTATTCCTTGCAGAACATGTGGCCCTGTTTGGAGAACACCAATGAGCATAGGTAAGTCCTAACTCCATTCACCCTGGGCTTTAATTCTACAGCAGGACCCTCATCATACTGGGTCCGCACACCAGTAAGGCAAATATGTAGATTTTGGGCAAAAGCATGGCAAGTTTTCCTGCAAAAGACATAGATCATTTAAATGCTCCGGCTTCCAGTGCTCCTGAAAGGTAAGAAATGTTTGATGCTAGAATAAAGGATCAGTTTTAGGATCCTCGAATTGAGAGAATTTATAGTTAAAGAGATATTTATAGTCCAGAGAAACACTAGTGTTTGGGATTTCACATGAGATTCCTGGGACGATTTCCTGTCTCATATTTAGCCAAACACATGGCCTGCTCCAGGTCATGACTCCTGCTTCAATTGCATCACTTGTTTGGAGGCAAACATAGAAACATGAAGGTACTGTCACGTCGGAGCCGTAGGATTATTCTTGGGCTGCAGGGGCTGCGGTCCCCAGAGGGTTGTAAGGATTTAGCAATACTGCTAGAGAAATGCGAAACAGGCAGTTACAGCCTTGACCGGTTTAAATATGATCCAGGACAACTTAGCACGCTTGCCCAAAGTGGGTTCAGTGGGAAGTTTATAGGTGCTGTGTGTAAAATGGGTCTGTGATTAGAATAAAACAAAACAAAACAAAAAAACCTTGAGAAGTTTTATGTTAACTAAAGTTGAATAGATTTTCTTTCCCATAGGCTTTTTTGGATCCTCCAAAACCAAATAGGAAATGTGAATTTACAAGGAAGTTACAAGAGATGCAACGTTTCTCTAAAGTACTGGACCTCCATGGTTTTCTGTCTTTGTTTTCTTCTCTTCAAAACAACGAGGCAATCGCAAGGTATGAAACGTGGGTAGAAAGGGCTCTTGGTCAACCTTAGCTAAAAGAAAGGAAAAGACAGTATCCAGACACGGATAAAGTCAATTGCTACTCCATGGATAGCAGCTCAAGTGAAGGACTGAGGGAGGGTCCAGCAGAGCTACCCTTCAGGAAGGAGCAGTCAGTTACCTGACTAATTAAAACCTATGCTGATAAGCAAGGACCATGCCATGGCAGCCCCAGAAACCTGGCAGACATTAGGCTGCTTACAGGTTCCAGGATTCTAGGGGTCCTGTATGTATTTCTGATGTTGAGTTGCTAATCAGCCATGTAATATTCTCTTTGTTCATGTCTCTCTCCTCTGCCAGCCCAGGACTCCCGTAAGACAGAATGCACGACACACTCACCTCACCTCTGCCTCCAGGCCTGCCTGGCACAGTGTTTCACAGAGGAGTGTGGGACACAGGACCAGAAGGTCAGAATGTCCATCCTTATCTTTGTTACCTGAACTTCAGACATGACATTAATCTCCAAGATACACAAAGAACACAGAAAACCAAATAGCCCAATCAATAAGTGGGCAAAGGAACAGAACAGACCCTTCACAGAAGAACAAATACAAATGGTTAACAAATACATGGGAAAAAAAAAATGTTCACCACCTCTATTTATTAGTGAAATGCAAAGTAAAACTCCAGTTGAAATGACAATTACGAAGAATGAAAGTAACAATAAGTGTTGGTGAGGATGTGGGGGAAAAGTTTCACTCATACATTGCTAATGGGACTGCAAATTGGTGCAACCACTCTGGAAAGCAGTATGAAGATTCCTCAGAAAACTTGGAATGGAACCACCATTTGACCCAGCTATCCCACATCTTAGTATGTATCCAAAGGACTTAAAATCAGCATACTACAGTGATGCAGCCACATCAGAATTTATAGCAGCTCAATTCACAATAGCTAAGCTATGAAACCAACCAAGGTGCCCTTCCAACAGCTGAAAGGGTAAAGAAAATTTAGTATATATACAATGGAATATTACTCAGCCATTAAAAAAAAGAATGAAATTATCAGATTTGCTGGTAAATAGATGGAGCTGGAGACTACAATGCTAAGTGAAAAAAGCCAATGCCCCCAAAATGAAAGGCCCAATGTTCTGATATACTTATGCTAACACTCAATAAGAAGAGGAGGGAAGAACAGAAGTTCACTGGATTAGACAAAGAGCAGTGAAGGTAAGGGTGGGAATAGGAATGACAGTAGAATGAATTGGACATCACTTTCCTATGTTCAATAAGAAGAGGAGGGAAGAACAGAAGTTCACTGGATTAGACAAAGAGCAGTGAAGGTAAGGGTGGGAATAGGAATGACAGTAGAATGAATTGGACATCACTTTCCTATGTTCATACATGAATACACAACCAGTGTAACTCCACATAATGTACAACTTCAAGAAAGGGATCATAATTTGAATAAGTTATGCTCCATGTATGTATACTATGTGAAAACACACTCTACTGTCATGTATATCTAATGGGGAAAAAAAGAATGTCCATCCTTTCATGATGACAGTGCACAGTGGTATAGGTGACCAACGAGCAATGCAAAGGGACCTACTATACTTGTTGTTTCTGCCTGCTTGGTTTTGTTGAGTTCACATAAACCCACCTAGGAATGAAATGCTATGCAAATGTTCACTTTACTGAAATATGCTTTTGTTATTTGGAATGCTGCTATGACATATCGGGAAGACAAGGATCTTGAACGGTCTTTGATCTGTATCCTTCTTTTGATGCTTTAGTTACTGACCTTGGGAAGTGGCCTGATCCTCCCTGGGCCTCAGATTCCTTCTGAGCACATCTCTGGTGTGAGATGTGGAAAGAAGCCCAAATGCACCCTGGCATAATGGCCACAGTGGTGTTTGTAGAGAAAGCAGCAGCACTCTGGCTACATCCTCCTGTGTGCTGATTTAATGTCACAATTGGCCAAAAGACCAGTACTGATTGATCTGACAGCCTCCTTTGACAGATGAGGAGGTTCTGAGGTTTTCAGAGGTGCCACTGCTCAGAAAAGCTGGAGCTAAGTTCCCCAAAGCTCATCTCAGGGCGTGAGCTGAAGTTCCCCCTGAATACACTGGGTCTCCCAGGGCAGAAGGGAAGAGGTCATCCAGGTAGCGCCTCCCCTGAGAGGTGTGAGAGTTAGGCTACAAGAAGAAAGATGGGATGCAGTTTGAGAGATGCTGATTAAAGAGGATTTCATCTTTATAAATGACGGGAAGAGCTGATGCATCTCCTATGCTGATGCTCATGTTGGGGAAGCCATGAGTGACCATCACAGTGGTCAAACAGTTGCTGGACTTATGAAATGCAGGACTCTGGGCTTCACCTGCTGTCAGGAAACATATTCACTGCAGGAAACCAAAGACCCTACCCAACTAGCTTCCATGGTAAGGAAACTTTTCTTTCACAAAACTGCATGTCTGGGGCAGGTACTCCCCACAGGCTTGCACTGTCTCTGTAGCCAGAGCTAGTGAGACCAGAGTTGGTTGTGTCATCAGAGGCAACTGCTGCATACACTATGAGCCAGGTGCTCAGGCACATGCAAACTGAGGCAATATCTGGAAGGATCCTGTGAGGCTGAGGATCCTTCTCTCTGTTCCCATCCTGCTATGGCCTGACAACTGCTCTGAGTGGCCAAAGCCAGGTGTCCCTGGCACTCATGATAAAATTCAGTTAGAACTAGGTTCTAACATTGGATTTCAGAAAGAATCAGAAAACGTGACACAGAAGACTGTGGAGGACCTAAGAGTAAGAGGGCTTGTGAACAGGTAGAATGAGCCTTCGAAGTGATGACAGGAAGTCAGTGAGCTCCAGGGGCAAACTGTTTCAGGACACACAACCAGGTCCTTACCTGATGCCCATGAAGCAGGAGGCAGTGTCCTCTCTACACCACACATCCTATAAAACAAACTGCAGGGGGTGGCCAGGACTAGATTTCCTCACTGAAGATGGAGTCTAACATCGTAGCATATTCATCAATTGTAGTTAAAGTCTCAGAAGAATTCATTTTGATAATTAGTAAATATAGGTGCAGAACACTGTGCAAAGGCATTAACTTGGTTCCAGAAAATAAAATTTTAAAGTTTAAGTAAAGGGAGAAGAGCTGATTGGAGCAAAGACAATATTTATGTTTCATTAATGATGGGGTTACAGTATGAGACTAATTGTATTTAAACAGCAGATGGAAAAATGTGCTGTAACAAGTCATTATGTGGCCACATGAAAATCTTTATTGGCTGAAAGAAAGAGCAGCTTGTCAAAGCCTTTCCAAAGTACCCACTGAGCTCAACTTAAATTCAGAAATAAAGAAGTTGTTATTAGTATTTCTACATTTTCTTAACTAGAGCTCCTCTTGGGGGTTCTCCTGGCCTCCTTCCTTCTCTCTTCTTCTTTTCTCTCTCTCCCCCTCTCTCTTTCTCTCTCTCTCTCTCTCTCTCTCTCTCTCTCTCTCTCTCTCTCTCTCAGCATCTTGGCACATTAGTGGTATGTTTGTTCTCTCTGCTTCCTCAATATGTAAATCTGTTCTGGGTGTCATATATAATGATCCTACTCACTGCATCCTGTGGTCAGTGTACCCCAGACATTGCCTCAGTTTCCCTCTCCATCTGACTGAGCACCTGGCTCACTGTGTATGCATCATTGCCTCCTGGTGAAAGGCCCAACTCTGGTCTCACCAGCTCTGGCCTCAGAGACAGTGCAAGCCTGTGGGGTTACAGCTGACTGCCCCAGATTTCCTGCTCTGCAAAAGATAACTTTCCTTGCCATGGAAGCCAGTCAGGTTGGGTCTTTGGTTTCCTGTAGCAAACACAGCCTCAGAGTCTTTGGTTTCCTGCAGTAAACACATTCTGAAGCAGAGAATTTTGGATTTCATAAATCCAGCAGCTGTGTTAGTTTTGTTACCTGTGATGGTATTGAGCTGCAGTCTGCACCCACACCCAGGTACCCTGTTCTTCTCAGTCTGACATGGATCCCTCACAGTCACAGGCTGGAGCATGAACTAAGAATAGCAGCTTTCTGTGGTGCTGTCCTGTAGAGGCAGGGGGCCTCCTTCTCCAAAAGGCCTTCCTCAACTATAATCGCTACTAAGTTAGTCTGACGCCATGACAAGGCTCCTGTGTAAGTGGACTCAAAGCTTCTCATCACCCCTCCTCAGAACAAAGGGCTCTTAAGAAACAGGTGCTGAACTCCCACCACTCCTTACACAAAGCTTCTCTTCTCAGCAGTGAATGCCAGCGTGTGCTACATTCTGGGGTGGGGCAGAAGCCTTCTTGAAATCCAGCAGGGTGCTGGTGGAAGGTCTTCCATGGACAGATAAGACAAGGCATCTGGGTTCACCTAGACTAGTGTGTTTTCTGCCTCTCCTGCTAGTTGGCTGCATGATTCCAGTCAAAGTATTTCATCTCGAAGGCCCTCAAGTCCAGGAAGAGGCAGTCCCTCTGTCCAAGACACCAATGGGAGAAAGGACCATCTCCACCAGATCTGGGATGCTCCTCCGTACATTGTCGCTAGCCCTTGTTCCAACCTCTGAACCCAAAGAGCAGATGCCCGTCCTCAGTGTGTGCTGTCAAATGATCTTCAATCATTCTCCATTTTCTTCTTTCCCGCTTCTCACACCTTTTATGACCTTTCCCCTTCACCTGGATGAGCTTCATGTGACTGGGGTCCTTCTCCTGACCCTTGATGCAAGCAGAATTTTCTATTGAAGTAGTCCTTCTCTGTCTCTCACTAGCAACAGAAGCCACAACTGCTGTCTTTTTTGTGGCACTTTTCTAGTTGCTCACGCTGAATGTCATTTTAGCTCAGTCAGCCCTTTTAGGACACCAACTCTGTGGTCCATCAGTGAGTGCCACTTTGGCACAGCCTCTGGAAGGCCAAGGTAGATGACCCTGGGGCTCACCTCCCATGATGCCACAGTCTTTGTGTCTCTAACAAAACCCAGGTGGCTTGCCTGCAGGACAAAATCTGACTATCTGCTTTGGCCTATTGGATGGTTTTAGAAAATTGAAAAGCACAAAAATCTAGAGAGTCCAGATTTCAAGAGTATGAATTCTGATTTCTCTGGAACCATCCAAAGACTTGGCAACACTGGGCCATGCTTGGCTGTGGCCACTCAGTCCCTCTTCCCCAGTGTGTGCCCTGACCACCAAGTCTCACTATGTATAGGTGATGCTCTTCCTCAAACTTTGATGCATCTAAGCTAAGTCCCTCCTAAAATGACAAACAGAAAAGTCTGGAGGAGCAGGACTGGGAACGCCTTTGGGATGAGTCCTCTCCTGCGTCTCACACTCAGAGGTCTGCACATCGTCAGCTGTCCCCAAGAGGACACTGCTTCCCCTCAGCTTCTAGGAGCCTATACCAGTATCACCCAGCATTCTTGGTAGGAAAGTGGTGCCCCAGGTGACCTTCTCCCTCCTATGACATCATAAAGGTAGAACAGAGGGAGACAATCACCAGGGCTGAGGTGTGGCAGGAGAGTCTACAGATGTTCTGGGGTCCATTGCATTGTGCGTGGGGTGGGGAGTTGACTCTGATGTTTACCTCCTACTATATGGGATCTGGACCAAGGGCAAACTCTGCCTTAGAAAAGCATCTCTTCATACCCCCCCCCCCAATGCTTCCCACTCCTGACCTACTGCACCAACAATCAGCTCCAGGCAGACCATATGCTTAGCTCAGAAGGGCAGAACAGAAAGACAAGGACCCTGGCCCAGAACTTAGGCTCCTGTCAGGTCCCCCAAAACAATGTATCCCATTCCATCTCTTGGGCTTTGGCTGCAGCTCTAGGCTTCTGCAGATCAGAGAGCATGTGCCACACACCTCTGGTGCATCCTGGTGGCTGGAAGAGGCCAGGCATAGAGCAGACACTCAGAGATGCTGTTAGGTTTGTGCATACCTTGCCAAGCTCTGGGCTGGTGACTCTGAGGCAGAGAAGGTTCTGGTGGGTGATTCACAAAGGAGGACCCTCACGGCCTTTGTCCACTGAGGCACTGGCCAGGCAAGTAGAACTGACTGGTGGACCCCACCTCTCCAAGTCTGTGTCCCCTGTGGGCATGGAGCTCTATCCCATGACTCAGAAATCTTTGCTATGACAATCATCCTTATCCACAGCAGCTTGTCTTTTTCAAATGAGTCACAAAGCAGTTAAAAATGCCTTACTGATTTTTACCAAGAATTCAGTGTTCTGATACTTGACTGATTTAATTTCATTACCCTCTGGAGAAAAGAACTTTAATACTCAGAAATCTTCAGCATTTGCATTTTTAATAAATAAATGCTGAGATGTTATTAAATGACTTAAATAAGTTAAATCACTAAATAAAATTAAATGCTATTAAATAAATGATGGGATGATTTTCTCAAAATCGTATCTCCAGATAAGATTCACCCACCTGTTTTAAAATAGCTAAGGAAGACTGTTATAATCACTAACAGATACTACATTATGGTCATAGTGTTACAGTTCATGTGTTCCCTCTCATTGGGCAAAGGTGGAGGCCTCCTCTAACACTAGGCACATTCATTACAGCTCAAAGCCTGTATACTGAGGCTTTGCATCCACAGATTCAACCAAATAGGAATGAAAAAATGTTTTTTTTTTTTTTAAATAGCATAAAACAACCATTTACATAGCATTTGCATTGTATTAGAGATGACAAGTAACTTAAAGGGTTCAGGAGGATGTGCATAGGTTCTATGCAAATACTGTGACATTTTACATAAGGGACTTGAGCACCCACAAACTTTGGTAGCCATAGGGATCGTGAACCAATCTCTCAGGTACTGAGATGACTGTACTTTCTTTTACCTTCCACGAATGAACAGTTCTGTGTGTGCTCTCACTGGCAAAGCCATAGAATACAACCTCAGATGAGTGCAAGATCCGTAGACTCTGGCATATAAATATTTACAAACAAACCAACACTGTGGTCTTTTAAAATCCACAAAATACAGTAAATCAAAAAAGAAAACTCCAGAAGTCTGAGGGAAAAAAAAAAAAAAAAAAACTCCAGGCAACTCGAAACTAACTTCTCACGCTGTTTATGATCACTGAGAACATTTAGGGAGGACCCGTGAGCACGTACAGAAGTCACACCACTGGAGCTCGGAAGTGTCTGAGCTCATGGGCTCCAAACTCCCAGCCATTCCTGCAGAGTCAACAGCACTCTGAACAAACTGTACTCGGGACAGTTGTAGAGCAGGCACCAGGCCAGTTAGGGGAGGTAACAAGCCAGGGTGAGGCTGGAAAAGTCAGACCTGCTCTGTGCTGCTCTGTCAGAACACTTGGGTAGGACCCTAGACCCAAGGGAGGAGCAAAGACTGGGAAGTCTGTGGAGGAAAACAGACAGGAATAAACCAGGGGGCAGTCAGCTGGTTTTGTCCCAGAATAGCGATCTCTGCTCAGAAGCTATTCCCTCTGGTTGGTTTCAGTGTGCTCCCGATAGAGGATCTGAGATGCTTGTATGAGACTTGGCTATTCCCACCAACCATGGAGACAACCCAGTTAAGCCCCGTGGGTACCCTCAGCACAGCACCTGCCAAGAACTTAGCCATCACTCAGTCATTAATCTGGGGTGAGGTCTTCATGTAAGAACTTGTAGAGTTTGCCCTGTGGCTGCTACACCTCTGGGATTCCCTGGGACAAGGTGCAGGGGTGCTCAGAAGAAGACTTCCCCATCCTTCTAGATGGAAATGACCACCTCTTTCTTTCCACACATCACCATTACTTATTAAATGCCGAATACTCCCTTCTGCCTTCATCTTGGGTCACTTGTCATTCTCTGCACCATCTTGCCAAGCTCCCAGATAGTAGCCAGTTTCTGAGCTGCAGGGTCTGCAGAGGAGCTGGCACAGAATAGAGGCTCGGGGTGACAGGTGAAGGCAGACAGGTCAGACAGGTCAGAGGGAGAGAGAGTCAGAGAAACTCCACATGCTGCTGGCAGTGGTGGGGCTGAGGGCTCTGCTCCCCCTATGACTGCCTAACTGCAGAAATCTTCCATCCTTTCATTTCACTGAGTCCTAGGACCACCAGCCTTTGCAGGATGCTGAGTTTGCATCTGGCATAGTGCACAGCTGCAAAGCAGTGGGGCCAAAACTGCAGGTAGAACTGAGACTCATATAAACCTGCAGACAAGACCATGTGAACCTGATCCAGCTCAGCTACTCCCTCGTCCCTTCACTCCCTTCCACAACACTAATGGTCTGCTTTGGTATTCTACGGTCACAGGAGCTGGCTCAAGGTGTTATCCCCATCGGGGCAGTGTCTGTCCACATGCCATGGCCCACTGGCTCACCTCCTTATCCTCCTAGGAGGTCAGGCCGGGGGTGCTGGCATTCTATGATGAGCACCAAGTCCACGTCACATGGTCTTCTCCAGAACTGGGATCCAGGCACCCATACCTGACTACTCTGCCCCATGAGCAGCCACCAAGGGAAAAAGAAAATCAGAGAGAAGCAAAAGAAAAGCTATCTACTTACCTAAGTGAAGATTTTAGAATGCTTTGGCTATAAAGCCTTGGGCAAGAATGACTTTTCCTTCCTACAAATGTTTAAGCATCTTCACTTTGTCTTCCCTCTCCTGGTTCCAACACAAACCTCACTAAGGGAATATGATGACATGACCAATGAAGTTTATAATTGCTTCACTGTCCCCAGTTACCCAGGAGCTTCATACTTTTCTTTTTTCCTATGTTGACTTGAGTTCTTCCCAGACAATGTGGTGGTTTTACATAGGCAGGATACAGAGAATATATCATATATTTGTTTGTTACTTCAGAACTCCCTACTGAACCCAGGTCCCACGGTTACTTGCTTTGACTTCATATGGAGGATAAAGAAGGTCACATTTCTTCTTCCCTCAGGAAAGTGACAAAGAGTAGGACCCAGATGCCTTTGCCCAGTAGCACCTCCCGCCATGACCCAAGATGTGAGATGTGAAGCTCCAACAGATGACTGCAGGTGGCTTGGATCCCACTAGAGCAAAACCAACATAACATGCTGTCCCTGAGACCAGAAGTCAGGAGGGAGTGTGGATGAAAAAATGACCCTTCACACAGGCTATAAACAACAACAAAGAACAATGGCTTTCTACAAATAGTGCTAAGTGAGAAACATCCTTCCTGTTCTCACTCGTCCCAATTGGCTTGAAGAATTTGGGCAACACAGAAATCAGCGCAATGTTCTCACTGGGAAGCAACTCAGATCCCAAGAAAAACACCATCAGGCAAAATTCCTGGGTTTCCTTATTCTTACAAATTTGAACAATCCATGGGGGTGGAGGACTGTTATCTTGCCAATCACTAAGAGGGCCAGATAATATTTTCGTGGTATTATTTTAGGAAGGGAAACTTTGTAAACAACCTCAGCAACAAATCCATAGACAGCTTGTCTGGATCCTTACTTGAAGCAGAAGGTCACCAGGGAGGTAGACGTCCCAGATGCACTTTAGGCATGTGACAATGTGCCGAAGCGGGGCCAGTGCTGGCTTCCAGACAAGAAACACTGACCTCACCTTCTAAGTTTTGACAGTGCTGTAATGCAGCCTGCCTGGGACGCATGTGTCAGAATGGGAGCCATGCTCTGAGGCTGGCGGACAGTAGAAAAAAGGTCTGTCTCCCAAGAGCAAGGAGCCTGCACGACACAGGACAGGCATATTTGGAGAGATTGGGGACTGCTGTCCTACCCGGTCTAAGAATAGCAAATGCAAACAAGTGAGGAGTGTGCTGGGAGAAAGAATGAGTCTAGTGGAACAGCAAATAATTTTCTGAACTACATTTGTTTGAAAAAGGAAAGTCAAGGTGGCAGGAAGCCCATCAGTGTCATGGCTTCCATCCCGGGCTCTGGGTCTCGACACCAGGTCAAACCCAGTTCTACCACAGGCCTTGGTTTCCTATGCTGCAGAGCAGAGACAACAACATTTGTGAGTAATTCCCTCGTTTGGTATGAGGAATCAATGAGCACATCAATAAATAAACAAACAAACAAACACAGAAGCCTCTTAGAGCAGTGTGTCTCCCACACAGAAATCACTCAATAAATATCAGATGTTGTTGTCACTGCCATTGCTATAATTACCACCCCCACCCCTCCCATTCTGCCGTGGAGCATGACTGGGTCCCCTCCAGAGCCTGGAATCCATCTTGCCAATCAGTAGGGAGAAGCTGCCAGTGTATTTCTCTGCCAATTTCTCTCTGATAAGTTGACTAGCCATTTGACAGTCTTCTCACATGGGGACAATGGCTGCATAATATCTACATCACAGCTCAACTTAAAAGGAGAAATTACAACTTCAAAAAGTTGGCCATCTCCTTCTGGGTCAAGTGAAAATTCTGCCTTGAGCAGGTCATATTCAAAGTCAAGAACACAAGATAGAAACGCTACAGTTTTACTGCACTGACGTTCAGGTGTCCAAGTAAGCCCAGTGTTTTCATAACCAGAATTGCTGGGTAATGAGGATGGTGTGTGGTGAAATTTCTTTCAAAGAACTAAAATTCATCTTTATGTACCAAATCAATCATTTTTTAACCATATTTATGAAACTCTTTCTAAAACATATTAATATACCCTTAACTTAGTAAGTTGAATTTCGGCTAATAATTAAAACAAACAAATAAACAAAAAAAAACCCTGTAAGACAACAAGCACAGTATCAACAATAAAAGAACCCACAATAAAAAATTCACAAATTCCTTCCCTTCTCCCCAAAGTAACAAGCCAAGACATGTGCACAGACCCCCACAGCAGCTGCACAACAAATGTACTCACCTGCTTTGTAGGCGCCTGGGTCGGAGGAGGCAAGGAACTTGCTGTGACCACAGGGGGGCTCCCAGGGCCACAGAGCTCAGGGAACGGATTTGGTATGGCCGGCAGAGAAGAGGTTCTGAACTGCTGGTCTTCTTCCTGAAGGCGCCTATGAGGAAGGAGATCATCGCTGCTGGTTAAAATCTGCCATCCCCAACCTGTCCCAGCCTTGCTACTTCTGGGTCCATGCCTAAAAGAACTGAAAATACCAGATTTGCAGCAGCACTATTCACAACAGCCAAAAGGTGAAAGTAACTCAACTGTCTATTAATAAACGGATACAAAAGCAAAATTACCCTATCCATACTGTGGAATGTTATTCGGCCGTAAAAAAGGATAGAAACTCTGACATATGCTAATAGCACGGATGAACTTTGAGGACATTATGCTAAGTGAAACAAGCCAATACTAAAGACATATACTAGATGATTCCATTTATATGGGGTATATAAAGTAGTTGATGGGAGCTTCCAGGGGCTGAGGGCAAAGAAGATAGGGAATTTAGTGAGTTCAGAGTTTCAGTTTTACAAGATGAAAACATTCTATAGATTGGAAAATTCTAAGTGTGCATTAACATGTGAACTGAACACTTTAAAATAGCTAATATGGTGAGTTTTCTGTCACATATATTTTACCACGAGTGAAAAACATATTACTTTGAAGTAGTTACTTAGTTACTCTTAGACCCAAACAGTATAAATTCCCTCTTCATTAGACTCCCCAGGGGACGAAGCCATGGCTGTAGTGACTTCACGCACATCTCCAACAATGCTCAGTGGATGACGTGTACCTGGTATTTGTTCAATGAATACCTGGTGTGTGAAAAGGTCTTGTGAATAAGAACATCTTCGTGAGAACAGAGATGTTTCAATGTCCTTGAAATAAACCTTTATCTAACCAAAGGAAAGAGCTAGAAGAGGCTTTATGTATCCTCCTCTGACTGTGGAATAAATGCTTATTTACACAGAACAATAGTTGATACTGAACTAACTAGAAATCAAAGCTTCATGTATCTACCCTCCTGGAGGGTAGCTCAGAAATACCCCCTAATTCAATACTCCATACTTCTTGGCACTTCTACAGAGCCAACTCCTCCCTCCTCTAAAAAATGCAAAGTTCACCTGTCATACACTGAAGGAAAACGCACAGGATGACGAATTGGGTGCAATTATGAAAAGAGCAGAGAAATCATGTTCAAAGTCAAAGAAAACGAATGCAAAATGCCCTGTGCTTTTTTTCTGAGAGTCCTGTGAACAACTTCCTGCCCACAACTCCAGAGCTTTCCTGGGAACACCGACCTCCTCCATCCAACCCTGAAGCATGATGCCCGGCAGGAGAAGGTGAGGGCAGGGCAGGGGTGGAGGTGGGCCCTGTTCTGTGTTCTCTGTGCCTTTGCCTGGCTCACCCTTTTGTCCAGCTGAGAGCACACCAACGGACCCTGTGTACCTGCTCCAGGCTTATCCTCTGTCCCTGGTTCCACCCAGCTCATCTGAGTGTGCGGTGGCCACCAGGAGCTCCACACAATGTGGACTGTATTCTGTGGACCCAGCACAAGGCTCAAGGCCTATCTCATCCATGCTGCAGAGCCCCTCAGCGTGGGTCCACTGCCGGCTTCCCCACCTTTGAGGTATGGGCCTATTTACCTCCTTTCTGTGCTTTGGTTTCTTCACTGACGCATCAAGGATAATCCACAGAGCCACCATCAGCCTTACATGGTTAATGCTCAACAGATGCCCCAATTTACAAGGTAAATCTTGAGTGATTATTTATTGGGTTTACTGGTTTTTTGTTTGTTTGTTTTTAATTCCACCTGATGGCAAAAAGATAATACTACCTCTCTGCAAGAACACAATTAAGAAGAGGCCAGGCCCAAGGGATAGTATCTATCTTGGAGGCATAGAGCTTTGCTGCCAGGTCATATAAAGACCAAGTTCAATCAGAACATGAAGTTCAAGGGTGCTGGGCAACCACCATCATTCATGACATTTACCCTCAAGCATCTTCACAGGTGGGCTGCAAGAAGGCTCCATCTTCCCCAGTGACCCTGAGGCTATAGGGGATGGATCCAGATGCCTGGATCCACAGGTACAGGGGTGTAAGCTACCTGGTACCGAAAACCGGGAGGAAAAACTCTCGGAGGCAGAGTTAAGCTTTTACTACTTTTACTTCTACTTTCTTAGAGCTTAGAGAGGGAAAGAAAGATTTTTAGAGAGAAAGATTAAAGCGAGCTTTTCTTCTTGTCTTCTTAGCTTAGAGTCTTAGAGAGAAAGAAAGGTAGAGCTAGCTTAGCTTCTTAGAGAGAAAGAAAGATAGAGCTTAGCTTAGAGAAAGATTAGAGCTTCTTTCTTCTCTCTTCTTTCTTCCTTCTTCTTTAGAGAGGGAAAGAAAGATTTTTAGAGAGAAAGATTAAAGCGAGCTTTTCTTCTTGTCTTCTTAGCTTAGAGTCTTAGAGAGAAAGAAAGATAGAGCTTAGCTTAGAGAAAGATTAGAGCTTCTTTCTTCTCCTTCTTCTTTCTTCTGTCTTCTGTCTTCCTTGGGAGCCTCGGCCTAACTCTGACCAGTCATTACTTCTTCTATCTGGTTTCTCTTCTGTAACCGCTCTGCCTACGTTCTGGCCGCTCTAATTCTTCTGACCGACCGAGTGACTGCCCGACTGACCGAATGAATTCGTTCTCCTAACTCGGACCGCTTTCACCCGGTTATATACCTTCAGCTTTGCGGGTGCCTACAGGTGCGTCACATACATATCAGGTGGAACTTATGGCTTCCAGCTAGCTGCAACAGCCCTTCCTAATTAGCGCTCCTTCATATTCCTTCCCTTTAGTTTAAAAAGGTGCTTTAATTCTATTTTCTCTATTTTATTTTCTCTATTTTCTTTTATTTTCTTGTCCCTACCTAGCTTTTCACCTTTTGTTTTTAAAAGGGTGGATATTTGAGCCCTTTTTGAGAAGGTGCTGCGGCTTTAAGGAAGCCTACTGCTGAGGAGCAGCTAACGCACTTAGTTAAGCAAAATTGCATAAGCGGCTTTGACTTTTTTTTTTTTTTCCTTTATTTTTCTTTATGGCTTTCTTGCCAAAGCTCAATGGCTTTTTTTCTGCATGGTTTTTTACCATGCTATTTAATTCTCTATTTTCTTTTAAGCTCATGGCTTTTTTCTTTATGGCTTTTTGCTAAAGCTCAAGGCTTTTCCTCTATATGGCTTTTCTGGCTTCTTCATTTTTTATGGCTTTTGGCCGGCTCGCTTCGGCTTTTCGCTGGCTACTCTGCTTCGGCTTTTGGCCAGCTACTCTGCTTCGGCTTAATTCTTAACTGGCTTCAACTGAGTCAGAGGCTATGCTCTCTTGTTTCTACTCTTTCTGCTGGTCTCAACTGAGTCTGAGGCTATGCTTTTTCTTTGCTCTCCTCACTATACTTCTACTTCTTGTTCTTATTTTTTATCTTTTCTTCTCTGCTTGCCGAGCCCCGGACGGACCACCAACTGTAAGCTACCTGGTACCGAAAACCGGGAGGAAAAACTCTCGGAGGCAGAGTTAAGCTTTTACTACTTTTACTTCTACTTTCTTAGAGCTTAGAGAGGGAAAGAAAGATTTTTTAGAGAGAAAGATTAAAGCGAGCTTTTCTTCTTGTCTTCTTAGCTTAGAGTCTTAGAGAGAAAGAAAGGTAGAGCTAGCTTAGCTTCTTAGAGAGAAAGAAAGATAGAGCTTAGCTTAGAGAAAGATTAGAGCTTCTTTCTTCTCTCTTCTTTCTTCCTTCTTCTTTAGAGAGGGAAAGAAAGATTTTTAGAGAGAAAGATTAAAGCGAGCTTTTCTTCTTGTCTTCTTAGCTTAGAGTCTTAGAGAGAAAGAAAGATAGAGCTTAGCTTAGAGAAAGATTAGAGCTTCTTTCTTCTCTCTTCTTTCTTCCTTCTTCTTTCTTCTGTCTTCTGTCTTCCTTGGGAGCCTCGGCCTAACTCTGACCAGTCATTACTTCTTCTATCTGGTTTCTCTTCTGTAACCGCTCTGCCTACGTTCTGGCCGCTCTAATTCTTCTGACCGACCGAGTGACTGCCCGACTGACCGAATGAATTCGTTCTCCTAACTCGGACCGCTTTCACCCGGTTATATACCTTCAGCTTTGCGGGTGCCTACAGGTGCGTCACATACATATCAGGTGGAACTTATGGCTTCCAGCTAGCTGCAACAGCCCTTCCTAATTAGCGCTCCTTCATATTCCTTCCCTTTAGTTTAAAAAGGTGCTTTAATTCTATTTTCTCTATTTTATTTTCTCTATTTTCTTTTATTTTCTTGTCCCTACCTAGCTTTTCACCTTTTGTTTTTAAAAGGGTGGATATTTGAGCCCTTTTTGAGAAGGTGCTGCGGCTTTAAGGAAGCCTACTGCTGAGGAGCAGCTAACGCACTTAGTTAAGCAAAATTGCATAAGCGGCTTTGACTTTTTTTTTTTTTCCTTTATTTTTCTTTATGGCTTTCTTGCCAAAGCTCAATGGCTTTTTTTCTGCATGGTTTTTACCATGCTATTTAATTCTCTATTTTCTTTTAAGCTCATGGCTTTTTTCTTTATGGCTTTTTGCTAAAGCTCAAGGCTTTTCCTCTATATGGCTTTTCTGGCTTCTTCATTTTTTTATGGCTTTTGGCCGGCTCGCTTCGGCTTTTCGCTGGCTACTCTGCTTCGGCTTTTGGCCAGCTACTCTGCTTCGGCTTAATTCTTAACTGGCTTCAACTGAGTCAGAGGCTATGCTCTCTTGTTTCTACTCTTTCTGCTGGTCTCAACTGAGTCTGAGGCTATGCTTTTTCTTTGCTCTCCTCACTATACTTCTACTTCTTGTTCTTATTTTTTTATCTTTTCTTCTCTGCTTGCCGAGCCCCGGACGGACCACCAACTGTAAGCTACCTGGTACCGAAAACGGGAGGAAAAACTCTCGGAGGCAGAGTTAAGCTTTTACTACTTTTACTTCTACTTTCTTAGAGCTTAGAGAGGGAAAGAAAGATTTTTAGAGAGAAAGATTAAAGTGAGCTTTTCTTCTTGTCTTCTTAGCTTAGAGTCTTAGAGAGAAAGAAAGGTAGAGCTAGCTTAGCTTCTTAGAGAGAAAGAAAGATAGAGCTTAGCTTAGAGAAAGATTAGAGCTTCTTTCTTCTCTCTTCTTTCTTCCTTCTTCTTTAGAGAGGGAAAGAAAGATTTTTAGAGAGAAAGATTAAAGCGAGCTTTTCTTCTTGTCTTCTTAGCTTAGAGTCTTAGAGAGAAAGAAAGATAGAGCTTAGCTTAGAGAAAGATTAGAGCTTCTTTCTTCTCTCTTCTTTCTTCCTTCTTCTTTCTTCTGTCTTCTGTCTTCCTTGGGAGCCTCGGCCTAACTCTGACCAGTCATTACTTCTTCTATCTGGTTTCTCTTCTGTAACCTCTCTGCCTACGTTCTGGCCGCTCTAATTCTTCTGACCGACCGAGTGACTGCCCGACTGACCGAATGAATCCGTTCTCCTAACTCGGACCGCTTTCACCCGGTTATATACCTTCAGCTTTGCGGGTGCCTACAGGTGCGTCACATACATATCAGGTGGAACTTATGGCTTCCAGCTAGCTGCAACAGCCCTTCCTAATTAGCGCTCCTTCACAGGGGAGACATTCTAGAGAACAAAGTGGGACAAACAGTGGAGGAGGAGATGACTCACCATCTCCAAATGCAACCAACAGTGGGAAGTCTGAGCAATGGCCCAGCAGACCACCAGAGCACCCTCTCCGGCCCCCAGGAAAGAGCAGTCCCTTTAGGCAAGATGCTTTGACCCAAGATGTCAAATTGGAAATAAACTTTTTAGAAGCTTCTGGAAGCAAGAAGGATCCCCAGCAAAAGGAACAAAGCCATCCAGGTTTTCAGACTGACTGTCACAGTATAACATGCTTGTGTTCAAGGAATACTTATCCTACTTAATAATGGCTCCAAAGAGCAAGAGTAGTGTTATGGTTTGGATGTGAGGTATTTCCTAAAAGCTCACATGTGAGACAATACAAGACTGTTCAGAGGAAGAATGATTGGGTTGTGAGAGTCTTAACCCAATCTGTGAATTAATCCCCTGATAGGGATTAAGTGAGTGGTAACTGAAGTGGTAGGGTATGGCTGGAGGAGGTGGGAATTAAGGCATGGCTTTGGGGTATATATTTGTACCTGGAGAGTGCAGTCTCTCTCTCTTTTTTGTTTCCTGGTCACCATGATGTGAGCTGCTTCCCTCCGCCACCCTCTCCCACCATGATGCTCAGCCTCACTTTGAGCCCCGAGGAATGGAACTGGCCTTGTTTGGACTAAGCTGTCTGAAAACGTGAGCCCTCAAATAAACTCTTCCTCCTTACAGTTGTTCTGGTCAAATCCTTTTCATCACAGTAGCGAAAAAAGCTGACTCAAACAGGTAGTGATGCTGGCAAATCTATTACAGCATATTATCATAACCGTTTTGTTTTATGATTAATTGTTAATCTCTCACTTTGCCTAATTTACAAACTAAACTTTATCACAGGTCTGTATGTATAGGACAGAAGAATATATGTAAGATTCAGTCCTATCTTTGATTTTAGGCATCCACCGGGAGTCTTGGAATGTACCCTAAGGATAAGAGGAAATAACTATATCAAAATAAAGGGAACTCATCTGCCTCTTGACTTTGCACAGTCACCTCCCATCACCACGTCAAGGGTACAGAGCAGCATCTTGTCTGCTGACAGCTCTGGCTCTTGGACCTACCTGACAGCGAGGATGTGCACCGGCTGAGAGCGCTGCACTTTCTGCTTCGGGGACGCCTGTGGCTGGGCGGGGCGTGCACCCGAGGCTGGTGGCTGGCTGCGAGCATGCTGGCCATTCTGCAGAAGGGGCACCGTATCGGACTGCATGTTGCAAGCTGAGTAAAGGCTCTCCAGAGATGCGTTCATATCACTCACCAGCACTTCCAGGTCCACATCATCCTCTGAACATGAAAAAGCAAGAACAGAATGAAATGTTAGTGGCAGCAAGGTTTCATACCCAAATGTGCATTTTTTGGTGACTGGTCACCAAAGTCGACAATATTTTTAAAATATTACATAAGGAAGCATAAATATATTCAAGTAACCAAATGTAATGCATTAATAATTCTTGATATAGCAGAGTCACAATCCAATTGTACCTCCACATGTCTCTACAGGGGGTACCAGGTGGAGCCCCTGCACAGCTCAATACCCTCCTTCTATACCTCCTTCCTTCCTCCCCACTGTCACTGGGGTGGGCTGCACATAGTCTAGGTTACATAACATGACCCCACTGTCCTAGTCTTTGCTGGCAGGATCTCAAGTGGACATTGAGCCCTAAGGCCTGACTCTTCCTTGAAATTCCAGAAGTACAACAAAGACAAGAACAGAGTGGCACCAAACCTTGACGCCAGTCCCAGCCCAACAAAACTACAAGGTGGAGACAACAGCATAGAAGTCCCTGTGCAGCTACTGCTAAAACACGTGCTTGCAGATTTCTAGGCACCACCCTCCACCCTTGAGTGGCCTGAAGGCTGAGGAAGCCCATTCCGACAGTGGAGGGCATGAAGCACATGCAGACAGAAGCCATGATGGTATGGAGGGCAAGACAAAGACAATGACAGGAAACACACAGCAAGGTATGAATGAGCACACAAGGGCTGTGATGGTTAACTGTGTGTGTCAACTGGCTGGGCCATGGTATTTCAGCTTAACATCCAAATAGAAATTGTGCTGAAGGTGTTACTTAGATTAATATTTAATCGGTGGACATGGAGCAGGTAGACTGCCCTTCCTAATGTGTGTGGGCCTTATCCAATCAGGCAAAGGCCAAAAAGAGAAAGACTGACTTCCTAGGAGGAAGACGCAATTCTATCTCTAGACTTGGCACGTGGTTCTTTCCTGAGTCCCCAGCCTGCTGCCTACCCTGTGGATTCTGGACTTGCCAGTCTCCACAATCTTTTGACTTAATTCCTACAGCGTGCCTCTCCACACACTTCTTATGGGTTCTTACTGGTTCTATCTCTAGAAAACCCTGACTGTACAGAGGCATAGGGATTAACAGTACACAGAGATGGAGGAGAGTAAGGATGGGCAAAGAGACAAAGAGCCAGGACTGGGTCACACAGCTAGGGTCAGGGTGGTCTTGCACTGCTCAATTTTCATGACTGGCTGCATCCCTGCCCAGGGAAGACACATAAAACATTCTCCCATCTGTATAATGATTGTATCTTTAATGTGTCTAAGCTATTTTGAATTTGTTCTTTATCTGTCACCAACGTATCCTAATAAAACTAACTCCTTTTTTTTTATGTTCTGCATTTTCAGGTTTGCCCCTTTTTAATAAAAACATAACAAATAATGGCCTAGGCTCACTGTAATGCAGCACTTTGCAAGTAACATAATTCACCATCTCATTTGCTCCCATAATAATCTCAAATGACATTCATTGCACACATAAGGACTTAAAGAGTCACAGACATCAAGACCCCCATCCTACTAAAGGCTATCGGCTCCTAACAGGGAGGAAGGAACATAGAGACATTTGCAAACTTGGACACTGCAAACTTGCTTATTCTGGCCCTGCTCCTACTGCCGTGAGGCCCAGGGCAAGAGACTCAGCTTTCTATTCTTGGCTTCTTCAAATCTAACATGAGGTTAGCAACAGTAGTCACACCTTTGGGGGAGGGGGAGGGTTAAGTTAGTTACCACACGCTTTACATAGAGCCTGGCATGGAGTAAACAGTGAGATGCTATTTGTTAGCTCTATTTCATCTATTCCTTTCAAAATAATAGAAAGTGGTCACTACTAACTAGTTCAACAGTTCAACACATAGGTCTGGAGGACTTAGGTCACACAAGCAGTGTCTACAGAACCTAGAATCTGAAAACAAATTTAGCCACTCATTTGACCTCACCAGGTGTGTGCACAACAGATGAGCGCACAGCTCTTCCTGGAACACTTGGCCCTTCCTGCCTCTCCGGTTCCCCACACAAAAGCCTTAAATGACAGCTGGGGAGTAGAGCTTAATGATAAAGCACTTGCCTAGCATGCGCAAGGCATGGGGTTTGATCCCAGCACTGGGAAAAAAAAAAAAAAAAGTCTCAGAAGGCCTTTGCTTTGGCGTCCCTTGTGTCAAGACTAAAGGGCATAACAGAACAAAACTACCTCAAAACCCAGCTCAAAGAAGGCCTAGCAGCCAGAGTGGTACAGAGAATGGGAGAGAACAGAACAGGGTTGCCTAATGGTTAGCATCTGGGCACCTGTGGTGGGCAGGACAAGGGGTAAAGCAGTGAACAGTTACAGGAAGCCTTGGGCAGAAGCAGAAGGGCCATGGAATCTCCTATTTGCTCTTTACCCTCCAAGCAATGGTGCCCAAAGAGGGGCTCTGATGAGGCAGGTCATGCTCAAGGTCATGAGGAAGACAGACAGTTAACAGGGGACTAAAATAGCAGCAATGAGGCCATGATGCCTAAAGTGCACAGTCCCTGCTGGAATGAAGAATGGAAGCCATGTGAGAGACGCTGCGGTTGTTGAGTAGATAGGAACTGGGAAAGAATGGAGATCGTGCTGAGAGAGGTGCAGACATCAAGTGGGCCTCAAAATGTGGACTGCCCCAGAAGGTCCAGGGCCTGTGTGGGGAGGAGGGGGACGAGAGGACAAGAATGCTGCTATAGTTCAGGTTATAAGCAGTCAAATATTAATCCTGTGGCCAGATATTAAAAGGACAGAAGTGCTGAATCAATAACTAATGGTCACCATACAATTAATAATTAATATATCACAAGGGAGAACTCTCAGGGTCAGCAGGCAGAACTCCTATTTATAGTTGGGGGCTGGGGGGGACGGGGGAAAAGTTGGTTGACAGAAAACCAGGACCTGTGGGGGCCAGTGTGTACATGCCTGTAGTTTCTGCTGTCTGCTGACACTGTGTGGCCTTAGAGAAATCCTTCTCTGTACAGCATCAGGGCAACACTTGGCAAAGGCACAAATGTCGGGAAGTGGCTGTCCAGAGACAGCCAACTGCTAATGAAAAGACTTCAGTTCTATATTTATTAGGACCTCAGAGTACTCATTGTGAAGAAAAGTGTAAGTTACACTAGAGCTCACAAACATGGGGCTTTGAGAAAGTTCTAGAACACATGCATCATGAATGCCACTCACCTACACTCACCACATTTAGCTGATGTGGTAATAGTGGGTTAATCTAAGCTCTGTAAAACAATTAAGGTCACACGCTGCTCTTAACTCACCGTATTAACTGCTCAATATTTCCACCTTAATGGACCATTTAAGAATCAATACTGGGTGGAACACAAAGTTCACTGTAATTATGGAGTCAGTCTTGGGGAATGCACCAGGGGGGCCTCATCACCTGCACATGCAGACTGAGGGAGCACTCTGCCAATCCAGTGGCACTTCATGGAGGGATGTTTTTTCAGTATTTAAAGACGGGAGGAACCCTGGCAGAATACAAAGGCCCCTGTTTCCACCGCTCACATCCTGCTTTAGAAATCAAACGGTAATACAGTTCTTACTCTCAGACAGGTCTTGTCTGAGAAAATAAAACGTCTCGATTCCTGCTGGCATATTTTCAGCTGCAGTTATTTTCTTCCCCCCGGGCATTTCTGACAAGCTTTGGCAGTGCCCACCCCCAGTGACAGTCCCCAGTGTCTCTGGTCTTTTTGGTCTTGTTACTTCTCAGTCAACCAAGTAATTCCTGGGTTACACCTCTGTAGTCAAGTCAAATGCAAAACAATTTTGACATTATTTACAGTAAATATATGGTAAACAGATGCCAAAACAGAAAGGTAACACATGTCCTCAGAATATTTTTACTCTCTTCAGAAGTAGGTTATTTACAACTAGTTTCTACTTTGGTACATTTGGGTATCTCTAAACACAGAGCCAGGTTAATCTGGTAACTTTCACTTAGTTATGATTTTCACAAATTGAATGTAATCACTATATATATATGGATGCTTCAAACCTGTAAGTTTTCTTATAGCTGTTACAGCAAAAACAGCTTTTTAAATAATCTGAAATGCTCTCCTGTAGAATCGACTTTAAAATGTTCTGCGGGGTCAATTAGCATTTTATCTGTTTTGATAATAAAATGACTATAGTTATCTGACTTTAGGCAAACTTCCTTAAGTTCTAATGTGAACCAAAATGAAATCTTTCTAACACTACTTCATATTTTACAGCAAGTTTTAGAAACTCCTAGTGTATAGACTAGGATATTACTGAAATCACATTTAGTTCTTATAAACATTCCATATGGCTTATGTTCCATCAGCTCATCCATCTCAGTGAGAATCCTGTGTGTCTCTTTCATACATGTAGCCAACTTTTACATTCTTTTCTAGTCCTATGAATCCAAGTAGTTCAATAATCACCCATTTGTGAAAGGCTTTCTGCCAGGTAACAGAAGTGGGAACATCAGAAAAACCGATGCTTCTAGAAATGAATGTTCAGATTAAGTATCTATTCAATGCTAACGTGGTACAAAAATATTTTCCATGAGCTTATCTTTCTGGAAGGAATACTAGAAAACAAGGGGAAAATGATTTTATATATAAAATTTTACTTCATATGAATTTGTTAGAATGTATTTACTGCACAAATATAGCCAAAAAAAACATGGCTGTTAAGTTATTAATAGTTACTTTCCTTCCCTAAATAGCCCAGTAAAACTGGGCATGGACTTTGTCCCAAATATTTGAGTAGCTCATCTTAACTCAAATTCACATCTCTTCTCTGTCATTGTCACCATTAGCAAACTGAGGATAGTTTAAGTTCTAAAATAAATTCAGGGAAACAAATTTGCATTTGGCTCATAAACCATTATGAATGAATGTTTTTCACAAACCAAGTGAGACATGTTGACCAGGAAATGGCAAGGAGGAGAAAGATGGTGTTAGCAGAGGAGGATTTAACTTCCTGCACCACCTTACCTCCTTAATGAATAATGCACTTCTTAGTTTACAGCACCATCTAGTGTCTTCTTTATGTTAATTAAAGATGGCATTGGATTCTCTTCAATAAATTATTTTGGCACCTTAAAGATATGCCATTTGTACCATGTGTTTAAAATACACCCACTACGGTCCTTTCTATGCAGACCCACATAAGTCCTGGTAATGTGCAATGCCATCCTTGTTTCCTCCCTTATCCCCTTCCTTTCATTTTTACATTGAGGGTATATCTTGTTAGGGAACAAAGAGCTGTGGGAGAGGGGCAAGTGTTAAGCAAGGGGCATGTGGTTGAGCAAGAATAGAATGAGTCCCTACAAAGGGAAAAAAAAAAAAAAAAAAGGTGGTATTATACCTGAAAAGTTTCTAGAGAAGTGCAAAGGCCAAAGTTCCTACCCATGCCTATCTGGAAAAGAACTGAAGGCCAGGCTATGAAAGTGTTTAAACCTAGGCTGTTCACTTGGCAAGCTATTTCTGTTGACTTTTAACCAATTAAAAGTTATGCAAATGTAACAGTCTTTCTGAAATATTGTTGCATACCAATTCATCTTCTATTCTCATGTTTTCTAGACACATGTGTATAGATGGCAATATAAATTGTTTTTGGCCATAAATATGCATATGAAAATCAAGTACAATACTATTAGTATACTTTTCTCTAAGAATATTTGAAGAAATTCAGCTAATGTAAAAGCAAATCACTTAATAAATCTAAAGAAAAATACAAATGCAACTTCTAAACCATGTCACTGTTTAAATAAGAAGAACATGGGTTGATGCTCTATTGCAGTAGTTCCTAAAGGCAGATAAGAAATAAAATCTCCAGAATTAGTCTGTTTAGTACATGCATAGAAGTACTCTCATATATAAGACCAGAATTGTTGTTCCATAATGCCTGAATTTTCAGTGTTTATAAGAGAAACTTATTTTCTAACCTTTGATTAAAAGGGCATCCTTTCCTCTCTACCCGGCTCACATGAATGTTAGTTAATTGCCATTTTCAATCTCTATTGACTGAGAAAATGCATACCAACAAGCTGATTGAGTTAATAATTTGTAAGAATACATGCTTTTTGTTGTTGTTTGTTTTCTTGCTTGATGGCCATATACATTTGGAAGAGTGCCTGGAGCAGCTGCTGGGCTCCAATCAATGCACCGTGCCTGTGTGAATTCTCTAGCCCCCACCCAGAGTGACCCACAGCTTATGTGGGAAGAATAATCATCCGAAGTATTTTCAATGATCAGCTGGTGATATGAATCTGGATGAAAATAAACACATATCCTGGGTATACCACAGTTGAACAAAGCTAACCTCACAATGGCTTGTCTAATTTGCCAACGCTGGCTCAGCTTATCTGTTGCTTTATATTTACAGGTGGCATCTTAGTGATTTTTCTTGAAATGCTTTTCCTTTTCCTAATGTAAATGTAAGGCTGTGCATTCAAGAGGGCTGCATACATATTTAGTCCTGTATCTACAACTTCCAATGCTGAGCATTTTCTTCTGTCATGTTGGAACTTTATTGGAACCCTCCTCTAAGAACATCTACTAACAAGTTTTAGGTTCAGGATCCTACTAAACAGATCTGTAGATAATACAAGGGATGTAGACCACTGATTCTGCTTTCATGAAATTTATATGTTGTTCACCTTAAAGCTACATTTAGATACTAATATTCCTTCCAAGTACTATCTCTGATGATTATTTAAGTATCCATAACTGTTAATTAGATTCTGAGCAATCAGGAACCAACTTAGATCTAAACTTTGTGTACAACCAGGTGGATGAGTTGTGAGCAGTCAGTCCATGGGTGCCCGACTGGGCTTGTGAGCCATGTGGTGGTGGGGAGTTCCCTTGAGAAGCATCAGGCTCCCTACCAGTGCAATGCAAGAGGACCCTGGACTCACTCCATACCTCAGTTCCACTTTAGACAAGCTGCTCCCCATCCTCAGGTCTCCTACTCCTGGATTGGGGGAAAATATCAACTAAGGTCCCAGGATGGTGACCAACTTCAGGGCTGCCTATAATCCTTAATCTTTACTTCCTTGAAGATATGAGGATTAACAATGGATGGAGAAAATCAGTACTGTAGAACTGAGCTGCTAAAATCTTCACTCTCTCGTGGAAGAGGGAAGTGTTCTTGTAATTCCCAAATGCTAAATCTAGAAATAGTCCAGTTGTTGAGCGAATCCAGGTATATTATCTCCTCTCTGTGTTACGAAGCCCTAAAAATTCTTCCTGGGCATCTGAGTTCATGGGGTTCTTTGGAAACATGAAAGCCAACGTTTTGACACATTTCTCTGCAAGTTCCAGGTTGCGTCTTTCATGTTTCACAGGGGCTCCACCTCGCCATCCACACCAGTGCAGCAACTTCCTCATCAAGACACTCTGCACTGGCTGTTCTACTTCTGCACCTGTAATGAGGCTGTTGAATTTTACAGCCAGTGATGCCATACTGGTAGAATTCTAGATTCTGGCTGTATTAATGTTGGGCAAAGGAGCCTTGTGGGCCCTCAGTCAATGAATTCAGAATGTCAGGGTGTCGACTGGGCGCGGTGCTCTGTGTTCCCTCAGCTGGAGGGAGCTTCACTCCAGTCCTTTTTCTCCCTCCCTCTTTGACTAGTGGCTGAAGAATGGGAAGGGAACTGAAGGGCATGAAGGACTCCAGGACAGAATGGACAACAGCTCACCCCAGAATGCTTAGAGCAACTGGCTAACTGGAATTATTTCATGACTCCTTGGTCCCTTTGCACAGTGTAAAGTGAGAATATACCAGTTACGCAGAGTTTGGTAGGTGGCAGACATAACAGTTCTTTTCAGGTAGACTGCTAGACTATTTCATTTTTGACCCAAACTGTAGCTAACATTTCCCCCAGGCTCTAGGATCCCTTGGGAAAAGTCATTTATTTCCCCTAAAGCAAGGTCAAAGATCAGTATCTGCTATATGGTGTTTTGGTTAAGTGTGTGAAAAGGATTAGTTAACAATATTCTAAAAAGATAATCACATCTATGATTGAGATTGCTTGATAACATCCTAACTAGGGGGAAAGTCTCAATTTTTTTTTTTGTTTGTTTTTTGTTTTGGGTACAGGAGATTGAACCCAGTGATAGTTTACCATGAAGCCACATCTTGCTAAGTTGCTTAGGGCCTCACTAAATTGCTGAATCTGGCAGAGAACTTGAGATCCTCCTGCCTCAGCCTCCTGAGTCACTGGGATTACAAAAGCACCCCACTGCACCTGGCTCCCATTTTTGCTTTTAAGTTTCCAAGACTTTTCAATTTCCTGTAGTTTTTTACATAGTCAAAAAGCAATCTGCATGCTACTTTGTTTCTCTGCATTTTCACTTGTCATTTTATAAAAGTGGCTTGAAAAGTTTCAAGACAGAAATGAAAATCTACATTTTGAGAAATATATTTGAATCTGATGAAAGGTGGCCTAATAAAAAAGATTTCATTATGAAAAACAGATTTGGTAATTAGCAACTATGTTATAGTTTCTGCTCCAACCTCAATGAGAAGGAAACATAAATGCCCTATCAAAACACTGCAATGGAAAATTTGGGTTTATTAATATTTAACTGCTAAACATCTTTAATAATTAGATGAAAGTTCTAAGAGTCAATATAATTATTCTATCTTTGTTTCATTTACAAAAGGAAATTGGCCCTCCATTTCCTTGGGTTTCACATTCACATACTCAATCAACCATGGCTCAAAAACATTCAGGGGAAAAACCAAAAACAAATGTGCCTACATAAAATAGGCAGTTTTTTTTTTCCTTATTATTCTCTAAACAAATAGTAGTATAACAACTATTTACAGTGTTGACTTTGCATTAGTGATTACAAGTAATTGAGAGATGATCTGAAGTATAGGGGAGGGATGCACTCAGGTTAAATCCAAGTACTAACTACACCATTTTGCATAAGGCACTTGAACATCCACAAATTTTGGCTTCTGTGGGGGATCTCGGAACCAATCCCCCACAGATCTGAAGGATAACTGAATATACATAGAAAAACTAAAGACAGACCTTAAAAAAAAAAAAAGCAAAAAAGCAAAAAAGCACACCCATACTGACAGCAGCACTACTTGTAACAACCAAAAGGTGGGTACAACCCAGGTGTCCCTCAATGGATGAATGGATAAAGAACATGTAATATATACACAAAAGACTATTAATCAGCCTAGTTAGTAAGGAAAGAGATGCTAGCCACACCTATAACATGGATGAACCTTGAGGACATTCTTTCCGTGAAATAAGTTCATCACAAAAATTAGTAAATAAATACCTTATGACCCACTTACATGAGGTCCCGAGAGAGGTCACATTCATAGAGATAGAAAACACAATGCTGGCAGCCAGGGTGGTGGGGTGTGGGGAATGGGGAGTTGGTATTTAATGAGTACAGAGTTTCAGCTGGGAAGAAGACAAGAGTTGTGGATGGATGTTAGTGGTAGTTGTGCAACAAGGTAACTGTTCTTAAAGTCACTGAACTGTATGCTTCTTAAAAAGGTTAAGATGGCAAATTTTATTTTAGGCATGTTTTATCAAAATTAACAAGAGTTAAAAAAAGCCATTTAAAAATTGGATTTGTCAATACCCTTAAACATTGTTAATTGAAGTCTTTGTCTTCTTAAATCTACCTTAAAGGTCCCCTCTTCCCTAACCCGCCTGAATGTGACCCAATGCCACATGCTCACTTTTCATGGACAGAGCCTCCACACCATGGCCCCATGCACTGTCCCTTCTGGTGAGCAAAGGGGTCTCTCCCAAGCCCAGCCCCTGCTCACTCCAGCCCTGGTGGGAAACACTCATCCCCACCACTGAACTGCCCTCTCATCACTTGTTTTCTTGTCACTTGGGTCAGCATGCCTACTCAAACTGGTCCTCCTCCATGACTGGAGCTGAAAAAATCCAGGCGTGGATGTCATTGAGGGTGGCCAGCATAGGGGCTGGGCTCACAGAAGTCAGCCTCAGTGTGGTCTTGGATGATCAGTGGTGACACAGGCTTAGTTGTGGGAAAATGTCAAGGGGCAGTTTTAGAAAAGAAATATTCAATCAACAAGATGAGTGCACGGACCTGGTCAGGAGGAGAAAAAAAAAAAAAGACTCAGGAAAACCCCAACAAGGAGGAGGCTCAGTACAACAGGTGAGGATGTGCAAAGGCATCTGGAACTGGCTTCCCCTCCAGGTGATGACAAGCAGACTGGCTTGTTAAAGACAAGTCTGTCCATCTCTCTGTAGAGTTTCAATAAACACAGACTCGTTTATCCCAACAAAAATAAGAATTTCTAGTACAAAATTTGCACGCTTCCTCCATCAATCCTCTGGACTGTGTTAGGTAGGATCTGCTCAAAGTATTCAATTTATAATGGTACATGCAAAGCCTCAGTGCCAACAGAACCTCAATAAATAGAACTTACATAAACACAGAAAAGTCTATCTACTCTTAGAGAAAACCATTTCCTCAGGGCAACTAATGGTACAGGCTAAGATCTAGAGCAAATCTCAAAATCCAATCAAGAAATCATGGTGACTAGGCAACTCTACCTCTACCACCACCACCAGACAAAACAGAAGGAAAGAAAGAAAGAGAGAGAGAGAGAGAGAGAGAGAGAAAGAAATAATGATTAATCCCTGTATACCTTGATTCCACTGAGATTTATATTTTAATCTATGTTTTAGGGAACTGTACAATAATATATTTTTTTAAATAAGGAAAGCTACTTATTTTACTCAATGATTCCGTTCATTAAAATTAAAGACCTGGCATCCAACATTCAGTGAGCGTCACCTAGTAAAGTTTGTAAAGTATTCTTTCTTATATTTTATCCTGCCACATTGTTGCAAGGAAGCACCTGGGCATTACTAAGTCTCTGTTGGGTCCTTTAAGACTGCCTGAATTCTGCACCACAGAGCCTACACAACACACTAAAGGAATTTTCCACTACCAAAAAGTTTCACCCTGCCAAGTAAAGACCAAAGATCTGAGCTACAAATTGCATTTTAAAAGCACAGATTCAGCTATGCAATTTTCTCTTTGTATTTTAGAAGAGATGGGGTAGGAGGAGAAATCTACCCCCCAAAAAAAATCATTCAAAAAGGGCAAAAGATAAATTGTATCTTTCTCAAGCAATTTAATGTTTCTTTTCAACCTTTTGATTTTAATTCCTAATTCTTCTATTACATCATAAATCAGGCAGAAGCCTGGGTACAAGAAACTATATAAATAACTTGTCATTCTGGAAGGTTCCCATTTTCCATCAACCCTAAAAATATTAGTCCAAGAACACTGGAATTGAAAAGGGAAAATCCAGCTTGTGGTCCAAAAGTCTGTCACACACTGGCACTGGGCACTCAAAAAGTCGATGTTTTAAAGGTAAATGAGACACTGGGGAATCTTTATTATCACATTCGACATTAACACTCTATAAGTCCATGAACTTAACTCCATAAATTTGAAATCCATTCATGTGACCAACATTTTTCTCCATTCAACAAATATTTACTAAACGCTGACTGCATATCCAATATCGTTTCAGGTGCTAGAATACAAATGTTAATAAAGATGGGATTCACCTACAAATTGGAAGAATACAGAGACCATCAGCACAGCCCCTGTGTAAAGACAACATGCAAATGTATAAAGTGTCCCATGTTTTTTGAGTATTTTCACCACAAAGAAATGCATGTTTGAGGAGACAGATGAGAGACGCTTCCCTTGACCTGAACATTACACAATGTATACATGTATCAAGATATCACATGGTACTCTGTAAATACATATAATGTTTATGTGTCAATTAAAACAAAAATCCCTGCCACCCAGATGTAATGCCTTAAGCAACAAACTCCGGAAAAGGATTCCGATGCTAAATATAAAGTAGCACAGAAGGATATGAAACATTTTTTTTTTTTACTACCTCTGGAAAAATAATTCCCTCCATGAAGAAGTTAAAATTAATCCACTTAAGTGACAACTAACAGAGAGACAGGAGGTGGATGTATCCTGTAGGAATGAAAGAATAGGCTCCCAACTGAAAGAGCATGCCTCAAGCTGAAAAGGGCCAGGGTGTGGTGGGGAGGTCCCAAGATCCTGCATCTTGAGTACAGTTTAGTGATAGGTGGAAAGTTAAAGGGAATATGGAGTACAGATCATGTCCTCAGACGAAGAGATCTGTGGCGAAATGAATAAACTTCCTGGTCTATGAACACATACCAGGGGCCAAAAATTCTCCTAGCATGGTTATGCTCACTGCTTGGCAAAGAGAAGAGTTTTAAAATGAGATCTCTGTTTCCAGGCAAGTCAATCATGGAGAGGGTATTCAGCTCAAAAAAGCCTTGATTCTGAGGCATCTGGAGGTGGAAAGTCATCCCAGGAGAACCCTACCAGGCGATTCCAAGAACTGGCACATCTCCCAGAACTGAAAAGCCCAGGAGACAGAAGCTGGCTCTCCAGGACCTGGATGGGAATGCAGTTTATCCAGGACAGGGTACTCAGGATGGGGCAGAGGCGTGGTTTACTCAGAGCTTCCTCTACCAACCCATCCATGGGCAGGCGGGTGGGGGGTGGTTAATAGGTGAAATCAGGTTCCTGGCATTTACCTGATATGCGGAATCCTACAATATAGGGTTTGGCTCAAGGAAAGGACAGAGAACCTGCTATGGTCTGAATGTTTGTCTTCCTGGAAAATCCATGTGTTAATAAAAACCTAACTTCCAAGGTGAAGGTATGAGGAGGTGGGGCAATTAGGTCATGATGGTGGAGCCCCCTTATAAAAGGGACCCCAGAGTGCTCATCAACTCGTTCCTCAGATGAAAACACAGCAAGATGGCATCTGTGAGAATGTGGACCCTCATATAACACTGAAACTGCCAAGGCCTTGATCTTGGATATTCAGTCTCCAAAGGTGTGAGAAACTGTAAAGAAGCTAGGCACAGTGGAGCATACCTGTAATCCCAGCAACTCAGGAGGTGAGGCAGGAGGATCTCAAGTTCAAGGCTAGTCTCAGCAACTTAGCAAGACCCTGACTCAGAAACAATTAACAAGCCTGGAGGTGTGGATCAGTGGTAAAACATCCCTCGGTTCAATCCCCAGTACCAACAAAAGGAAGGAAGGAAGGAAGGAAGGAAGGAAGGAAGGAAGGAAGGAAGGAAGGAAGGAAGGGAGGGAGGGAGGGGAGAAGGAAGGAAGGAACTAAATTATTAACACATAAGAAGGATGAGGTATGTCCCACTTTGGATTGAGGTGGATGTTCTACTATATATCTTAGTAACTGAGTGACTCTGTGCCTCAGTTTATCTACCCAGAAACAAACCGTTAGAACAGAGGTGTATTTAAAAAATTACAAAACAAAGTGTGGTATGTTTGGAAGAAAAGTAAAAAGTAGGTAAGCAATACAAAGAGGAAGCAACTTATTTTAATGGTTGGTGGAGAAAAAGGGAAGTGCCCAGGGAGAAGGTGGTAGTGGTATGGACCAAAGAACAAGCTGAATTTAAACATACAGAAATGGTTATAGCTAGTCCTGGACGAGGGGTGGCTAATACACCAGATGAAGAAGGTCACAAATCAATAGCAGGTTCCAGAAAAGCAACCAGTCTATGTCACTGTGCCCAAAGGGTGTCTTTAGGTGCCATGTGATAAGTCAGAAAGCTGAGAGACCTCCCACAGCGGCTACAGAATCACATTGAGAATTGTCCCATCTGTTCCAAAGCTGGTACACCTTCTATGATACAGAACTCAGACTATTCCTCTATCAGGAGTGGGGATGCTAAAGTCCCCATTCATGGCACAGAGTCCTCCAGCAGGAAGCATTAGTTATTAGTTTATGCTATTTGATAACCAAATACAATACATTTAAAAATACACAGACAAGGGTCTGGGGCTGTAGCTCAACGGTGGAGTGCTTGCCTAGCATGTGTGAGGCACTGGGTTCGATCCTCAGCACCACACAAAAATAAATAAATAAAATAAAAAGTGTCCATCTACAACTAATAATATAATAAATATATATGGACAAAAATGGGAGGGTTAAGGGCTGGGGTTGTGGCTCAGCGGTAGAGCGCTCGCCTAGCACGTGCACGGCCCGGGTTCAATCCTCAGCACCACGTAAAAATAAACACATTGTGTACAACTAAAGCAAATAAATAAAAATTTTTTTTAAATGGGAGGGTTAAGAAACTATAATCTAACATCATCTCCTGGAGACTGTTATCAAGGACTTAATTGGTGAGAATTGAATCCAGAATTGAATAGCGACCAATCATAGAACCAGCCATTGTCCTGTAGGAAATGGGGGGGGGGGGGACAGCAGCAGGCTTGGGCTCCAACCCTTGTAGATTCAAGGGGCATCCTGGATTGTTGATAGATTGTTTAGCTCCCTTGAAAAGTTTACACCTTCTAGCTACAAAGATTCACTGCAAATATGCATGCATAATAGTGCCTGCCCACAGGTGAGGAACTAACATTTTTGAGAAACTACTTAGAAGTGGGATTAATTCACAGTGGGGTATGCATTAGCTATGTTAATGAAAGTGATTTTTGGAGAACTTGTTAAATTGCTTCTGAAGGCAGTAGTACATTCTGTACTGAATGACAGAGGGCTTTTTAACCTTCCTTAAAATCTCTAGCTTGAGGTCTTACTTTGGGGATAGAGTTTAAAATTATGTAAGAAAAAGAACTCCTTCCAAAAAAAAAAATTTTTTTAAAGCTTTCTATGTACTGAAATGGATGGAGGCTGAATAATATAGGTTAACTGTAGATTTAAAAAAAAAATTAGATAAAGTACAATATCGTGAAAAAATATAACAATATTGAATTTTAGGAGAAAAGATAATTTTGTTTTTTACATGGAGGAAATTTAAAGATATTGTTTCATCACTGCTCGTAATTAAATAAAAGAATTATATATTTCTAAATGAATCCTTTACAATCTAAAAAGGATTTATACTTCCTTGGGCAAAAGGGTCCATGTTACATGATCATTAAGACAGAATTGACACAGGGATCACTGTGTATGCCCTGGGCCTGGGCCCCATGCCTCTCATGGCTTTGACAAGCAACAGACACACTCGTTTAACGAGTGAACGAACGAATGAACGAATGAATGGAAGTCACGGGAGAACCACAGGGCAAGCAAGTGGAGGAAAAGCAAACCCACCAGGAGAACAGAAAGAATTGCTGGGATAAAGCCCTCTATTGAACAGGGAGCATCCTGACAGCTAAAGGAAACATGAAACATTAATGGAGTCCAATTATCTGCTCAAAGGGACGAGACAAAAGAGTGGCGTGAACTGTCAGAGCATCAGGAAAGCGAAGGCCCAGAATAGCTGAGACTTGAAAAATGACAAAGGACGACAATGGCTTTTTCAGTTCTGCTCCAAATAAGGACCAGGAGGAAGAGGTCTGCTGCTTGCTTGACATTGGGGAAAGACACAGAGAATGCAAGCTCCTCAATGCCTTTTTGTTCCTATCTTCCTTATTAAGACAAATGATCTTCAAAGTGGAAAGGAAGGAATAAGCACAATTATGGGGAAGCCACCATCCATGATGGGGGAGGGGCTGCAAGGATTTCACCTCCTTGGCTGCCTTCAAGGCCAAGGAAAATTGATCCCTACAGTTGAAATCTCAGTTTGAGCCACTGAAAAATCTGAAGAGCCAAAAAGGAAGGAAAATATTGGTGGACCTGGATAAGGAAGGCAGGCTATTCTGCAGATAGAAAAGCAGAGGAAGAAAAGGCTCAGAGAAGAGTCTACCAGCCTTGGTGGAATCTCAGTTCTGCAACACATAAGGGGTGTGGCCAGGGCAACTCGCCCACCTCTGGCCTCTGCTTCCTCCCTATAACCATGGACATAATAATACCTTCATCATGGGACAGTTAGGTGGACTCAATGGGATAAAATGTTCCCAACACATATATACACACACACACACAAATATAATATTAAGGTGACAGATGTGTTAATTGTGATAATTATGGTAATGACAGTGTTTTGATATATCAGCATATATTAACATTTAAATAAATTTTATGTATCAAAAAGTAAATAGAAAAGACTTTTTCCCCCCTACAAAACAAAAAACAACCATAACTTCATACTGGATACCTTCATGAGTTCATCCTGGAAAATTCAGTTACAATCCAACACCATAGGGCTTACTGAGCCATCCACCATTCCCTTCTCATACTTTTTCTGACATTAAACCCCATTACTTGGAAAATATAGTTACTTCTTTGCTCAGTCCTCGAATATATAAAAAGCAGTTACTAACCCATACTTCTAAGTATGGAAGTTCTTAATAGTTTAAGAACTTGATTTTATAATACAGAAGTCACCTAAACATGCAGGAAATAGAAGATGGGAAGAAAAGAAATCACAGAAATCTAGAAGTCTACAAATCATCACGTTCCCAGGAGGATCATTACTGACATGTGCATATGCCATTATTCTGTGTGGCATGAACTATTTCATATTCCATAAGGCAAAAAGAACATGGACATTGGGGGATTTTGTGGGGAAAGGATTATATATGATTCTCCTAGCTTTTTGGCATCTCAACCCTAATAAAAAGTGTTAGGCATAGTGGGGGGGAGGTAACAAATCAAAATTATCATAATTTTAGGCATCAATAGCCAACCAGAGGCCCACATTCACAACTATTCAGGATTCTATTTAGCATTTTAGAAAAAGAAACTTGAAAATAGTGTAGTTTTGCCATGAGGAAATGATAACTGAGAAAAACGTAAGTGACTTTTACATGTATATGAATGCAAAAAAATGATTAAAAAGTTGGAAGCCATTTTTATGACTGTTGGATGATATGAGAGGTCATTTGAGATTCTGCAAGCCTGGTTCAAAAGAAACTATGAGGAGCTACTGTCTTCTTGGGAGACTTGTGTATTTTCTCTATGATCATATCCTAATCCAAGCTTCTCCTGATGCCCAGGAATAGCCTGGCAGAAAGGGAAGGCCTTTGTCAGCTGGTTGTCTTTGCTTGCCTGGAATTACCAGAATGTCACATGTGCAGGCAAGGCTTGAGAGTTTTTCTGGAACCCACATCTATTTAGGACATGTGAGTTCAGGAATTCATTAAATAAATATCCATGAAACACTGACTCCAGAAAGGACACTATGGTGGAACCTTCAGGATAAGTAAGACTTGGTTAGAGTCCTCAAGAAATCTATACTCTCTGGAGAAAGGGAAGGGTGAAGCTCTTCCAAGTGTTATTTTATATATTTCCAGGTGTGTGCCTGGTGGCCCTCTTAAATGATCTTAAACCTGGTGCTGAATACACTTGGCTTTGATTTGCATTCCACCACCATTGAGTGACCTCTCTGGGACTTCTGGGCATATTACTGAGGCTCTCAGCCTCAGTTTCTCCATTTATAGCTCTGTTAATTAAAAGAGAAAATATAAGACACACTGGATGTTCTAGCTCAGGTCTCCAACTTGCCTTTATAATCATCATTATTATCACCCTGCAGGTCCTAATCCAGGAGCCACAGAGCACCTTCTAGCTGGGAAATTCTGCAGTATGATGCACATACTGGTATGATACAATCATTCATTTTAAATTTTCACTTTTGTTATTTTTTTCCATTTCAGGAATAATAAACTCCCATTACAGGAACATTTAGAAATTGAAGAGATGCAAACAAAAACAAACTTCTCACCCCAAATGACTGTCAGGAGAACAGGTAGAGTGTCAATCTCTAAGAACTTGAAGGTGTACTGTCTCCTTTCCCTCCCTCACCTGCTACCCTCTCTGCTCTTTGAAGGCCCCAAGATCTTAGGAGTTTTACACCTATTTCACTCCCTGTGTGGACACTCTTCCCCATCTTCCGGATATCACTAGGATGCATTCCTGATGTGGGTTCCAGATGTGGGTTCCAGAAAACACAGCCATTCAAAGGGCATTTCAATCCATTGCTCACCCTGACTGTGACTTCTCTCCTGTCATTGTCAAGGACCTTAAGTATGCCCTCTGGGAATAAACTAAGAAAAATAATTGTGTTTCTAAAACTCCACATCCTATACCCATTCAATTTCCTTTCCTTTTCCTCCCCCCAAATTTCTTTTTCTCCAGTGACGCTAAGGATGGACCCAAGAACTCAAGTATGCAAGATAAGCACTCTACCACTGAGCCTCATCCCTACTACTCATTTCATTTTGGAACTAGTAGTGCCACTAATTGCTTCAGGATGGTGTATCACCATCAAAATCACCCATCACTAGTAACAAAACAATGTACCTTCTGGCAAAACTTTGGAGGCATTGTTATCCTACATCAGTATATTTTCTAGATAGTGAAGGTAACGGCTTTAAGCACTAAAATCTGCTTGCATTTTTCTTCCTTATAAATATCATGTACCATACTCTTGGCTTCTTTCTTTTTTTCTTAAGCAGAAGTAAAGAACACAATGTAACCTTTATCTAATGACTTTGGTCCTCTATCTGAGCATAAGTGATGTCACTGGGCTTCACGAATTGAACAGCTCTTTGTTCCCAGGTAAGTGCACTCACTCAGCTGGACTGGTTCTGATGGTTCCTTTGACAACTTGTTTCCCTCCTATTCTATCCTAATGCCAACATCACCCCTTACTGGTGTGAACTCACATGGATTCCCAGGACCTTTGCTTCTTCCTATTGACTATAGGTTTAGATAATAAATATCCAAAGTCTGGTGCTGTACTTTAAAATAAAACCAAAATAACATTTATTATTAATTTATTTTCATCATGAAATTGTTACAGGTTTGTTCAAATTTTTATTTTTATTATTTTATTATTACCATACTTATTATTATTTTTTATTTTTTCAGTGCTAGTGATAGAACCCAGTGACTTGCATACGTTAGGCAAGCACTCTACCGCTGGGCTGGATCCCTAGACCTATTAAAAATTTTACAATGAAGAAAATTATAAGGAGAACAAAACCGCATATAATCCCATCATTCACAATTAAACATCATTTGTTTATAATACACACGTCATACTCTTTTCTAAAAAAAATTAGCATCATATAGTATTATGATGTGTTTCCTTGCTTTTTTTCAATTGGTAGATCTAAGCATTTTCTCAAGTTACACAAACTTAACATATTTAAAGACAGAATAATAATCTATCAAGTGACTGTAATATTTATTTGATTAGTCTTATCTTTTAGTTATTCCCCCTTATTGTGGGGGAATAGTTTATTAATAGAATTGATCTCTTTCCTTCTCTCTCTCTCTCTCTCTCTCTCTCTCTCTCTCTCTCACACACACACACACACACACACACACCCATTTCCTTGAAATAAATTCCTAGAATTGATGGATCAAAATGTGTGAATGGGACAAAGGATGTAGCTCAGTGGTAGAGCACTTGCCTAGTATGTGGGAGTCCTGGTTCAATGTCCAGCACCTTTTAGATAAAATAAAAATTGTTAAAAATGTATGAATGCTGCGAGGCTCTCGTCAGACTAAAGCAAACTGCCTTCTGCACTCAGATGCATTTCTTGTACTCCCTTGCAAGAGCTACTGTGTCAAACATGACATCATGTCTGATATCTCTTTCTAGTACTCACAGTAACTGCAAAGAAGGCACTGATAGCCCCATGTTGCAGATAGGAAAACTGAGGCTTGGTTATCCAAGAAAGCCATTTTAATGAACCCAGTTTTGATGACAGGCCTCTAGGGCTCTTATTCCTCTTAGGTTCTTCTCCAGACATCACACTGCCTCCTAAGTTCACAGACCCCTGGACACTTCTGCCAACTCTATTACTTTATAACAAGGACTTTAAACCTCTTTACCAGCTCCTTGGAACATCTTTGGTCAACTGTGCTCCTGGCGTGAATAATGGCCAGATGGTTCAGCTTTGGTTGTAAGCAACAGAAACAACTTGTTTAAAAGGAGAAAAGGCCAAATTTCTCGACCTTGCAATTCTCTGAAACTTCACATCTCAAAAATATGGTAAGGGAAAAAATTAAACATAGAATTACCATAGAATCCAGCAATGTCACTCATGAGTATTTTAAGTCCTGTGGCTCATGCACTGGAATATCCACGTTCACAGGAGCATTATGCATAAAACCAAAAGGGGGAAACAGCCCCAAGTGCCCATCTACAATGAATGGACAAATCAGATGTGGTATATCCATACAACAGAAATATTATTCAGGAATAAATGGCATGAGATTCTAATACATGTAAAAATGGATGAACCTCGAAAATATGCCAGGTGAAAAGAAGCCAGTTACAAAAGAATAGATATTATATAATTCCAATTATATGAGTTACCTAGAATAGTCAAATTCAGAGTCAGGAAGTAGATTAGAGGTTACCAGGGCTGGGAGAATTATTGCTTAATGGGTACAGTTTTGTTTGGGGTGCTAGAAAGTTTTGGAAATAGATAATGGTGATAGTTGCACAACACTGTGAATATAATTAATGCCACTGAACTGTATACTTAAAATCAATAGAATGGTAAATTGTGTTTTATACATTTTACCACAATGAAGAAATAGTTCTTAGAAATTGTTTAAGAGTAATTCCAGCTATTACAAAACCATGCACTTTCAAAGGAAAATGCACCCCATCCTGCAGGGTGCTACTAAGAAAGGCATGAAGCATTTTTAGCAACTGTCACACAAAAATAAGCAGCTTATGTTAGGAACAAGGTAATAAAACGAGCAATAAATCCTCTTTGCCAGATAGAAGTAACAGGTCAAGGAAAGTCACAGCTAATCTTATATTCTCAACATTAGGCCCCTTGTAAGGAACCAGGCAACTCCAGAGCTAAAACAGAGTATCTGACTAGGACTTGAAAATTAAGGAAGTAGGGGGGAAAAATCAACAACCAAAAGATGGCACCATATCTTGTCATATTTGATCACATGTCCCATGGCATTTTGTTAAAAAGGATTCCACATGATGAACTTGGTGTCAGGCACAAGTTTTTGAGAAGGAAAGGGAATGAAGATTTGGCGAAAATACTGAGAAGGCACACCACAGACTCCTATAGGTTCCTGCATACTGTGCTCCATGCTGGCCTGGGAGACTGGCTGACCGCTCCCAGGGAGGGAATGAGCCTTTGTACTGCACTGCCAGCAAGCAGCACATCCCAGGTCCACTCATCATAGACTCCCAGGGCTGTGTGTGTGCCAAGAGGGAAGATGAACACTGCACTTGGACACACTTGAAAGAGGGACTGTGCCCTTCTGTTCCCTGAAACAGACCTCGGAGCACTGGCTCCCTTGATTTCCAGCTCTGTTGGTTTCCTTATTTTTCATGTAAAATGAGTGTCCAGAATCAGACAGGAACACAATCATGCTTGCTTTTTTTGCGAATTGCCTGCTCATGCACTTTGCTAGTTTTTCTATTTCACTGTTAACTTGTTTTATTTACAGGATTTATAGAAATTTTTTTAATAAACAGAATATAGTAATACTCCACATGATACATGCATTGCAATTTCCCCCCCCAGGTTGAAGTGTGCTTTTTAGTATTTTAAATATCATCTTGTGTGTTTGCATAAAATGTACACTTGTATGCAAACTTATCATTTTTCCTTTATGGTACAGCTACATCTTATTTAGGAAAGTCTGATTTTGACATAGAACATGAAGATTTATTTATTAATTTCTGTTAATCAAATAAAAGACATTTTCTTTTTCACTCTTGTTATTTAATTGCCTAAAATTGAGTATTGGGTATAATACATAGTAAGATTCCAGGCACCTCACTTGCCCCCAATATGAATAGTCATGTGTCCTATGACCTCTGTTCTCCTGTGACTATTGTTGCTGTATATAATTTCTGTCAATGTGTTCGTGTCAACAGCGTATTTACTCTGATCCTTGGGTCTATCTGTCTGCCCATAAGTAAACCATTTTTCTTCTTGTGATGCCCAATGAGAAATCTTGCTATCTAATAGTGCAAATTACCCGCCCCCCCATATGTCTTGTCCCTCTTCACATTTCTCTTGGCTATTACTAAGTTTCACCTTTCCTTATTAAACTTAGGAAACACTTGTCAAGTCACACAAAACCCTGCTGGATATTTGGTTGCACCTGCAACTGATTTAAAGATGAACTTGAGAAGATGTGATAATCTTCACTATATTCTGTCTTCCCACCCATGACCATAGTATAACTCTCCACTTCTTCAGGACTTTAATCTCTTTAGCAACATCCTACGTCTGGTAGTCTTGTTGAGCTTATTCCTAGACACCTTATAATTTTCATTACTGCCAGGCATGGAGGCATACTCCTGTAATACCAGCAACTTGGGAGGCTGAGGCAGAAGGATCACAAGTTCAAGGCCAGCCTCAGCAACTTAGCAAGACCCTGCCTCAAAATAAAAAATTAACAAAAGGGTTGGGAATATGGTTAAGTGGTTACGCACCCCTGGGTTGAATTCTTGGTACAAAAAAAAAAAAAAAAAAAAAAAAAATTCATTACTAATATAAATGAGATTTCTTTTGGCATTATATTTCCTGATTGTTTCCTATTAGTATACAAGAATACTATTAAATTTTACATGTTGATATCACATTTTATCTGCCATCCTACAGAACTCTTATTCATTTTAAAAGTCTGTATATCTGTGTGGATTTTCTATTTGAATAATCATATTATTTGCAAATAAACACAGATTCCATTTCTTCCATTTCAAAATTTACATTTTTGTTTCTTTTTTTCTTGTTTTATTGCAACTGCTAAGACCTCTAGTATACATCTGTGTCTGATTCTGGATTTTCCTGGGCATGACTTTAATATTTCTCTATTATGGATGATGCATGATGTAGGTTCTTGACAAATCAATTTTAAAAGTTTAAAAAGTTTCCTTTTCAGTCCTAGTCTGTTCAGAGGTTTGCCGTTGTTTGTTTGTTCTGTGCTACAATGAGTGGAAAATTCTCTTTTCATGTCTAGTGAGATGACTACTTGCTTTTCCTTTAATCTTTAACATATTAAATGTGTTCCTACCTTACAATGGTAAACCATCCTTGCATTACTATAATAATCCCAACTTGGTCGTATTAGTTGTTTTACATTTCATCTAAGAGAAATTGCTGTATCTAATTCATTTATGTTTTACTTTTTGTTTTGTAAACATGAGAAATGGGCCTATGATTTTGACTTCTAGTACTGTTTCAAAGCTACCTGAATGTATCATGAGTGGGGGAAAGTTCTTAGTCCTCTGTCTACCTCTGAAAAAGTTTGTGTAAAGAAAGACATTATTTGTTCCTGGAAAGTTTGTTAACATTAATCTACAAAACTACCTCGGTATTTTTGAAGGGACAGTAATGATTACTGCCAGAGTTACTTAAGATTTCTATATCCGGGGGCTGGGGATATAGTTCAGTAGTAGAGCACATGTCTAGCATGCATGAGGCCCTACCCTGGGTTCAGTCCCCAACACCACCAAAAAACAAAAGAAGAAAAAAAATAAGATTTCATAAAGAATCAATTTTACTTTTTATATTTTTGCAATAATTTATCTTTCTCCTATTCCCACATTGCTCATGGTTTTCTTGTTTTTAAAACTCGGCAGTGTGCTCCTCATGTGACTTTTCTTTCACACCTTTTTCCTTCTACACATCTGTGCTAGAGGTTTGCTATTAGGGTGATTTTTTACAAAGACTGGCTTTGATTTTGTTCTTGTTTATTGACACTTTATTTCAATAATTTCTCATTCTAATTTTTGAAATTCCTTCTGCATTTCTTATACTTATTCAATTTGCATTTTTCTAATTTCAATTTTTCTTCTTTTTGAAGCTTAGGAATTTATTCATACATACCACTTTAGTAGCACCACGCAACTTTCTACTTGTACTATGTTCATTTCCATTTGGTTATAAATGACTGACATTTCCACTGAGTTCCTTTTTATCCCATGAGTAAAATATGGGTCTCTTTTAAAGTTTCCACAAACATGTTTACATGTTTTGTCTTGAACTTTTTGTGTTGACATCTGATTTAATCACACTGGGTCAAAGAACGTGGCTTGCATGGCATAGATTGCTTAAAATTTAGTGCAACTTTCCATATATGGTCAATTTTTCCAAAAAGTTAAGACAGGTTATAGGGAAGAATCAAGACTGTGTCTCTGTTGGGTACAGGATGCTATGTGTCTCTACCTATGGAAGTCTAGATTACCCCTACTATCTTACATTGTATTTTCTGTTTAACATCTTCTCTCTTCCATATCTTAATTTTTCTTCTTTTTCTACTTGATGTTGTTTTTTTTTTTTTTTAATATGTATCCCCTTGTATTTTTTTTCTGCTAGGTTAGAATCTATAAACTTTATGTATATTCTTTCAGTAATAATAGTCAATATTTTAGTTGCATATGTTAAAACACATGATTAAATATACTTTTTCCTAAAAAGATTTCCAGTTATTTCACATTTCACTCCGCCTATATGAAGCCTTTTTAGGATTTAACCACTGAATAATCCGCACTCCCCAAAGACACACATACACACTCTCAACATCTATGTGGAGTTTCAGCTTAACCTTATTTTAACAATTCATATGGGATTACATTTACAACATTGTACCAATGTCTCTGCACATTACTGTTCCTTATATGCTATGTTTCACATTCCCTCTTCCTGAAGTACATTTAATTACTCTTTTGGTTTTTACTGGTAACACATTTTCTCAATCTTTGCCTTAGAAAGCTGTACTTTGTCCTCACTGTGGAGCAATATGTTGGTATAAAATTCTAGGTGGACAGTTATTTTTTGCCTCAGCACTTTGAAAGTAATCACATTGTCTCTGGCATTTATTGTGTCTAAGTCAACATCAATCCCAAGGTTGGTCCTATGTTACTAAATCTGTGTTTTCCTTTAAGACTTTTTCTCTTCCATTTTTGGGGGATAGCCCTAAATGCTTTTAGATATGAACTAATCTTCATTTTTCCTTCGTAGTTCTTTGAGTGCAATTTGAGAGTTGTATCTTCAGTTCTAGCTAATTCTCAGCTCTTATCTCTGAGTTATCTCTGAGTTTCCTTCTCTACTCCTCCCTTCCCCCAAAGGACTGTGGGATCCTTGGTACCTAACTGCTCACCCCATCTTCCTTTGCCTCTCTGCAATCTATGCAAGTTGACTCCCTTGGGACTAACTTCCAACTCTTGAACCCCCTTTAGAGAGAAGACAGCATTTTAAAACATGGAAATGATATAATTATATCAATGACTGTTGATAAAAATATTTCAGCTTTTGAAATATTTCATTTTCAAAATTTCTAGCAGTTCTTTTTCATACCCAGCTATTCTTGCTTTTTTTCTTCAGGTTGTGTGTCATGATTTCTTGCACTGTTACACACATTAGTCTTTCATTCATCTGAGTAATATAAACATGCCTATTTCAAAGCCTTTTGTCAGACTTGTTTTTATTGCATATGGTCTAAATTGGTCATCTGTTGATTTTGTCAGCTGTATTTCCTAGTATGGGATTGCTTCGTGTATTTTGGAATGTTGGTTTGGAGACTCATTTGGGGTGGGTTGTTTTGTTTGTCTTTTCCACCACTCTCCCTGCCTACTCCTCCGTATGGAGTGGCAGGGCCAGGGCAGTCTGCAGCCACTGCCTGGTGGAAGACTGCGGAGGTTGCAGCCTGAGTCACTGTGCCCACCAGGAGGCTGCTCCATTTAGCTCTGGCTGCAGGGCTGTGCCTAGCTGCTTGGCCACGAGTTCACATGTGCTCTATTCCTCCCTGGCAACAGTCTTTTTCCAGCATCTTCTGAGAGCAGGGAAGCCCCACCCCAGCTCCTGGCTGGATACAGTGGGCTTGGCTCTGGTCCTTCTCCCCAATACTGGCAGAGGGAAGGGACCTCCATCCTTACTATTCCCCAGGACTGAGTGGCCCGCACTGGTGGCTGTTTTTGGTGGTGCAAGGGCTGTTCAGTGCTCTGTGGAATAGCCTGTTCTAAGCCAAGCTGTGTCCTTCACTTTTCCTTTTCTGTATGCTACATGTGAACAGGACTAAAGGTGGCCAATGTGCCATGAGTGCACTAAAAGGTAAGAACTCTGGGAGGTTGAGAAGTGGAGTTCAATATGGAGAAATGCTCCTTTGTTCTTTGAAGCTGTGTTTCAGGAACTGCGATGCATCCAACTTAAACTGTGTGCTGCTTAACACCAAGCCAGAACGGAGAACTAGCTCTCTTCTAGGGGAAGGCTGTTCCCTATACTGTTCTGCAAATTCCCCTTCAGGACACTGCTTGAGTATATATCTGATGTCTAGAGAATATTTGAAAGTATAATGTAAAGACAAAGGATGAGAGATAAACTATAGAAATTCTCTCAGTGTAATTTTTCTTATGATTTTCTGATGAAAGCATTAACATAGAATTCTAAATGAACACCAATACTAAGTCCTAGATTATTTCAGCTTGGAAGAGATCATTTCTAAACAAGACAATGTAATGAGTTAAAATTGTCCAAAATTTCAAAATCAGTACTCATAAACCAATATCTTTCCTTTCCATCATCTCATATGAATGTTTTCTGAAATGTGACCCTGAAATTAGGCTTGTTACAGAAAATCCCGACTGCTTTTATGAATCTTCTAATGCTTGGGAACACATTTATTTGACTTCCTGGTTAGATCTCAGCTTTGATTTTGGCTAAATGTCATCATCTTCTTTCTCATTAAGCAATTTTTTTAAATTCTGATTATTCTAATGCCTACCAGCTCTAAATCTTAGGATTTCTTGTACTTAAATGCTACAGTAATCCATTACATTGTTCCTGCTTCCTGTAGGGAGCAGACTCCCCATCCTCTATCAGTTTCTCTAATTTATGAAGTAACTTTGTATTCCTTTAGTGTCATTCTCCTTGTTTCCCCATAATGACCCAGAACAGAAGGAACAGAAGGAACTGGAAAAGGGTCAAGAAATATCAAGAATACATACACGCAAAACCAGGCTAATAAAAAAATACAAAAATGCCAAAACAAAGGGGTTCCCCTGTGCATGATCCCCCGCGAAACATCAAATCACCTTAAGTCAAATACCAAAAAACTTACACAAAACAGATTTTTGAAGTTTAGCTCGATAAAGTCTGTTCATTGAAAGAAAACATATAAAGATAACTATTTTAGAACTTGTTTCCTTAAAAAAAGATCCAGTATTAGAATCTTACTCATTTGTGTCAAGAATAACTTTTGCAATATACCCGTCAACCTTCAGTAGCCCCAGGCTTCATTCACATCCATGAATTCAACCAATCATGAATTGAAATCATTTGGAAAAAAACAAAACAAAACAAAACAAAATCTACACATGTACTGAACACAAGCAGACTTTTTCCTTGATCATCATTCCCTAACAATACAGTATAACAACTGTTCACTTAGCAATTACATTGTATTAAGTATTATAAGTAATCTAACAATCATTAAAAGTACATGGAAGGCAATGCATAAGTTCTATGCAAACATTAGGACATTTATACAAGGGATTTGAGTATTTTTGGATTGTGTTATCTCTGCAGGATCATGGAACTGAACCCTCCCCCTCCCCCATGCATAAGAAGGAGGACTATAAAGTCCTAGTACTATTGCAAAGCTATAGTTAAGTTCTTGCTCATTACTTACTTGTCTGGTTCGCTAGTCGCTCAGATTGTGCTCGTGGACTGGGAGGTGTCTGCTCCACTTTGTCCTAAAAAAAAGGACAAAAGGGTCAAATGAGGCATTTCACACTTTTCAATAACCATCATCCATGGCATTTCCATTCTGCTCAATTCTTTAATTATTTTTGACTTATTTATTTTCTTTTAGTTTTAAATGATAGTCTAGAATATGCTATATACGGAAAGTCAATCAATCATGAAAAGGTGTAACCTGTTGGCAAGGGAGTGAGAAGAATAGTTGCTACTGAAATAGTCCCCTCCCCCGCCCCCTGAATAGCAATACAAAAAGAATGATTATCAACTGCTTAGCTTGGGCAATGAATGCCAATAATTAACATTCCACAGAGCACATGTACTTTCTATAACAATTACTGGTAATTGAGCCTTGGCCTTCTGCTACCTGGGACAGAAATATCCAGATAGTGTATTATAAATGGCTCTCTCCACAATGGATGAGGAGTTCAGTGGCATTTTTCAGACATCAGAGTGAGGACAAAAAATTTAGGCAAAATTTAAAACAGCAATATCAAGCCCACGATTCTAGAAAACATCTTCATAGAAACACAATTTATTAGCCAATGAAAGACATACTGAATTGTGTGTTGGGGATGTGGCTCTTAATATTTATATTCTTAGGAAAACACTGCATTGACTAACTTACAGTGGGGAGATGTAGACTTCCTCTCACAGATTAGTGAAATCTGTGAAGTTTTTACAATCATGTATATTACCTCTGTAATTAGAAAGATTCTGAATTGTGCCAAAAGCACAAAGTCTGCACTAAAATTTATTACTAATACATAGCACATATATTCAAAATATGGTAGACATGCTCCTTGACTTACACCCCAATACACATCATAAGTGGAAAATATCGTACATGGAAAGTGCACTGAATTCACCTGACCTACCAAACATCACACTTAGCAGCACAGCCCACTGTAGAGTATTACTGGCTGTTTCCCTCCTGGTCACGGGGCTGACTGGGAGCTACAGCTCACTGCCTATGCCCAGCATCACAAGACAGCATCGTATTTCATAGCACTGGCTCAGGAAAAGTTCCAAATTCAACATCTGAAGTAGGGTTTCTACTGCATGCATATTGCTTCCACACCATTGTAAAATGAAAAAAATATATATATATATTAATGGAACCTTCAAAAATCGGGGCTCACTCCCAGCTGATGTCAGCAACCTCATCCCTATCCATCCCTCCCAGCATCGCAAACTGAAGCATGTGAAATACGTGGCACAATGGCTTGTGCACTGAAGTATGTTGGCAGATGCCAACGTGCCCACTGTGCTTGCTGTGCTAGGCAGGGCTCCCACTTCACAGGGAAGACATGAAGGCACAGGGAGGTCTGCTGCCTTTACACCAGTGGTCCAGGCCACCTCAGCATTAGGATGCGGGCAGCCTGGCTATGTGTTCCTCAATCGTTCACATCCAATGGCCCAAGAGACTCAAAACAGGACACGGGTTTCAGCAAGGTGTAAGAGGAGCAGGGCATGAATACTACATTGCCTGAATGCCTCCCAGTAAGAGGCTCCCGCACCCAGAGCCTTCCTTGTCGTGTACGAAACACACTCAATGCTAACTTCTCATCTACAAGCACACCAATCTGCCAGCGAACAGTTAATGTCTGGTCCATGCTGTGCTTTGGGGCCACTCACAATGGGGGAAGAAGAGGGAGAGCCCAGGGAAGAGATTCCACAAGAGCCAGCTCATTCATATCTACACTTCGAAGAAAAGCGAAGTCACATTCACACCCTCCTCCAGAAAATCTGTAGAAAACAAAACAAAGTCCTACGAAACTGCAGATATTTTCACTGGTGCCTCTCCTCCCTCCCCTCCTCCCTCTGTCTTTTTCTTTTTTCCCCTTCAAAAGAAATATCTTTTTGTTACTTAGATAGAATACTTGCTAATTATGAAAATATCTATGCATTAAAGAAAAATATGAAGAAAAAAATCAAAGCAAATCTCTCTCTATTCTCACACCCAGGGAGTTATCTAATCAGTTTCACAAATATTCTTTCAGGAAAGGAAAGGTACGAATGGCAAGGAAAAGGAATGGGAGGGGAGAGAAGGACAGAAAACACACGTGCCCATGAGCAGCACATCTGCATTATTCACAGAGAGCATGTATGTCATATTTGAATCACACAGAAGTTACCAACGATCCTATTTTAAAAGCAATTGTGGAGGGAGGGACATGTGCCTTTTATGTATATTCCATATATATAATATATATATATATATATACATATATATATATATATATTCCATTATTATTGTGTTTTAATGCAGGTCTTTGAAAATATCCATGTTAATAAACATGATCTCCATTGACAGAATTCTTTCATAGCTCTATCATACCTTACCGAGTGGATGTCTGAGGTGATTTATTTAGCCAATATCCTACTGGTGAACATATAGCTTATAAGTACTATAGTTTATAGTACTATAGTACTATATTACCTGGAATATTCCTCAAAGGCTCATGTGTTAAAGGCTTGGTCCCCAGTCCATGGCACTACTGGGAGGTTGTAGCACCTTAAAAAGGTGGGGCTTAGTATGAGAAAGTTATATCATCAGGGGAGTGCCCTTTGAAATGAAAAGGACCCCAGATTCTCTTCCTCTCTTTGCTTCCTAGCCACCATGAGATAAGCAGATATCCTCCATCAGGCATCCCCACAGCAGGCCAAGCAATCATGGACTAAAACCTCTGAAACCATGGGCCAGAACAAACCTTTCCTCTCTTTAAGTAGATTATTTCAGGTATTTTGTTACAGTAACGGAAACCCAACTAATTTGGAAAGTTTTTGACTAGGAAAGAAGGGAAGGATACTTTGGGGGACATGGTGTCCAGAAGGCAAGGGGGATGCTACCAAGGATGCTGTGAAGGTACTAAGGAAGGAGGTGTGCTCTCAGGACTGATAAGAAGGTGATACCTCCCAAACCCCAGATTCAACAGCATCCCAATGGGGTCAGTCTATCTAATTTCTCCAATTCTATAGCAAATGTTGTCCTATCTAATCTGCTCTTTACCCTCAAAGCAAAATTCTTTTTCCCTCTAATTTGAATTTTAAAACAAACCCAAAATTTTGGGAAATGCAGACTAGATATAAAATTGAAATTGGCCTGATCCTTTTTCTCTTTTCTGAATTTTAAAACAAACCATGTAAAATTTTTGGAAATACATAATAGATATAAAACTGAAATTAGCCTAAATCCTATTACAATAGGATAATGGCAGTTTCGTGGTCTTTGTACCTTTTTAGTGCATAGACAGACATTGTGGATATCAAACTGAGTAAACTATTTTGTGTTTTGTTGCCCCTATGCACCTGTAATTAACATAGAAGTTGTTAACCTTCATGAACATCATCTTTTTCATATTCAAAATTAGTCTAGTAGACACTTTCCAGTAGTTCAAACTTGCAAACAACATGAACAACAATCAGACAAATATATTTCGGCATAAAACTTTGCCCACATTTCTGATTATTTGTGTAGGATCCTTAGAAGTAGAATGACTAGGCCAAAGGTCAGGTGCCTTTTTTTTTAAGACTCTAGATACATCCTGTTAGACTCTTCTTCACCCGATTTACCCTTCTGCCTGGAATAGAGGTGAAGTGTCCGTTTCATAACACCCGAGGAAGCCAGGACTGTGACTGGTTATTTTTCTGGAAATTGTTTTCTTGCCAATTCCAGAGGTAAGCAGTGGCCTCCAGTTTTAATATGCAGATCTTTAATGTTGAGGTTGAGCAGCTTTTCATGAGCTTATTGGCCCTATGTCCTCTTCTTCCTGGGCGGGGCAGGGGGGTGTAGGGGGGTGGATTCTCTAAGGCTAGCTACGCTAGTTCCTAAGAGCACAAGAGCTTCCCAATAAACACGCCTGTGAACACCAGGCCATTCAGTAGCTTGGGGCCAGTTACTTGCAGTCAACGGGTTCCTCAATAAAATGGGTTAGGGCTGGGGCTATAGCTCAGTGACACAGTGCTTGCCTAGCACACATGAAACACTAGGTTCAATCCTTAGCACTGCATAAAAAAATAAACAAAATAAAGGCTTGCTGTCCATCTACAACTACAAAAATAATTTTTAAAAAGATAAAATGGGTTAAAGAATCTCTTAGTGGGGGCTGGGGTTGTGGCTCAGTGGTAGAGTGCTCGCCTAGCACGTGTGCGGCCTGGGTTCAATCCTTAGCACCGCGTAAAAATAAAGGCATTGTATACAACTAAAATAAATAAATATTAGGAAAAAAAGAAAAAGAATCTCTTAGTAACTTTGGGGAGGTGTGTTTACAACATAGAACATCAAGTTGCCCTGCTGTGGTGACCCATTCGTGTGCTGGCCATTGGGGCTTTCACTGTACCTTAAATTTCTTGTGATGAGTTTTAAACACTGTAGGAAACTAGTTTACTCATACTTGTAGCAAACACTCTTCCCATCTCGTTTTTCTTTAGATGCTATTATATTTTTTATTCTTGGAGGTTTCATTCAGTGTAATCCAGTTGACTAAACATTTCTGTTCATCATTTTGAGCATAAAAACTGCTTTCATCCTCTTATCAAGAAAACTGAAAAGCATTCACTTGTATTTTATTCTAATTTCCCTTCTGACCTGATATATTAACCTTTCTTCTATCTGATGTTTATTTTGGTGGGTATCAAGAGGAGAAAAATTACACTGAAGCCCCTACCCATGGTTGACCCATTTGCCCAACCCATTTCTTTTAGCTTTCTGTTACTATAGAAATACCTAAGATAATAAACTTAAAATGAAAAAAAAAAAAAAACATATTTTGACTCACACTGTTAGAGGTTCTAGTCCAGGACTGGTTACCCCTCTGCTTTTGGGCCTCTGGTGGGGAATATGTAGAGGAGCAAAACAGCTTACCTCATGACCAGGACTTAAAAGGAGGAAAGAGGCAAGGCCACACAATCCCCTTTGAGGGCAAGCCCCCCAATAACCTAAATATCTCCCACTAGGCCCCACCTCTTAAAGATTCCACCACTTCTAGTGATGCCATCCTGGGTATCAAGCCTTTAAAAACTGGGCCTTTGGGGGACAGGTAACACGCAAACGATAGCACCACATATCACACAATCCTTCCTTTGCCTAACTGGGGAAGTCACTTTGTGCAGACATTATAATCCTATATACACATTCATCTGTTTCTCTGTAGAGCTGCCCACTCCTGGGCTGACACCCCACATTTTTCCATTCACAGTCTGCCAACATGTTTTATCATCAGCAGCAGAATATTTCCTCTCTTCTTCTTTTGCATGAGCTCCTTAGTCATTTTCTTCCAAACAAACTTAAGGCCAAGAAAGATTTAATACACATTAAGAATATAGTTGATGCACCTATAACTACAGTGCTGTCAATCAGAGACTACAGGTGTGATGGTGGTTAAGCCATATAGCCTAGTGTAGTAGATTATATCATCTAGGTTTGTGTACCCATACCCTATAATGTTCGTGCAATGACAAAATCACCTAAGAATGCACTTCTCAGAACAAATCCCAGGTACATGACTTCAGTCTTAAAATTTCCTTGCATTATTGAAACTTCTCATCTGAAATATGTACTTACATGTAAATGAGTAATTGCTATGCATTCCTCATACAGATTCTGCTATTGGATCATGTCCTTGGAAGCAGATCATAGAAACACTGAGAAAAAATATATCAAAAAGATATGTAACACAAGAGAGAGTGGGACCAGCCTCTTGGTGCCCCAGATCCCACACCCTTATAAGGACCTTCAGGGGATGGGCATGGCCCTACAGGTTGACCAGCACCTGGGTGTTTCCTGGGAACACTCAAAATTGAGACCCACTGATCCCTGGATGTTCCACTTTCCCTAGGAAACCAGGCTCCAATGACGTCACCCATTTAAAAGACAAGTCACTGGAAAACGTAATTTAATGGAAACTTGACTAAATAGTGTCACTAGATTTAGCAAATAAAAACACAGGATGCCCACTAAAATATGAATTTCAGAAAATATCTAACAATTATTTGGTATAAGTACCAAATATTACAAGACATATACTTAAAACTTATTTGTGGTTTACCTGTAATTTTACTGGGCATTCTCTATTTTTATCTGGCAACTCTATGCCTCAAGCACATTCAATGTCTGACAGGCTTGTGGGAGAAAGTATAGCAGCAACCATGAAATCTCAAGTGGCTCAGGGTTTATGAATTTTCAAGGTCAAAAATGTTATGTACCTTTTTCAATTCAACAGAGCTTCAGACAAGAATTCTATTCCCTTGAGAAGCCAAGAAATATTTAATAGAGGTAGGCCATCTCCTATCTGAAATGCTTGGGAACAGAGTGTTTCAGGCTTTTTTCAGATCTTGGAATATGCGCATATCCATAATGAGATATCTTGGTGATGCGATCCAACTCTAAATATGAAATTCATTTATGTTTCATATAGAACTTACCCACATAGCCTGAAGGTAGTAATTTTATACAAAATTTTTAATAGTTTTGTGCATGAAAAATAAAAAAGGTTCATGGTGTAAAATTTGCCACTTGTGGCATCATGTTGGCACCCAGGAAGTTCTGAATTTGGGAGCTTTTTGAATTAGGGATGCTATAGTATGGATAAAGATAGCATTTGTAAAATAAAGGCAATAGGGAAAAGTTAACTACTGAGTAGTTAAAAAATTCCTACAGTCTGGAAGGTCAGAAGCAAATGTCCATCCACCATTCAGAGACAAACAGTGCAGGTTGCCAGGAAGAAGGGAGTAAACACTGGGACCAGACTAAAAGGTTTATCATTGTACTGGCGTGGTTTCCTCTATTTGTGTGTTTGTTTCCGAACCTCCAACCACTCCCCATAAGGGAAAGGCTAGACAGGGAGGACAACATTGCTTCATGGTTAGAGCTATCAATGTCTTACATGTAGGAGGCCCTAGCAGGCTGAAAAGAGAAGACAGGGTTTTCTTCTTTAGGTCAGGTTAGCAGCAAATGCCTTTTGAACCACAGCCCTTCATGACTACACTGTCTACCTCCAAGCAGAGGTAGAAAGATGGAAGAGTATGGTCCTAAAGCTCTTTAATAATAGTCACACAGGTTCCTTCACTATTTAATGCTGGACCTTCCAGAATCCATATGGCTTTGGGAAATACTTGCCAAAGTAAAAATCCAGCCTAGGCAGAAACACCACCTTCATAAAAATAAACAAGAACAGCCCACTTTCCCCCAGAGTGACCCAATCCTCTACTATTCTATAGAACTCACACAAAGCCCTGGAGACAGGAGGGAGATGGGTGAAGAAGACAGTCTCCTCCACTCCTCTATCCTGTGCAGGCCAGATAACTGGTCTTCTGGCTTCTAGTCGTGGTGGCAGGTGGAACAAGGCAGGCCAGGAATGGACAAGGACTGGATGAGGGCTTGGTTCTCCTGCTCAGCTGTTCCTTCCATAAATAATACTTCAGGGGGCTGCATGAAGGCCCCTGGCCTGGCTTTTTCAAGACCCTTACTGGTCCCAGGCTGGGATCTCTATCTGTTGATTTCCCTAACCTCCCACCTGTCTCCCTCTTTTGTTCAAATCTCTTCCTCCAGCCCTCCAGGGTGGCACCCACTGCATACTTCTGAGACCCTGGTCCTGGGAGGCAGGTCACTTAATTTTCCCTATTCTACTAATAAAAGAGTCTGAGGTTTCAATGAATGCACTTAGAAGTGACTCAGGAGAGAAAAAAGTGGCAGAGCAGGATGTGGGCTTTAGTGGGCCTGGTACGTGACCAGTCGGTACACTCGGTTGCTTTACTCATTGACAAGCTCACAGTTCATGCCACTTTAATTTAAACCTCATAACTGAACCATGACCTCCTACCCACCTGGGAACATCAACTGGGATGATGGGTGAAACTTGTTGCAGCCCTGCCTGAATTACAACAGGGCAATGCTTCCAAAGATGGGTATGTGAAACGTAACAGACTTGGGATGTGTCGTTTCACACAAAATGCAGTTAAAGTGGGCAGGGGTTGTGGCTCAGCGGTAGAGCGCTCACCTAGCACGTGCGCGACCCGGGTTCGATCCTCAGCACCACATAAATAAACACATTGTGTACAACTAAAGCAAATAAATAAATATTTTTTTAAAAAATGCAGTTAAAGTGATTCGAATTGAAAATCCACTGATGTGTGAGATTACTGGCCCAGTGAAGAATAGGTGGTAAAACTATCTGCTGCTGTGACACCTGCACCTCTGAGAGGAGGCATCATCCTACCATCTTATCAACCTCCTTCCAACGTCAGATGCCCACTTCTACTTTCTGTATGCATGCCTACTCCAGGACTTTCAAATACAGATGATATTTAGGTGTGATGTAGTTAAAGACTGCTAACATTTTCCCTCCCAATTCTACAATTTTTTATTTTTATTAAAAAAATTAATGCAGAAACAATAGTTTCTACTGCAATTCCTGAGTTTCAGATTTGGTGGCACTAGAAAGTTTATATGCATTCTTATTTAAATTCTTTCTGTAATACATTATGTTGTTAGCACATTGGCATAGATATGGAAAAGGGAGGAGACACATTGTCCACGGTATCACAGATTATGCCTGTGGGTATAGACACAGAGAACACATTTTTAACAACTGAGGTGGGTACTACAAAATCTGTCTTTATACTCAAAAAAAAAAAAAAAAAAGACCCTGAAGCATCAGAGAACATGCTAAAAGTGAACAGATCAGCACTCCAATTCTGATAGTTGAAAGATGTATAAAATTAGTCCCCACATTTGTATCAAATGAGCTAAGACCACCCCCTTTTTTTTTTTTTTTTTTTTTTTTTTGGTCAAAAATGGCACTGCCTGTTTAGATTCCACACTTTATGTCTACATAAAAGCAAAGGGAGTGAGAGATTTCTGAAGAGAGAATTATGTCAAACCCATCTTAAGAAATCCAGACCTGGGGGCTGGGGCTGGGGCTCAGTGGTAGAGCACTTGCCTAGCACATGCGATGCCATGGGTTCGATCCTCAGCACCACATAAAAATAAATAAATAAAATAATGGTATATATTTTTAAAATCCAAGATCTTGAGATAAAAGAAGGAAAACTCAACATGCCAACAGTCCATATCAAGGAATGAGGGTAACTTTTTTAAAATATATAATGGTACTCAATGATGCATTTATTTATAACTTTATTTATGCACACTGTGGAGTATAACATGACATTAAAAGAATGATCAAGTTTTCCTTTAAATCTTCCTGCACACAACTACTATACATCTAAAAAGACACACACAGCCATAGGTACTCAACACTCCAGACATTTCCTTCAAGATAACTACCTCCATGTGCAGCTACTCTTGACAATACAGCAAAGGTAATATATAAATTGTCTATCTTTAACCATCCAGTCTGCAATGTTGGACAAAGAAACATCAATTTCAGTTATTCATGGAAGGGGGAAATCCGTCAATCTTTCATTTTTTAAACACCTTTATTGAGATATGCTATGTAATATGCATGTCATCTGGTGGGAGTATACAATCCAATGAGTGCTGGTATAATGACAGATCCGAACAACCCTCACCATGTTCTAATTTTAGAACATTTCCATCACCCCACAAAGAAACCTCGTGCCCAGGGCCTGTCAATCTTGACAAATGGTTTTCCCAAAATAAAATGCCTTTGCCAAGTCAGTTTTGTTCCCGGTTTTTGATCCAGTATTCCCACATCAAGGAAGCAGCTCATCCTAAAGGTGAAGGGCACTAGCTCTAGAATTTCTGCAGATGAGCAGCTTCATAACCTTGGGGAAGACATTCAGCCTCCCCATGACCTCAGAAGGCTGTTTTAAAGATTTAGTGTGATCCTGCACGTAAAGCCCTCCTCAGTAAATGTTAGCTGCTATTTTTACTACAACCACTACTGCTCCTGCTGTTCCTCCTCCACCATCATCTCCACCTCCCATTATCTCCTCCACCACCTCCATCTTTTCTACCTCCTCTAATCCCTCTCACCAACCTGGTCATCACCCCTACCTCCCACTATCTTCACCATCACCTCCTCCACTCCCTGCTACTTACTCCACCACTACCCACCTCCACCTCCCACTCTCTCCACTATCACCTCTCCTTCCCAGCAACTCCCTATCACCTGCACCTCCTGCTATCTCGGCCATCACTTCCTCCATCACCTCCACTTCTTCCATTCCCACCAGTCAATTTCACCATCACTTCACCTCCACCATCATTCTCATTATCAGCACTTCCATCATCTCCTCCGCCTCCTCCCATGAACTCCACTTCTACCATCTCCTCTACTACTCCACTACCTGATCCTCTAACAGTACCTTCCATCACCTCCACTTCTATATCATCCATCCCTATAGCCCCACCTCTTTCTCCATAACCTCCTCCTCCTTTCTCTCCACTAGTTACCCATTTACTTCATCCTCCTCCACTACTTCCATGTTCTCCTCCTCCTCCACCACCATCACCTCTTCCATCTCCACCCCCACCTTCTCTGTCACTTCTCCTCTACTAACTCTACCAACTCCATCTCTACCAACTCCAACCTCCTCCACATCAACTCTACCTTCACCATCTTCATGATCTCCCTTCTCCACCTCTATCACCACCAGCTTCTCCATCCTCAATCTGAACAAACCTCTTTGTGAAAGGCAACTGAATAGACACCAAAACTTCCCCAACTATTAACATAAGGTTAATTTGTTAGAATAGTCAGCAAGCAGCACCTTAACCCACTACGAGCTCTACAGTAGCTTCACTCAGGAAATTAGAAGATTCAAATACAGAATCTCTGAACTACCCACATAATAACGCTAATAGCCTACTCTTTAAAGTACTCTAAGATTATCAGTTAGGATGCAAATTATAATATGAATGTAATTTGAAAAACAAACAACAAAATTTCAAATGGAATAAAATGTATCTTAACTCTGGCCCCAAGTAATTTTGGACAATAGTTATTCAAAGTTCTGGAAAAATGGAAGAGAGTCGGGGTTTCACTCTTTTGAGTACTTCCTCTAATCACTTGTCCCTCGCTTGTCACAGAAGATCACTGTATATACTGGGCTTCAGGAGTTTCAGAGAACTAGGCCAAAATGCCATCCACAAGTCAAATCCCCCCAGAAGACAAAAGAGAAATCCAAAACCCCCTCCTACATATGAACCCACAGACCCCAAAGAAAAAAGACCAAGGTACTAGTTAGTATGTAGCATGCTAACAATAACATACCTCTGAACCTGGAAAGATAAGGTTTGCAATCTTAATGTACTAGAAATGGGGATAATCCCTTAGCATCTCTGAGATTCAGGTGACTTTTGAAATAAGAAGCCTAAGCCTATGGGGGTACACAAAGCCACTGCAATCAAGCTGAATACAGCTTCTTCAGCTTCAAGCTTTGCATTTTCTCTCATTTTCATAACCCCTACAACATCTACACTGATCCCAGAGATGGAAAGTACGCGTAGCTGGAACTACTGAGAGGAGATTAACTTTATAGCAGACTATCAAGTGCATAGTAGGCATATGATATGATATGATATGCCTATACTCTTCTCCATTTAGCAGAATAAGCACTGACATCTCTTCCTTGAACTTGCTCAACAACAATCTCAGAACTTGGAAAGGGTTCTCACTGTCCTGGCTGACCAGGAAAAGGCCCCAGGGTTGGATATGATGTAATCCATGGTAGTGGCTCCTCCTTCCTCTCTAAGTCCCTCTGGCAGGCAGAGGGCAGAGACCCCAGGGTAAATGGCAGCTTGCAACAAAGAATCTGGAGTCAGAAGGAAGTGAGAGAGATCAAGTCCAGAGCTCCAGCCTGAGTCCCGATGGCACACCTGGACCAAGTTTGATAGTTCTTCAGAAGGCAGGTATGAGATGGAGCAAGTAAGGACAAAGAGCAGCTGCCAAGAACACACTGAAAGGCATGGCTGACAGGTCAAGGTGATAGCAGTTCAAAGAGATGCTTCCTTGAGGTCTATCTTCAGTGGAGTTTTATACAAAGCAACAAGTTAATAAAAAAAATGAACAAACAGCACAGATTCCAGGGCACAGCAAACGCAGTCCTCCAGCTACTACTCCCTGTAAGGCAAAACAGCTAGCCCTCATAGCAGGCAGGACTGTTTCATTCCTACAAGAAACAGTTCACTTCTTTCTTCCTATATGAAAAACCATATTGTGGCATGAGCCAAATGCTATTAAACAGCTATGAGACAAATTCAGTGATACTGAGCAAATAACATCACTTACTGGACCTATTTCCTCAAACATAAAATGAGGTCTTTGGACCACATCATCACTAAATCTCTTTTTACCATTAAGGCTGAGTCTGTCCACTACATAAAAATATTCTAAAGTCAATCTCCTCCTAGAACCATGGTTAAAATAATATTATGTTTAATTTCTAAGATTCTGGAAAATATGGATCAGATGTACCCTCTCTCCTTAAATAACTAAAAATAGTTTTTATACTTTGGACAATAGGCCAAATGGGAGAGTGATCCTTGGGAGAGAGGACACAAAACAGTGGGTCCCACAAGCATCTACTTCACTTGCTGGAGAATTTCTAAGCTGTGGTGCTTGGCATCCCAAGCAGAGACTGGGGGTTTCCTAAAGAGAAATAACTTACTATTCAGGAAGGCCAAGGCAGAGAGGAGAGTGCTCCATAGGGGAAAGTTCGGGAGCTTTGCAGAGGGCTTTCTGCAAATATTTAGCTGAGTATTGATTAGAGCATACATATAAAGAAGCTATCAAGGCCAGAAGAACCACCAGAAAGTAGTAGGCAGAACGATTCTCAGAGCTTACAGAGGGTAGGGAAAAGCATGTTTTCACAAACCCAAATGGAAAATTTCCTTACACATGAGCCATTAAGCAGAATCCCCAAAAGGGTCCTTCCTCAACAGTGACAACAAATCGTCCCACACTAAAAGTAACTCTAGACCCAACTAACAAAGCTTAAAAGAAAGCCTTAAAAGGATCAAACTGTTCCTAAGAAGCTTAAATGTGCCCAGAATAAAGCTAAAAAATATTGAAAAGATTACCTTCCCCTGAAAATAAGCCAGCACCCAATCATGTAAAACTCATGATGTCTGGCATTTAAATGAAAATCACCAGACATAAAAAGAAAATAAGACCCAAAATGATAAAAGAAATCAACCCAGAGAAACAGATCTAGAAATGTCAAAGATAATAAAAACAGAAGACAATAGGGTAAAATAACATATTTATATGTTCAAGAAGGTAAAAGAAACCATGAGCCTGATAAGGAGAGAAAGGGAAGATATAAAATGAACAAATCAAGCCACTGGAGATGATAAATCATCTGAAATGAAAAAATATTTTGGAAGAGATTAACCAAAGATTAAAACCACATTTCTTCTTTATTCTCCCTCCCTGAAGACCAATCTCCAAGGACACTTCCTAGAGGCTCTTGCTTTTCAGGGATGATATGGTCTAGGAAGCACAGAAACTATCCAGAATGGTGCACAGAAACTATCCAGAATGGTGCACAGAGGATAAGCAAAGATGGGAAAGATAATGATCAACTCCCTCAAATGACTCCATGTCAGGGGAGAGCAGGAAAGGAACTCAGGTTTGGGGCCAGAGAGAACTGATGTGAAAGCTGACATCCTCCACCTTGTAGATAATGGCTTAGCTGACCTCAGTTTCATCACAGGCAAATCTGGATATTAATAATACTGATAATATTCCCTATGTCAAAGGGTATACTGGGAAGTGAGTGAGATGGGATATAAAAAGTCCAAAGTCCTGTCACAAAACATATGCCAGTTCCCTTCTCCTTCCCCAAGGAGACAGTCTTCCATTTTGTCACATCCTAATAAGGGCTAGAGATGGAAGGAGAATCCAGTGGAGAAAATGGAGGGTCTTCACTGTTCTTTTTTAATCAGAGGTGTACATTCTCTTCCATGCTTGAATAGCAGTTATAAATGGCAACAGCCTGGCTATTCACGGGGCCACTCCAGCTTCAGCAGACAGCAAAGGAGGTAGAGCCAGCTGGCCTCCATTGCAGGAAGCCAGCTGCCAGGCTGTGTGCTTCTAATAGTGTCACCAAATGGAATAACACTAGCAAAAGAAGATGGAGGAGCATGGGAGTGTGTGTATGTATACCCGCACAGGGATAACATACAAAACTGTGCATGAAGACAAGCAGTACAGAAAACGCACACAGGTAGAGATGATCTACACCTACCATAAGCCCTTACTTTTTCTACCACTAAAATTACAAAATGCTTCTCTACTCCAATTGTTTTCTCCCTAGTTATGAGTTGTTTTAATCGGGTTTTTCACTGCTGCAACTAAAACCCAACCAGAACAATAGTAGAAGAGGAAAAATTTATTTGAAGGCTCAGGGTTTCAGAGGTCTTAGTCCATAGAAGGCTGGCTCTATTCTTCGGGGCTCAAAGTGAGGCAGAATATCATGGCAGAAGAGTACGACAGAGGGAAAGAGCTCACAGGATGGTCAGGAAGCAGAGAGAGAGATCTACACTTTCCAGATACAAATATATACCCCTAAAGCCACGCCTCCAAATCCAACCTCCTCCAGCCACACCCTACCACTTTAGTTACCACCCAGTTAATCCTTGGGGATTAATTCACGGATTGGGTTAAGACCCTCACAACCCAATCATTTCTCCTCTGAACTTTCTTACATGTGAGCTTTGGGGGGACATCTCACATCCAAACCATAACATGAGTCTTATTCATTATCAGTGGGTCTCAAGAGAGTGCCTTCCTATGTAAGCATATCTAAATCAGGCACTAAAATTAAAACTGCTTTAAGCACCTCTAACCAAGGTTTCACTCCCTAAAATAGGGTCCACAAGTCCCTGGATCCATATGACACAACTGTCTGATATACACATCTATTAACTTTGACTTGGCACCAGTTGTAATAGTTGATAACAAGAGTTATCAAGAGTTTCAACTGACCCTACTCCAGCTGCTCAAATTGGAAACAATGAGAACACAACCTTCCTCCAAACTGCTCAAGATGGAGCAACTGGGAACAGAGCTGACCGGGTCTTGATTCCCAGGGTGATGACTCCTCTGCCACTCTGGGGAGCCCAAGGGCACCAGGAGCCCAGAGAAGGAATGAGACTAAGAGCTCTGTCCAAGTGATTCAAGCCCAGGAGACTATGTGTTTGGATATGAGACAGGATATGGGTTTCCAAGACAGGATCCAGAGGCACATGGAACCATGTTCATAAGGAGGCGACAGAGAAAATACGATGGATGTAGAAGAGAAGTGGGCAGGGGAATCACAGCTTTTTGAAAGTTGAAAACCTGGGTGACCAGGGCAAGGGTGAATTAACACAGAAAGGGGTATTGAGAGCAGTGTCTAGTTGGGGAACAGGAAAAGGAATCTGAGCTGACACACCTCTCTTCTGAAATGGTGGCATGACCCTGCTCCTGAGAACCAGGTTACTGAATGCCAGTACCTTCAGTTAGTGACCCAGGTTGGAAATCATAGTCAGGTCAACTCTTCCTTATCCATGTTCTAGCTGGTCACCAAATCTTCATTATTTTACCTTCTAGATTTATTTCCACCCATGCTCTATTTTCACAGCCACCACAGAACTTTGGGCTCAGGTTGTACTGTCTTGTCCTGAATACCACTGGCTGAGGTAGCCAGGAAGTGACTGCTCTGCCGGAACCCCATTCCCAGGAAAGCTAGATAGCATGGAACCCAGAGACCAACCAACCTTCACCTTAGATCCTTATTCTATACCTCATATCTCAGTCTTTGAAAACCAGAGATTAATAAAAATCATTCCAAATCAGCTTGCACAATAAGAAGAGGGTTTCAAAAACATTAAGATCTGGTTCACCAGAAACTCAACATACACATTGACCATAACGAAATTCCAACCATCAAAACCCCAAAAGTACAAATTGCTGTTCACTGGTCTCAGGGATGACAGCTTCACTAAGGAATGTAAAGGGACTCACAATTGTAAAACAAATTCCTCCCTAAGGATGTCACAGCCATGGGGTCCCAAACACAGAGCTCTGTAGACTTGGGAGTGTCTGACTTTTGGGTCACCTAAGCAGGGAACACAGATAGCCCCTGACATGCCTGTTTGACTTAAGATTTTTTTTTTTTTTTTTTTTTTTTTGGTGGTACTGGGGGTTGAACTCAGGGGCACTCGTCCACTGGGTCACATCCCCAGCCCTTTTTTGTATTTTATTTAGACAGGGTCTCACTGAGTTGCTAAGTGCCTCGCCATTGTTGAGGCTGGCTTTGAACTCGAGATCCTCCTACCTCAGCCTCCCAAAGTGCTGGGATTACAGGAGTGCGCCACCGCGCCCAGCCAAGATTTTTTTTAACATTTCAAGGGTACAAGAGAAATACACATTTGATGTAATCCATACTCTGAATTTTGATTTGGATCTTTTCCCAGCTAATGATGAACATGGCACAATCCTCTCTCCTAATGCAGAATAGTGGCAGCAAGCTGAAGCCCTGAATCTTGAGGGGAAACTGACACTCTGAGGTGCACTGGGTTGTAAAGCTAGGATGGTCAATAAATTAGATGATTAAATGAATGCTCAGCTTATGGTAGTATTTTCAACTTACAATGGGCTTAACTAGGACATAACCCATTGTAAGTCAAAGAGTATCTATATAGTGGTTCTGCAAAGAGACTCATCTGTTCAACAAATATTTATAAGTATCTATTAGTCTATGCCTGACACATTAGTGATTAAAGCAAAGATCCTGCCCTCATGGAGTTTATATTTTATCTGGAGAAAACAGACAGTGAGCAAATAAGCAATTTATTTATTTATTAATTTAAGAGAATGTTGCTAAGGAATAAAAGAAGGCTAGAGAAAAGAACAAGGCAGGAGGCTTCAATTTAAAGGGAACAAAAGGGGAAGCCTCCCTGAAGGTGGGCAAAAGGGAGGCCCTGTGGAAGAGGGCTAGAACCATGGGTCTCCAAGGGCCAGGTGTGCTATAGACATGCTAAGAGATCTTTAGGGCTTCATCTAAATCTTAATCATCCCTACTGTTATGTAAATGTCACTTTACCAGTGGGAAGAAAAAAAAAAAAGTCCCTACTACCTCCTTAGATTTCTATTACACTTTGGAATTTGCCACCAATAATGGAAAATTGATTTTTCCTGTAAATTTGTTCTCTCTCTCCATACCCCCTCCTCTCTCATTTATCTATCATCTCTCTATATGTATTTATTAGTACTGGGGTGGAACCCAGAGACACTTTACTGTCAAGTGTATCCCCAGTCCATTTTATTTTTTGAGACAGGATCTTGCTAAGTTGCTGAGGTCTGCCTTGGAGTTCGCCATCCTCCTGCCTTAGCCTCCTGTGTCTCTGGGATTAGGTGCACCATCAAGCCTGGCTCCTCATATATATATATATATATATATATTTTAAGCACTCCTACACCAAGTGGTCAAATCCCAGTTCCAGTATCTTAAGCAGATCCTCAGGCACCTAGAAATAGCTGATGGGAACTCATCCTTCTCCTTTCAGCACCCCAGCTGCCTGAGGCAGAACAGACAACTGTCCCAGGATGTTAATGCCTCCCAGAAGCCCAGAGAACCCCAGAGCACAGCTGCGGGCAGACGTTCATCTTCAGAAAGAGAAATGTTGGGCTTCCCACCATTTTTCCAGAAGCACTAGAGAACATGGCTGAGTCACAGAAAATTCAGTAACAGGTAAAACTGAACATAAGCTAAATATTTACCTTTTCCTTAGACAATTATTTTTCAATAATGTCAATCTTCATATCATAATAACTTCAAATACTTCTTGTTTCTTCTTGGTTAACAAAATATGAAAAAGAAGGAGTAGGAGAGAGGGGTTGAGAGAAAAGAGGAGGAGAAGGAGAAGAAACCCCTGCAAAGTAGCCACTTTCTCAGGATCAGGATCAGCCTCCAACAAATAGGAATATTTAATATACATTCGGGGAAAACTGAGTGGCTTACTGTGTGACAAAGATATGATTGTGAAGCATACATAAGTGGCCCTCTTTTTTCTGAGATTCGGGGGATTATAACTGGAGGCAGCAAGAGCAGGTGAGAAAGCCCAGCCACCGCATGTGCCATGTAAGGTATGGAGTAGGGGACACAGCACACACTAGACAAAGAGGCCAGAAACAAAAGGGATTATTTGCCTAGGAAGAAAAGAGTAGTGACCAATAAAGAATTTGTTCATGCCATTACAAGATCCAGAATGAGTTAAATATGTCAGAAGAACATAAAAATAAGATATAAACATAGTTAATACTTTAAAGACCAAAACACTTAAATAGGAAATTAAATAAAGAAACTCGTGTTTAAATTATTCTGTATGCTTTAATAAAAGGAGTAATTTTAAGGTTCCTGTCCCCCCAAATGAATCATTTTTAAAGAAATAGACGCAATTGCCTGAATTTTCATCAATCAGTACAATTACTGCTTATTTAGAACATATCATTTTTCTCTTTGGCCATCTAAACAGCTTACAGTAAGTATCCAATAGTTTTTCTCTTCTGCAACTGAGTGACACAGAAGTTTTACAGCATCTACACCCAGCGAGTAAAATTGTCATAATAAACACCCTCTTCATCCAGGTGCCAAAAAGGAAAGAAATATCCTGCTTCACTGAAGTTTCATAAACAGTTAAGCACAAATACCATGGGTATTATTTGCCACATTTAAGTAATTATAACACGGTAAAGGTACCCATCCATGAATATATTTTAAACTTTCTTGGAAATGGTTATAGGACTGTGTGCTGAGCAGGCTTCACCTTCATGCAAAACCACTGCCCACCTTCCTGAGCAGGTATCAACCATGCTGAGACACCCATGATGCAATGGACATCCTCTGCCCTACTTCACCCTCAAAAGAGTATCCTAGGAAGACACAGGAGGGATCAAAGCTCTCCAAGTAGCAGCCAGAGCCTCAGACCCAACACTGCAAGGGCTACACTGAAGATAGCACACAATCCAGTAGGACTGAGGAACAGCTAGCAGTGAATATGCTGCTGGAACCCAAGTAGGTGTGAGAGTGGTTGGGGCACTGGGCATGACTGCAGAATGTGAGCGAGACTTGGGTCTGCAGGGCCATGTCAACCTCACTACCTGTCCACTTACCTCTCCTATAAGGAAGGAACATTAACCTGAGACTGGGGAAAGAAGGTATGAAAAACACCTGAAGACAAAGGCTTTCATGTCCAAGGTGAGGCCAGTGCGGACCTATAGGAGGTGTGCAAAGCAGCAGCTAAAATGTGACCAGGTGAAAGAGGCTGAGAGAAGTGACAAAGGCAGGCAGTAGCTGAACTAAACAGGACAGCATGAGCCAAAGGGATGACACAAGGGCAGCCAGACACTCAATGGACAACAGCAGGTATACTTCTTGCACCCAGCAAGAGAATGACACATTCTTCTGAATGCACATCGAGGGACAGCTGGTACCTACAAGGCAGAATCCAAAGCCAGGAGCCCCTACATGGTACAGCCCATAAGGAAGACAAGTGAAGGGCCCAGATCCCACCCAACACACTACCACTTTCCAACTGGGATGGCCCAAGCCCTACCCTACCAGCCTTTGTCTTTCAACCTCTCATATTAGTCCCATTTGGAGCCATCTATACCCCAGTGCTCCACCAGGGAGGGGCTAAGCAAGGTAGTGAACAGAATTTGACGTCCTTCAATAGGACATCTGAGATGGCCAAAAGGAAGAAAAGATGGCAGCATGAAGAGAAACCCAGGTGGAGGCAGCAGGAGGACTTTACTCAAGGGACGGTCAGCTCAGTGGAGATAATGGAGACCAGGGGAAAGATAGAGGAAAGGGCTGTGCAAAGCAATAGGAGAAGAGGGAATATGGAGAAAGGCTGGAAGGAGGCCAGGGCACAGTGGTCAGCACTGCTGTGGCAAGGGAGAACCTGGGCTGGTGGTGGACAGACCCAATGCCTACTGAACCAGAGCACTGGGGCAGAAAAGGGGAGCATCTTCAGGAAACAGTTCCTTATATTCCAGGAGCAAAGATATGAGCTGGCTTCTCAAGGGTCTAACATACCATAGTAGCCCTGGTCAAATGGGAACTCCCAAGTTTCCACTCCTTTGGCCCTTGAGTCTCCCATTTCATAAAAGTGAGAATGCAACTGTTAGACTCAGGTACTCAGTGGCAACATGAGGATTAGAACCCAGGACTGCCTGGCTCTGGGGCTGGCTCACTTCCCACCAGCCCTGTATCATCCATGACTGGCATGGACTCTTGGCAAGGTTGTCAGGACTAGAAAGCTGCTCAAGACAGACAGACAAGAAGAAGACAAGTCTCTCTGAGAGACACAGAGAAACCTCCCTCCTTAAAACCCCTCAACCTTCAGACCCCAGAGGAGGGGTCAGAGATTATTGGCAAAAGAACAGTAGAAGTCAGGCTGGGTCTCTCAGAAAGTCTGGAGGACATGCTCATGAGAATAGTGTTGTCCTCTTGTCATCCTCCAAGGACCAGAGGAATGGGAAAGATCCAGCCTGTCTCAAGAAATCTCTCTAGACACAGCAGACGTGTCAAGGTCAAAACCCACAAGAAATGAGTAACATGAACTTCAGTTGCCATGAACAGAAAAGCCACAAGCACGACTGGCACATTCTGAGCTGGTCCAGACCAACACCCCTCAAACCACCCATGGGGAAGGAGGAGGTTTTGCTGATGTTTCTGTGTCCAGTCTGTCAAACGTGTATTTCATAAAGCATGCTATAAATGAATTAAAGCAGTCCCTCCTTATCTGCAGTTTTGCTTTCTTCAGTTCCAGTTAGCCGCAGTCAAGATCCAAGAATATTAAATGGAAATTTCTAGAAATAAACAATTCTTAAGCTTTAAATATCTTTTATTACAATATGTTGTTTTAATTATTCTATTTTATTATTAGATATTGTTGTTAATCTCTACGGTGCCTAGTGTGCAAGTTAAAATAGCTCAAGGGTATGTATGAACAGGAATAAACAACATGTATTAGGTTTAGTATTTCAAGGTTCCAGGCATCCACTGGGGGTCCTGGGAATATATCCCCTGCTATTAAGAGGGGAGGAATACATTAGAAAATAAAACAACAAGGTAAGATATATACCCAATTTTATATTATTAAATTCAACGTACCAATTGCTATAAATGCTTATAAACATATTTTCTTTACTTTTCATGGTCTGGAAACGAACATGGCCAACCCAGGTCACCTGGAACATGGAAGTCGTGCTGCATGAAGAGACCCACTCCTTCAGAAAAGCCCACCCTGAGATAAAATGATGGGAAGACTGGGCCCTGAAAGAGTGTGATAACCACCCCCAGCTCAGATATAGTCAGATGTACCTCAGGCGTTGATGCCTTATGGCCCTGAAAGGAGGATGGGCACCAGGGAGAGTGAGAACATCACAACAATCACAAGGAAGGAAAGATGCCTTAAGAAGCTGAGGAGAGACCCACCCCCAGCACTGCCCCAAACTAACAAAAACAAATTAAAAAATCTGAGTAGCTTGGGGGGTGTGGGGGGGGGGGCGGGCAACGATATGTGTCACATAACTTCAAACATGGCAAGAGAGAATTGATTTGCTCTGTTACTGGAAAGGCCTGACTAGACCATGGATAAATGTTATAGGAAAACCCACTTTTCTGAGCACTAAGAAGCAACCTGTCTCTGGAAGGAATGAGCTCTTCTTATGTTTTGTGATATAAAATGACTCCATGCAGGAAAAACAGTTGAATCAAGGACTTAGGTGGCAGCCAGTTACACCAAGATGCCTTTCCAACTCCAAGAACCTGCAATACCTCGTCTGTAGTAGAGAAGCAGTTGTGCAAGAGGCTACACCTTTCTAGAAGCCATGCTTATATCTGCTACCCACCTCCTTCCTGTCTCTCAGGGCTTGGCCCTGCCTACCAGCAGGTGAGTTTTAGTTTTTATAGGTGCATGTAAACTTTGAGATCATACAACTGAAGAGCCAACCTTCTGATCTCATGAGCACAAAGAAAAAAGGCACCTGATAAGTGGATCCCCAATAACCCACGGGCCAATGGGAAAGAAAAAGGTGCTTATCAAAAGGTGATTTAACCCTCATAGGATGGAAAATGAAAAGAACACGGATTTCTCAGTGGGGATTTAATGTCTGTGACAAGCAGGAGGAAAACATAAGTGGGATATAGGTGTCTAGAATTAGGTGTATGTATCTCTCTTGAAGGTAAGACAAATCCATAGGCTGATAATGATCTCTGTTCCTCCACTGCCTATAAAATTCTTATTAAAGAGAAATGACTTCCACCCCTCCAAGCATCAGTCAGCCTGCACACACCTGTCCAGCCATACACACAGTGCCACGAGGACATGGACTGCACAGTGGTCAGAGCATGGGCTTCCAACAAGGCTCACTAGCCTAATCCCTGTTCTATCATATACAAACTATGTGACCTTCAGCTAGGAAACAACATTTGAAAGCCCTGGTTTCCTAGGGGGAAAAATAAATAAAATAGCACATAGAGAGTACTGCCAAGGTGTTAGGCACAAAATAAAACTGTTTGTATTCAGGCTCACACTTGAGGGGATGTCTCTACAATAGAAGATGAAATTTATGCATTAAAAAGAAAAGCATTACAGGAGCTGGGGTTGTGGCTCAGTGGCAGAGTGCTTGCCTCACATATGTGAGGTGCTGGGTCCAATCCTCAGCACCACATAAAAGTAAATAAACAAAATACAGATTTAAAAAAAAAAGAAAGAAAGAAAAGCATTATATAAGAAAATGTACACATTTATATTTATGTATCATTATTTACTTGTTATAGTTTATTGGTTCTAAGGCATGCCTCCCATCTTACTAATTTTGAAATGCAAACACCTCATGGTCAGTACACGTTTAGAAATTGATTGTACATTATAATCTTTTTCTTATTTTGGCTGAAAAGCTATCATTAAAATTGACTTATGTCATTTTAGGAACAAAGAAATTCAATAAGAGCAAAATTACAGGATCTAAATTAAATGTTTTATTACAGTAGCTCTGAGGAGAATGAGATCTTCGTTGTCTGCTCAGTCTCACCAACATTAAACAACGCACCCCTCAGATACAAGCCTCCCTGTGTTACTCAAGAGGTGAAATGTCCTTTTTCTGCCTTGGCACTCTCATCTGTAAGGGAAAGAACCTGAAGATCCCCATCTCAGAGGGTTGGTAGAAGGTTTGAATAGAAAAATACAAGTCAAGCCCTTGGCAAGAGGGCCAGCACACAGTAAGTGCCTCCACATTCTCATTTCTAAGATGGTTATCATGAATCTATCTGCCTCACAGGATGGTGGAGACTTAAAGACAAAACATGTATACAGAAAGCTCTTCATCTTTTCCCCATGCCGCCTCAGCCCCCAACAAGTGGACAGCTTGTGGGCTGTTGAATATGGAATGACATGAGATGGACAATTAATCCCACTCCCCGCTACTTGACCTCACAAAGCACGCCACTGACGACATCCCAAGCTATGCTGACCTGGATAGTTTTTGCACCTGTCTACCTCCTACTGGGGCTAGGAGTCCTCTGGAAGTACGTGTGGATCCTGTTCATCCTGTACCCCAACATCCAGCCATGATCTGCCTACCAGCTGCATCCATGACATGGTGAGGGACTGAACAAATTAGCCAAAGTCAGTAAGAACATTTAACAAATGGGAGTTTAAACTGATTGCTTAAGTTACCGAAAGTATAAAAAGCATGCAATATTTTTTCATGATCATTAGCTACCTTGGATTCCAATACATAAAGAAGTGTTTCCCCAAACCAAATAACATCAATTTTTTTTAAGTGACTATTCCACTATTATCTCAAAGACTTGGAAAGATCATGTCTCAAATGTTATACTAAAAAATTACTTTAAAATTCTATATTCTTAAAAAATAATTCTATATTCTTAAAAAAAAAAAATCGCATAGCCAGCTCATGTTCTGAAACTGATCAAAATAAAGGCTCTTTTCATGAGGGTCTTTTTTGTGCCAAGCATAATGCCAAGGGCTTTCTGTAAGTGATTTCTAATTTTGTTTACAGTGTTACAATGACACTGTAAACAGAAGAAGCGTACAGAGAATTCAAAAAAAGTACCTACAGTCACGAAGCTGAATAGTAATGTCAACACATTTATAAATTGCCTGTTTCACCTCAGAAAGCATCTCTATAATATGGCTGCTGTTACTAAATTCAGAATCACAGTCTTAACTAATTTGTAAAATTGTATTAGGTAAGTGTCCTATCAGTTGGCACAGTCAAATAAATAAAAAATAAAAAATGCTTTCAATGATCTTTGCATCTCCTCACCTCAACTATAAGAGCAGAAGTTATTATAAACAAAGTTCTTGAAGTAGATGTAGTCTGACAAAAATGTCCTTTTGTTAAAGTATGGATGAGGAACATTTAGAAGGGAAAAACTACAGAATGAGTCTTTGAGTAATAATTGTAATACTACAAACAATAACAGTGACAGATTTGGGGAAATGAATTTGTTTCTAGGGACTGATCCCAAATCAAGATGGTAAGAGTGAATGTCATCTTTTAGCTCTTCTAGACATTGCCAAAAGATTAAGGAACCTGGTATACCCAACGGAAAATCCAGAGCTATATGTGGTCAGCAAACAAAGTCCCATCTGAGGCCATCTCACAAATGGGGAATAAACCAGCTGACACAGGAGGCCCACTTTGGCTCTGTCCAACCAAAGGACGCATTCCAACAAATGGTGTTCTAGAACAGGAGTCAGCAAGCCTTTTCTGTAAAGGACAAAAAACGTCTCAACTCTGATGAGACATCCAGAAAGCAGTCAGGAAAATAAGTAAATGAACATGCCTGTGTTCCAATAAAACCTTATGTTCAAAAGCAGGTGGTGGGCTGGGATTGGGCCATGGGCTGTAGTTTTATGTTAATTCTTGTGCTGGAAGAGAATATTCAGAGGTACGACACTGAGACAGAACCAAAAAAGCACCTTTTGGTAACCTGGGGGCAGCAGGGAATTCATAAGCATTGATGCTGTTGTCCAAGTCTCCACCAGCAAGCTATAGCTCTGGAAAGGAGAGCAGGGATTTATGAGGCAGTTCATTTCTAACACAACCAGGTACGTTTTTAATTTAGGAATCAAGAAAAAATGAAAATTAAGATACTGTTTATGGAAATTCAATAATAAAGGAAGTTTAATAACATAAAATTTAAATTCAAATGATTCATTTCTAAAGCACAGTTTTATATTGTGTGCAGGTAGGTGTACACGGTACATTTTACTGTCTATTCTGTATTTTTCTGAAGGATGATATATGCTGCTTTCATTTACCATACGTAACTCCCGCCATTGGTGCATATTCCCATCTTCAAAACCCTGGAGGGTAGACATGTTTGAGGATTTAGAATATTTTGGATGCAAAACAAATGCAGGGTCACAATAATAAACAGAGACAAACACAGGCACACTGGGGTCAATGGTGATCTCCATTATTCTCACAATGTGGCCAAGGCCGAAGGCATAGATAACAAGAGTTCTGGATAGGTCAGTTCAATTCTGCCAGAACATGGTCCAGAGCATTGGAGATTCCACTACTGCCAACAATGAACTACAGACGTATATGCAAAGAAATTCCCAGAGCCCTCTCATTCCTAGCTAAATAAATTCTATCCTCCTCCCCTGGCCTGTCATGTCTGTGATCAAGCCCGAGGTCCTCAGCACCTCTCACCTCCTCCAGTCAGTCATTCAGCCCTGACCTGACTGGGGGTCATCTTCCCGGCTCTCATCTGCCTGTGTGCACATCCTATTCCTTGACCTACCTCACCTTCTAGCCAAGGCAGCCACCTCTACACTTATTGTCCTATTTAATTTGCTTTATAACTATTATTATTATTATTATTCATGAAGATCTCACTTGCCAATATTCCATGTCTACCTCCTCCACCAGGAACCATGAACCTCATGGACATGTCTGCTGAGCTCCAAAATGGCTCCCTAGCCCCAAAAGTGTGCCTAATCATCTGGCTGGCACTCGGTCAATGTCCCAGGAATGGAAATTTTAAAAAATCATAACCCTTGAAAAACATCTGAAATGTGATGAACACAACGCTGGGTAATTTCTATGTATTTCCTCTGCTCCCGACAACAGCCAGGACAGCACCAATCCTTTTTTACCAACAGGAAAGCTGAGGTGCTAGAAAGTGGCATGATTTCTCCAACATATAAGAGCTGTAAAGCATCATTATTTAAAGGAACAGCCTAGGTCTTGTAAGTGAAGCCAGCCACTCTATACCTGCCAGACCCCTGTCTCACCTCTGCAATCCACCACTTCCATCCTAAAGCAGAAAGCAGGATAATTAGTTGTGCAAAATAATTTTGGTGCTTCTGCACATATTTTTTTAAAAAAATCATATTATCAGTGACTGACTGACTAAATCATATATCCGATCCAAGCCACAGCTATTAGTGAACACAGCTAGAATTAGAAAATTATTTGTATGTTGAAGATTTTAAGAAGAAATTTTTCTCTATAAAACCCTGGAGATTTCTCTAATTGCTGTAATTGCAGATTGCTCAAGACTAGAACCCACTGTAAATCATCCCGTCTTCTGAGAAATTCTGGAACTGTCATCTAATTTTCCAGGAACACAGAATAAATGCTGCCAAGTCTTGTGCTGGATTTTTACAAGAGTAAGACAGTGCCTTCAAAAAGCCACTGAAAAGCACTGAGCATTTCCTCAAAGGATGACAGAGGCGTCTGGGGAATGCCCACTGGCGCTTTCAGTCAGTGTCCCGGCTCCTGGGGAGAGGTCTTGAGCACAGAAGCAGGGATGACGAACACCCAACAAGTCTATGAAATGAGGTCCTGACTGGAGTTTGTGCTTCTGCCGGTCCTGTACGTACCAGCAGGGAGTGGAAATGCCAGTGGGAGGGAAAGAAGGCAGAGCAGCTCGGTGCCATGCCCCTTCCCTACGCCATGACTTAGCCCTTCCAGTCTATTCTGCTCACTGCCGACGATGACCCAGTTTCTCTAAATTAACTTTCAGACAGACTTCCTCTTGGGATGCTATCCTCTGAATTCAATGATCCCTTTCTCCTGGGACTGAAGGTGTGAAAGGCAGGCTGGGGCAAGGAGTACAGCCTGGGCCCAGAAGAGCCAAAGCTTCGTGGCCACAAGAGATCAGGTCTGTGACTGGTGGATGTAGCACAGACTTTAAATCCGCTGTGGCTTCTGAAGAACGAGAAAACGATTATCTGCCTTTCCTAAAGTCACAGCCTAATGAGATGCAGAGGTCACTGCCCAACTTCATGTTCGCTACAGATTTTGTCTTCTCCAGTTTGTAATCAATTTTGGTTTTGCGTCAAATTCAATGGTTAGAATTGATGGTATTCCTAATCTTCAGCCTTTCTCTGAAGGTTTGCTCCACTTGGAGATCAAAAAAAATGAAAGAGATTTCTCTTTGCAGCCAAAACACTGTAGGCAAATTCTCATCTTTATAACTAAAAAAGAGACTTCACAGACCACAGAAGAAAAAGCACAAATTCAAAAATCTGATCAAGGCTAGAACATATGGAAGGACTTCAAAACTCAGAACTCTTCCAGCTGGATGGATGGAGTCCCAGAGAGAAATGGCCCAAGTACTTCTTATGATAGAAGTATTGATAAGGATAAACCAAGATTTCACTCATCAAATATCAGAACACAAAGACCATCTCTTAACAATGTATCCTTCTATACTTCAAAGTAAAAGTTCAAAATCAAATCTCTTCCAGAAAGTGAAGAAACCTACAGATGAAAATTTTCCAGCAGCCCATGAAGAAGAGCTAGAGAAACTAAAGGAACAGAAATGAACTTGTTCTCCCACAAAACTTCCATCTGGGGCCACCAGGGAAAGAAGAAGACAGAGTATGGAAAGGATTCTTTCTGTGACTGGCCAAGAAGTTGCCCATAAAGAAACCAGTCGTTCCCTTTCTGTTCCCACTCCTTTACTTGCAGCTGATACCCATCATAGGTACCATGCTAATACTCACCCTCATCATTCCAACTGCCATGTAAACCTTAAGAAGCCAGGAGGTGAAAACTCCTGCTTCCTCCCAAATACCAATCTCAAATATCAGAAGACAAGTTTGTGCTATAATGAAACTCTTTCAGAAGAGGATGTTGTGGTCAAATGGGAATAATTGTGTTATCTTCTTACAAAGCAGAGCAAAAGAAGGAAGAAGGATGCAACGTGTGCCAAGTTTTTCTGCACTGTGGTGCCAGCCATAAGCCCCTGCACAAGCATTTCCTTGGTGACGTCCTAGTAAGGGTCCAAGGCTGTTGGCTACCTTTTTTTTCTGGCCCTCAACCAGCACCATCTTGCCAGAATCTGATGTATATGTTCATCCATACCTGGTAGTACAGATGGTGCAAAAAGGAATCTAGGGACCAGCTAGAGCCTAGTTTCTTCTGCCTTTTTCAAATTACATTTACTATACTGCAGCACGTGGAATAAAGACAAACTGTGAGAAGCCACAGCTGAGAAAAAAGTCACGGCTTATAACCAGCTCAAGCGTGGCTTGTCTGAGTGGGTCACTCTTGGAAGACACTTGTGGGTCTGGTTAAGAGGCCTGCTCATGGGAGGGGCAGCAACTTCCTAGAGGAGGAGATGGTTGTCAACATGTACAGAACCTTGAGAAGGTATCTGAGTGGCTACCAGTCTTTGTGGGAGAAGGACAGCCAGAAGGTGAAGGTGACATCAAACCCACTAAATTAAACTCACACATTCTCAAGCACTTCCCTAAATTGCTTAGCTCTTTTTCCCCCAGAGCATTTATGAACATCCTAAAGATTTTATCACTTTAGGAAATATTGATTTGACCAAATTCCAAAGAAGTCCTAAAGGAAGTAGGGTGTTGTTGGGGCCAGAGAAGCTGAGTCTCACCTGTGTGAATGCTGACAACACAAGGCATAGCCAAGAATAAACCATAATTCTCAGTGGACATCAAACCGTACTGATTCAACACACTCCCCTGCAAGGCCACAGTGCCTGCTAACATATACAATTAGGGATATTAATTCAACTGAGAAAAATAGCTAAAAAATTAACAGTAGTACAATAAGACTCTGTTATAGGCTAAACTATTCTCCCGAAACTCATGAATTATAGCACTAATCCCTAGTATCTCAGAAAGTTGAGTATATTTGGAGAGAGTAATAAAGTTAAAATGAGGTCACTAGGCTGTGCCAAACCAAACATGACTGATATCCTTAAAAGAATAAAAGATGAGCCGGGTGCAGTGGCACATGCTTGTAATCCTAGCACTTGGGAAGCTGAGGCAGGAGGATCACGAGTTAAAAGCCAGCCTCAGCAATGGCGAGGCACTCAGCAACTCAGTGAGACCCTGTCTCTAATAAAATACAAAAAAGGGCTGGGGATGTGGCCCAGTGGTCCAGTGCCCCTGAGTTCAATCCCTGGTACCAAAAAAAAAAAAAAATGAAGACAGACATGTACAAAGGAAAGACCAGATGAAGATGCAGTGACAAGACACTGTTCACAAGCCAACAAGAGTGGCTCCAGGTGAAACCAGTCCTGTAAACATCTTGAGCTTAGAATTCCAGCCTCCAACATGGTGACATATTTCTTTTGTTTAAGCCACCCAGTCTGTGGAACTTTGTTATGGCAGCCTTGTCAAACTAATACAGACCCAAAACACAAAAACGCTGTCAGTAAACCATCACTATAGCTAATAGAAATAAAAGCATTCTAAATTCTTAAAACTTACAACTAATCATGTTTTATGCAAGTGTTTCTCTAAGATCCTCCAAATTACCAGTAAAGGTACAAAAGAAGCCACTGGGGTGGGAAGGAATTCTTTGAAAAGCAATGGAAAGAGAAAGGAAAAAAAAAAAAAAAGCAAAGCAAGGCAATGCAATGGAAGAAGCTCTCAAGATGGCAAACGTCCTTCCATCATTTCACTTCCCGTCTCTAATCTACTGAAACAAGGTTTGTGACTGACATCTACCCTCTAGCCTCTAGCAAGACCCATAGCCCCAAGACCTCCAAATTTCTTTGCTCATGGTCACTCTGTCCCTGAGGTAGTTCTAGTCCCAACTAGATGTTGCTTTGCAGGTATTCTGTAGACATGGTCAGATAGACTTTAAGTAAAGGAGATTATCTTAAACAGAGAGCTCATCCAGTTCCTTGAAGGCCTTAAAAGCAAAAACAGAGATTTCCAGGAGAAAAAGGAATTTAGCCTCATACCTCCGGCAAACTCCTGCCTGAATTTCCAGCCTGCCCTTCATTTCAGACTTGCTGATTTCTAAAAATAATTCTTTATAAATATGGTTCTGTTTCACTGCACAACCCATTACCCCAGCCCTGGAGGTGAACAAGTGCCCCCAGATCTTTACTATAAGATCTCAGGACCACATTATGGTGCTGCATGTGGGGAACCAGCAGCCTCTGCCTCCCGAACACCTGAGAACAAAGACAAGTGGATCTCATCACTCTGCATCTGACTATAGCTCCCACCTTCCCAGTATGTCCTGCCCATATTCTAACCCCTTCTCTAAACACTCCCTCCATCTCTATTACAACTACAGCCTCACTCTTCCAGGGGTCTGTTTTTCTTGCCTTTACCACATCCCCGAGATCTCTGAGATTATGGGAGGAGAAGGGACTGGTGTCTTCCTTGCCACTGCTTGCTGCATCAGATAACAGTTCTTCCTAGCCCCCTAAGAGCAGTCTCTGTTGCCCATCCCATCAGGCTGCCCCATACCCCACACAAATGAGTCCCTGCTGTTGTTATTTCCAGTCTCCCTAGGCTCAACACATACACACTTATTTACCCTAATTTGTCTGCCCTCTGGAATGCTTAGTTATGTTCAAGATATCCAAGAGTTATAGGCTTATATGTTTATTTTCTCCCTGTAGTTTCAAACTTAATGTGCGTAAGTCTCAAAACTAACATTAAAAAAAAAAAAAAAACCCTTTGAAAGTATCTGCCAAATAAGACTGCATTTCAGCCAGGAAAATGTGTATCCCACAATCCCTACTGAGTAGTCTCCTTTAGGACAAGTAAACGACTATAAGACACAGTAAGAAGGTAGTACTGTCTCTGGTCTTTAATAAAATGTGTCAAACCTAAAACAGCATAATAGTCAATGGTGAAAGATGGAAAACTTTCTCCTAAAATCAGGAACCCACTGTTTGTACTTTCATTCAACATGATACAAGACAAAGCAATTACACAAGAAATTTAAAACACCAAAATGGGAATGAAAATTATGTCTGTTCACAGATGAAATGACCTTATATGTAGAAAACACTAAAGATTTCACACACACACACACACACACACACACACATATATAATAAATTCAACAAAGAGTACAGGATACAAAGTCAACACACAAAAATCAGTTCTGTTTTTAAATTAAGGATAACTCTATGAATAATAAACAAAACAATATATTTACAAAAACATCAAGAATAATAAAATATTTAGGAACAAATTTAAGAGGTGAAAAACTTGCATACTAAATTTTATAAAATGCTGCTACAATATAAAGACATAAATAAATAAAAGGACACCCCATGTTCATAGGTTCAAAAACCTGATATAGGGCTGCAGTTGTGGCTCAGCGGTAGAGCGCACACCTAGCTTGTGCATGGCCCAGGTTCAATCCTCAGCACCATGTAAAAATAAATGCATTGTGTACAACTAAAGCAAATAAATAAATATTTTTTAAAAAACTGATATAGTTAAACCCATCTACAAAGTCAATGCACTCTCATCAAAATCCCATTGACAGTCTTTGCAGAAATAGAAAAAAAAAATTCTAAAATATATAGAGATTCTCAAGTGACCCAAAATAGCCCAAATAATCTTGAAAAAGTACAACTAAATAGGAGGACTCACTTTCTGACCTTAAAAGTTACTACAAAGCTCAGCAGTTAAAAGAGCATAATGCTGGCATGAGGACAGACAGAGGCTAGTGGAATAAAATAGCCCAGAAATAAATCCTTGCATATATCAATAGAATTTCAACAGCATGCCAAGACTATTCACTGGGGAAAGGACAGTCTTTTCAATAAATGGTTCTGGTTAAACTGGATATCAACACAAAAGAATGAAATTAATCCTAACCTTACAGTATAAACAAATTAACTCAAGGTAGATGAAAGACCTAAATCTAAGAGCTAAAACACTAAAACTTGTAGAAGAAAGCAATGGAGGAAAATGCAACAAAAGAAAAATAATTGATAAATTGCACTTTATCATAAAAACTTTTTGTATATCAAAAAAATTATCAGGAGATTAAAAAGAACAGTGATGGGAAGAAGGGAGGGAGTGGAGAAGTGTCAGGGAGTCATACTGGCCAAATTATATTGTTCTATTGTGTGCCTTGTATGAATATGTAACAGCAAATCCTATTATCATGTACAACTATAATGTAGCAATAAAAAATGTGGAAAGAAAAAAAAATTGAAAGGATAACCCACAGAATGGGACAAAATATTGGCAAATCCTTTCTCTGATAAGGGATTAATATCTAGAATATATAAAGAATTCCTCTTACTCAACAACAAAAAATACAAATAAACCAATTCAAAAATAGACAAAAAGCTTAAATAGATATTTCTCCAACAAAGATAAACAAATAGCCAATGAACCATGAAAAAGATGCTCAAAGGTACTAGTCATTAGAAAAATGCAAATCAAAACCATAGTAAGATACCAATTCACACTCAGGAGAACTAAAATATGTATCTAACAGAAACTAACAAGTGTTGACAGGGATGTGGAGAAATCAGAGTCACTGTAAAATGGTAGTGTTCCTGATTTCTCTGAAAACTGAATATAATTAACATAGGACCCAACAATTCAATTACTAGAAATAAAACCCAAAAGAACTGAAAGCAGAGACTCAAACACTTGTTCACCATGTTCACAGTAGCACTATTCACAACAATCAAAAGGCAGAAGAAACCCCACTGACCATCAATAAATTAATGTAAAATATACTTAGAATGAAATGATACCCTTAAAAAGTTATGAATTCAACAACATAGCTGAAATCTTAAGACATTATGTATGATAAGCAAAATAAATCAGTCACATGACAAATAACATAATCTCACTCATATGAGATAGTTCTCAAAAGCAAATTTATAGATAGCTGGGTGCAGTGGTGCATGCCTGTAATCCCAGTGGCTTGGGAGGCTGAGGCAGGAGGATCATGAGTTCAAAGCCATCCTCAGAAAAAGCCAGGCACTAAACAACTCAGTGAGACCCTATCTTTAAATAAAATACAAAATAGGGCTGGGGATGTGGCTCAGTGGTTGAGTATGCCCGAGTTCAATCCTTGGTACCAAAAAAACAAATTATAGACAAAAAGTAAAGTAGAAGTCACAAGGGATTTGGGGGAAGAGGAAGTTGTTTAATGGGTACAGTTGCTCTTTAGGATAATGAAAAAGTTCTGGAAATGGAAATGATTGCTATACAACACTGTGAACATACCAATTTCACTAAATTGTACGCTTAAAAGTAGTAAAAATGTCAACTTTTATGTTTTGTATAGTTTATCCAAAAAACAATTATCAAAAAAAGTTGAAATTTGGTGAGCAATCTTTAATAAAATTAATAATTTCTACTGAATACAACCATGAAATTTAGCAGAATATCTTAGGAAACCAAAGCTTGGAAATATATAAAGTACTGATTCTAAACAGCACTTTTGTATAAATTCAAGCTTTTTTAAAGAAATAACACCATCATGTTTCCTGATCCTATTTGTTGCTTGGAATTTGTTTACAGTTTTAGGTGCACTTTTCCAGTTCTGTAACTCTATGTACACCAGGCATCCACCAGGTTAGATGCAATCCATCTATAAAATTATTCGGCCACCCATACTTGACAAAGACTAAAAGTGCTGTCATTATCGGTGCTTTTACGAAGACTGGAAAAGCTACACAGATTGAGCCTTCCATATTTGAAAGTCTGAAATTCAAAATGACCTGAAATTCAAAATTTTAGGGGTGCTGATACATACTCTAAGAGTTTTGAATTTTGGAGCATTTGGGGTTTGGGATTTTTAGATTAGGGGTGTTCAATGTAGATAAAGTCTATAGAAACACTTCTGTTTCCAAGAAGTGTTTTGGATAAGGGTTACCCAACCTGTACCAAACCAGATCAAAACCCCCATTTCTAAGTGCCCTACAATCACACATACCTGATGATCTATTGTGCTACTTTTCCTTCCACTACTGGGGATTAAACTCAGGGACGCACTATCACTGAGTTACATCTCCAGCCTTTTTTATTTTTCGAGACCAAAAAAAAAAAGTTGTTGCGAAATTGCCCGGGCTGGTCTCAAATTTGTGATCCTCTTGCCTCAGCCTCCAGAGTCACCGAGATTACAAGCATGCACCACTGCACCCGACTATTGTGCTACCTTAAAAAGTTCAAGTTTTAAATTATCAGCTGAGTTATCAAAATTATGTTCACCACTTTCATAGATATTAAAGAACAATTTTATGAGCCAATAAATACACAGCAGCTTTATGTCCATAACGACAAAAAGCTTTATCATTACCAGTTGTAGAATGACTAGGAAAATTTAACATTACTGTGTCCTTTTTGTCTTTCTTTGGTTAAAGAAGCTTACTGACAAGTTTGTCTTACTGTGTTGGTTTCACATGTCCTTTCACTATTGAAGGTTAAGCCCTCCTTTGCGAGACTAACATTATAAATAATGTATAGAAGTCTGTTCATCTTAATTGAGTTTTGACCTTATCATAAAAATTTAAATAACCTTCATTATAAAGTTTGTACTTCTTTATTAGACTGTAGTTAAAAAAATATTTCAGGCAAAGTCAAAGCTGGCTGACACTGAAGTCAACATTTTTCTTAACAATGTCAATATTTACACTTTGGGATCCACCAACCGAATGTGAACATGCCTTTATTCTTTTGATGCTATGTTTTGTTTTATTTTCCATTTTAAGGGCAATTTGTGCTAGTTAAATGAAAATTCTACAACTGTAATAAATTTGAAAAATATTACACCCAATAATGCTTTTTTCTGAAAAGTATGCTGGGTACTCGGAATAGAACCCCAGAGTCTTTGACAGACTACAGATGACATTCTTAGGTTCTTGGTATCACAACAACCTAAAAATTACATTTATGGTAGATGTGAACTGTAGAATTTTCATCCTCCTATTCAGATAATGGTCAAATTGACATCACTGCTGGGCGTGGTGGCACATGCCTATAATCCCAACAGCTTGGGAGGCTGACGCAGGAGGACTGTGAGTTCAAAACCATCCTCAGCAAAAGCGAGGTGCTAAGCAACTCAGTGAGACCCTGTCTCTAAATAAAATACAAAAAAACAGGGTTGGGGATGTGGCTCAGAGATCGAGGGCCCCTGAGTTCAATCCCCAGTATCCACCCCCCAAAACTGGCATCAACTACTAGAAAAACCAACGTGATGCCTACAGATGACCAAATGACATGATCATGATCAAACCAGGCTCACCTTGTTCATCTCCTGGGACAAGCAGCTCATCACCTTTTGTATCCAGTGCATGCAAAGGATCTATGTGATCTACTCTCTTCAATTTTGCTGATTAAAATGCTTTTTATAACCTACTAACTTGATTTTGAAACATGATTTGATGGGTTGTAATCCACAATTTTAAATAGGGTCAGGGTGGGGTTTGGGTTTGTCAATAAGCCAGGGTTACCAATTCTACCCGAGGACCCCCCTACTCCCACCTACTATCCCTGCCCAAGGACTGCCTTCCTTACACAGGCCACATCTAGCATGAAGGGAGGATTCACTGGCTCTGTCATTTCTACTCCTCTTCACTGCCCAGTCCTAATGCCTCTCTTACCTGGCTCAGGACCCACAGCCTGCTCCAGAATCATTCCAGGCAAACACCATGGCTCTCATGCCCATCTCTTCCTCTAACCGGCTCTTTCAGGAAAACACAACTCATGACATTCTAGAACATCTGTACCCCCGTAACTGCATGAGACTGGAGAACTCCTGTAAGTGTGCTAAAGAGAGGTTTTCTATTTTTCTTTGACCACAAATTCAAAATATATATTCAATACTGCCAGGAAATTCTACTCTATTTCCTTGGGAAATCTCTGTATTCTCCAGAATGGATGTTTTTATATGTTCTCCTCTGTCTCCCTCAAATACTGCTGCCTACTCCTGTGACATTCAGATGATAGCCACATGCCTGTCTACCTGACCCCTTCTATGTGAACAGTTCTAGCTCACTGATCATGGCAAAAGCCATGCTACAGTTTGGATCTAGAATGCCCTCCAAAGCCCCATATGGTAAAGGTTTAGACCCCCAGTCACCACTATTGAGAGGTGGTAGCACCTTTAAGAAAGAGAGCCTAGAGGGAGGAAGTGAGTTCACTGGAGGAAGGCCTTTGAAGGGGATATTGGGAGCGTGGCCCTTCCTGTCTCTCTTTGCTTCACAGTCATCATGAGCTAAGCAGCTATACTCCACCACACACTCCCCACCATGATGTGCTGGCTCACCACAGATCCAAAGCTACAGAGTTAACCAATCAAAGACTGAAACTAAAAGTCCATCATAATCCTTTCTTCTTTTAAAGTTGATTATCTCAGGTATTTGCTACAGTAACAGAACGCTGATGAACACATAATATGTGTTTTGGCACTTTTTTTGGGCGGGGTACTAAAGATTGAAAGCAAGAACTTTTATCATCAATCTTTTTTTAGTTTTGAGAAAGAGTCTTGCTAATTTGCCCAGGCTGATCTTGAACACACATAGTATGTTCCTCCTATCAGCACACAGAAATAAGGATGATTGGCTAAGTAGTAAGACTAAAAAGCATAAGTGTTGACAGGCAGGTTAAGTAATAAAATTAATATGAAAATTACAATTGAAAGAGGAAGTTTCAAGTATTAAAATAAACCTTTGTAGGATTTACAGGAAAAAAATTGTACTTTGCATAAAAGCTGGAAAATCCTACTCTTTATTAAGAAAAATATAATTGAGCAATGATAGAGTAAGATGATCACATATAGGACTAACAACAGAATTTGCATTCTAAATCCTAATAAAAGGATAAAAGGAACCCAATAATACATCAAAGGGAAAACAGAGAACAGACAAATGAAGAAACATGTGAAACAGAAACAATTTATGACAAAAGATACATGACATGCAGCAATAAATGTCAACTGTCCAATTATCTCTGGTTCAGGACACTATTCAAAAATATTCTAACATAAAAAAAAAACACTCGAGGCAAATTAAAATAGAAAGGCTTTAAAGAGAAAAAGGAGAGGCAAAGACAGAAGGGGCACAGATATAAAAACGAAGTACAAATAGACACAATGAAAGTAGTGGTGGCAAAATATAATTTAAGGCAAAAAAATGTTAATTCAAATTTTTAAAATATGATGCATTGATGACAGTGTAGTTGATAATAAATAAAAACAGCATCCAGCCTTTATCTTCCTAAAAGCAAAGAAGCAAAATACATGAACCTAAAATTACAAGAATTTAATTAAAAGTTTCCATTAAAAATAAATAACTAAAGATGTTAAAGGAGCTGGGCACAGTGACACATGTCCCCCAAAGACTCAGGATAGCAAATTCAAGGACAGCCTAGACAACTAAGCAAAATCTCATCTCAAAATTTTTAAAAGGGCTGGGGATGTAGCTCAATGGTAGAGCACCACTGAGTTCAATCCCCGATACCACAACAAAAGAAAAAAAGACCCTCACAGAGAAACTGAGAAAAACCACCTGCTGTTGGAAACTTGGATTCATCACATAGGGCACAAGAAGGAATAAACCAGGGTTAAAGAATGCATAAGCTATGTGTATTAAGATAAAACAAATGCACATTTATGAAAAATCGACATTTGGAATATTTACAAACTCCTACAAGATTATTATTTTAAAAAGACTAAAAAACAAAGAACAAATTCAAAGATCTCTGGAGGTTAAGAATGTGGCTCTGCGGCTAGTGGTTGAGTGCTTGCCTAGCACATGTGAGGCACTGGGTTCAATCCTCATTACCACATAAAAATGAACAGATAAAATAAAGGTATTGTGTTTATTTAAAAAAAAAAAAAAAAAAAAGTGGCTCCAAGGAAGAACCTATTATAGGTCACCTCTTCTTGGTCTGGTTGAAGCTGCAGATGGCATCTAATGGGTCCAGGTGCTAATATGGGGACTGTATGTCCATTTGGCAAGTGACTCCACACCATAAACAAATACAACAAAACCAGAAATTAATTAAATACACGTTAAAAAGAAAGAAAAACTTAAGTCATTTGAAAATTAAAACCAAACTCTGGCCTAAATAACTGGGCCAAGGAGGAAATTAAGATACAATAATAGTCTGTAGACAATTAGGACAATATACACAATCATGTGTCAAGACAAATAAAATGAGGCAAGAGAAATAAGAGGAGAAAAACTAGTATCATGACACTTGTGTATCTTATAACAGAAAACAATAAAATAAATGAACAACACAAATCCATTCTTAAGGCAGAAGGAAGAAAATAGTCAAAAACAAATCAGAGAACATGACAAAATTTATTAAAATCCAAGAAAGATAATAAAAAAGACAAAGCTTTTAAAAACATAGGGAGTATGTAAAGTTTAATCAAGAGAAAAAATTATTTTAAATCAAGTATAATTTGATAGGCATTCATAAAAAATTTTAGAAACTTCAATGAAATCATAATTTTTTTTTTTTTTTTTTGGTACCGGGGATTGAACTCAGGGGCACTTGACCACTGGGCCACATCCCCAGCCCTTTTTTTTTTTGTATTTTATTAGAAGCAGGGTCTCACTGAGTTACTAAGTGCCTCGCCATTGCTGAGGCTGGCTTTGAACTCGCTATCCTCCTGCCTCAGCCTCCCAAAGTGCTGGGATTACAGGCGTGCGCCACCGCGCCCGGCGAAATCATAATTTTTATTAAAAACATTTAACAAAATCAGAGTAAAGTAAAAGCTCTTAAAATAGAAAATATAGGTATGCAGTGGCTCATACCTATAATTCCAGCTATTTGGGAGGTTGAGGCAAGAGGAAACAGAAGTTCAAGGCCAGCCTGGGCAACTTAGCAAGACCCTATCTCAAAACAAAAAATAAAAATTAAAAGAGGCTGGGGTATAGCTCACAGGAAGAATGATTGCCTGCACAAGGCCATGGATTCAATCCCAGCCATCCCTCCCACCCCCCCAAAAAGGAAAAGAAAACGCAAAATTGAGTCTAACCCAACCTCCACTCACCTTGCAATATTAAAAAAAAAAAAAAAAAGAAAGAAAAGAAAAAAGCATAGATTTGGATGTTCTTACTCATCAATTATTAAAATTTGTCATGGAGAGGCTGGGGTTGAGGCTCGGCGGTACAGTACTCGCCTAGCACGTGTGCAGCCCAGGTTCGATCCTCAGCACCACATAAAAATAAATAAAGGCATTGTGTACAACTAAAATAAATAAATATTTTTAAAAAATTTTGTCATGGAGGAAAAGGATACTGAAGTACTTGTTAGAGCAGGTACTTAGCTCAGTGCTTTACACTTATTTGTCTATGTGTAAACACACATGTGCACACAGAGTATCCACTATTACGGTTCCTGCAGGAGCCCTGTTTGGGGATTGGCTTGAATTGCAGTTGACTATGAGCCGTGGAGATTTGGCCATTGTCGCCACCCGTAGTCTCACGGGATTTTGTTGCGGGATCTGGAGTGACTTGGCCGAAATTGCTGATCGGGTCAGCGCCATTTTAGTGGTGTGTTTGGCGTGAGTTAGTTGTTAGAACCAGAGAGAAAAGTTATCAGAATAAAAAGCTGTTTGTCTCCAGTTTGCTTCTGAAGTTCTTCCCGCGGCTCCGGTGCTCCGAGCGCTTCAGGCGGCAACAGGTGGCGGCCCGTACGGGGAACTTCGGAGCGGACAGGTAAGAACTGAAAGGTCTCTAAAGATGGGTTCGAATATAACTGAATCCCAAGTGATAGAGGCTATGCAAAGACTCCTTGATATACCTGACTCTGTTCTCAGTGAGGAGTATATAGACAAAAATGAAAGTGATCAAGAAAGTGTAGATTCCACTGGGCCAACTGAGACCAGTAAAGAGAGTATTAGAAGAGACCCAAAAATGACAAAAATCCAAGCTATTAAAGCTATTCGGGAGTTATTGGCAAAAGCTGAAGGATACTTGCTCTCACTGGAACCTGGGCCTCAGGATATTGCTGTCAGTGAAATTAGCAGTGGTGAGGAATCTAGTAAAAGTGATCCTGAGAAAATGAGGAAAAAGAAATTAAAAAAGACCGAGAAAAAGGTCCGTCAGGCAGAGGAGTCACTTGTGGAAGTGACTACTCCCCCATGGGTGGAATCCATTACAGAAAATATGAAGGGTATTACTAGGCATTTGCATACCCTAGAAACAGAAATAAAAAGTCTTTCTGATCGCTTATGCGCTCTCGAGGACAACTCACAGATACATTGGGAACCGCCAGCATTTGAAAAGAAAAATGGACAGAGTGTCCATCAGTCAGTAGATTTCAAAACAATAAAAAATCTCAAAGAGGCAGTAATGACTTATGGGCCCCAAGCTCCTTTCACGTTGAGTATGCTGGAGTCCCTTAACACCTTTAGCTTAACCCCCTCAGACTGGAAAAGTCTATGTAAAGCAACATTAAGCGGGGGGCAATTCTTGGTTTGGCGATCGCAATTCCAAGAACTTTGTATAGAAACGGCTAAAAGAAACGCGGCTTCAGGGTTTGAAAACTATAATATAGACATGCTCACAGGAGAAGGGCAATTCGCAGACTTACAGGCTCAAACAGATTATGACTCAGATATATATGCTCAGATAAATGCAGCTGCCTTAGAGGCATGGAAAACTGTACAAGGACCTGGGGATCTACAAGGTAGCTTGTCAAAAGTGATTCAAGGACCTAATGAGCCGTATGCCGACTTTGCTGATCGACTTTTGAGAACTGCAGGTAGTGTGTTTGCAGATGTTGACCAAGCTATGCCTTTAGTTGTTCAATTAGCTTATGAAAATGCAAATAAATGGTGCCAAGCAGCCATCAGGCCATGGAGAACTAAAAAGGATCTTTCCGTATATATACAACTATGTAAAGATATAAATGGCGCCTTTGTCACAGGAAATGTGATTGCAGCCTCAATGAGAGGTGCTTCCTCTCGAAATTTCACAAAGGCTAAACGTAGACATTATAATCAATCAGGATATTCCAGGCAAAATTATCATAATCAATCAGGCAATTCTAGGCAAAATCCCAAAAGAGAAATAAGATCAAGCTCATACCATGCCCCAGGCCGCTGCCCCAGGTGTAAAAAGGGAAATCATTGGGCCAATAAATGCTATTCAAAATTTGACATCCATGGAAATCCTTTGTTCAGGAATTCAAAAAACGGGGCACGGGGCCCAGTACCCCGGGGCCCACAAATGTACGGGGCATTGCAGAAGGAGTATCCTCAAGCATCCACTCAGATGCTTCCCCGACACAATCCCTACTACCCATCCACTCCCTCGCCAGAGGAACAAGAGGAAATGCAGGATTAGACCTCTGTTCCACCGCCCGAATAGTGTTAACACCTGAAATGGGGGTTCAACTGATTCCCACAGGAGTCAGGGGACCTCTTCCCTCAGGGACTGTAGGACTTATTATCGGGCGTAGTCCTAAAAGCTTATTAGGTTTGCAAGTGACCCCAGGTGTAATAAACTCAGACTACAAAGGGGAAATAAAAATAATGCTTAGCTCACCCCAAAGTGTAAGTTCTGTTAATCAAGGAGATAGAATTGCTCAGTTGCTTCTCCTTCCCAATTTACATAATTCATTTAAAATGGGTATGCCTCAAGAAGGGAACAATAGAGGATTTTGTTCCACTGACTCAAGTCCCATGGCTTGCTGGGTTCGAGACTGTTCAAGGAGGCCTATGTGTAAAATAAAAATCCAAGGAATAGAAATGGAGGGATTAATAGATACTGGAGCTGACTCTTCCATTATTAATTTACGCCAATGGCCCAAGCACTGGCCTCTGCAAAAAGCTTCAACCAGTTTAAGAGGCTTGGGATATAATAACCTCCCAGATAAAAGTGCAGTAATTTTAAAATGGGAGGATGATGAAGGCCATAAAGGAACATTTCAGCCTTATGTTTTACCTAATCTACCGGTTACTTTATGGGGAAGAGATATTTTGCAACAAATGGGAGTACACCTTGCAACCAAGCCTGCAGATGTTAAATGTGAAAACCTACAGGGTAATCTTAACCATAAAAGAACTCATTATCAAAAAGTACAGAGTAATCTTAACCCTAAAAGTAATCATTGTCATAAAGGAAAAAGATATTTTTTTTCGGGGCCACTGAGAAAATAATTTTGAAAATACCATGGCTTTCTGATAAGCCAGTGTGGGTCCCTCAGTGGCCCCTATCTAAAGAGAAATTACAAGCGGCCCACCAATTAGTTCAGGAACAATTAGAAGCAGGTCATATAGAACCTTCCACCTCTCCCTGGAATTCCCCCATATTTGTGATCAAGAAAAAGTCAGGAAAATGGCGATTGTTACATGATCTTAGACAAATCAATAAAACCATGCAAGTTCTGGGGCCTACTCAACCTGGACTTCCTAGTCCCGTAGCTATTCCAAAAAATTTCCATCTTATTACTCTTGATATAAAGGATTGCTTCTTTTCTATTCCCCTACATCCTCTGGATGCCCCCAGGTTTGCTTTTTCCGTTCCTTCTATGAACAATAATGGCCCTGATCAGAGATATCAATGGAAGGTTTTACCACAGGGAATGGCTAATAGCCCCACCATATGCCAAATATATGTGGACAAGGCTATCCAACCCATTAAAAATAAATATCCAAACCTCATGTGTCTACATTACATGGATGATATTTTATTGGCCCACCCTAATCAAAAAATCTTATTTAATATATTCAGTGATGTGGTAGAAAATTTAAAAAAATATGGACTATATATAGCAGAAGAAAAAGTTCAAACCAGATCTCCCATATTATATTTAGGATTTAAAATCATGGATACTTTTGTTAGACCCCAAAAAATTTTAATAAATAAAGAACATTTGACCACCCTCAATGATTTCCAAAAACTACTGGGAGACATTAATTGGCTTCGCCCTACACTAAATCTCACTACTGGCCAACTAAAACCTTTATTTGACATCCTTCGTGGAGATCCTGATCCATCTTCACCACGAACATTGACTCCTGATGCTAGGAAAGCTTTAAAGTTAGTAGAAAAAGCCATCGAAGGAGCTCATTGTGATAGATTTGATTTAACTCAACCGCTGATGTTGATTATTATTTCTTCACAATATACACCCACAGGAGTATTTTGGCAACAAGGGCCTTTATTATGGATACATTTGCCCGTCTCTCCTAAAAGTATAATTGAATCTTATACCTCCATGGTGGCTAAACTTATTCTTCAAGGACTTAAGACTTCTACTAAAATATTTGGCATTCACCCTGCTACTATTATTACTCCCTATTCATCATCACAGATTGAATACTTATGCTTCAATGATAATGATTGGGCTATAGCTAAATGCTCTACTTCTGCAAATTTTGATAATCATCTTCCTAAGTCCCCTATATTATCTTTTTGTATTAATCATCCTATTATATTTCCACAGGTAATAAAAAATCAACCTATTCCTAAGGCATTTAATGTATTTACAGATGGGTCCTCAAATGGTACTGCTACAGTAGTCACTAAAAAAGAAAATATGACTTACATAACTGCACACAAATCAGCTCAACTAGTGGAATTGGAAGCTGTGGTAAGAGCTCTGGAAAATTTTAGGGACCAGCCCGTAAACATTTTTTCAGATAGCCACTATATTGTACAAGCCGTCCCAAAATTAGAGTTAGCAGGACCAATAGCACCTCATACTCCAGCCTTTAAATTGTTTTATCAAATACAAAAACTTTTGTGGGCAAGAAAAGAACCCCTATTCGTAGGCCATATTAGAGCACATACTAATTTGCCTGGTCCCCTCCATGAAGGTAATCAAAAGGCTGATGAACTTACAAAAACAGTATTTATACTTTCAGCGCTACAACAAGCTACTTTATTTCACTCCCAGTTTCATGTCAACAGCACCACCTTGCAACGTAGGTTTAAAATCACAAAGGAGCAAGCCAGAACAATTGTAAAAGATTGTAAATCTTGTATGACACATTTGCCCAATCCTCATTTCGGCGTTAACCCTAGAGGATTGATGCCCAATCATTTGTGGCAGATGGATGTTACTCATGAGCCAAGTTTTGGAAAATTGCGATTTATTCATGTGACCATAGATACATGTTCAGGCATGATTTTTGCTTCCTTACATTCTGGAGAAAAAGTTAAAGATGTTACATCTCATTGCTTGCAAGCTTTTGCTGCATTGGGCATCCCCAAAATGCTTAAAACAGATAATGGCCCCGCATATACGTCCTCATCTTTCAAAGAGTTTTGCGCAAAATTCAATATATCCCATAAAACAGGCATCCCATACAATCCTCAGGGTCAGGGCATTATTGAAAGAGCAAACCGAACACTGAAAATTATGTTATTAAAACAAAAAGAAGGAAATTGGAAAAGTCCTAAGGACAGATTGGCAGTTGCCCTGTTTACCTTAAATTTTTTAACTTTAGACTCTAATGGTTATTCTGCTGGAGACAGACATTGGAATCCACACCAACAACATAAACCTTTGGTTTACTGGAAGGATGTTCTTTCAGGTACATGGAAGGGTCCAGATCCAGTATTAATTTGGGGAAGAGGATCTGTTTGTGTTTTTCCAAAAGACGAATCCTCTCCAATATGGATACCATCTAGATTAATAAAACAGGTACCACATCAAAATGATCAAGATGAAGTTATTGAAGAATCAAGATTAATAAAAAAGGTACAAAATCAAGAGGACCAAGATGAAGGTATAGAATGATTCCCTCAAAAGAGTCCTTCAAAATATTTCACAACTTAAGTGTCATTTCTCCCGGCCGGGACGAGGAGATCTCTCTTTAGTGTGCACACAATTGTATTTTTCTTTTCTTTTTATACATGTCTTTATGTCTGTACATTTGTCTATATTTCATGTTAATGTGACGTCACAAATATATGTTTGTATGTTTGTTTGTCCAGTGTGACGTCACATAGAACAAAGCGCTTATGAAAAAGAAAAAATATATATATATGGATCCAAATAACTTTAATTCATTTTAGGTTTAGAGTATTCAATTTAGGTAAATAATTTTATAAATGAAGGTACTTTCAATTTTGATTTATAGGTGTCCCTGGGACTTCTCTTTAGCAAACAATATGACTAGTGCTATATAACCTGATATTTTGGTGTTTTGACTTAAGATTGTTTATTTGTTATTAACTTCATTTGTTTAATAGCTCATTAATTTCAATTATCTCAACAGGTAAAAGATTGCTCTGTATACAGAGACTCAAGGGTTCCAGCTAACAAATTATTTCTCTAAAGTGCCTTTACCTTTTCTTTAATCTATCTTTAATGCAGTAATTACCCTCAGTCTTTCTTTGTTTTGTTCTAAATATGATATTTTTCCAACTTATGTTTGTAGAAGCTCAACCAGCGATGTGTGTGAACAAAAATCAACTTTAATTTTCTAATCTAATTATTCTATTTTGTAGTTTGACAACTCGCCTCTTGACTCAGTGCTGCAATAGCACTGCCTTTCCTTTAATAATTGATGCTTGAGTTTCTAGGTAGCGGGCCCTGAAGATTTGCCGGTGGCATTGTCTAAACATAAAAAAGACGTCTGCTGCTACAGCTGCAGGGATCGCGGCCGCCGCAAGCATCCCTGCTGCTCAAACATCAAACAACCTCACCAACAGTGTGGCCTCTGCTCTACATGCATGGGGCCTCCTACATCAACATGTTACAACAAATGGACATTTTGATCTTTCATTGTTTGGGACTTTACGGGACAATGCCTTGCGGGTATTTGTCTAGAGAATTCAGTGTGTTACTTGTTGGAACTTAGGGCAGCTGATTTGTTTAAACAATTTGATATGCTATGCAATTTGGCTCATCACCAAAAGGCTTGTCGCCTTAAAGCCGCAACATCTCCTCACAATTGGACGGCTGTTGGTCATCATATATAGTCGATCCTAAAGGGCTCCATTGGATGGCTGGTTAGCCAATGACGGGTAAGATCCCCAGAGGGGGACAACCTAAGACAGGCACAGTCGCACGGGACAGTCTCATGTGGCCGACATATCAACCTAAGACAGGAGTCAAGGGCACAGCCTTGATTATCCGATGACGGGTAAGAATGTTGGTTGCACATAGACGTCCTAGAGCATTACCTCTTTTAAAACAAAAAGGGGGAAATGCAGGAGCCCTGTTTGGGGATTGGCTTGAATTGCAGTTGACTATGAGCCGTGGAGATTTGGCCATTGTCGCCACCCGTAGTCTCACGGGATTTTGTTGCGGGATCTGGAGTGACTTGGCCGAAATTGCTGATCGGGTCAGCGCCATTTTAGTGGTGTGTTTGGCGTGAGTTAGTTGTTAGAACCAGAGAGAAAAGTTATCAGAATAAAAAGCTGTTTGTCTCCAGTTTGCTTCTGAAGTTCTTCCCGCGGCTCCGGTGCTCCGAGCGCTTCAGGCGGCAACAGGTTCCCACTGTTCACATGAAGAAATCATAATGCAGAGATGATGGTCCCAGATCTGGGCAAAAGGATCTGAAGGTGGTGATGGAGCTCAGTCCAGAAACCCATGATCTTAATCCACACTTCCTATGGCTTCAAACTATGGTCCTAGGACAAACAGCTTGGGCATCACCTGGGAGTTTATTCAAATGCCAGTTGTAGAGCCCAGAACCCAACCAATTAAATCAGAAATTCCAAAATTCCAAGAGTATAGCCCCACAGTGTGTGTGTGTTCATAAGCCCTTGGGGGATTCTACTGCACACTGAAAGTTTAAGAATCGCCCTAACTTGGCCCCAACTCCTGAGCTGCACATGTAACTTGGGGGAAGAGTTTGGAAAACTTCAGGTGCCCAGGTTACCCCTAAGTCAATGAAAATGAAATCTTAGGATTGGGGGACAGTCTTGTTTGAAGTTCCTCAGGTGTTTACAAAGAATAGAATCATTACTCTTGTTTCTTCTCTTCAAATTATTCTTCCTTTTATATGATGTTTGCAGGGGGCAAAATTTGGGAGAAAAATGCAATAAAGCTTTAAAGAATCATGCATCATTTTCTGAGGGCCAAGAAGGGGAAACTAAATATAAATACAAATGGAAGTATAAATACAAATTTAAGTGTAAGTATAAATGTCAGTATAGTCAGTTACTAGAAATGCCACAAAGGCTAAACCCTCACTAGAAGCTGTACCTGGTATGTTTTCTACCTTTTAAACATCTTTTTTTACTCTACAAATATAAAGAATCCCTCTAAATCACCAAGTTTAACTTTCCTTTCATAATGTATCAATGGACAGAGGAGAAGGTCTAGAATAAACAGCTATTTTAATCATCTGAAGCAGAAAAGAACCTCCTTGATTCACAATACATTATTAAAAACAAGGGTCTACAATTTTCTATTCTCAGCTTTTGAAAAAGACTTGTTGGATAATTCTATTCAAGTATCAACAGCCTTTCCACTATGGTCTGGTGAGCCTCCCAATAAGAAAGGGTAGATTTTAATACCTGTGCATGATTTTGAATCTGTTTCAATGACCTAGAAACGTGAGTGGAAGTCAGAACATGCAGATCCGCTAAGCAGTGCCTCACCCTGTGACAGTCGTAACCCATGCCTCTACTGCCACTGTGTGAAGCATCAAGTCCCCTTCATAGTCCTCTGTGGAGATACTGTTGACTATCCTCACTTAAGAGACGGAGCATGAAAGTTCTGCTTCTGGTTATACTACTGGGCAGTTGTGTGGTCACTATTTGGGTTCTGCTCTCCCTAAATCCAGAGTCAGAGCCCTGAACTACTACATCACCCTTCCAAAAATGGCACTGTGTTCCTGTGAGCAAGGAGAGGGCAATGCTAGAAGTTGATCTCCACTTCCAGGTCCCCTCACCCCTGGCACCATGACTGAGACATGGTCTTCACTTTGGCAGTGCTTTCTGTGCAGAAATGGAGGTACATGGCAGGACTGCTAACCCTCAAAGGTTCCAAAAGCGGGACCCCACTGGTTCAAGACACGCATCACTGGACAAAGTCAAGAGCAAACCTGAGCAAGGAGAATGACATAAAATAGCCTAAGCCACCCACAGGCAGAGCATACTGGAATCTCTCCATCCTAAATGCTTCATCAGAGGAAGATACCACTAGCCTTGTAGAGTGCTGAGAGGACCAATGTGAACTCAACACACAGATCTTTTCATTGCCACATTCACAGGAGAGTGTACCCCGCCCAATGGGTGGGTGAGTGCATATGACAATATGAATACACTTATAGACTGAAGCTTAGTCAAGTGAGTGGGACAGATCAGCACCACTGTCCCGATTTCACAGTTAGGACAGAGGTACCGCAAACACAGAACCTCTTGGACAAGGAAAGAACCACAGGGAAGTCCTGCATGTTAGCAGACTACAGAATCATAGAAAGGCACAGGAGGGAGAGAGTGGCATCAGCTTCCCCAAAGATGAAAGCACCCTACCTACCTGCAAGTGAACCCTGGATGTTGCCATGGGGCATATGGGAGAGAAGAAAACCATTATTAAGTGTGGATTACTTAACTACAGAACTAATATTGAGGTCACTGAAAAAGAACTTATATTTTCATATATTTTTCTAGATTCATTAAATTTCTTTGTTTTTTGTTCAATTGTATCATTGTTTTTCTAGGAATTTACAAATTACTGAAAGCTTTTGCATGTAAGGGAAAATCTTCGTGCTTGTAACCTATTAAAAGGGAAACAAAAGGGCTGGGGTTGTGGCTCAGAGGTAGAGCACTCACCTACCATGCATGGCACTGGGTTCGATCCTCAGCACCACATAAAAATAAAATAAAGATATTGTGTCCATCTATAACTAAAAAATAAATACTAAAAAAAGAGGGAAACAAAAATTAAGAAACTAAATTGATTAAATTTTTTAAAAATTTAAAGGAAAACTAGGGTTTTAGCTCTGTGGATGAACACTTGCCTAGCATGAACAAAACCCTGTGGTCAATCTCCCGCCCCTCAAAATAAAAAGGAGGGGAGGGAAATTACCATGACACCTCCATTACAAACCATACCCCCACCACCCACATTTCACATGGAATAAATGAAGTTCATGTGACAGGAAAACAAGGCACTCAGAAATTTGGCTTCACTGTTAACAAGGTCCTGTAGTTGTTGGGAAAATGGCTAGAACTTTATTGAAATAAAATATAAAATAGCCCTTGGATTTAAACACTTTAGAAAATATGTATACTACAGAATCTTTTCAATCCAGACTTGTCCCTATAATGAAATGTGAATCGCTGGTGGGAAACTTATTTTTACCTAAAGGAAACTTCTTTAAAGTCCAAAAAATTTACATCTGAATCACCCTCTGGATCTGCTGGACTGAGATCCATGGTTAAATTACAAAGCACTCAAGACCCCAGCATCTGATTGTCTTAATCTTACTCTTTCAGGAAACCTAGTAAAAGGTTTGCAGCTCTCCCTTCCCAATCAGGCTCAAGTTTAAGTTTGGGTAGAGATGCTGTATCTCCAGTGTGGCTGAGAATGGGACAGAGAAGCATGAAGCCAAAGGAGCTTCATCAAGAACAACATGGCAGCAGAATCTGAGTGACAGCTTACCTTCTGTACCTATTGCTTTCTGTGGAAACCACAAGAAAGATTCTTGCCCATGCTCTCCTTCAGTCCCTTAGCCTCCTGTTGAACCCTGGTATTTTTCCACACACCCTGCATGGGACCTTCCTGCTGCTTCTAGAGAACTATGAATAGAAATTTCTTCCTTCATGACAGTCATTTTTATATCTTACCATATCAAATAAAACCAATCCCAGGTCCAATTTAAAACATACATGATAGCAGTTGACATTTGGGTAGATGTCCCTCTATTTCAGGGGTTTACTGGCCACAGCCTGTTTTTAGAAATCAAACCCAACCCTGCCCATTTTCATATTATGTATGGCTGCTCTCATACCAGGATGACAGCTGGGTAGTCACAGAGACTATGGAGCCTGCAAAGTCAAAAACATTTACTATGTGGTCCTTGGCAGAAAATGTGCAAAGCCTGCTCCAGTCATTTATTCCACACATGGCTGTGTGGAGGAAAAAAAAGATTCACGGTGTCCCCATCACATGCTGGGCACTGGAAATATGAAGGTCCATCTGAGATCCCAGAATTCCATCTCCTACAACATAGGAGATGTTGTGTTGGCTTAAAAACTTTTTTGGAGGGGTTGGGGTTGTGGCTCAGCAGTAGAGCGCTCGCTTAGCACGATCCTCAGCACCACATAAAAATAAATAAATAAGATCAAGGTATTGTGTCCAACTACAACTAAAAAAAAAAAAATTTAAAAAAGCAAAAAACTTTTCTGGGAAGTACTATCAGATACCCATGAACCCTGGGGAGAGTCATGTAATCCTAATGTGACATATCTGTTCTAAGCTATATTGCCATGCAGAATTCCCCACAAACTGCCAAACCCAGATTAAATCAGTTAAGAAATGTCTTCCAAGACAACTAAGTTAGTCTCCATGGTATAATTAATTGGCATTTGCTCTTGTGTACTGTAGAAGACATACAGGTCCATCTAACAATGACTGTCAAACCAAAGAGAAGACAGGAGAAGACACGAGGCCACTGTATGTCCCACTACTAGCCAATAAATTTTGAAAATCATTAGAAGCCAACAATCGATTTTATCCACAGTATTAATAATAATACTGCAAAAGTTTGATAATAGTCTTATTGTTCTTGACCAAGTTTAGAAGATTAAAGGTTACTAGGTTTTGAATTAAAAAAAAAAAATAGAAGATGGGTTACTATCTAAGCTAATGTCATCATGCCAAGAGATTCTAATTCCAGGGGCTCTTATTATGGTCTCAAGCTGCATGTCTTAACATGAGCACTGGAATTTTAAGCTTCATCAAGATGTGGTCACTGTTTTTGTTGTAGTTGGTTTTTAAGAGTGCTAGAAGGAATGAGATTGATCTATTAGATCCAATTTTGTTGCATGAGGTTTTGCTCATATTTCCAAAGAACCAAAATAGAAAATACACCCATTTTAATTGATAAAGTCTTTTCTGACAAGTTATTAAAGTATTTTGTCCTTGGCAAGACTTGAATACCTCACAAGTCAAGACGTTGATTCTCTCTAAAGAAGGGATAAGTAATTTATTTTCTTTTATCCTGAAGATCAGGTTTCCAAAGAAACAAGAGAAGTTGTTACCTGTGTGAGTCAGATTTCCACCACCATCACAAAATGCCTGAGATAATCAATATAAATATAAAAGGTTTATTTTTGCTCACGGTTTTGGAGCTTTTAGACATATAGCAAGGCAGCACATCATGGGAAAAGCACAATGGTGGAGTAAAACCACTCTCACCACATGGCCAGGAAGCAAAAAATAAAGAAGGGACAAGAATCCCACAATCCCTCTCAAAAGCAATCCCCAGTGACCTTCCACTATCCCACCTCTTAAAGGCTCCACAACTTTCCAACAGTACCAAGCTGGGGACCAAACCTTTAATGCAAGGACCTTTGAGAGACACTTGAGATTTAACCTACAGCAACATCTGCAGGTCAGAGAAAAACTCACCAAACCCAAAAGCTTTATGGCTTTTCCAAGGAATCACAAAGTAGGATAGTGGCAACCACCAAAAAACACACCCTGAGGGAACTCTTCCTGATCTTTGGCCATCTTTCATTCAACCTCATTTATTTATTCTTCTCCCACAACACTTTTTTTCTATTACCCTAAGCCTTCCTTCACCCCATTCTCCTTCTCTCTGCAGAAAATGGACACCACTTCAGGATGAACAGATCATTCTTCCCTCTCCTTATCACCAATCCCCTCAGGCTTCCCCTGACAGCACCAAATCCCGCCCAAAGCCTCCACTTCCTGTTCACCCCATAATCGTGCTCTTTGCTCTGCTCATCTATATCTGATCTCTCCCTCCCCACTGTCTCCTTCCCTTGGGTTTTAAGTATTTGTGTGCATTTCCCATATTCACAAGGAAAGGAGAGGAAAGCTTTCTCTTACCATCTCCTCTCTAGCTCTTCAGTCTCTCTCTGCATCCTTCTGCAAATGTTGATAAAGCCTATTCCAAACCAATTGCTTCCAATATCTCGAATCAATATAGTCTCTTCAAACCATACTCTCTCCAGTGAAACTCTCTCCCAACTTCTCCAAAAATCATATGTACAAGACAACTCTCAGATTTCTGTGTTTCTCTCTGGCTCTCACACCCACCGTTACCTGGCTTGGCTGAAACTCTTCTGGATCCTGTACCGGAAGTATATGTCTTCCCTAATGTTATATATTTGAAATTAGATTGAATATAAGCTGGAGGATTGCAGCCAGGGTAAATATAGGCTTTGTTTTAAAACAAACAGCTAGAAGCTATACAGTGAGCAGTGAGTGATTCTGATCTCTTGAAAACTTATTAGAGACATTTAGAGTTCTCTTAGTGGTCTCATCTTACTCTTGGTCACTGGTGGTAGGCGAGGCTGAGGGAGGACAAAGAGTCCTCTCCAAGCCAAAGCAGCAGGTGCAGAATTTCAACCTGGAGTGGGGCGTGGAAACATGCTCTTGAAGAAGAAGCAAGCAAAGCAGAGCAGAAGACTGGAGTGGCTTCCCAAATTCCTTCCAAATCCATAAAAACAGAAAAGGCTTTACAGTAAAATAAGTTTGGGTTTTATACAAATCCAAATGTTTTACTTTCTCCCAACACGTCTTTAAGCCTTTAATCTAGCAAGGCAGAGCTCTCAAGAGAAGTGGGAGGAAGTGTTTTTCAAACATGCTGTTACCTCCTCTCCCAGTTTTGGGTTTTCTTCCTCCATCCTCCCCAACCCGTCCCCCGCTCATTTTCTTCTTCCCTTCCCAGCCTCCCACCCTACAGCCTCTCAGAGGGGGCAGGTGAAGTCAAGAACACATGGTGAGCAGTCTACTAGACTGCTTAGAGAAGCAGGTGGTCATCACCAGCAGGGCAGACCTTACAGGATCACCCTGGCTTCTCTGTGGAGAACAGGATGCAGCTGGGTACAGAGAGAAATTGGGGTGAGATTACTGAGACCATCTAAGTTGAGGACCATCTGTATATTTTCCTACACATTCTTCCTAACAATACTGGGAGGCAGCTAATTGCTCCTGAGGATTCTGAGGCTTAGGAATTAAGCAACACCCCCATTTCACTGTTGTGGCTGGGACTTGGTCCTCTGGAACCCAAAATGTCCTGAAAATAGAGACCAATTGGGGTAAAGCACAATGACATGCATCTTGACCACACACACTTTGAGGCACAACAGTCTATTTTCATGGGCAATGTGAAACCGTGTATAAAAGATATCCCACTGCCACAGTTTGGATGTGGTTTGAGTGTCTACCCCAAAGGTTCATGTACTGGAGGATTAACTCAAGTGTGCCAGAGCTGGGAGGTGGTAGAATCTTTAAGAGGTGGACATTAGTGCAAAATAATTAGATCACAAGAACACAGCCCTCAGAAGGGATTAATGCTGGTCTTATGGGGTGAGTCTGCAAGAGGATGGCTTGTTACAAAGTGAGGCCACTCATGCTCTTGGACTCTTCTGCACACAGCCATTTCCTTTTCAGCTTCTTTACCAGGTAGTGATACAGACAAGGAGGTCTCCATCAGAGGTCAAACAGATGGTGCCACATGATCTTGAAGTTTCAGCCTCTAAAATTGTGAGCCAAATAAACATCTTACCTTTTTTCTCTATACATTACTCAGCCTTAGGAATTTTGTTATAGCAACAAGAAAATGGACCAATATACCCCTCACACAAAAATAGAAGAAGCTACAAGGACATTTCTTTCAAAAACATTATCAGAAGTCAGACACTCTATAATGATATGATAAATTAAAGTACACATTATGCAAAAAAAACTCTGGTTTTCTCGCCTACAAAGGTTGCAATGAGTCTAGAATCTATTATGTAGACCACGGTAAAATTTTTAAAACTCTAATGTTCTAGATGTTTACAAACATATCAATCATCTTTTTGTAAAACTTGGATTTTTATTTTAAAATTCCTAATGTACAAGTATAAAATTAAATTTTAAATGGTTTCATTTAAAAAAAAAAGATCATCTACTCTGGCCACACTGGTCCTATACAGCCACAGTCACTACAAATGACCATTAGGAATTTTTGGTATGAATTTGGTAAAATCTGCATAATCTGTCATTTCAAAGGGACATTCTTCCCCCTCCATTGGCTCTAAAAACTGCAGTCACTAAGAAAGTAATCATCTTCTGATGAAATTATCCACATCAATCACACACAAACTGGACCCTCAGTCATCAATCCATCTGTCTATGAAATAATCCATCCAAGGGAAATAATCCCTTGACAGTACAAACCAGAGGGCACCTTTGAAATGTTACCCTCTTCACTTCTCCATCCTGTCTTCAGGCCCACAGCTCTGTTATTACTGAAAGCATGATATGTTTTACATGTAGCTATTCAATCACAGTTGTACCTCTTATCATAAATCTCATCACATGTTATTACATTCCTCTATCTTCTCTTAACTGAGACAGTAATTTTTAAAAAATTAATCCTCCTTTCAACTTAGAATGAATCGTAACCGCCTATTGATCTGAGGACTCTCTTGGCAATATTGTCGCCAGGCTGCCCCCATGCTCAAAAAGAAAAAAGAAAAACCTATTTCTTAAAGACAGTTGGAATGTCTGGCCTTCAGATCATACATGGAAACACAGAGAAGCCCCTGGCAGTTCTCCACAGGGAAGTACCCTGAAACAAGTTCATTTTGCTACCTCAGGAACTAAATTTCCTCAGGAGCTGCCAGGTCAGAAAGTTCTTAGCAAAATTTATCTTCTTTTTATCATAAATTTTAAAGATGATATAAGCAACATTTTGAGAGACAATGCTGTACATATAAAACATTGCATATACATAAAACCCATATATGAACTGAATTAGCTGCAAACACTGGATAAATATCACAGACCCAAAAAAATAAAAAACAAAATAAAAACAAAAAAAAAAAAACAAAAACAACAACAAAAAACAAGCAAACAAAATAAAAAACAACACCAAAATTGCCAAGATGCCTTACTTTTTGTTTTTTTGCACCTTTTCTTGTTTTCCACCTAAGCAGGTACACACGCAGACAAGGCTTCTGTTGGCTGTTCTTCTTCTGTGTCTCCATTTCTGGGCAATCCTGTTCAAGACAAGCTTTAATGGTGACAACGGAAGGCGAGTCTGGCAAGAGTCACTCTTGGGATGAGACATCTAGAACTGCTAGAGCATGCTATCCTACAATTCTAAATAACCAACAGTGGACATAAATATATAGATAAGCATTATTGCCAGAGTTTCCCAGGCCCACCCTCTTACATGTCCACGGCAATGCCAGAAATGCAAAGCTTTTATATCACAGAAGATATAAGAGTTCCTAGTCTAAATAGCTGGTCGTTTTAATAGGAGGGCCAAGACAAAAGGAACTTGGATAATGATTCACTCCAGGCCCCAAAGTAAAGTCTGCACTGATCTCCAGGGTCCCAAAATAACTCATGCTGACCACAACGGGTCCACCTGAACCAAAAGGCTGGGGAATCTGAGGACAGCTCTCCCAGAAATTATCTTTAACCACCTTATGCCACACCTGGAATCAATACAATAAGGGTAGATTCTGAGGATCCACAGTGGTTTGGCCCGACACTGCAGATCAGACTCGGGAACAATTAAAAAATCCACATGCATCTAGAACTTTCAGCCCTATTGGAGACCACTGTCTACGGCTTGATACCTCAGCTTGCCTCAGACTTTGCCTTCCTCACCACTGAATCCTACTCTGTCCCAGACCAGAACTCAGATTACTAGCAGACTCACAGTCATACACCAAACCAGATGTACATGACCTCAGCAAGAGGAGACTGAATCCAGAAAGAACAGAAGGACAGATAAGGCATTCCTATAAGCCAAGAAAGATAAACAGATAAAGACAAAGCAACCTCCAGAAGCTGTATTTGAAACAGCAAAAGCCTGGAAACATCCCAAATGTCCATCCCCAGGCGGATGGATGATCTAACTGTGACATCATTAATTCCACTCAGCAATAAAAGGGAGCAAACTATTGATATGTGCTTTAACACAGATAATCTCAAAATAAATATGCTGAGTGGAAGAAGCCAGACAAAATACATTGATTCCCTTTATACAATGCTCTAGAAAACAAAAACTAATCTATAATGAGAGAAAACAGATCTATGAAAGGGTGGGTAAGGAAGGACTACAAAGGAGCATGGGAAAAACTGGCGTGATGGATATTTTCACCACCTTGAGTCCCGCACAGATCAAAACACAGCAAATTGCACATTTTAAAAGATGTGCAGTTTATTGTACTCAGTGTATGACACCTCAAAAAACATTTAAAAATAAATAAATACAACAAATTGGGCAAGAGTCTACCAAGGGACTTGGTGTGACCAAGAACATAGTAGAGCAGTAGTTATGTTCTCAAGTCGTCGTGAACACCGAATTAGTGAATCAGGAAATCCTGAGTCACTGGCCCTGGAGGAAATAGAGGGAATAGAGGAACAGAGCCTCTAGTCACATTTTTGTCAACCAACCAATATATGACCTTGGCTTACATGTGTTTCTGTTTAAAGACGCCTTACTTAAAATATATTGTTGATTCATTAACACTGAATTTACGGCCAACAACACTGTAACTCATGCCCAAACAACGATCATCTAACACTACTATTTTCTGTATGAGCCATATTACAGCCTTCTTGAGCTCAGAAACACATCAACAGTATGCTTTGGGGCCATTTTAAACAGTGAAATCACCAACAAAAAAACACAATGGGAAAAACATGACACCACACAGACTACAAAAAGGACACTTGTCCCCAGTACAAGAGCCTTCTTCAACCTCCGCTGGGAATGTGTGTGTTTCTCACCACTCTCTGTATGTCCATGGATGACCACCAGGACATCATGAATATGGACTTGGGCATTATAAATAAGTTTTAGCAAGTAGGCAAATTCACAAATATGGGACCATCAAATGATGAGGCTCCACAGTCCCTTATCTCTTTGTGCCTTGGTATCATCACCTTTAAATTGGAGAGAGGGATATTTACTTCCCCTGACTACCATGAAGACCAGTGTGCTCATCTCTGGGATCACTTAGAACAATACAAAGCACAACAAAGTGTGTTGAGTTTTAGCTGGTGTTCTGGTTGCCACTGGTATTACTCTGATCCCGACTCTGTATCCATAGCTACAGGCACCTCCCTCTCTCCATGTGGCACGTACTCTCTGCATTATTATCTACTTCCCTACACACCACTCCCAATATCTGTGAACATTCCAAGGACCAGACCACATTCTGTGACATCTGAGGCGCCACAGATTGTGCCTAAGCTGAGACTGCTGGGTTTTGATCTCTGTAACTTATCTTAAATACCATACTAACTGCTTTGGCTTGCAGTACACTATGTTCAAATGTAACTTTGGCATCATCACTGCTTAAAAACATCAAGCTTAAGGAAATAATACTGGCTGCCTTATCTCTAAATATACCACCAAAGCCCCAAATTATCAGAAACTTACCAATACTTACTAATATTTCAATGTAATTTCAACTCTCGAGAAACTTTTATTTTATAGATACAATAGAAGTCACCAGAATTAAGGAACCATGATTTCCTGAGTAAGCAATTGGATCCTTTCCTGATTCTAATGGACAGAAAAAATGGCAAGAAACTACAGTTTTTGCTTTGAATCTTCAGAATGACAGCAAAAAGACTAACAACTTGAAAAGACAGAGAAGACTGACAAGTTATCAACCACTAAAAGATTACTGAGTCATATTCCTTCCATTTCTGGAAAATGCTGGAATTTAAAAAAAATCATCCACTTCGCTTTACAAATATTTCTCCTCTAATAGGTAGGATCCCGACAATTAAAATCATCTTTTCTAACTCTCTCCTTAACATTCAACAGCCATGTGAGAATAAAAGCTCTCAAACCAGAGACTTCAAAACTCCAAAGTAGAGCCTTCCAATTCCAAACAAGATGAAGTAGGATCAATCCTGGACCTCATCCACAACAAGCCAAGGAAGACTCAAGGAATGGCAAAAAGAAGCCAGACTGTGAAGGGGCCTCAGGAGGAATATGGTTGTCAATTCCCAGGTTCTTTGTCCCTCTTTGTATCCAAGACAGGGCACTGTGCTAGTCTCCAGCCCAGAACTGCCAGTAGACTCAGGTCAGAAAAGCTCCAAGAAGGCCTGTCCCTCAGCCAAAGGGTCAAGAAAAGGGTGATCTAAGAGAACCTGATGATTCTGACAATACTATCCAACCAAATGCTGACAGAACAGTTTCCTGACACTATAGTTTCAGGGGGAGCTAAGTAAGAAGCTAATTTTCTACTCCTTTCTGGCCAGACTTGCATAAGCAGGTACCCACACTCCAATCTTCAAGCATGGTGTCTGTTGACCAAATGGGAGCAGATCTATCTCCCAATTGGAAGCAGGCAGTGAACCAATTCCTCCTAAGGGGTAAAGTAGGTAAGGTCCAACAGAGAATTCAAGTTATACCCCCACCCCAGGTCTATGAGGGGAACAGGGTGATCAGAGGTAGAACTAAATGGCATCTGCTTCCTCTTAACCTCCCATGTAATCTGTCTCTACCCACATCCTACAATGTTGAAGCAGTGTGTGTGAGCCCTTCACCTCCACATTCCCCTACATGGGTGTCAGCACTGCCCAGCAAGGAACAGAATTCCCACACCAACTTAGATCTACACACTACAGGTCAATAGTGAAACTGCCTTCTAAGATTAAACAGGATCCAGATTCACACAATGTAATGCTCAAGATGACTAGAATACAACTGAAAATCACGTGTCAGACCAAGAATGAGGACAATGGCAACCTGAATGAGAATACACAATTATCAGGTGCCAACACCAAGATGACTGAGAGGCTGGAAGTATCTGACAAGAATTTTAAGGCAGACTTCATAAAAATGCTTCCACAAGAATCACAAACACTCTTGAAACAAAGAGCTAATGTGCTACATCTCTAAGTTACAAGTAGAGAGATTATTTTTCTTTCTTTAATCTTAGCAATTTATATATTCTGTGGATCAGTAAACAACATTTTAAGACTCCAACATATTAGAAGCCAACTGAGGCAACAATTCAACCAGGTGTTTATCAAGATTCTGCCAGAAGAGGCATTACACAGGGATATCAAGACAAATGATAAATTATATCTATTTTCCAATGCAGTGTGTGAGAGGGGACACACACAAAACCACCAAATCAAAATGTGCTGGGTTAAGTGCCCCAACAAGGCAAAAATAAAACAATAAGGGAACTCCACAGGATAACACAAGTCCAACAGAAGTATATGAAAGTGCTTTCATACAGATCAAATAGTAGACACACGGATCGGGAAACAAGAAATGCAAAATTAGAGAATAAGGGGTACTAACTGTTACAGAAGGCAAAAACAAAAGGATGTCAAGAAAGGCAGGAAGATACAACACCACAGTGTACAAGAGCTTCTCAAAGACCAGATCATGACTGACTTTACTGACCAGTTGTGTGACACAGAAAGAAAAAGGTAGAAGTCATGTCATTTTCAGTTAGATTCTCAGAATGTGTTGGTTTAAAGTATACCATAAATGGGAAAGAACTATCAATCATTGCAACTGGGCAGAGAAATGATTTCTACCCTTAGCTAAGCCATATTGCTTAATAAGAATGGATGTAGCCACAATAATGCACTCTCCTCTGACTGCGTCTTCCAGGGTAAGCAGGGCAAGCAGAGAACCACCCTCTTCTATGAGAAAAGCCCACTAAGAGCTGCACCATGGTGGGGCTGGCCAGTCCCCAACAGCCATGAGCAGGAGAGTGCCCTACCCAAGGTGCAGTAGCACTAGGTGGAAGCTGCCGCACTGAATACTGAGCTTGAGGATGTCATGCTCTGAACCCAACTCAACTGCTGATCCTAGAAATTCTCTAATAAGAACAAAATGAGCGGCCAAAAATGGAGGTAGAAGACAGCCAAACTAGACCCAAAGAGGTACAGGCATAAGACAAACACTTGGCCCTCTTTAGGTCCAAGAATAGAAGAACAGAAAACGGAATGATTAAGACACTCACACAGTAGTCCTACATTATCCATGCAGAATGATCCAAGACCCCCCTCCCCACCCCTTGTGGATGCCTGAGATGGCAGATAGTACCATGTATCTTCCTACACATATTTACCTATGACAAAGTTTGATTTACAAATTAAGCACAGTATAAGATTAATCACAATAACTAATAATAAAAGCTACAATCACGATAATATAATAAAAGTTATGTGAATGTGGTCTCTCTTTCGAAATATTTTACTGTGCTGTAACTGTGATTTCAGGGCACATTTCACCACATGTAAATGAAATGATGGAAAGTAAAATCCAGATAAAACTGGATGACTGACCCTTTCTTCTCTCCTCACTACGACCACAAATAAACAGGGATGGCTCTTCAGCGAACACTGAAGAAAAAAAGCAAGGCCTCTCCTGATGCCCTCCTGATCCCCTCATAGTCTATCCTGTGAGGCTCCATCACTGCAGGGTCCCCGATTTCCACCACTCGCTTTGCCTAAACCCAGGCCTCGGTGCCTTCAGCGGAGACAGTGTGCAAACCATAAGCTGCTCTGACAAAAGCCAGTTCCTCTCACACCCTCTTGTTTTGTATCAACCTTCTTAAACCCTAAGGAATTGGGCTTCAACTCTCAGGTGAAACAGAACACGAGCTCTGGACAGAATATCTTTCTACTAAAAATATACTCCCTATAGGCAGGGACTTTGGCCATCTCGCGCCAATGGTGCTTGTAGCACACGGACAGTACCTGGCATTAGGTGGGTATGCACTGGTAACTTATGGAACTAATACTAACAAGTTAGGAAATTGAGAACTAATTTTCTTTAACAATTCCCATCAAACACATTCTAAAACATACCCAAGTTAACTGTGTCTAGCTTTGGGTCAGGTTTTGTAATGCAGAGGCTTATCAGGGATGCCAGTGGCCCTGGTGAGGTTGGCAATATCCTGGAGAGAATGCACATTCCAGAACATAGAGCCGAGAGGGTACCACCCATGCCACTATCAACGCCTCCATCAGACTACCTCCATCAGACTACGTTTTAGGACCTGTCTGGCCAGGACTCTGGGTGCAATGTGAAGCCATGGAACAAATCAACATAAACACAAATTTTTAAAGGCTAAGACTTTCCCTCTTGGACTCATCCTTGGAGAACCCTATAGTAACTTCTATCTTGGTGAACAATGGGAAGAAATAAGAGCATGCAGATTGGATGTCCTGTCCTACCCTGGATCCCAGGCCCTCTCATCTCAGTTAGTGAAGCCCATGCCCACTCAAGATCAGAGCAGACCTGCACACCTTGTGGGAAACAAGTCAGAGGTCGAGATGCCCTCCACCCCAGCCCAGTCTGTGGTAGCCCACCTTCACAAACAGCTGCTACCAACTCTGAAGGCTCACAGTGCGACAGGTTGCCCAGAACAACCCAAGAGGCAGCACTAATGCCCCAACTTCATGGAAGGGTAGAGGGGACCTGCAAGATCAAGTGGCCTAGCTCTCCCAACAGACCCATCCCAGCTCAGTGTTCCCAAGCACAACAGAGCCAAAGAGGAGCAAGAGAAAGAACAGACAGGCAGGGAAACGCCCCTGGGAACCCTGGAATAAAGGATCTAGTGTTAGCCTTTGTCTACAGTGACATGCATTTATTGACCTTGCCTTGATCAATATTTAACAGACAACTCTCCTGCAAAGAAAGGCACTATCTGTAGCTGAAAACACCCAGGACTTACCTGTCAGCAGCTGGCTCAGCGGCTCTGACTGCCTGGGAGGCCAACCAGGATTCACTGACAACTGAGGTGAGAACCCCTCCAGTCACTGGGTCGCTGCTCCCCAGGGCTGTCTCCTCCCACTCAGCATCGTGGTCAGCACCAAAGCTGAAAAGTCAAAGAAACCATCACTGAACTTGGATCAAACTTGTAAGACATAAATGTGCACCCAGGACTGAAATTTTTAAAAGAGTGTTTTTTGTTTTTTGTTTTCCAAGGAGATGGTTTAAAAGACTCTTCCCAAGAACAAAACAAGAAAGAAAGTCCACAAAAAGCAGGCTTCTAGTTGCCACTTCCACCAACTGCGGGGATAAGTGCTGAAAGATACCAGAAGATGAAAGGAAAGACTCAAGATGAAGTTGACCTAGAAGTCAAGTCTCAAGCTCAGGTCAAAGCCCACATCCTTCATGGGATTCTCCCAGCTAAACCTCGTACCCTCCACCCACGCCACGGAGACCTGTCTCCACCACAGACCAGGCACCAGACCATGACACCCCACGCCACTCTCTACATAGAGCCACCGAGCAGAGAACGACGCGTGGTACATGAAACACAGATTCCCCACAGCAGGCAGGCCGGCAGCTTGACTCCTACCCCTTCCCATCTACTTTGATTCACTTACTCAAGTTCTACACTCTGGCAGTCCAAGGCACTGTTCTAGGCATGGATAGGGTGGTGAGAAACCCTTTCCCTGCAAGAGGAAGCTCTGTAGTGAACTGGGCGATTCATTCATCTTCCCAAACCCTGGCTCTTCAGTAGGGCAGTGGGGATAAAACCCACTCATGGGGAATTTTAGTATATCACACTGGGTGCAGCTGTGTAATATTTCTAAAGGAAACATACTCCTAAATGACTTACAAGAGTGATTAACACAGAGCAAGGGTGTAAACAAGGAGACTTTATTACGGCTGTTGCTGTTTTGTGTGTCCCCCACCCTATCTGATACACCTGTGACATGGGTGTGCTCTGAACAGATCACTCAATGAAGAACTCAACTAAATTTCCCTAATCATTAAAGGATGAAAATAAAGCCTATCCAAGCCTCCTACCTGTCATGGAAGAAGTCCTGGGCTCAGAACCTAGATAAACAATTTGCAAATACAGCCATTTTGATGTGTCCTGTAAGGAACCCTGTCTAAGAACTGAAGCTTGAAAACCAGACAGCCTTGGCTTATCTCCTGAAACTACCTTGATTTAGCATGTGACGTTTGGGCAAATTGTTAGACTCATTGAACCTCAGTATCCCCAGTTACAAAACAAACCAAAAAAAAAAAAAAAAAAAAAGAGTCTCCGTGGTAGAACCTTTACAATAAATGAGTTAATGCACATAAAGACTTAGGACAAGATCCAACATCTAGTAAACACTAAACAAATACTAGTCATCATGACCTATAACATGCCAAACAATTTCCCCATAATCAGATACAAAGTTAACCACCTACAAGCTTGATGTTTAAAGGGAATCTTGATCTCTTCAGGACCAAAAAGGGTGATAGAAGACCATTTGATTGCTCAAGGCTCAACATGTATACATCAAGGTAATTTGTTAAGAGTACCTACTTTAGCCATTTAAGAAAACAAAGAATTTGAACGTTTGAAAAGTAGTGATGATGTCATCCTGAACATTTTGAAATTCTAGTAGCTTGTTGAATACAATTGGGGGAAGAAAAAAAAAAGAAAAAGAAAAAGAAGGTAAAAAAGCAAGGTGCGCAGTAAAAAAAGAAAGGGTTTTTTGAAATGGCAGTGGGCCAGAACATTGGGAAATGGACTTTGGGTCACCATAATGACAGCTTATGAATCACTTGTAATCCTCATATCCTGAGGGGCTTCCATCTCCAGGGAACCTAATCTTTTCCTGAATTCTGATCCGAATGCCCCAGGACTACTTCCCAATGCATCTGCCAAGCATATGCCTTCATATTCAGAACATATGCTTAGGAGATTTGTTTTTTTAATTGTGGTTGGGCACAATAAATTGATTTATAATTAAGGTAAAAGGAAATAGAGTTGTCCTGTCAAGATCATCACTACTTCAACCATTTTGTCTATTTTCAAGAAGGTTAATAAGAAACTTCAGTTTACAAAGACAACAGGAATTTTGAATTTGATAAACTGAACAGAGTGACTAAGATACATCCCTTGATAATAACCTCAGTGCTGACTGGTTGCCACGAAAAAGCCTGCTGCAAACACAACCTCTGAGCACTGTTCAGGACAGCAGGGAAACACCCCAAACACAGATCAGCACGTTTCACACGCCGACCTTGACCGCTGGACAGGCACCTACAGAGTCCAGATGGAACTCACTTGTCTATTTCCCCGATCAGTGAAGAGCGTGCTTTTCCTGCAGTTTTCTAGTCAGACGTGACAAAAACTTAAGATCTTATTAAAGAATATACTAACCTGGGCAAAAATAAATGTTTTATTTACTTCTAAAATATTTCAGGAACAAAATGCCTCTTGATTCCTGTCGAGGATCTTTGATATCTTCCAAAAATTCCTATAAAGTTTTCCTTCTGTCTAGCTTTCTCACACTAAATATTTAGAGTAATAACAGTGACTATTTAGACACCCAACAAATCACAACTTTCACCACAAAGACATTTAGCCTGTTTGCCAGACAGCTCTGGACTGAAGTCTAGGCTTTCTCAAAAGGCAACAGAATACCTTTAATTTACAAAAATTAAATTCCATATTGGACTGATATCAGAGACTACTGTGTTTTCACTAAGTAAGAAGGCATTTATGAGGACAAATTAAGAAATACATGAATAAAATCAAATTGAAGAAAAGGCTAATTCCTATAAAAAGTAATTATAAAATTTCAGAATGCTGTTGCTAAAACTTGTGGACAGCTTAAAAGTGAATCAGTAATTAAATACAGGGGTTGGGTGTAGCTCAGTAAAAGAGGACTTGCCTAGTATGCACTAGGCCATGAATTCAACCCCCAGCACTGCCAAAAGAAAATAAATTAAATACAAAATGCCACACTTCACACCACTTGTATTGGGGGCACCTTCAGACAGAGCACAGTCTAAATGCTATAACTCCTTTTCTAAAGAAAATAACAGAACATGAGGCCAAAGGAATACAGCAGAGGAAGGAAGTTAAAATGCAGGACATTTCTCACCTAACTGCCAACGTCAGACATTCAAATTCAAACACACAGAAAACTTAAGCAACAACTTAGCTGTTTACAGCCCTGTTCATCTGGTCCGACCCCACAAGGGTCCCTCTTTCAGTGACTCATCCGCCAGCAGACACCAAGAGAGGTCCATGGAAATGGTGCACCGGGCCATGGGACAGAATGCTGACACAACAGAAAGACCTTTGGCCACCATCACGGAAACCAACAAAACCTAACCTAAAGGTATGGACAGGCCCAGGTTCCACCTATGTCTCAATTCTAGAGTCAAGCAGAACCAACAATACAATCTTCACTGTGGAACTTCCAGGAAGCACCAATCAAGCAAGCACAAAGATGTCTGTCAAGGGTGGCTGTCACTGCCCTTGCCAGTCATCAAGGTCATTTTAATCTCAAGTGTCATTGCTTGAAGAGTCTGGAAATGCCAGAAGCCTAACTGTGGACTTCCATGATCCTACAAAGTCTCATCCTGGTTATGTGCCAGAAATCCAACAAGATGAAGAGACTGCCTACTTGAAAGAGGCCAAATACTCCTCTAAAACTAGTCAAAAGTCAACAAAGCAGTAAGGAACAGGATAAATACACACGCATACACAGACAGAATATCAGACAGATAATAACCTGCTCACAATAGCTGATACACATGAATATTTTAGTTCAGTCCTAGCTTGAGAGCTAAAACACTAAAGCAAAAGTCATTAAAAACAGTATGTTACTGGTACAAAAACACATGCTACTGTTCATCAGGAAGAGCTGAATGTACAAATACAAATGTGTTTTCCTCGTGGCTGCAAGTGTATGAATGAGCTATGCCAAAACAAGAGTAGATCTATGTCTTCTCTCATCTATACCCAAGCATAGGATCCACGGGTCTCTACAATTAGGCTTCTGGCAGTCCCTGAGTCTTCAGGTGCTGCCACCCAAGATGACAAAGGTCATGATGACTGTGACCTATAAGACTGCTGAAAATTAAAAAGACCCGGATTTGAGGATGGCCCATGAGCATGAAACTCTCTTGAATCAGAAGCAGGTGCACTGCATAGGTTTGGGGCCACCACCAGGGCTGGAGTAGCATTCCACAAACTGCAGGTTTAGGCCTGCACCCTTTAATAATTTATCCTTCAGAAAGACTCACATACATACACCTATACACACCCACACACCCACACACTAGGATGTATACTGCCACACTCTTAAACACAGAAAAACTGCAAGCAGGCTGCGCACGTGCCCGAATCTCCCACTTCCCTCAGTTCAAGTCACTATAGGTGCACCTACCACATTGCAAATGGCTGAACCAAGAGCCCTCTTCCATGTACAACTTTCTCTCACACCTTCCTTCCACGTAACCCACCAGCCTTTGGATTAGCTTTGGTCGTAGAAGCAAATGAAAGCCACCCACTTCCTTCCATCTCTGTGGCCCGTCACCTCTCCTCTGACATGGACACTGCCTCTTCTGTGCACCCACCCACCCATTCTCCAGCCCCACAGGTTACATGCCATGAGAGTCCATTTTCTGTTGCTCTAACAAAACACTTGAGACGAGGCAATTTAACATATGAATGGAAGATGAAATTTGGGGGCAAACATTCAAACCACAGCATTTTTCCCTAGCCCCTAAAATTCATATCCTTCTCACACACAAAATACATTCATTCCACCCCCATAGCCCAAAAATTTCAACTCCTATCGACATCAACTCAAAAGTCCAAAGTCCAGAGTCTCATGTCAATCAGTTATGGGTGAGATTCACAGCACTACTCATCCTATGGCAAACTCCCTCCTTCTGTGAATCTGTGAAATCAAAACAAATTGTCTACTTCCAAACCATAATGGTGAGACAGGCATGAGACAGACATTTTCATTCTGAAGGGGAGAAATAAGCAAGAAGAAAGAAGTAATAGGTCCCAAGAAAATCCAAAACCTAACAGGGTAAACATCATTAAATCTCAAAGATCCAAAATAAATTTTGTTGACTCCACATCCCACTTCATGGACACATTTGGTGCAGAGGCAGGGCTGCCAAGGCCTTGGACAGCTGTACCCCCACAGCTTTGATGGGTGCAGACCATGTATCAGCTCTCTCAGGTTGGAGTCTCAAGACTGCAGCTCTCCCAGGCTCTAGCGCATACTGGTGGCTCTAAAATTCTAGAATCTTGGTAGTGGTCCAATTCCCACAGCCCTACTAGACACTGCTCTAGTGGGGACTCTCTGCAACAAGTCTCTACCTGGTCCACGGTCATCCACATCAGCCTTTGAAATCTAGAAAGGCATGCTCTGAGGACATCTAAGTAGCCATGCCCCCGAGACCTCACATTCTGTTTTTCTGAAGAATTAATACCATGTGACCCTGCCATCATTTACAGATTGTGCCCTCCGGAGCAGCAGGTTTAGCCATGCCTGGAGCCACCTGAGCCACAGCTGGAGACACCATGGAGCACTGTACCAAAATGCCAAGAGCAGCAGAGACTCAGGCAGTTCTGTGCAGCGAGCCCTTGGAGAATGCCCCAGGCCCATCCCTAGAAACCATTCAGGCCTCTTAGATCTCTGGGCCAATGATGGGAGGAACAGACTTGAAGTTCTCTAAGTTGCCTTCTGGGTCCTTCTCCCAATGTCCTGCTAAATAGCACCTTGCTTCCTTCCCTATTAATCTCTTAAGCAAAGGATCACTTGGCCACACCTTAGGTTTTCTCTTATAAAAATGCTGTCATTCTCTACCACATGGGCAGACTAAGAATTTTCCAAATCTTTCCACCCTTTCCTGTGTACTTAATTATAAATTCTATGTTGAAGTCATCTTTTTGCTCTCTCATTTCACTATAAGCAGTCAAAAGTAGACACGCAGCAGCTTGAATTCTTTGCTGCTTAGAAATTTCTTTCACCAGATATCCTAACTCATTGCTCCAAAGTTCTACATTTTGCAAAGCCCTAGGACACAGACACAATTCTGCAAAATTGTTCGCCACTGTTACCAAGGATGGCCTTCACTCTAATATCTACCACACTCTTCCTCTTTTTTGTCTGAGACCTCATCAGAATGCCTTTACCTTCCACATCTCTATCAACAGTCTGATCATAACCACTTAAGTAGTCTTTGAGAAGTTCCAGATTTTTCCTCAACTGCTCACCTCCCGAGTCCTCACCAGAATCATTCTTATTGCTCCATTCACGGCAAAACAGGATTTTTCTAGCCTGCTTTTCTTGATTCTTCCAGCCTCTACCTAGTTCCAAAGCTGTTTCAACACTTTCAGGCGTTTGTTACAGCAACGGCCCCACTTCTCAGTACCAATTTTCTGTCTTCATCCACTTTTGTTATATGTAACAAAATACCTGATACTGTATAATTTATAAGGAAGTTCATTGGAAGCTGAGAAGTCTAAGAGCATGGCACCAGCCTATGCTGGGCTCTGGTGAGGGCTTTCCTGTCGCATTACCCCATAGTGGACAACATCACATGGTGAAGTGACCAAACATAGAAGATCTGTTCCTAGTCAGTGCAAAGACAAAAGGCACAACAAGAAGATAAAAGAATGGACAAATATTAACCACTACATGTAAGAAGAGCCCCAGAGTTGTCCACAAAGCAATATTCTCCCAGATTAAAGGAAGCCTGGAGATTTGATTTAGGAGTATATACATATTCATTTTAGGGGGAGATGCATTCCTGAGCATGCTCAATTTAGAATGTCTACTTCTTTTCATGCTCTTATCAGGGTCACAGTTCAAAAAGAAAAGATGGCGGGTGCATTCCTGGGCATGCTCAAGTCAAGGTCATAGAAGACAAGGTAAAGGCTAAAATGGTGGACACAAAAACGTAGGGTGGCCAACATGGATGGTTCTGGACATGCTCAGTTCAGGGTCGTAAAAATGACAGACATAAGCCGGGGGCGCGGTGGCGCATGCCTGTAATCCCAGCACCTGGGAGGTTGAGGCAGGAGGATCGAGAGTTCAAAGCCAGCCTCAGCAATGGCGAGGCACTTAGCAACTCAGTGAGACCCTGTCTCTAATAAACTACAAAAAAAGGGCTGGGGATGTGGCCCAGTGGTCGAGTGCCCGAGAGTTCAATCCCCAGTACCAAAAAAAAAGATAGAAATAAAAATTTCTGGGCATGGTAAGTTCAATACCATAACGAGCCATGTTTTCACTAGGAAGTTAAGGGGAAGAAGAAAAAGAAAAACTTAAAGAGTGTCTCCATGATTTTGGAGATCATGGCTGACTTTCTACATTTCTCCAGAAAGTTTTAGCTGAGACAAGAGAAAAGATACTTTGAAGGTACCCCAATGTAAGAATCTGGTCCCTAAAAATGCCTCTCACTTAGCAACCAATGGCCAGTCAGAACAAGCATACCAGCTCAGCTCTCTTTTTTTCTTCTTATAAAGTCACTAATACCATCATGGGGACTCCACCATCACGACCTCATCTAATCTTGATTGCTTCCAAAAGGCTCACCTCTAAATACCATTAACATATGGAATTTGGGGATTCAGTTCACAACACAAGAAATTTAGGGGGACACATTCAACCTACAAAACTTGCTACACTCTGAATGCATTCAAACACTCAAAACCAGCTACTATGTGTGATCCAAGGGCTCCTGCCTCCCCTCAGGCTGCCCAGAAATCAGTGTCCCGTGATTAATTCACCTTGTCCACCAAGTTCTCACACTTTTCCCTCAGAGCCTAGGCATGTTTTCTGTTCTCTTATCTGGAATTCTCCCAAACACCCAAGCCTCTAACCTCCTTCCACCTTCCTGTCTACAGCCCCACCGGAGAAACCAGACTCCCATCCACTCTGTCCTGTCCCTGTCCACCCCGTGATATCTGGCTACCCAGCACACTCACTCACGTACAAGTCCACAGTGATTCTGTACCTTGGTCGATTGACTTCCCTCTTCTTCAGAACACAACGGGTTCGCTGTTGCTGTGTTTCTTCCTACCTACTTGTTTTGCAGTGGTTTCTTCTCTGAGAAACAGCTCTGAAGCTTGAGACCCCTCTGTCCCAGTCACTGCTGTATCCCTGACTCTCTCAGCACAAGATCAAGCAGCTCTAATCTTTGCTGAACAAATGAAAAATGCCTCGATAGGCACCTACTTAAATAGAGTAAAGCAATCTTCCAGAATGCTAGGCATCCAACAAAAAGTATGCAGTGGCCACAAAAAGTATGCAGCGCACATCTTTTATCCTAGCGATATGTGAGGCTGAGGCAAGAGGATTGCAAGTTTGAGCCCAACCTGGGCAATTTAGTGGGAACCTATCTCAAAATCAAAAAAAAAAAAAAAAATCAAAGGACTGAGGTATGTAGTTCAGGGGTAGAGTGCCCCTGGGTTCAATCCCCACAAGAAAAAACAAAAATTTTTAAAAACATGCAATAGCTTTAAAAGAGTTCCCATAGAAATGAAATCTCTGGTCTGTGGCAGGCAGTTTCAAAGTGGTTCAGAATCCAGCTTCTGCCAGCTCCAGGAAAGGAAGCAGACATAGCAAGGACTTAGTCTCACAGTGCCTCTATTTCCCTCCCTGATCTGTAAAATGAGGACCACAATCCCAGCCTCATGCAAGAACAAAAAGACGGTAATTTCTACAAAAGGTTTTGCACAGAATTAGCAAAAGTTAACTATGAGAGGAAGGAGGCAAAAAAGCTAAGGAGTAGAAATAAGAAGTTGCTGCTGTGAAGATACACGTGGCAAGCCTAAATGTGTCATGTCCAATTCCACACAAGGAAAAGCCAAAGAACCCAGAACAACTCCCACCCCCACGGAGGGCTGCCACGCGGTAACAGACAAGAGGCAGGAAGTGGCAATTTCACTCTGCACTCTAGGTTTGAATTTTTTAAATAAGGATCTCAAATTACTCATCAAATTTTAAAATCTATGTAAAAAGTGCTTTAGTCAAGTTCTGAACCAGTGATTCTGTTTGCTTCTCCCAGCCCTCACCCAAAAATCTACATGCAGAGGCCCTGTGATTCTCCCTCTACCCTAGGCTGGCTCTCCCTCCCTTTCTAGGGATTCCAGAGAAATCCCTGCTCTATACCTAAACACAATGAGCCTATTAAGTGCGTCAGGCTTAGTCACATGAACATTAACTGCACAGACCCTTCTCTGTACAGGCTGCTTCAGGAAGTGCAGAAGGACTTGGCCTTCTATTTTTCTTGTCTTTTCCTTCCTTCCTTTCTTTCTTCTTCCTTGTCTTTCTTCTCTTAAGGGGTTTTAAAAAAGACAAAGACAGATGTGCATACTTGGAAAGTAAAGAAGAAATATACAACTGCTTGTAGATAAATTATATAATGCAATCATTAACATTATTCAAGCAGGAAGTTGTGAGTGAAGCAGGCATGGCAAACAGATAAGATCTTGCCCTCCTCCATGAACAGCTCTCTTGAGAAGTGGAGTCAATGTTGTTCAGATGTTTTATCAGTACACCCAAAAAAAGCCTGTTATCAAAGTTGGCCAAGTTTCCCTGTAAACCCCAAAGTCCAAATATGCATCACTTCTAGGACCAGAACTGCAGATTTTAATGTTAATCACATCTTTTCATTCTCAGTATCACTCATTATATTCATTAACTAACTATGATGGGCCACTGGTTTTTTAGGATAAAGTATATACATTCATATGTAAGGAAAACCGATCCCTCAGCTCAGAAAATCAAGATTTTAGCAAGAATAGTGGAAATACATGGTTCATCCAAATAAGAATGATAATAAAGTAATTATTAATGGCTTTGAAATGTAGCGCACTAGGCAGGTGTGATAAGATATAGGGTATGGGCCTAATAAAAATCAAAAATGACTTTATTTAACCAATGCAATCTTTTGATTACTTTTCTAAAATTCACCCATATATATTTTAAAGACTGTAAATGATTCTGTTGTACTTGGTATGCTTTGTCCCCTATTAAACCACTACAGCAGCTGAGTCCCCACTACCTGGCAGCCCAGCCCTATGAAGTGGGAGACCCCCTGGTAGAGGAGCATTAAACTACCTAGACCTTTCAGTGCCTGATTATCCTATTCCAAAATTGACATCTGGGTCCTGTATTATGAGAACAGTGACCCTGTTCTGCTTGGTTAGACTTGGGAGAGTCCAGGCTGAATGAGCAAAGGAAACCACGTCATGTTCTACAAACCACAAATTCTCACGTGTGCAGAGGGCCTGGGGTGCTCATCTGCTTCCTATCTGGGGGTTCTGAGGGAGAGCTCTTTCCACTTGTAGGGAAGTGATCTGTGTCCAAAAATATCTACACAGTAGCCTGTGGTGCTGCCCCAGCTGGGACTGTTCAGATCCCAACACCCCCAACCACATGCCATTACTGATGGCACAACCCTGCAGTCTGCTCCCCACCTGGCACCAGCTCCCAGGATGCAGGGATGGACTGTGTAATGACAGAGGCAGACACGTAGCAACGCTTTGGCTCTTTTCTTTCAGACTAAATGAAGTGCACAACCTACAATGTCACAATTTAGGAAAACCAATGTGGGAAGCTGAAACAGCAGATCCTGCATGTATTTCTGGTTTTACCTGGCTCTGATAATTTAGGTAGAAAAGGTAAAGGCTCGTGTTGTGACATCTTTCCATGTCCATGACTCTCAATTTAGAATCAACTGCCCTAAAGGAAGAAAATATTCTAAGTGATGAAGGAAGGCTTCATCACTTCTCCAGTTCTCTTAAACTTTGGACTCGTGGCCATCTGCTGTGTGGTTTGTTTTAACTTCCTTAACAATCTTCCTTAACCCCTTTACCTGTTCACCTTTTGTCCTGAAATTCATTATTCTTTCATTAATTCACTCAACAAACACTTTTAAAGTGCTCTTTCTGTGTTCTCAATCTTCGTACCATCACTTACACAGCCATCTCCAATCTGGTCCCCTAACCTTGTTTCTGTAGGTCGACGGGTTCAAGATGCCAGGAGTATGGCCAAATCTTATCATTGCTCAAGACCTAGGAATGAGAATGTGGAAAGACAAACAGCTTGTAGCATGCATGATCAACCATCGCTTTTATCAGTTCTGCAAAAACCACGTGCCAATGTTCAAACACATTCTAGATGAGCTTGTCCTCAGGGGTCTGGAGAGGGACCTTTAGCTTTTGACCTCCCTGCTTCAGGCGCCAGCCAGACTCACAGAGCCTTTTGATGGAGCACAGCACAGCACGTCCAAGTGTCACATGGGCAAGGGCAGGAGAAGAAGAAAGGAGTTGGGACCCTCTGCTTCTTCCGCAACACCCTTTCCTCACTTTTCAGCTCACCGAAACCTTCCTTTTCTACATGCAAGATAAAATGAGCCACCTGTTCGAATCATGCAGGTCATTACTGAGTATTACTGGCTCTTTTTTGTTCCAAAGCACTCTTAATTAAACTAACTCAGTGCTCTCCTAATTTGGTGTTTAAGAGTTATGGACCGGGTGTCCCCTGGATCTTTGAGGCGTAAGTTGCTGTGTCTGAAGTTGACACAATAAACAGAGATCCAACAAGGAAAAGATGGGTCTGGCACTCCATCTTCACAACAAGGAAATATTTCAGGGCCAGAGCTTCAGAGTGACCCCTGGACTTTCAGACTGATGCTCCACTCCGACATGTCACAAGAAGCCCAGTGATGATAGACCTCCACCCTAGGGCAGAACCTCCAGGATCAGTGGGGCCGAAAACTATCTTCAAAACACTAAGATGCGATCTCTCCTTTTCCCCCTCATTCTCTCCTAAGTGTAGGCTGGAATTTTCTGGAGGCCACAGGACATGTGACTGCAGACGCAAACAGGAAAATCCAGCTGCCTTCTTTGAAACCAGACATTAAAGGAATTTTTTAAATTTAAATAATACCGCTCTTTTTGTTCATTTTTTCTTTTCAAAAATATGGCTATTCTTCCATAAAAGATGTTGTTTATATTTACAGATGATGGTTTTATATTCTTGCTTTTACATAGAAGGTTTTTTTTTAGTAATTTCTAAAATGTTAAATGTAAGCGTATACAGCCACATAACCACAAGCTCTTTGTGGTCTTCAGTCATTTTTAAAAGTATTAAGGGGTCCAGGGACCAAACAGATTAAGAACTGATGCTTCTGACACAATGTCGTTTGCCTCTACAGCCCTGTGGGCCCAGGGTTGCTCCCCTGGGAATCATGACCTCACCCAGCACCCAAGACTTCAATGTACATGGGATCGTCTACAGGCAGTGAAGCCACCACGCCTTGGACACTGCACTGCTTCTCAGTACAGATCTGCAGGGAAACTCCGAGCTTTTGTGTAATAAGAGCCCATGGAGACTTCTTCATTCAAATAGTTTTTCTTAAAAATAAAATATAGTGTTCCAGAACTTTTCACCTGAGACCTGGCCACACATCATTATCCCTAGCCAGACCACGTGCAGTGCAGCAAGCTGCACACAGCCCAGCAGGGCAGGGTAGGGCAGGGCAGGGCAGGGCATTCCATTCTGCTTCTCAAGGGACTAGTAGGGGCCCCAGGAGGGTCAGAGCCTTTGAAAAGTGGCTCAGCTGTAGTCCCTAAAGGCTTATCCTGCTTGTTGATTCTGGCAAGATGCATAACTCTGTCATTTAGAATGTTCTTCCAATGCCTCCTGAATAAGCCACACCAATGGGGAGAGACAGAAAGAAAATGTCACACGTCCAGTATTTCCAGTTTCCCGGCAGAGTTCGAGGCCTGGCCCCGGGTGAAGTGCAGCCGCATGACGGACTGCCTCCTCGGGGCTGCCAACACTCACAGGTGGCCAGAGCTTCCCCATCTTCCCTCTCCCTGTGTGAGAACAGGGGCCAAAAGTGAACAGCACACATCAGTGCCCAAGTTTAGGTCCTCCCAACCACAGAAAGAACAACTGTTCTCCACTTATCCTGACGCCAGCTATCTATGTCCTTCTGTTCAAACCGTTTGATGTTAAAAGACCAGAGTCCGCTGCCGGGAAGGAATGATCCGAGGGGCTATAGAGAGCGACAGTGTGTCCCAGGCCTCCCCAGCTCCAGCACGAGCCCCCCCCCCCCTCCCCCCGGCTTTTGTTCGTGGCTGGATTACTACTCTGGAGACTGGACACAACACTTGAAAGAGGATCTATTTCTGACCTGAGAATGTGAGATATACTCTTCCAAATGGGGCAAGGCCTCCGCTCACACCTCTGACGTCTACCCCTGAGCAGTCAGTATACTGCAAGAGCAAAATGTCCTCCCTCTGGGAGGCCAAAACTGACCCTGAGAGGGTATTACAAAGTGGACCTAACGTGAATGCCACGTGTACCCTAAACCTGGTACCAAATCAGTGTGACTAAGGGAAATCGCAAGAGAGACGTAGATTTATTCAGGTAAACTCACTCACCATGGTCACCATTCCTTCAGTCTCAATTGCTCTGAAAAATCAAGAAGGAACAGGGCTGGGGTACAGCTCAATGGTATACCTGGCACATGAGAGGTCCTGGATATGATCCCTAGGACCACAAAAAAAAAAAAAAAAAAAAAAAAAAAACCACATACATAGGTATATATATTTTGTGTGTATGTATATATTATATATTGTGTATATATGTATACATATTGCACACACACAACAGAGTTGTGGAATTGTGGTACAAGATCTACTCCCTGCCTCCAAAATCCAAAGCCTTTGCCACTACACTCAAAACTACAAAATGGCCGCCACATCTGGAAACAAAGATGAACTGACATTACTTACAATATAGCACAAAATAATATTACCTATATTCCCAAACTTACCAGCCAGCATGTAGTTCTATGGTTTTATACCATTTTTAATTCAAGAGTTCCAGGATTGTCAGAGAACACAGAATTTTTCTTTAAAAAAAAAACTCCCCCAGGGAAAGGGAACTGAGTAACTAGTAACCCACAGAGTGCCAGGCATGCTAAAAATCTCACAGCGAAAGTCATACTCAACAGTGAAAGAGTAAAAGTTACTCACCCAAGATTGTGAACAACACAGGGTTTTTGCTTTTGCCACTGCCATTCAGCACAGTAGTGGAAGTCCTGGCCAGAGCAATTAAGCAAGAAAAATAATAATAACAATAAAAGCCATCCAAACTGACAGGAAGAAGTAAAATCATCTCTTCTCAACTAAAAAAAAAAAGGAGCAAATCTTCATGACAGAAAATTTGACAATGACTCCTCAGATATGACCCCAAAAGCACAGGCAACAAAAAAGAGTAAAATTAAATTGAACTTCATCCAAAAAAATTAAATTTTCATGCATCACAGGACACTACCAATACAGTCAAAAGATAACCAATAAAAAGGGACAAAATACTTGCAAATCACGTTTGATAAGAAATTAGTGTCCAGAATATATGGAAAAAAAATTCCTACAACTCAAAAACAAAATGCAAATCAAGACCCACAATGAGGTACCACTTTACACTTACTGGGGTTACCATAGTAAGAATAACAACAGAAAATAAGTGGAGAAATTGGGCCCCTTATTCACTGCTTAAGGGCCCTCTTTGGAATCCTTGATTCTTCCCATGGCAAAAGGCAGCAGGCAAAAAGAGGACTCTACCTGGTTCCCTCCAACCCTTTGATAAGAGCACTAATCCATTTGTGACCTTATCACCTCCCAAAGGCCACACCTCTTAATACTGTCAAATTGGTGATTACATCTTAATGTGAATTTCGGAAGGGACATAAGCATTCAAACCACAGAATCTGGACCCTCCCTGCAAATACATGTCTTTCTCACAGATAAAATACATACCCTTCCATCTTAATAGCCCCAAGTTTTATCTCACCCAGCGCCAACTCAAATTTTTTAAAAATATTTTTTAGTTAGCTATAATACCTTTATTTATTTATTTATTTATTTATGTGGTGCCAGGGATCGAACCCAGTGCCTCACGCATGATAGGCAAGTATTCTACCACTGAGCAACAACCCTGGCCCACCAACTCAAATTTTAAAGTTCATAGTTTCATCTAAATATCACCCAAATCTGGTATCAGTGAGACTCAAAGGTATATTTCATCCTGAGGCAAAATGTCCTCCATCTGTGAATCTGTGAAATCAAGCAAGTTATATTCTTCCAAATTCAACAGAGCAACAGGCACAGGATGGACATTTTCATTCCAAAAGGGAAAAATAAGAAAGAAGATGAGGTTAACAGATCCCAACCAAATCCAAAACACGACAGAGCAAACATTAAATCTCTTAAAGCTGGAGAATAATCTTTGACTTTTCAGTGTGTTCCATCTTCTGAATACACTGAGGAGGAGTCTGGGTCCCCAAGGCTCTGGAGGGTCCTGCCCCCACATCTCCACTAGGCACAGCCCACCCAGCAATTCTCATGGGTTGGAGTCAAGTGCCTGCATGCAGGTCCCCCAGGCTAGCGTTGCACACTAGTGGCTCTAAAGTTACAGGCTCTTAAGGGTGACCCTGCTACCATGGTACCATTGAGCATTGTCCTTGGAAGGGCTCTCTACAGAAATCCCTATCCCCAAAGCTCCATTAGGCATTAATGTAGCAGGAATTCTGCACTGGCCTTGCCCCTGTGAAAATTTTTTGCCTGAGCACCCAAGTTCTCTCTGAAATCAAAGTGGAGGTAGCCATGCCTGCACAGATCTTACACTCTGCATGCCTGCAAAGTTAGCACCGCATGAATACCTGTACCTTCAGAGGCAGTCCTCTAATTGCATCAGGGCTTGCCGGAGCCATACCTGGGACAGCCAAGGAGTGGTGCTGCACCAGAATGCAGGTACAGAGACTCAGCAGGGCACCAGACAAAGGAATGCTGAGATCCTGTGGGCACCTCCTTTGAAGCAGTTTTGTTCCCTGGGTCTTGATATACTAGGCAGTACTGTTAATCCCCCAAATGCCTTCAATGTTGATGAGTAGTATCAGGCTTCCTTCTGTCCATATATCCTTAGTGTTTTCTCCTAAACATGCTTTTATAATTTGGCCAGGGTGAGAATTTTCCAAATCTTTAAATTCTGTTTCCCTTTTGAGTATAAATTTTCCCTCTAACTCATTTCTGTCTTTTCACATCTTTGTGTAAGCACTTAAGAGAAGCCATGCAAGCACCCTGAATACCTTGCTTGGAGAGTTCTTCTGCCAAATATCCTGCTCTTCAGGTTATCTGAATCAAAGAGTTCACTGCTCTTTCACTCCGCAGTCCACAAAGCCCCAGGACAAAAACACAATTCAGCCCAGTTCTTTGCCACTTTCTAGTAAGAATGACCCTTCTTCCAGTTTCTAAAAGATATTCCTCATTTCTAAGACTTCATCAGAATGTCTTTTACTCTCTGTATTTCTACAAGCATTCTGATTACAACCACTTTGATAATTTCTAAGACTTGTGCTCTCTATACAGCTTTTCTCTTCTCCTGAGCCCTTACCCTTAAGACTCTATTCACAGAATCTGGGTTTTTTTGTTTGTTTGTTTTTGTTTTTGATAGTACACACTTTCAAACAATTCCAGCATCTACTCCTTACTCAGTTCCAAGGCCACTTCCCATTTTTAGGTATTAGTTATAGTAACACCCCATTCGAGGCACAAATTTCTTAAGTCTGTTTGTGCTGCTATAATAAAATATCACAGACGTTAATTTATAAACAATAGAAATGAACTGCTCACGGTTCTGGAGGCTGGGATGTCCAAGATCAAGGCGCCAACAGGTTCTGTATCCTCTGAGTGCTGTGCTCTGCTTCCAAGAGGTGTCTTGTGCTACATCCTCCAGAGAGGACACATACCAAGTCCTCACATAGTAGAAGAACAGAAGAGAGTGGATCCACTACCTCAAGCCCTTTTAGAAAAGCCCTAATTCCATTCGTGACATCTTTGCCCTCATGACCTAATCACCTCCCAAGGACTCCAACTTTGAATATCATCTACTGCATTGGCTGTTAAGTTTACATATGGATTTGGGGGGACACATTCAGATTATGTCAATATGTGTATATACACACGAAAACACATAATCAATTGCACATATCTCTAAACATAGTAATTATATTTAAACTGTACACTTTAAATTTAAATAAGTGAATTGTATGGTATATGAATCATATCTCAAGAAAGCTGTTTTTTTAAGACAGAGAGACAGAAAAGACTACTACATGAAAAGCTAATGCCATAAAATATCAGCAAAAAAGGGGTTCTTATGTCGCCTAAATTTGGAACCACCACAGTCATCTTCCCCTTTGGAGTGTACACTGTGTACTAAATTTTCTCAATAGTTCTGCCGTGAAGAAACCAACTTTAACCCACATCTCCCAAGTTTCCTTGGCCATGGGTGACTATATCTTATAGCACCTATTAACCCTGAAGAAGCACTTAAGTTGTCTAATATCACAACATGACTAGGAAAATTCTTGTTAAGAGATGTTAAAGGAATAGGGTCCAGAGTCCCATCAACTCATTTATTGAGCAACCAGACTAAGAGGCATCTTTGTAGCAGAATTTTTCAAAAGGTGGCACTAAGAAGAGGTGATCCACAGAGTGCAAGCTTACACAGAGAAAACAGACCCACAAGTACAAGTAAGAGGAACACTAATTTAATGTCACCTCCCCTAACAGGGAAATAATTAGACACCCAACTCTGCCTTACAGGGCACAAAAAAGATTATGCTGATGGAAGACAGTGCAAGGGCCCCAGAAGAGTTTAAAAGCCCTTCCTAGTTCCTAGCTATAACCTGAATGTAAAAGCACTAAGCAGGGGCCTCCAGAAAAGTGAGGCATTAGAGTACCCAAGCTCAATGTAAACACAAATAATAATAATAATTAGTATTAGTAATAGTAGCAGCAACAGCAGCAGTAGTCCTAGAATTGAACAGGGGCGTTTTACCATTGATCTATATCCCCAATTCTTTTTATTTTTTTCTTTTGAGACAGGCCCTTGCTAAGTTGCCAAGGCTGGCCTCAAACTTGAGATTCTCCAGCCTCAGCCTCCCAAATTGCTAGGATTACAGGACTGCACCACTGAGCCCAACTACAAATTTGATATTTTTAAAGGCAGGCAGATAGAGCTGCTCAATTTGTTCAAAACATTTTAGACCTTTCTCAGTGTTCTACCATCAAAAAAAGGGGGTGGGGAGCAAGCAAGAGAGAGAGAGAGAAATCACCGAATAAAACCCACAGGAATCTAAGTAAATAGAAAAGCAGGATAATGTGCAAATATTTATAACTGGAATAAAGCGTGGACATATTTAAGAATGTCACTTATAACAACATCAGGCTAATCACAGGAAATGTGTTGGCAAAAATTCCTAAAGAGTGAAGTGACCTATTCAGAGAATTTCTAGAGAAAAAGAAACCAAAGATAAAATGGAGGAAAGTACATTAAGACCTTACTACACAAAGCCTCCGTCACTAATTAGCTACACAGGCATCACCATAAAGCCAGTCAGAAAAAACATAATTCTCACGTCCCACACCACACATCCTGAGGCTGCATTTTAACACGGCCCCTAGGAGAATCACATGCATACTAAAGTTTAAGAAGCACTATTTTCAAACACTGTTAATATTTAACTTATATCCGACCTGAAATGTGCTTTAAGAAAATAAATAAGTTAAAAAATATATATTAAAATCACTACAATAGTCCCTCCTTACTCATGGTTTCAATTTCTAAGGTTTCAGTTATCTGCGGTCAACCAACGGCTGAAAATATTAAGTGGAAAATTCCAGAAATAAACAATTCATCAGTTTTAACTTGCATGAGTAGCGTGATGAAATCCTGTGCCGTCCTGCTCCATCCCACCCAGGATTTGAATCGGTTCTTTGTCCAGCATATCCACACCGTATAAATTTAACATCCACCTGTTAAATCACTTAGTAGCCATCACAGTAATCAAATTGACTGTTGGGGCACTGCAGTGCTTGTGTTCAAGTAACCCTTTATTTTACTTAATAATGGTCCCAAAGTGCAAATTTTTTTAGAGTACAATGTTATAATACTCTATTTTATTAGCAGTTGTTGTTAATCTCAGTAGTGCTATAGCTTGGATCTGGAATGTCTCCCAAAGGGCCACACATTAAAGGCTTGGTCCTCAGTTTGGCAGGACAGGAATATGTTAGAAACCACTGAAGGGTAAGGCCTAGTGGGAGTTTTTAGGTCACTGGGGTTGTACCCTTGAAGGGGACTGTGAAATGCCAGCCTCTTCCCACCCCATCCCCTACCCCATCCCACCCTCTGCTTCCCAGATGCCATGAAATGAGCAGCTTTATTTCACCACACATTCCCCACCATAGTATACTGTGCTACCACAGGTCCAAAAACAACAGGACCAAGTGACCATGAACTAAAACCTTGAATTCATGGGCCATGAGTCAAGAGCCTGAGATAATCACCTTTTTTAGGTAACACTAATGGAAAACTGACTAACATCAATATTATCTGCAGTTTCAGATATCCACTGGAGTCTTAGAACACATCTCCTATGGATAAGGGTGGGATCCTGTACTTATCAGTAAGTCATCCTGAACTGTCCCTCGGCTCACTGTCCCTTTCTACACAATGAAAGGTTTTTGTATTTTCAATCTAAGTAGGACAAGAACAGGCTGAGGAGACAGCCTCAAACAACTCCAGTGATTCCAGGAAGACTCCCCGTCAAAAGCCGTCAGAGGACACCCTGCAGTTCTCACCCCATCTAAGTGCTAAACCACTGCTTGGAGTTGCATGGCCTTGACTGACAAATGCAAATAAAGAGTCTCAAGCCACCAGTACTACTTTGATAACAAGTAAACAAAGGTTTATTAAAATATAACCCCATCATAAGTTAAAAACACTGTAAGTTAAAACGCAGGTAAGATGCCTACCCACAGAGCATTACAGCAATTCAGTGCACTAGGGTGTCTGTTGGTTGTTTCCCCTCACGAGCTTGCTGCCACTACCCAGAATCACAACACAGGATAATAGCACATATTGCTAGCCCAGGAAAATAACAAAATTCAGAATTCAAAGAATGATTTCTACTGAATGTGTACTGCTTTCACACCATCATAAAGCCAAAAATCAGGGACCCTGGGTAACGAATTCTATGAAATATGAGTAAATACAATCCACCGCGCCAATTTTGGATGAGTGGCCACGCCAACTGCCAGACTTGCTTCTCACTCTCCTGCACTGGGTGGAGCTGGGGGAGCCCTGGGGACTGAGCCAAATTCTTTTTTTAAGTCTGATGGAAGAGTGAATAAGAAAGCCCACACAAAGGCCTCTTGTTGACACATGTTCCCAGACCTCACAGGGGCCACAGGGCTCAGATTGCCTCAACGCCACCCGTCATTCTGCCCTTGTCCCTCCAGTCAGGCAACAACTCCACCAGACAGGAGCTGCCAACTTTCCGACCTAATCGCCAGAAACCGGGGTGGTTCCAAGGCCAAGAACATAGCATCGCTTCCCCAGCTTTGTGCCTGTTAAGTATCACCTGGTGTGTCTCATAGAAATGGTGGATGACATTTCCCGGGCCTAGAAAATTAGTAGCAAAAAGCCAAGAGGGGCCTGAAGATAAGCACTAAGCGGTGGGTTTTCGGGGTACACCTTGATGTTCCCGGTCTTACCTCACATATTTTTTCACTTGGGCATTATCAGAGTGCCGATTCCCAAGCCTGAAAGGAATATAAAACTGTTCTTATCCAAGAGAGTTTCCTAAAATATTCTTACTAAGTCACAAGTACATACTGCAACAAGCTGCCTGGCTTTTGTGGGGCCACAAGGGTTGAATGTCACCGAATTTAGACTGTCGCCTAAATGTCACCTAATTCTAAAATTCAAAAGATGCAGTGTTCTCTGAAAGTTCAGAAGCCCAGTTCTGGGTGGTAATTACATGAGGGCTGGAGGAGTAACTGGTGATGGAAATCCTTAGGAGAGGATTTAGGAATAAAAATAACTCACATTTTTATTCTACCAATCTGGAACTTTCCCACCCACTTCAAACTGGTAGTGAAATTGCCATTAACTCCATTTACTGTGTTCTTCCACAGTTAGCATACAATATTCTTAATCCTACAAGGCAGAAACTATTATTCCTGCTGCACTGGTCCAGATACAGGGAGGGACAAGAAGCACAACAGGAATTCAACCCCAAGTCCACACCATGATATCACACCCTACCCTACTATTAAACTGTGCTTCAGCACAGAGTTGCCTGGAACCTTAAATATGAAGTGTCTTTTATCACCTTTCTTCTCTGGACTAACAGAAGAAAGAGAAAAATAAGCTCCTTTACCCTGCCCCCACCCAATATGTTGAGCACAGGGGGCCATGGCTAAAGGGGAAATACATGGGCTGGGTTCCCACTGCAAACAGGGACAGTATAACCAAGATGCTAAAAAGCAAAGGAACAGAAACAAGCAGAATAATAAAGGCAGCACCGAGCTCCCTGACCAACAGGTCAAAATCCCTGCAGTCATTCACTGCGTTTCAGACTTAAAAAGAACCGTGACCAAAAAAAAAAAAAAAAGGAAGGAAGAAAAGAAAAAAGAAAGAAAGAAAAAGGAACAGGAAAAAAAACAAAAAAACAAAAAAAAAAAACACCCACTTTTTACTCACTGGACTAGGAATGACTGTTAAGACAGTGGTCTCCCCAGCCAACAGCTACCTGTGTGCCGACTCCTCTGTCCAGGCCTCCTATCAATACACTGGCAAGGACTCCTGCCATCAACAGAAAAATGGCAGCTGATGAAAGGGACAGTCAACGTGTAAACAGGTGATCTGACTGTTTTTCTGAAGATGGAGGGCAAGGAAGACCGACGCGTACATACGGACAATTTGTTGAACTCCATCAAAAACGGAAAACCTATTACCATATCTTCATCACACCGATTCTCATTAATTGATATTTTCATTCAATAGAGCAGGAGGATTTTATGGATACAGATGCAGTATTAAAATATGTGTTTAACCAAAGCTTTTATACCAGACTATACGCCATCAAGGTTTAAAACACATCCGGGCAGACCTTGGTATTCTGTTTTTTAACAGAGAAAACAGGTCCAGTTACCCCGGATGCCCGTATCTGCTCATTTCCCAAGCTGGTTCCCACACGGCTACCCACCACTTGGCTAAGAGATAGCGGATGAGATATCTCCGAGTTCCTGTTACAGGTTTTTATGGGGACAGTTATTACTTGTTACATAATATTAAGCAATTAAGATTAAAAATGGTTACATAATACTGTCCTACAGCTAACATCAACAGAGGTTCTCGCGATCCCGGACTGCAGGCGAGCCGGCAGCAGGCAGCGAACAGCGCGGCCGAGACCGCCGGCCATTCGCGTTCGCGAGCTCGCGGCGAACTGCCGACCGCTAGGGCCTTTTCGCAACACGTAGCGCTGACCCTTTCCGACTGACCACCGTGACCTTGGCTGCTATCCCCTACCCCCAGCCCCCAGATGATATCCCCGATGGCAGAGCCCACCTGCGTACCTGGAGAACCCGCTACCGCAGCCTCTGCCGCACGGGGTCGCTGCGTGCGCGCCACCGGCCCGGGGAGGGCTCCGGCGCCCGGCACTGCCCGGCGCGTGGACAGCGCTCCGCATGGACAGCGCTCGGACACGCGGCTCGCGCTAGTTCTCCACGGCTCCGCCCCGACTAGGGGCCTGCAGCGCAGAAAACCAAATCGGAGGGCCGAAGCCCAGGCGAACACCAGGCGAACGCGCGCTAACACGCTAGGCGAACCAATGCCGCCTCCGGGGACGCCATCCCGGCAAGGGTGCAATACCACCCCGCCTCCCGAACATGCCCAACTGGACCCACCCCCATCACTGCACAGGTGCCAGGAGGCCAGTCCAGCCTAGCCGACCCCTGTCCACGACCGCACTCCTCGGCTTCCAAGAGACCGGACACCGCTGAGGACACGGACGCGGCTGGGTCCTTGCGCACTATGGGAACCCCAGGACCAAACCCATGTGACGCGGCCACGCCCCGAGCCCCAGCGGGGGCCCTCTGCTGCCCAATCCCTGGATCCCTGGTTCTCATGGCAACCCTGAAGAACCTCTTGCTCCCAGCATTGCTTCTTCCCCTCCCCCACAGGCCCCCTCCGCCCTGATGGGCAAAAACACGCACACTGGCCGTTCTCATGACGCCGAAAGTCCTCCATATCCACCGTTAAACCAGATTCGGAACACGGGGCTGAGTGGTGGGTCCCCCATAAGTCAAACATGCCACCAGCAGAACCACTGTCCTGAACCGTGCGGGGGGGGTGGGGGGGGGGAGAAAGGGCTGAGTGACCAGGGCCGGCTAGTTCTGTGTTTTCAAGCTCACTTTCGCCTCACACCCCTCCCTCAAAATGTCAGAGCGAAAACAACCAGGAAAGAAGAGGCTTTCTCTGGAAGCCACAGGCATAATGCTATTGGACATCAACGAAAAAGTAGGGTTCCATTTAAATTAAGAGTTAGTGAGGAAAATAATAGATACTGTATATCAAGCATCTGCTATGCTATGCAGTAGTCACTTTCTCCCTCGCTCTCCCCCCACCACCTCCCCCCTTTTTCTCTCTCTCTCCCTCTCTTTCTCTCTCTCTCTCTCTCTCTCTCTCTCACACACACACACACACACACACACACACACACAAACGAACCTGCAACAAAGGAAGCAAAAAAGGTCGGGAGATATTTGTGACTTCATACAAACACACACACAGTCATCCTTCACTATCCTCAAGGGATTGATTCTAGGACCGCCACTGATACCAAAATCCGTGATTGCTCAAGTCCTTTATATAAAATGAAGTCGTATTTGCATATAACCTGTGCACATCCTATATTCTTTAAATCATCTCTTGATTACTTATAATACCTGATACAATGTAAATGCTATGTAAATAGTTACAGTATATTGTGTAGGGATAATGATAAGGAAAAAAGTCTGTACATGTTCAATAGAGATGCAATTTTTTTTTTCTGAATATTTTCAACCCATGGTTGCTTGAATTTGTGGATGCAGAACCCAGGAATACAGAAAGCCAATTGTATATAAATACAATTGTGCAATAAAGGAAGCAAAAAAGAAGGTTTGGAGATATTATTTGTGACTTTAACAAGGTCACAAAGCTAGTAAGCAGTAAATTTTACAATCTTCTCTAGCAGAGAACATGATAGAAAAAGCTAGAAGTTGTAGATAGCAGAAAGAACAGTGACAGCCAAAAGCAGGAGATGGATTATGAAACTAAGATGCTACACTACTTTCACATCTACAAAGGGAGCAAGGAGCTTCGAAAACCCGGTCAGAGCACAGTATGCAAAACAGCAGAAAAACTGCCCAAATCCAGCAGGCTTGGAGGCCAGCTCCAATCCCTAACTGCACCAGAGTAAGAGGCTGTGGAAACTGCAGATGTTCACCCCAGGGAGCCAAGGTTCCAAGGTAGTCAGGATGACGAAATTTCAATATTGTAAAGTCAATCAAACAAAAGCATATTTGAGGCAGATTCTGAGAGAAGACACTAACAGAACATTAAACCAAATAAAAGGGCAGAAAGCCCTTCTCTCAATCCCACGGACCACAAATAGCCCAGCCTGCTCCTGCCTGCTCCTGGAGGCACTGCATTACAATCACCTAAGGTGTGAAGGCTTTTCACTTCAACTGGGCACCACCTAAGTGGAGTTGTTGCAGAGTGAACTTCACAAGGAATAAAATGGCAGTCGGAAGCACAGAATCCAACCCTGAGATTCTATAAAATCTCAAGCACAGAGAAATTCCATACGTCACTGAAGGCCCCAAGAAAGGGGCTGGCAGGGAGAATCTGTGTTCTTTCAGTACACCAAACTCACTGGAGACTTGTCTGCAATTCTGACATGGTGACTCCACCCGACCTCTGCAGTGAACACCACAAAAGTGGCTTAGCTGTCTCTAGGCCTCCCAGCTTGGCTGCTCTGTCTGGAGAGTGAACTCCTTTAGCAGAACATCACACCCACCCTGCAGGCACTTAGGCTACAAGAGTTTACCTCCACAAAGGGCTTCCCTAACACTCTTCCCTGTTTAAAAAAAAGAAAGTCCTAGCTCAATGTAACTCTTCCTAGATGTAGAAAGAACAAGGTGGAAAAGGCCCAACACTGGGCAAGGAATCTGAGAGGCCAGGACTATGCCTAGTGACCGACTGGACATGTATTTTACTCTGCTAGGACAAAGGAAGATAATCTTTTGAAGATACCAAAACCTGTGTTCCGGGGGTAACTGACTTAGGGATGTATAAGAGCTGAAAACTAAGTCAAAATTTTTTTTAAAAAGTTTGATATACTCAGTGGAAGTCCAGAAAATCTCATTAGAAATTAGAACTATTATTAGATTACCAGAACTATCAGAACTATCTAATAATTATTAGAACTATCATTTATCTCCAGAATTGGAGGGAAGGCAAGGTCCAAAATAAGACATGAATTAGAAATTTACTTAAGAGTTAGACCCACAAGCCTCTCCCAGGTTCTCTCACACAGCTAAGTAAAGGGGCTTCTTTTCTGGAATCAATGAGACAGGTCTCTGGACCTAGGTCAGCAGGTTCATTCGATTCTTTGGTCCTAGACTAAAAAACAGGTGGGTCAAGGGTGAGCTCCCCAAGCCTCACTTCCGAAAGAACAAATAAGTATTCTCAGAGTCTTGGAGAATAAATCTGAGGCATAGGTTCCTCCTCCATATAACTGGGCAGCTGAGCATCTGTCCATCAGTCAAAGCACCCACTCACAAAAGATCACAGGATAAAAGACTTCCAATTTCCCATAGGTGAGCTAGGGCCTCATGTCTCTGGGCCCTGTCTTTCCCCACTGCAGAGCATGTTCCTCCCAGGGTTCCCAGGTACCTTGCAGCCTGCACAGGAACCACTAGGTCCCTGCCCACCAGGCCTCCACAGACTAACAACACAGCAGTACAGATGCACCCCTTGGATCATGGCAAGGGGCACTGATAGAAAATACATCTTCCACTCCCGCCTGCTCCTCAAGATTGTCCTTAGGATCGGGAGTTCCTTCCACAAGTCAAACCCACACTGGAGCCCCCGGGCAGCTTCACTGAGTTCCGTGCAATGCGGCTCAGCAGGATCCCTCCTTCCTGCCCCCTCCCCCAGCTCTCCCACCCTCCTTCAAGCACACAAGTGTTTGCCCTAGGTCTGCTTTCCAGGTAAGCCAGACACAAACAAGCAGAAAAGTAAAAAGAAAAGTTTAAAATTGGAGAGAAGAAACTATGCATGAAAAGTTTTTTAAAAAGTCTCTTCAACTGAGATAATAGGGGCTATTATATCTATGGAAAAAGAATATCATGCCATTAAAAAAAGAAGAAGACGAATATTTCCTTCTGGTGTCAAAAATGTGTTAGCCCATGCTAACATTGGCTGTAACAAATGTACCACTCTGGTTTCAAATTTTCCATAGTGGGGGAAATCACAGGAGGTCGGGCAATTGTACAGTGAACCTAAAATGGCTCCTAACTAAAGTCTACTGAGGAAAAAAAAAATCAAAGAAGAAATAAAAAGATCCTTGGAAATTAAAAATGTTAATAGAAACTTGAAATCAAATGGGAAGTTTAAAAAGATCAAATTAAGGATATAATCCAAAAAAACAGATATAGGAGATAAAAACAGTAAGAGATCCAGCGCAGGAGGCTGACAATTAAACAGCCATTTTAGAAAAAAAAAAGAGAAAAACAGAAGAAAAGAAATTAAAGATTTTATTAAAAAACATGTTCAAGACCAGAAAGAGGGCTGGGAATGTTGCTCAGCGGTATAATGCTTTCTGGGCTTACATGAGGCCCTGGGTTGGATCCCCAGCACCGCAAAACAAAACAAAACAAAAAAACCAGAAAGATTTGAGTTTCCAACTTGAAAGGAACCTCAACACCCTGCATAATATATGCAGACCCAACAAGACACATCTTCAAGGACTTCAGAATACATACACACACAGAAAGAATACACTAGAATCTTCTACCATGACAAAACGAAACGAAACAAAACAAAAGCCAAAGCCAAAAAATAAAAAGAAACACTTTGGTATTCTTTCATACCCAGAATCAAGAATCAAATTAACTTTATTCTCAATCCCATGCTACCTAAATACAGTAGGTGCCCTTCGAATTTTTTGAGGGAAAACTCTCCAATTTAGAAATTTATAAAATCATTAGCTGTGGAATTAGAATAAGAACATTTTCAGACATGCTCAGTCTCAAAAAATTTATGTCCCGTGTATCTCCAAATTTTGGGAATAAACCAAGAAAGAGCAAGTCATGAAATCTAAGAGAAAAGCAAAGGGCATTTCCAGGATGATGGAGATGAAAGATTCCAAGATGACAGCTGTGCAGGGCGCCTTCAGAGTGACCGTTCCAAAGGGCACCTGGAAGACAGCTTGCAAAGATAAAACCAGCAGATTACCTAATGCTTCTGAGATTCATATAACTGTGTAAGTTTGCGGGGAGTGAAGTGAATAAAAACATCTAAGCAGAAGCAACTCCAGGATAAAACAAAATAACCTATAAGAAAAAAAGTTTCACTGTATACTATATGACTCAGATATGAGCAGCATTTAGGGTACTGTCCCCACTCTGCATAATGATCTCAACAAATTTACCAAGGAAGACAGGAGGAGTAAGCATAGGATATGGCAAAAGGGTGAAATCTTACCCTTCATGGAAGGAAGTCAAAGAAGTATGTGAAAAACTGGGCTCTACTAGGGCGGTAGAACTGGGATAGATTGAAAGGTGTTGTAATATATTATTCAGACCTCTACTTAGAAATATGAAGATAAACAGGGGGTAAAAAACCATGCTGATAATCTGGTTATTTCTGGGGAATTATTTGACTCTTTAAACTATGTCCCTCTTTCATTGATTAAAAAATAAACTGAAAAAAACAGTCGAGGAGTCAAGGAATTACAAGCCGGGTGCCCCTCCAGATGAACAGGCAGAGATACTCATGTGGTAGGGACAGTGCCGCAGCTGAGGAAGGAGGGCCACAACAGGGGGATGTGTCTGTGTCCCCTCACAGCCTGCAGGCCCCAGAGTGCAGGGTAGGGCAGGCAAGGCCTGCAGTTGGGGATGACCCAAGAAGGAAGCAAGGAGCTCCTCTTTTTGCTTTATTCCCTCCTCCTAGGCTCCACCATCCCAATAAGGAGATGCAGGCCATGGCGCATAATGTTCTCATATCTCTAGGAACATCCTGGAGCAGTTTCTGTGAGACCCACACAATTTTCATTGGAAGAGAACAGGCAGCTCCCTAGAAATGGCAACGTGGAGGCTCTCAGAGAACACACCACAGCCTGTGCTGGGCCAGGTGACACTGCCAGGGTGGAAAGGAGAGCAGCAGGCTCTCTGCCTGAAGCCAATCCATTCAGGACAATCAGAGGGCCACTGGACTCACCCAGTTCCACCTTCTTCCCAACACAAAGACCTTCTAAGGGCAGCTCACCCAAGCAGAGGCCCAGACTCAAGGAAGGGTATTGTGCTCAGGCACAAGGGTACTATACAAACATTTAAAGTTAAAAGTCATTCAATTCATAGCAGTTTTTCATCACTCCTAAGTTTCCCGTGGCAGGGAATCCTAAAAAGTTATTGCTCTGGATAGTATTCTTTATCTAAAATGCCTGGTGCCAAAGTGTTTTAGATTCGGGTTTGTTTGTTTTTCAGATTTTGGAATATTTGAACACATCAGATAACTTGGGGAGGGAATCCAATTCTAAACACAAAATTCGTCTATATTTCATGTATACTGTACACACATGGTCTGAAGATAATTAAATACGATATTTTTACTAATTCTGTGCATGAAACAAAGTTTCATGATGTAGAATTTTCCACTTATGTTATCAACTTGCCACCCCAAAAGTTTCAGGTTTGGGGACATTTTGGAATTCTGGTTTTCAGATTAGAGCTGCTTGACCTCTATTAGATTTGTGATAGAATTAAGGCTTTTATATTAAGGAGTTCAAGTTGGAGTGCCTACACCACATGCACTGAGCTCTTTCCATGCCATGTGCTTTAGTAGCCCATGTTCATCAACAAGATGGAAGCTGCTTATACCCAGGAACATTTAACTGGCTCAAACACTGCTAAGACTTCAGGGAGGAGTGGGCTACCCTCAGCACAGCCCTTAGATGGGGTTCAAAGGCACTCCCAAAGGCATGGTCAGCATGTCCAGGATGAGTGGCTCATGCTCATCTCATTCCTGGCTAGACACCAACCTCAGGGGCCCAAACACAAACGAGGGATTGCTCTGTTCACCCAAAACTGCAGACAGCTGAGCTTGTACCTTTCAGGGGTCTTTGCATCTTTTGCTGCAGGTCACAGGGAACCAATTTTTGATACCTGCTATACACTATTATCTGTTTCAAACGGTTTTCAGCAAAGTGAAGTCTATGGTCCATCACCTCTCTTTGATCTTAGCATCCTACCTGTGAGGAGTTCAAACTGCCATGCTAAACATAGTCAATAAAAAGATTCTTAACAGTGACAGTGGCCCACAGAACATTCAGGTCAATTCAACAAGGGTTTGCACAATGAATGTGTATAAAGCACAGCAAGACTGAAATACGAAGAGCAGGGTCCCCTTTCTAGCAGACCTTAGAAATGAAGAGAAAGCAAGCGATCAAGCACACAAACTACTCTAAGATGAGACTAACTGCACAGTACTGCGACACATCACCATCAAAGTCAGCATGTGCCATGCTCTGCGCCTATCATTCACACAAATCTAATATCATTCTATTTTCATGACAACACTTAGAGATGAACGATTCTATAACTTCTGTTCTATGAATGAAGTTAATTAACTTTTTCAGGCTCACCAAACTTGTAAATGGTAAAACCAACAGTTCAATGGAGGCAATGTGCCTCATAGAATGGGCTGCTACCTTGGTCAAACAAAGCAAAGAGGAAGCAATATGATGGAAAAGGCAACCACCCCCCCACACACACACACACACCACCCAATGCAGTACCTATTCCCATTGCTCTGGTAAATGTTAACAATAAAAAGTCTACCAGCTGGACCCAGCCCAAGTAAAAAGCTCTTTGAATTTAAGACCTGCTCCAGGAAAATCCATATATAAAGTAGATGACTGAAAAATATTAATATTCTAAAATAGGAAGAAGGGAAATCTTCTTATTGTCTATATGCCAAAAGCAGAAAACAGAACCACTCATTTCCACCTGACATGAGTTTTGATAACCCTAAGAAATGGTTTTTTTTGCTGACCTCTCAAAGGACAATCACACCATTTTCCATTCCATTATTAAAGAAGAACTTTGTCGATCTGCCTTTCCGTGAGTGAGCAAGTGGTTTTAACCTTCCCCTGCCTTTATGTACCCACAGTGAACAGGTCCTGGTATCACTGGGAGAGTGGACAAAAGCCTCTCAAAGACAAGTGGCAGGAAAGGTGGCACCTTTTCTGGGAGGGCAACCAGAAGTAAGGGTTTCCAACCAGGAGGAAGAACAAATAAAGCCTCCTAAAAGTGTGCTGCTCGAATAATATTAACACAAATTCAGTACCATCCAGTGCTTAAATAGATCAGAGTAGTCATACACCCATTACCGTGCACACCCTGAAGAACACACCCAAAATCCCAAAGCACCTGTTTGCCAAGCCCCACCACATAAACTAATTTCTTCCATAATCTCCCATACTTCTGAACTGAATTTTATTAGAAAAAAACAAATGCAACATCAAAACTTGTGGGATGCAGCCAAAGCAGTGCCTGGAGGGAAACTTCTAGCTTTAAATGCTTACATTCAAAAAGAAAGGTCTAGATTCAGTCCCTAGACTTCACTTTTAGAAATGCTTAACAATCCAAGAAAATCTAAGACTCTTTTAAGATGACGCTAAAGCACAATAGATGTCTTTGTTGAAGTAGTTTGGTTTCTATACATTGTAAAGTTTCTGACCCAGCCAGATCATCAACATGAAAAACAAGAAAGAAGGAAAGAAACTTCCATAGATAAGCAAAAAATTAAGATAGATTAAAAAAAAAAAAACAACTCCACTAACAGAAAAAGTTCACTTAAATTTTGAACATACGACTGAGTACTTAAATCAAAGACAAGGCAAATATTTTCTCCTCACAAGCCCATGCAACTCCATATTACTTTAACAGATTATGCAGTCAACATGCAAATGCACATGTTTCTCTCCTATGAAACACGACAAAAATCCCCTGCAGTTTGCTCTGAGTTCTGTCAGGTTAGCAACGTAATTCCACTTACAATTTCAAATAAATGCTACTATCCTGTAGACTCTTCTCCCCTGCTTTTAACTGCAGAATTCCAAAGAAATAAGTCCCTTAACTTATGCCACCTTTAAAGCATTCATTTTTATCAGCCGTTCCAACCAAAAAATTCTGCAGCTCTAAGATGAAGACAGATTTCTTTGTTCACTCAGGAGTTTGAGTTCCATACATTTTAAAGTCTCTGACCCAGCTACGTCATCAAAATCAAAATCAAAAGTTCTGAGCCAGCACTTAGATTCTTTATTCTTTTCTCCTGCTGGAGGCTGACAGGACACAAACAAGGTCACTATAAGTGAGCCAGGGCTACCCTGGGTTCCAATCCTGACACTAGGCAGCATACAAAGCCCGGGACAGTTAGCTGCCATTAACTTGCTCAGCTCTGGTTTCCTGGTCCACAAATGAAAACCATTTTAACCAATTTAACACGGCTCCAAAAGCCATGCAGACCACAGATGATATGCAACAGGTGACTTTAGGGGTACGCAGTTTTTCTATTTTAATTACAGTAAGCGTAACCACCATATCAAACTTAGGACTTCATGGATATCAAAGTTTCTTCCCCAAACAAATGTGTATTCAAGTATAAAGAATAAATATTGATAATGATTTGGCCAATATGGCATTAATCTTGAAGGTTGGGAGTCACTGGATTAAGTAATCATGCCAGAGCCTCTTAGTTGTCCAGCTGTGTGACTGGCAGGGTGTACTTCCTCCATGCCATTTCTCCTTCAGCCGTGGATGTACTTTTGCACAAGCATAAAACACACAGAACTAAAAAGAATCCAAAGCTTAGGCTCTAGGGACAGTTCTATCATTTGCCAGCCCTTCGACCTAAGGCATTCCAATTAACCTCATGAGCCTCGGTTTCCAGACCTGTAAAATGGGGATCAGGGGGACTATACAGTGGATTAAAAGCAACAAGGCTTTTGAAAGTGTCTTGTAAACTGTGAAATGCTACCAAAGTATCAGTGGCTACACTTCTCAGTTACTGCAATGCCTGCTGGGCATGTAACTCTGTCTGTCCTTAAATTCCCTCCCTGTAATCTGGGGATTGGCCTGTGCAGCCCTTCTCTTTCAAGTGCTCCCAGTAAAACTCAAATATTATGTGCAATAATCCTGGAGTTTTGATTTTTAACAAAAAAACCTGAACATCAGCAACCGTTCCTGGGGAAAAAAAATTTTGAATTCAGGACTTCTACTTCGTAAAATACTTTCCTAAAAGACACTTCACCATTACCTTTGTCAGAATCCCCTTTGCTGTAAAAATCTAGATTCTACCTCTCTGTTCTCCTCGAAAGAGAAGCTCTAGGTCAACTCTTGTTAAAATATTACCATCATTGTGCTATAAACCCTAGTCTATGCCTGTTGCTTCGCTAACAACATGTGTTCTTAGTAAAAAAGAGAGAAACGTTAAATAGAACACCATTTCTTGAAACTCAGGGGCTCCAAACAGCTGAATCAGCATTTTTGTGAAACAAAGTCTTCTGGGCCTGGCCTTTTAAACAGCAGCAAAGAGAAAGTTGTGCAATAACGCATATTTACTCACGAGCGCTACTTGTTTTGGTCTTTTCTTTGCATCTCTTGAATGAAACCTTTTTCAAGAAAACAATCTTTCAAACGCATCCTAAAGATCAAGGCCCCTGTAAAAATCACCTGTGGCTCCCCTACTTTACCACACGGTTTTGTCAAAGCAAACGATAAGAAGTTCGCCTTTCTTCCAATCCCAAGAAAATACGAACACAATAAAAAGTAAAGAATACCCTAATTTCCATAACGCACATGCTCAAGGGCCCTCGCCAGGCAGGCGTTTGGAGAGGCAATCAGCAAAGGCGGAGAGTTGCATCAGAAATTTCCTTCTGCAAACGGTACCGCTCTTATCACGTTTCCACGGCTGGCGGGCGGCTAGTTCGCGAGCCCTCAACTTAGTGTTAGGCCCCAGCGGCGGGTAACAGGGTCACTTCACAGGACCAAGAAGAAGAAGAAGAAAAAAAATCCTCCGTCGGAGGCTGGGCCGCGCTCGGGACTTGGGAGTGTCTGGCACCGCTGCCCGGCCCGCCTGGGCGCGCGCGCCGAGGCCCCGCCGCGCAGCAGGAACACCAGGGGCTCCAGGGGAGCCCGGGCGCCCACCATTCAGGGCGGCGGCCTCGGGGAGCGTGGCCTTGACCGCAGCCCCCGCCCCAACCCCCCAGCCGACGGCGTCTGACAAGATGGTTCAAGAATGCGACGCTCGGGCTCCACACCTCCCCCCAGGGGTCGACAGCGCAGCGGGGAGAGCCCGGCGGGGCGCCCGGCCGCCCCCTGCAGCGTACCCGCAGTCCCGGTCCCGCCTCACAGCACTGCCCGCCACGGGCCCCGGGTACAGAAGCCCCCAGCCCTGAGGCGACGCCCTTCCGTCCGTTGCGCCTCCGCGGGGCCCGCCGTCCCTGGCCGCAGCCGGCCAGCGCGCAGACAATGACGGCGGGGACCCGCCCGGCCCGCCCGGGCCCCGCGGCGGCGCGGACCACAAAGTAACTTGCTGCCGCGCTCCCCGCCCAACTCCGTACCTGCCGCGGCGCCGCTCCTCGCCGCCTCCGCGTGGCCGCCGGCGACACTCTGCGCAGCGGGCGGCGGGCACAGGGTCCCCTCGGGGCAAAGACGGCGTGCAGGACTGTCCCGGGCGCCCCGCACTGCCTCCGCCGCCCTGGGGCTGCGCGGAAACTTTGGGCTCCGGCGGGTCTCCGAGCGCCAAGCTCGCCCGCCCTCTCGCAGCAGCTCCCTTCCCTTCCTGCCTCCTCGGGGCCTCCCCACCCCCTCGAAGGGCTTTAAACTCGCCCGGCCCCGCCCGCCCTCCCCGCCTCCGCCTCCGCCGCCGCCGCCTCCGCCTCCTCCCCCGGCCGCTTTTCCTGCTCCTCCTCCCGCCGCCGCCGCCGCCCGGACCGCTCGGCGGCCGCCAGCGCGGGAGGAGCCGCGGCCTGGGCGCAGGGCGTGGCGCGGGGCGCGCGGGCCCAGCCGCCTCGGGGGCCTGACGCGCCCGGAGCCTTGTGCCCCGGGCCAGCGCACGGGAACACCTCCTGCTGGTCCCCGGGAACCCTCGACACCGAACCACGACAGCCGAGCTTCGGCGGCTGCCCCAGCGAAAGACAAATCGGACCCGTCCCGAAAGGCATTTTGTAAACGAATTGTTTGAAACTCAAAAAGTGTTAACCGTACAATCCAAATCCTTTAACCCGGGCGAAACGAAGAACGAACTGCGGCTGGCCGTCCCAGGCCCGGTGAAAGGCAACCTGGGTTTGCACACAGGCGGCCAAGTCTAGGGCCTCGCTTCTCCGAGCCTCAGTTTCTTCGTCTGTGAGTACTGGAAGGCGGGCGAAGGGAGAAGCCCTTCATTTTTTTGCCTAATGCGGCCGAGCCTCAAGGGCCTTATCTTCGAAGTGGGGGAATAACGCCCGCCTGAGAAGTTATGTCCCGGGATTCAAAGAGGTCCTACCGGGAACACAAAATGACTGCTTGAGGGACTCCGGAATTAATGAAAATCATTGCCATAAATGATTCTTAATGTCCCTCTATCCTATCAAAGTTGTAATACAGATAGTGTGACCATGATTGTATCTCTTTCTGGGTCTTGAAGTTATAAAAACACCTACTGCAATAAATTACTTTCATTGAACAAACACTTTGTGCAAAACATTCAAGAATGCTCGTTTTTAACCCTCATTCTGGTCCTCTGAGGTGATTCCTAGGAGACACCCACTGTACAGAGCCGGAAACTGAATCTCCAAGTGATTTCCGAAGGTCAAGTAGCGGGTAAGTTCAGGGCAAGAATTGAAAACCATGCATTGTCCCCAAACTCTTTTTAGGCACTTTAAAAAAAAAAAAAAATACCTTTTGTTTCCAGCAAAAGTTGTTCTCACCTTAGACCGAGGTAATCAACAAAAGGTCATCCTTTCCTATAACTGAAATGGGCCTCTCCAAAATTTCTGTCCTTTGGTCCAAGTTCAGAATCCTAGAAGATAAAAATCAAGAGAGAATAATGTGAAAGGATCTTAGATTCCTGGAAGAAAAGAGCACAAAGGACTCTTGTTGTAGATAAAGAACACAAAAGAAAATTAAAGAGAAAACTGTTTGAGCCAACTTTGTGTAAGTTTATAAGCTTTGAACATTGTAGCTATGCAGGACGTGCTCTGATCAGAAATCCATGCCTGCTCCAGCCGGAAAGCCTGACAGGTCATGGGACTTTTATAGATGTTTGAAAATTTCTACATACTTGGACATGGTATTTTTTTCAGAGTCATTTGTGGATAAGTTCCACATTCCATGGCCCCTTACTCCTCTGCACATTGATGTGTTTTTTCTAAGAGCAGGGAGATTATCTTACACAGCCACAATACAGTTACCAAATTCATGAATTTATGTTGACAAAATGCTTGTGTCTAATTGAGGTCTATATTCCAGTTTTGCCAGTTGATCTGATATACTTTATAGTAATTCTTTCCTCTTTATTGTAAGAGCTTTTCTAGGGCCAGACATTGCATTTAGTTTTCTCAAATTGTGTGGGTTTTCAGATATCACTATCAACTGAAATGAGATGAAAATAAGTGTCAAGTGTTCTCATCCTGGCATTGATTCCTAGAATTCCTGGGACAGGCCCTCGTTCCCACATTTCCTGGCTCACTGTAGACCTCAGTAAGCAGGACCCACTCAGAACTACTTTCTGATACAAGTTCATGAACTTGCCACTCGGTGGTTGAAGAATCTGCAGCTGGATCCATGCTATGATCCTGGCTGAGCCAATCCTGTGGGCAGACTACCTTAGTAATTTCCCATCCCCAAAACTACAAATATCCCTACCTATGTGCTCCCTCACAGGAGGACAACAGCCAGGCAATATAGAAATGATTCTGGAGAACCCTGCCTCCTCAGGCAAGACAGTGTGGCTTTATAGTTCAAACACCTCACCAGGGAGTAATGTATGAGCTGGATTTAGTTCTCAGGACAAGAAACAGGATTCCATGATAGTGAAGAATTCAATTATCCAAACATGAGCTAGAAGATTCGTTTAGCTAAAAGTAGAGAATCTGATAGACTCTAATTTTTAATTCGTAATGAATTGATTAACATTTGTCTCCCCTGTTGACTGTAAGCATGGTGATAGTGGTAACCATGTGCCCTTCACTAGTGTCCTTCTGGTAGGGGGGAGTCCCCAGCACAGAGAAGGCATTAAGTGGAACAAGTCATGTTGAAAAATAGTTATCATGCAAATGAATTTATCAGTAGTGTAAATGAATGGAATAATGGAATGATTCACTGTGAGCCTCAGGCACCATCTCAAACATTGCCAGTAGTCTTGGCAAAAGGAAAGAGAATACGGTGAGTGGCATCCTGATGGCTACATGCTCTGACCAGCTGTGGTCCTCACTTCTCTCACTTTGGTCACAGCTGTCCCTCAGCCCAGCCCCCATTGCACATGGTGCATACATATGTTGCCTGGAAGGCAGAGCTAGAAACCAGTGATCCCCTGTACAAAAGACTGCCCACCAGCTCACCTACGTGGGGCAGGGAGTGATCTGCAATCATAAGACAATCATAGTGCCTACCCCAGACCAGGAGGAGCCTATTAACACTGCAAATCCCTATTCCTATCTAAGTCTTATGGCATTCACACCTTGTGGGTTTATTTGCCTTTTTAACAGAGTCCAGAACCATCTACATGTGCACCAGTATTCCAAATACTTCAGCTCCTCAAACCCTCTAAACCAAAGACATAGGCTGCCTCTGTGGAGTCCAGATGGGAGGAGACCAGTCACCTTCAAGAAGAGCCTTCCAGTGACAGTGATGCCACCATGGAGTCCTGGGACATCAAACATGGTAAGTAAAACAAAAAAAGGAACTAAAGAAAGGCACTTAGGTCCAGGGAGAGGCATGTACTTCAGACCAAAGCCAGAAAGACCTAATAGTTACTTAGTCATAAAACTTAAAACTACATCTAGTCATAGAACACTGGAGATGGAGCTCGGGGAGATACAGAGTCAGGAGATCTATCAAAGATCAGGCTGGAGAGGGAAGTGTGGACATATTCATCAGGCTTAGGCATTCATACTTATCCTAAAAGTGAATAGAGGGTATAAGATATGCCACCATTGGATTTACCAATATAATTCCCACCCTCCAAACTGGAACTGCCCTGTGTATAGCCACTTGGGCCCAAGAATTCCGGTTCCTTAGGTAGGTGAGTCAGTGGGCAGAGTGATGAGCTGCACTTAGGATTCTGAACTGGAGGGGATCTGGACCAAGGAGACCAGGTGAGAACAAGGCAGTTAGGCTCAGTATATACAGTTTATGAAAAAGGAAGACCAAATAAATGCTCTTCACCTCCCCTTTCCCTAGGTCTTTGCAGCTCTTGTTTTAAAATTTCTGTGTAAAATTCTGTTCTGTGTGATACCTAATTAAGCTCCCATGTTCCTAATAGCTTAAATCAAAATGACTTTACAACCAAAACGGGGTATCACTGAATGATATTTTTTCAGTTTGGTTAACTGAGGTATATTGTGCTGAAAGGAAAATTTACTCTCTTTAAAAAATTCATTTTTAGTGTAGAGAGGGATGCAATTGGGCAACCCATAAAGATACAGAGCAATGATGACCCCCCAAGTTTGCCTCACAGCCCCTCACAGTTGATCTCCATACTCCCAACAAATAGTAATCTACTTTCTCTCCTCATAGTTTTGCTTTTTTAGATTGTCTTTTGAATGAAATAGGACAGAATGTCATTTAGCGTAAGTACTTTCCTTTTAATGCAGATTAGGATTCCACTGTATGACATTGCACATCAATTTGTTCATTCATTCATTGGTAGAGATTTGGGCTAGTCTCAGTTTTAGGCAATAACAAATAAAACTGCTAGAAGTATTTGTGTAAAGGTTTTTCTGAAAACCTAAGTTTTTATTTGTCTTTGGTAAATAAGAGCAAAACTAGGAGGTCATATAGTACATATCACTTTATCAGAAACTGCCTATACCATTTGCATGCACACCAAAAAATGCATGAGTGTTCTAGTTGTTCTACACTTTGATCAATACTTGCAAGTGCCAGACTTTTACATTTTAGCCATCCTTATTGGTATATAGTGATATCTCATTCTGATTTGAAATTGCGTTTTCCTCATGGCTGATAATGTTGAGTACCTTTTCATACACTTACTTGCTAAGCCTATGCATTATTTTGTGAAATGTCTGTCCAAACTGTGTGCCCATTTTTAAAATTGGTTGTTTGTTTTCTTATCATTGAGTTTTGAGGGGTTTTTTTTTACATATTAGGATATGTCTTTAGCATATATGTGTTTCACAAATATTTTCTCCCATTCTTTTCATTCTTTCAACAGTGTCTTTCGAAGAGAAGTTTTTATATTTCATATATTAAATCATCAATTTATCCTCTCATGGTTTTTGTTTTTGGTATCCTATTTAAGAAATGCCTGCCTAATTCAATGAAGGAGCAATTTTCTTCTGTGTTTCCCTCCAGAAGTCCTATATCATTAGCTCTTACATTTAGAGCTGTATTTGAAAGTTGAATTAATATTTTTGTAGGGAAGGGTGAAGGTTCTTTTTGTATCTGGATATCTTCTTGTTCTACTGGGTGGCTTGAAGAAGTTAGATGATTCTAGTTGAGTTTTTAATAGCTCCATCCAGTTTTAACTGTGGGTCAAGGAGACCATTTGAGAGACTTGCAGATGGGAACAGTTGTGGGATATGTGACATGGGATGGGTGATAATGGACAGATTGGGTGAGGGTGGAATAGAAAAGAAGTTATAGAGATGTGATACGGGTGATTGGATGCATTTAGTGGGACTGAAGATATAGTATGACCTTATAGAGGGATTTGGAAGACAGAGAGTATCTCAAAAGGGCATCTGTGCAAATGTTCAACACATTTCTTGGGTTTTTGTTGTTGTTGGTTTTGGAGTGGAGTTTGCTTTATATTGTATTTAACAGTTTAGAAAATAATTCAAAGTCTGAATCTTTCCTATAAATCACATAAGTAGCCTCTTTTTCAAAATCAGCAGATGTGGCAACGTGGACCCCCATTCTCATTTGACAGCAGTGGTCTTTTGCTGAGCAGCTAAGGCGGCTTCTTCATGGGCTATGCGCTTGAAGTCCGCTTCATGTAAAGGCTCAGTCCCTTTTAGCTGGAGCCCAGCAGCCTTGCCAGGGGCTTTGAGGAGGTCCCATTTTCCAGTAAGTTGCCCATATCTTTAAGGTTCACTTTGTCACCTGGAAATGGGGATCAGAATTCTCTACCTCTCTCGTGACTCTGGGCTTAGATGAGACCACGGAGCCCATGGGGCACATGTGCCTGTCATATAGAGAGATAATCAGAGTGCAGGGAGAGCTTGTGGTCCATGACACTGTGGGATAACTCCATCACGGAGCAGTGGCAGAGAGCTTGGTGAGTTTGTCACCTCCTCGGGGCGCCCTCTGAGACATCTTAATCTTAGTTGAAAGAACACTACAATCATTAGGATGCTTTGGGCTACAGGGAACAGATTAAGGCTCACCAACATCACAACTAGTTTCAGAAACCTAGGAACTTCCCAGTATTGCCTCTGGTCAACCACAGGCAAAGTTTACCTGACATTTGTCCCCAGTGGTGTCAAGATCACAGATCAGGTGCTGCCTCAGGCATCAGTTCCCCTGACCACTGTGTTCAGAGGGCACAAGAGGACATTTCTCCTTCCTCAACTCATGCTAGAAACCTCTAGGAGATTTCTACTCACATGTCAATATCTAGGACATGTCATGACATGAAGGACCATCCTAGCAGGAGGTAAGGTGAGGATGTGAGCATCTTGGTGTGTGTGTGTGTGTGTGTGTGTGTGTGTTTGGTACTGGGAATTGAACCCAGGGCTTCATACATGCTAGGCTGCTAGGCAAGTGCTCTGCCACTAAACTACACCCCAGCCCAAGTGTCTGGCATTTTTAACTTCTGTATTGGGGGCAGTTTTTACAGCAAGAAAGAAGAGTCGAGGATAGGGGTGACTGGTAAACTGGCAACCAAAAGGTCCTGGACAAATGACCTTTCTAGGAACAATAAACCAAGACTCCCATCTCATTTAGATGTAGCTTCCTAATAAACTACAACCTGGGAATTAGAATCCTAGGGATGGCATGCAGTTCCAAATCCCTGGGTATCCAAACCTAGTTATGCCTATAAAACATGAGCAATTTTTCAGCCTCAAAAAAAGGAAAGAAAGAAAAAATCAAAAGAAAGAAAAGTCAACTCAGCTTCTTAACTCAATTAGAAGTTAATTAACCACTAATGTCATTGTCGTACAAACTTTATTTAATGAAATATATCTCCATCCCAAAACACTTCATGATCTTAATAACTCAAGTTCCATAGCTAATAGAAGAATCCAAAATAAGGGCAAAATTACTTAATTGGTAAAAAAAAAATAATGTAGAGCTACTGGGGATTTAATATTCACAAAACTTCCATGGTGTGTGAGGGGTAAAAGAATGTATGTGTTGGGCTGGGGTGTGGCTCAGCGGTAGAGCGCTCGCCTAGCACGTGCGCGGCCCAGGTTCGATCCTCAGCACCACGTAAAAACGGATTGTGTACAACTAAAGTAAATAAACAAATATTAAAAAAAAAAGAATGTATGTGTTTAAGGCAACACCTTAGAGTAATGTTTAAATTGTTAAAGCCAGAAAGTATTTCCATTATCATCATCCACTCTTTAAAAAAATTAATCTGCCTGCAAGGGGTGTGAGACTACACAGAAAATAGGACAGATAATCCTGGAGATGTACTGGATAAAGGATCACACAGTTGTACTTAGAGTGATGAGAAGCCCCATCCAGGTGGAGGAGGTTAATAGAGTTTTGGGGGGTGGGGACTGTGCCTCTGTTAGCCAAGTATGACTGTTTGAACTGCACTGAGGACAATTATGTTTTATAATAATGTGCAGAGAGTCATTTTCATTTATTCAAAAGTGTAGCTCATGGTCATTATTAAGGAGAGCTCCTCTGATTTGAAGACTGAGTGGCCATTTGTGACTGTTTTTTTCCAGAAGAAACTGTTTTCTCCTCTTCCTCTTCCCATGTCTTTCTATTTCATCATCTTTTCTTTCCATTCCTTCTTTATTCTCAAAATCAGCAACATCTCTTAGTGCCTGCCTTACATAGGCAGGGGATATATATATATATATATGTGTGTGTGTGTATATATATATGCATATATATATATATGCATATATTCATCCATGGGCCAGTAAATATGTACATATATATGCACATATATAGCACATTATATATATGTGTGTGTATATATATATATGTATATGTATATATATATATGTGTGTGTGTATATATATATATATATATATGTATATATATCACATTAGACCAGCCACTTAGTATACATATTTCAGTTGATCCTTACAATAAATCTTTAGGTAAATATTCTGCTTTACTTTTATAGTTATTAGGGAAGCCAACGCAGGGAAGCTACAAGCTACATGACTTCTCAAGGTCACTTAACAAATAAATGACAGGGCTAGAATTTGAAGTCACATTTGTCTGACTCTGAGCCCCACCTACCTATTCCCTCTATTCTGAGCTGTATCTACTGTCATTTCTTGTCATTTTATTATTTGCCATGTAACCAGTCATTTCAACATATGACCTCATGAGATGTCTTTTGTGCAAAATTCTGCAATTAGATTTTTTTTAAATATTTATTTATTTGCTTTAGTTGTACACAATGGGTTTAAATGGGTTTATTTGTACGTGGTGCCGAGGATCGAACCCGGGCCGCGCACGTGCCAGGGGAGCGCTCCACTGCTGAGCCACAATCCCAGCCCTGCAATTAGATTTTAATATCATAAACTTCTTACGATTTAGAATAGGTACTCAGTTATTTTTGGATCATAAAATGTGATCTCATTTCTACTTGTGAATGCAAGGTGGAAGAAGGGGAGGGCCAGGAGAGGAAGAGATTAAGTCCTTTATTGCTGTGAAAGATTTTAACCTGCCCCTCTCCTCCCACTTGCCCTTTGCTTTTAGAGAATTTGAAGACTCGGTCATAATGCCAGCTTGGGAATTCTGACCTCCTGGAGCCCAGAGACATCACCTTAGGATCAGCCCCTTGTTCGGTAGACCTAGAAATTGACAGTAGGAAGAAGAGTCATTCTAGAGAGAAAGGAACCAGGTCTGTGGCTAATGCAGCCAGGCAGTAGATCCAAAAAGTCCAAAAGAAGTTCATGTCCTACAGGTGGGTGATCCTCATAAGCGATGCATCACCAGGTGTCCTTTAAATATATATCATAGGGCAAGTTGATGGGGTCAGCAAGGCACATGCATGGAAGGAAGTCCAGGAATAGAGATTCAGTCAGTCCCTGGGCAAGAAAAAGATGGAGCTTCCATTCAGCAGGAAGTGGGTTAGAGTTCAAGGCTTGTTTACAGAAAAGGTGGGTACCCCACCACTGGGATGGGGATGAGCTGACTTTCTGAACACCTCTATGGGGTTCTATCCTTTTCTCCTTCGGATAAGATGAACCATAGCATCTGCAGAGGTCTTTGAGGGAAAGTGGATGAAAAGAAACCATTTATAAAGCCTGTGCTCTGCAGCATCCAGGGTCCAGTGGCCTTGGAGTTGACTCATTCAGTTAGCAAATGCTGATTAAATGCTTACTATCTGCAAAGCACCATACAGCTACAAAGTAATTAAGAAGGCAATTAGGTTGGCATTGATGGTCTTACTAAGACTTCCTTAACAAGACTCTGGGGGTGTTGGAATAGGCTCCTTAGAGAAGCTGTGATGCCCAGAGCAAAGGTACCCCTCGGAGTGCCTCTCACAAGGAGGCCTGCACAGACTCTCCAACTGTCCACAGACCTGGAGCATTTAAGTCATCTGGAGTCCAAGGAGACAGCCAGGGCTCCGTGTGAGCAGTCAGCAAGGGCTGCACTTAGCAGCTGCTTTCTTAAGAGCTCCCATCTCTGCATGTCCCCAAACCAGCTAGGGGACTCTTCCTGTAGAGGTCACTGGGGACTTCAGAAACAGGGACCATCTCCTGTGAAGGCAGCTCTTCACAATGCCCTGGTGGAGGATTGATTTGGGGGGCTGCATATTCTCCTCTAAGTACTTGTGCTTCAGAGTCAGACATGGATAAAAATTCTGCCTTTGTTTCTTATTTAGTTGGGTGATTTGAGGCAAATTATATAGACTTTACAACTCAATTTCTTCAGCTATAAAATCAGGACAATAGTTCTTACCTAAGAGTTGTTTTAATGGATTTTTATATTTTACTTAATTATGTCCATAATGATTTAACAATCTAGCACAACATAATAAACCAACCCAAACTTAGTGGCATGAAACAATTGTGTGTGTGGTACTATAAGTCAGCAACTGAATGATTGATTGATTGATTGATAGATAGATACTGGGGATTGAATCCAGGGATGCTTAACCACTGAGCTACATTCCCAGCCCTTTTTAATTTTTATTTTTAAACAGGATCTCTTTAAGTTGCTTAGGGCCTCTCTAAGTTGCTAAGGCTGGCTTTGAACTTGCAATTCTCCTGCCTCAGTCTCCCTAGTTACTGAGATTACAAGTATGAGCCGTGCTGAGTCAGTAATTTAAATGCAGCACAGTAAGGATAGTGGTGCTTGCCTTTTCTCTACCATACCTGGTAATCAGAGTAATTCTAGCCCCAGAGATACAGTGGTTGGCTTAGCAATGGGTATGAGAATCATTTCAAACCAAAAGAGTAAGTGACAGGGCAGTATTTATCAGGGGTGCCTAGAAAAGGAGTTTCCTTTTTCTTGTAGGACACAAGCAGTAACTGAGAAAGTGTAGAACTGTGGGTGCACTGGTAGCCTTTCTGGCTCCATGGGGCATCTGCTGAGGAGGAAGCTGACCGTGCTGGCCTAAAGGGGAGCAGCAAAGGAATTATAGGCATCTGAAGTCACCCCAGACCATTTAACCCTGGTCTTCACATTCTAAGAGTGAAAAAATGTCTCCATTATTTAGTTTTTAAGCTGGTGTTGCTTTTATGTGCAGCTTAAAGCATTATAACTAAATTAATTGTTCATTAAGATGGCATGCAATACACATCTCATAAAGAGAAGCATAACAGGGTCACCTTTCTCTGGCCCTTTTGCCATCACAGAAAAGGTACTCCAAATATTTATGAGTTAGATAGAGCTACTTGATCATTTAGCCTATTCTTTTATAAAATGTAGATTTCCCTAAATAGGAAAGGTAAGTTTGGAAGCCTAGAAACTGGGAGTGGACCAGCAATCTTCAATGAAGGCTTTAGACCATCTATCCTGCCCTCTAGTTCACCAATAACTCTGGCCTGAAACAGATTGTGAATATTTTTGGAAGATGCATTTCTCACCCTATAAGATGCTTTATTTGTATTGTCTTTCAAAAAGATATGTACAAACACACAGTAACACTTTTCTTTTCAGAACTTGTTAAGGAATAACATCACCTACATCCATTCCTACCATATTAATCAAATATCTCAAAGAGTCTCTCCAAATTTCAATGCCCAAATTCCTCACAAGCCCCAAAAGACAAATACTCAGGGACACTGCCCCCCCCCACACACACACACTGCTTTAGTCCATTTTTCCATTACTTTAAGGAAATAACTGAGGTTGAGTAGCTTTATAAAGAAAAGAGGTTTATTTAGCTCACAGTGCTAGAGGTTCAAGGACATGGTCTGACATAAGCTCAGCTCTGGTAAAAACCTCATAGTGATGGCATTGCAATGGCAGAAGAATATTTGAAAGGGAGAGACTGCATGACCATCAGGAAGCCAGGGGAGATTCCATGTTTGCTATTTTCTTAACAAACCTGTCATGAGAGCTAAGCAATATTCCAATGGAATCTTAATCCCTTTTGAGGGCAGGGTCCCCAGTGACCTCCCACTTCTTGAGGTTCCTCCACCTCTTAACACCAGCACACTATGCCTCCAACACATGGACCCTGGGTTCACACTACATTTAAACCACATCTGAACCACAGCAGCCACTCACTGAGTTGAGGCTGTCACTGATCACTCATGGTAGGGTCTTTTGGGAATTATATATCCAGTCCAAAACTATGCAGAACAGTTATGCTTCCAGAAAAGCTAGTGAGAAATCCCATTGCAGTGAAAAGGACAGATTTGGAGATTCAGTATGTCCGTACCCACTATTTGCCGTGAGATCTTGAGGAAGCCACCAGCAGATACCAAGCTGAGTATTAAGGTATAATGCAGGGATCACCTACTGTGGGGTGAAAATTGAGCAGATAATGTGTCTGAAGTACCTAGTAAGATGCCAGCCCACAGAAAGTGCTCATTGGTTAGATTTTATCATGACCACTACCTGGAAGCACCCCGGTGATACTTGTCATCTGCTCAATTCCCACACTGCCACTTGGTGGGACACTCATACTCATGGTCAGATGACTGTACTCATTTGTAACATCAGGAAACATCAGCTCCAACTTCATAGGGCAGCTATTTAGGATTAATTGAGTGTGTATACATGGAATGCTCAGCAGTGTCTACTATCAGTAAATGTTGGGAACTACTGTGGTATCACTATAGTTTGTCTGCATCGAGACTCATGTCAAGGCTTAATTCTCCAATGTAAAAACTTCAAGATGCTGGGTCCCTTCAAAAGCGGGGCCTGATAGAAAGTGATTGGGCTATGACCATCCTCATAAAGATTTTAATGCTGGTTTCTCTGAGTGGATTAGTTTTCTTGAGAGTGGGTTGGTAAATAAGAGCTAGCCTGACTCCTCCTCAGTCTCTTGTTTTCTATCTCACCATATGATTTCTTTCTTTCTTTCTCTCTCTCTCTCTCTCTCTCTCTCTCTCTCTCTCTCACTCTCTTTTTCTCCTTCTCATATCCCTCCTTTGTCCCTCTCTCTTGCCATGTGATGCCATCTGCCCTGAGGTGTTGTAACCAGGGGGTCCTGACTGGATGCTGGTGCCATGCTGTTTGGACTTTCCAGTCATCAGAACTGTGAGCTAAATAAACCTCTTGTATTTATACATTATCTAACATCAGGTATTTTGCTATAGCAGTGGCAAATAAACTAAGTCAGGGACTCTACCTCTATGTGAGCAATCCATATGTGTTGAGGATTACCATGACTCCCAGGTCCATTATTGTTTGTGCTCATCCTGCCAGGAGGATAACTTGACCTTCTGGCCCTCAGTCACTCTCTTCCTGAGGAAAAAAAGACTCAGAGCAACAGATGCATCCATCAGATGACAATGTCCAAGGAATGTGCTTCTGTACCTCCTGCCCAGGACAGGACACCTGTCCCATCCCCACCCTAGTATGTTGACAGGTCCTTTAAAGGGATGGGCAGCAGGGCTGCCTACAGGGTGAGCTCTGAGCTGGGCCCCATAATCCTCTCACCTGAAGGGGGACTCACTATACACATCTTCAGGGCTGACCTCCAGCCCTGGGACATCCATGAAGTTCAGATGGGGAAACCTGACATCAGTGGCTGATAACAAAGGAAAAGACAGAAAGCAATGCTGTATGATACCAAACATCTCTTTTTATAGTCATCTGTGAAAGAATACATTTCCCTTACATTCACAAGTTTCCGGGAAGAGTTAAAATAAAAAAAAACTTGAAATGTCAACTATTTATATAACCTTTGGCCTTTCCCCAATATGATGTCCACGTTTCCATCTCAACACAAGAGGAGTGAGTTTCGCGTTCTGATTTGGCTTTAGCTGCCTCAAGGCACCCCTTTCTATGAATCAATACCCTCCACATGCTTGTCTGTTGGGCATTTGGCTTGTTTCCAGTTTTTGACTGCTATGAATAGCATTGCAATAAACACCCTTGGGCAAGCAGCTTTTTTTTTTTTTTTTCTTTAAAAACCCCTTCACATATCTTCCTACAACACTGATGTTTTCCTTTCCTTCTCTTAGTATGGTCAAGGAAGAAAGGATTCACTCTAGTTACCCTAAGCAAAAGGGCTCCTGATGAGGAATCTGTCTGTAACATAAGGCAGAGTTACTGCTCCTAGTGGGCCACATGCTGCTCTTGACTCCTTGTGTCTCCCTGTCCTTCAGTTTACTGGCTGTTCCATTTGTGTAGCATGTGCCCTGTGCCTGCCTTTCCTCAGGACTTTGTGGCTTCTTTCCACACTGAGCAGTTTCCCTACAGTTTTGATTTCCATTACCATAATAGGTGCCATAATTCATATTCCTAAGCAAGACTACCCTCTTAGTCTAACCCAAATTTCACACAGGGCTGGAGATCACTGATGAGACAGGAGGGCTGTATCCTGAAGGGAACTCAATGTAATTTTTATCTCCAAATGAAATTTTACAAATCGTTCCCAAATATTAGTGGTTAAACCCTGTCACCCTCTTATCTGCTCACAATTTTCTGGGCCTCTTTAGACTAGACCTAGACAGGTGGTGCTTCTACCAGCCTTAACTGGTGTCCCTCCTACATAGCAAAAGAGCACAGGTGGACTGGGGGCTGCCAGGGGCTGCACAGTCTGGGGCTCCCAAGCCAAGACAGCTGCCTGGGCTCCATGTGACTTTATCCTCCAGTGGCTCAGACATTGTCTCAAGGTGAGCTCCACTGGGCAAAAGCTTTTCAATTTCTATGTCACATTTGCTGAAGTCATGCTAGCCACAGCAAGACAGGAGCCAAGACCAGCATCAGTTTGGGAGAGTGATCCTCAAGGGAACAGCATGTGATGCAGTGAGCTTCAAGGCCATTGCTATAACACCACTACACACAGGCATGCAGCTCTGTATCTCACTGAAAAGGGTGCTTTTGATATTTCTAAGATGTCTCATTTCTGGAACTGTCACTGAGAATGCATATCTTATAATTAAACCTTGTAGTATCTCATAAATAGCATGACTATATTGCATCTTTTGTCTGCTTTTGTTACAGGTTTTTTTTGTTTGTTTGTTTTGGTCCTGGGGATTGAACTCAGGGGTGCTAAACTACTGAGCCACATCCCCAGCCCTTTTATGTATTTTATTTAGAGACAGAGTCTCACTGAGTTGCTTAGGGCCTCGCTAAGTTGTTGAGGCTGGCTTTGAACTCTGGATCCTCTTGTCTCAGCCTCCTGAGCTGCTAGGATTACAGGTATGCACCGTCATGCTCAGCTTTTTGTTAAAGGCTTTTATGTCTTTGATATAAAAACATTGGTAATCTACCACACACTTTGCAATCCTGTTTTAATAATTTCTTTTCTCTTTTTTTTAAACCAGGTGCTCTACAAATGGAGGTGGCATAGGCCTCAACTGGCCCCTCCCAACCTTGGGTCATAAGCCTGGAAATAAGGTCAGCTGGTAGGTAAGCTGTTCTGGGGTGAGGTGAGGCCAATTCAGAGGTGGAGATTAGTGTGCAGGACATTCATTGGAGGGTATTCTTGGGAACACCTGTGGAAGGGAAGGGAGGAAGCAGAATTGGGTGGGGGAAGAAGTGAAACAGCACTGCAGTCAGAGGAGGTCTTAGCTGGCCCCGTGGGGAGCTCTGGTACAATGAATCTGAGCCCTTATTACCATCCCTCCCCCACTGAGCAGCTGTTGGAGGCAGCTGCTCTCAGTAAGAGGACCGAAGGTTGGGCCAGTCTTGAAGAGAGACTCCAGTGGATGATGGCAGTCACCCACACTCACAGCAGCTGGGAGAATGAGCCCCTTAGTCAAGGAAGGGGGACTGGGCCTCATGGCCTGGCATCTGCGTTGCTCCCTTTATTGGTGTTTTCCATTGCTATAACAAAGTTCTTGAAGCTGGGTGCTTTTGAAGAAAAGGTTTGTTTTTTGTTTTGTTTTGTTCAGCTCACAGTTTGGGAGGCTAAAAGTTCAAGATCAGGCAGCCCCATAGATTCAGCCTCTGATAAGAGCTCCTTTAACTGTCATACAGTGGCAGATGGCATCATGGTAGGAGAGTGTATTAAAAGTGAGAAAGAGGGCGAGGAGGATCACATGGTAAAATAGGAAGCCAGAGAGCAGGAGGGACAGCCCATTCTCATGGGAACTAACTCACTCTGTGAGATCTTAGCTTTTCCAAGATCAGCACCATCAATGATCTAATTACCTCCTGCTAAGTCCCACCTCTTAAAAGTTCCACTACCTCTTTACATTGTCACACTGCAGACCAAGCCTCCAACACACAAACCCTTGGGGGACACACACCAAACCTAACCTCCTCTTCTTAAAGGACATCAATCCTATTGGATTAAGATACCTTAATCACCTCCTTAGTGGGCTCATCTCCAAATATTGTCACATTGGAGTTAGGACTTAAACTTGTGGGTTTGGGGGACACAAATCAGCCACAGCACCCCAGAGTGCAGTTTCCATGCCTAGCCTCTGTGATGATGGGTTCCAGCCCTGGCTATGTCTGGTCTTTTTCTTTCCTTAGCTACTTTTCAGAATTTTTAGGCTTAAATGTAAAGATGTGGTTATAGAGTCAGAATTTTATTTTTCTCTCTATCTAAATAAAGACTGCTGTCCAATGGTGTGCTGTCTTTCAACATGTTCATCCTAATCAAAAGATCTTGGAGCCGGGAGCGGTGGCGCACGCCTGTAATCCCAGCACTTTGGGAGGCTGAGGCAGGAGGATCGCGAGTTCAAAGCCAGCCTCAGCAATGGCGAGGCACTTAGCAACTCAGTGAGACCCTGTCTCTAATAAAATACAAAAAAGGTCTGGGGATGTGACCCAGTGGTCGAGTGCCCCTGAGTTCAATCCCTGGTACCACAAAAAAAAAAAAAAAAAAAAAAAAAAAAAGATCTTGGAAACATCCTCTTGGGAGAAGTCTCAGGCAGAGGTCTTCAGCCACAGCAGGTGCAGCCTCCTCCCTTTCTTTTTCCCGTATCCTCTCTGCCATCTTGTCAGCACTCACTTCTCCAGGTTCTAAAACTGTCCTCTCCCCTACCTAAATCCAGCCTAGATTTCTCATTGCCCAGTAACCAAGGCTGAGAACTCTAGAGAGGGAGCCAGGGACTGATAGAGCCTCCAGGAGAGAGGGGTGCCAGCAGGGCCAGGCCAGGCCACAAGCAAAGGGAAGTTGTAAAGACAATTTCCAAGACAGCAGGTGCCTGAGAAGTCCACAAAATCTATGTATTATCAATGCTCAGGAGAATACCATGCATGAAAATTCCTGGAGACAAATCGTAAGAGTGTTTGACTGTGAGGGAAGGTGGGGGAAAGAGAGAGAATATGGTCTTCCTTATCACATCTTGTAATTCTTCCAGAGGCATGCCACTTCCCTTCCCACTGATGACTGTGATCAACTGCCTGAGCTCCAGACTCGTGTCCTCCGCTGTTCACCAGACATCCACCTGTGCGCACTGCACACTCTTCAAGTAAGTTCATCATTACAATTTGGGGGACTCAACCTTCTTTTTATCACCCACTCACATACAAGAGCAGGATACAAAATATGCTGCCTAAGGCCACCCAGGAGAGTGATTTTCTCAGATTGTCCTCAGACTGGCAGGATCCACCCCTTCTGCAATAATGTCAGAAATGCTGAGGGCCCTGACCAGGTCTGGAGAATCAGATACCCTGGTGGTGCTGCAATGACCTGACCTCAAACCAGTTCAGGCATGCTGGCCTTTGAGAACCACCAGCTAAGAAATGGGAAGACCCAGGACTCAGCCCAGACAGAGCTGGGCCTGCCGGGTCCCACAACTTTTGTGCCTCCAGCATTTGTACTGTTCGCAGCAGATCTTTGTTTAATGTTTATGCTTCCTCTTTGAGCTCTGGGGATAAGGATTCAATCCCACTCACTTTTCACACCAAAACCTGCACGGTGTCTGACATGAGTAGCGGCTCAAATGCCTTTTGTTATAATGAATGGCTATCATGAAATTGTTCAAATGATTAACAGTGTCAGAGATGTCCTGATACATGAAAAAAATGGGACCATTTCTGGCAAGTCTCTAACTTGGGCTCTGCAGCTGCTGGTGAGGAGAAGCTATCTAGTTGACACATTTATATGTACCTTTCTAGGTACCTCCTGAATGTTCCGGGTGTATTTCTTAGTACAGATTTTATTGGCTAAGATTATCTTTGGAATTAACTTAAACCTGGCCCCTAAATAAAATTGTTTTGTGTGGCAGCAGCCATGGACTACAGATATGACATCCATCCCTCATTCTCCACCTTGGGAAGGTCCCTGAAAGTCTTCACCACACTGAGCTCTGAAGAAATAGCACAAGGCATGGTTGAACCCAGAAAATGGCTTAGAGGAAATAGGTGTTGGCTTTGCTGTAACAAGATATACATGGAATTTCTCAACATTTTTCTTACTTAGAAGTCATAATAATTCATCCAATGAACAAACTTACTGCCTACCAACTCTGCTATGATTTATAATATAAGACTACACCACCACTCTTCCTCTTTAGTTGACTAGACTATTGGTAATCACCTGGCCCAAAGTACCCAATTCAGAGGCTAGTGAGAGACCAGTGAAATGGTCTAGATTGAAACAGTGCTCCAGTGTCTTCAATTCTTGCTTTAGAGATTCTATTTGGGAAATATTGAGAGACTGACTTAGTTTGCAGTGAAGGTGTCAGGCAAACTAATGTCATGAGATCATATCCTCTTGGAGGATGAACAAGCACTCCTTGGCCTACATTCTCAGGTGACCAGAGACTGCTTTCCATCCTCCCAGAGCAGAAAGGAAGAAGCAACCCCCTGAGTACAGTACTGCCCTTCTATGTTGAAATAGGCAGGCTTGCACTTCACCTTGTAGCCTTGCAGTACCTCACTGCCAAGTTCCCAAGTCTGAGAGGCTGAACTCAGTGTCACTAGACAGGGGAAGCAACTGGTGCCTTCTGTGCTCAGGGACTTTAAGGAGCTAGTTGCCCTCTGATCTGCTCCCTCCAGAATAGGAAGGCCCTATCCTGGCCCCCACCAAAATGTCCTCTCTTCCCTATGGTTAGTGCTACTTGCACCTACCTGCCATAGTTTATAGCAATTTCAAAACTATAGTACTTCTCAGAAACAAATCTTGCAACAATAAGAAGCCAGGGTATTCTTATCATCAATTTGGGGAAAGAAGTATGTAGTTGACTGAATTCTTCTCACTTTATTCACGTTTTGATATCTGAAAGGCATAACCCTGGTAGGGATTTCTGCTGCTTTAGAAAACTGGAGGAAAATAGAAACTTCTACATGGAAATTAATGCGTTGATATAGAATCTGTTAGCTTTGAAAGGCTTTGGGAAAATCACTTAGCTTCTCTACCTCATTTTAATTTCCTCTATAAATTGGCATCTTGATGACTTTGTATTGCTATAACAAAATGCCTGAGTCTGGGTATTTCTAAAGAATAGGAGTTCATAATTACAAAATAGCATGTAATATAGATAGCATATTATGAAATATGCTATTTCATAATTTATAATTTACATAATTTTATAATCTATAATTTAAATGCTAGTTATAATTTTATTGTAAAACAGAATACTATGTAATGCTAAAAATAAAGTGAAAAAGTATTACATGTACCATAATGATAAATAAGAAATACCCAATTTGTATTTTCTTAGTTATTACAAAATACTTCATCTTGATATGGCGTCAATGTTAAAATGTGCCTTCTTATAAATTCTTTTGAGTCTTACCACATTGATTCTCAATCTCTTTGGTACATATTGGTCACATGGGAAGAATTTAAAATGAAAATTCAGATTCAGTATGTTTGGGGTAGGGCCTGAGACCTGAAATTTTCAAATGTTTCATGGACCACACATTGAGTATTAATGTACAGAAATTACTTTCTCCAATGGCTATGGTTCAAATGTGTCGACCAAAAGTCCGTTTGTTGGCAATTTATTCCTCAGATTTATAATTTAATGGTATTTAGAGGTGAGGTCTTTGGAAGGTAATTAGAGGAGGTCATAAGAATGGGTCCCCATGATGGAATTAGTGGCTTTATAAGACAAAGAAGGGAGACTCAAGCAGGCATGCTTCCTCTGTCTCACCATGTGATACCCTCTGCCATGTTACCATGCAGCAGCAAGATCCTTATTAGATAGTGGCACCAAGTTCTTGGACTTCCCAGCCTCTAGAGCTATGAGCTAAATAAACTTCTATTCTTTAAAAATAGACTCAGGCATTTTGTTATAGCAGTAGAAAACCATCAAGACACCAATTTATAGAGGAAATAAAAAATGAGGTTCCAAGAAGCTAAGTGGTTTTCCCACAGTCTCTCAAAGCTCACAGGAAACCATGATTTCAAATGAGTTCCTTCCACTCTGAGCTCAGGGTCTTTGTACAGGATAAAGATGCCTGATATAATGTAATACTATCCTTCTTCACATAGATGATGAAGACTTGCAGCCATAGACTTCCCATTGTCATACTCCTACTCCTGCATGTTTTAAACCCTGTACAGCATTCTTACTTGTTTTGTTTTAAGCAGTCAATTATCTCTTAATGAGTATTTGGAGATCAGAAAAAAAGATCTTTTCTACTTATGATGTTATTTTCCATGACTGATGCTCTTCATTCCTTTGTGTGAATGCAGATTTTAATTTTACTATTTTTCTGCTGATGACAATTGCTTTGAAAGCTTTTTAAAATCAGAAAAAGTATTTATTTGCTTTCATTTCTGAAAAATATTTTCATTAGACATGGAATTCTATGGAGCTTTTTTTAACTTTAAGGATATATTTCAATGCTCCTGGCTTGCATATTTCCAATAAGTCTGTTGTTGTTTCATGTTTCTTGTCCCTGTTTTTAGTTGTTTCAGTGGGAAGGTAAATCTGGTATTCCTGATTTAAATATCCCTCTTATTTCTTCTTGGCCATAAGTTGACATCCTTTCCTCAATTGTAAGGACCTGTGGCCTCTGTCATTCCACCAATAGTCTCAGCATTTGTGAATTCTCTCAGGTACCCAGGAACTCCTGATCACTTGTAGGTAGGAAAGGTACCACGAGTTCACCTGTCTATGTCTCTTTGCTGCTATTTTTATGCTGCATGCAAACCTTCTTCCTGACACTTTCAGCCTTCTCTGGCATACTTCTCCATTGGTACATTCACTCAATCATACCAGTAGCATCAGTGGTGGAGCTTTATATGTGGTAAAGGACTCAGTTTCCATCATATCCTGCTCCCAGTCACAATGCTCACATCTGGACCAAAAGCTTAAGATCCCTAATACTCCTTATCCATATGAGATAGATAATTCATATTATAATTAAGTGAAGCTTAGGGAAGGCAATAGGCATGAAAGCATTTAAAAATAATAAAAAATTCATTAAAACATGAGGTATTATTTGGTACTTGCATTTTTGTATGATTGTGTCTAACAACCTCAGGTTGTACTTTAGAATATACAGGTAAAGCTCTTAATTAGAATTAGGAGGAGTTATAGATGTCTAGAATTTTTGCCCATGAACCACCACCTAGGTCAAGGTTTGGCAAATCCTGTCCCTTATGCAATCATGCCTCTCAACACCCCTTAAATATTTCATTCACCACCTGATGCAATAAACCATCCCAAATACTCTTCATCTCAGTCTTTGGTTAGGGAAGTAAGATGACCCTAAGTATGAATCTGGACAAACTCTGTTGCCTTTAGGAGAATATAGTCCATGAGTGAGTAATTTCTATCAGCACAATCTTGAAAATGCCCATTCAGGCAGAGCTGTGTTCTCTAAAACAGTCAGTTCATTTGCTCCCTTATCCTCTACCCATTGATCTGCCTGATTTCTGAAGACATCTGGCCCTGCTGGCCACTGAAGCAGAGACTTCTTTGCTAAGAGAAAGGGAATCTTTTTACTTTATATTTAGGGAAGGAAAGACTTCTGTTTGCATTTTTCTTCAAGGACTGTAGTTTTTATGTTATCTCTTAGCAGTTTGGAGTTTGATGCCTTCTTTTATGCAGTAGGTATAGTAATAAAGCACTTTCTCTGGAGTTCCAATCTTTCCAATCCTACTCGCTCTTTACTCTCCCACTCTGCCATTCTGGATTAGCCCCCAGCCCCTATGCTCCTACTGCTCCTTTAAGCTTCTCTTCTTGTTTTGTTTTTACGTGTATTTTATATCCTTATTTGATCTTTCATGAGCATATAGCAATGAATGAAAGTCTTGTACTTCTTTGATGTGTTTTGGTTTATCCTCTTAATAGCTTCTATGGTAGTTGCCATTATGGATTGGATGGGGGGGTCCCCCCAAAGCTCCTGTGTTAATATGGAGGCAAAATTATTACATTATGAGAGCTGTGACCTAATCATTCCATACTACTTGGAATGGACTGACTGGGTGGTAACTGTGGGCAGGTGGGGCATATTTGGAGGAGGTAAGTCAAGGTGAGTATTGAAGGGCGAAAATCACACTGGGGCTGGCCGTGCAGCCAAGGGATTTATTCACCAGCCTTTATGGCTGGTTAAGGGTAGAAAAGGAATGGGGAGAGGGGAGTCAGGGAGAGGGAAGTGTGCAAGCTCAGGAAGTGTGCAAGCTCAGGAACGGAAGGTGGGAGTCTGGTCGCTCCGGCTGCAGTCTCTGGAGCTATCTGCTAGGGCAGCTGCTATCGGGCTGGAGATGGCAGGTAAGTGTGCAGTGGCTGCCTCTTCTCTGTCTCCATCGTCAGCTCTTCATCTCGCTGGCTCTCTGTCGTGTTGCTCTCTTCGGTGTCTGGCTCGCTGGCTGGCTCCCCAACTTTGAATGGACGGGAGTTTATATAAGGCTTACTGGTGGGGGGGTACCAGAACGAACTTTAAGCCTATTGGCTCCTGCTCGTGATGTGAGGGCAGGCTTCAAGCCTATTGGCTCCTGCCCGGGGATGATGAAACATCCTGCCCAGAGAACAGAGCGTACTTTTGACCCTCTGTCTGTGGAACAGTGTGAACTTTTGATGGCCTCAAAACCTATTGGCTCCTGCCCATGGGGTGAGGGCAGCCTTGAAGCCTATTGGTTCCTGCCTGGGGATGATGAAAACCTCCTGCCCAGAGAGCAGAGCGTACTTTTGACCCTCTGTCTGTGGAACAGGGTGAACTTTTGACCCTTTACTGTGGAACAGGGCGAACTTTTGGTGACCTTTAAGCCTATTGGTTCCTGCCAATCTCTCAGGTCTGACCTGAAAGGTTGCAACTGCCTCATGGCTCCTTCTCTTTCCTCTCTCTCTGCTTCCTGGCTGTCCTGAGGGGAGCAGCATTCTGCTGCCACACCCATCTACCATGATATGCTGCTTCACCTTAGGTTCAGAGCAATGGGGTTTGCCATACATGGACTGAAACCTCTAAAACCATGAAGCCCAAATAAACTTTTCCCCCTCTAAGTTGTTCTTGTTGGATATTTTGGTCATGGCACTACAAAGCTGACAAACACAGATGTTTTATGAATTTTTGATGTTGTTATTTGGTACATACATATTTATCACAGATCTTATTGTATACTGCTCACTTAAGACTAAAAAGTGCCCTTCTTTGTCACATTTTTTCTTTGCAATATTTCTGTATGTCTGAAAAACTCTCATCATAGAAATAATTATCAACCAGATTCCATAATTTTTGAAATTAGTTGAAAGGGATTTAGATATTCACTGTTCTATTCTTTTTTCTTTTCTAAAGACCTAAAAATTTTTAAATTGAAAAGGATTTGGGAGGATAGTAATGTGAAAATCACTCAGAGTTCATGATCAACATATGTTAATCCTTCTGGTTTAGTAGATGTGGTAGAAAGTAAACAGTTTCAGTCACAAAAGTCCTGAATGCAAATCCCACCTCTTACTACCTTAGGCAAATTACTGACCTCTTAAAACTGGTTCTTTATCTGTAAAATGATGTGAAGATAAGATGTACTGATGTACATGAAGTGACTTAGAGTATATGTTTTAATTTAAAATTCACTGTTTTTGCCAAATACCAGTGCATATATTTAGCAAACATAACATAGCTCTTACTGTGTGCCAGAAACTATTCTAAACACTTTTCAAATATTAGCTCAAGTAATTCTCATAACAATCACTGCCTAGTGCTGTGGTGATCTCCATTTTACTCATGATGAAATACACACAAGAGATAATTCCTTTACCCAAAGTCACACAGCTGATAATTGGGAGAGACTGGATCCAAATCCAAGCAGTTTGGCTCAAGAATCCTTGCTTTGATTTGCTATATCTCAACATAAATATTAGAGAAGAAACATCCTGTTATTGGATAAGGAAGTCTGCTATGTTGTATTGTTGATTCACTGGGATCATTTTAATATAATTTAAAGGTATATTTTAGATTTTTCAGAATATTGCATCAGTAACCCAGCTTCTCTGGCAATTCTGTCAAGTAAATAAATAAAATTAAATAAATACATGCAGTCCCAAACACAACACAACACTACGAAACAAATGACATCAACAAAGCCTTCCTGATGGATGAAAATCTGGATGTAGGTCAGCTAAAAATTCTCTTCCCCAAATTAACATAAGACAGACAGTTTTCAGTGGGCAGGTGAAAGCCACTGACTACTGATGCATACCTTTACAGATTCATCTGTCTACATAGTGGAATAGGTTTCTGCAAGGCAGGAGAAGACAAAGAGGATGGGCAATGTTTTAGTCAGCTTCTTCACTGCTGTGACCAAAAGATGCAACAAGAACAATTTTAGAGGACAAGGAGTTTATCTGGGGCTCCACATTTTCGAGGTCTTAGTCCATAGACAGCTGGCTCTGTTCCTCGGGGCTCAAGGTAACATTAAGGTAGAAGAGGCTATCCTTTCTCCACTGTACATTTTTGGCACCTTTGTCTAATATAAGATAGCTGAAATTATATGCATTAGTCTCTGTGTCCTCAATTCTGTACCATTGGTCCACCAGTCTGTTTTGGTGCCAATACCATGCTGTTTTTGTTACTATTGCTCTATAGTATAATTTAAAGTCCGGTATGGTGATGCCACCTGCTTCACTTTTCTTGCTCAGGATTGCTTTGGCTATTCTGGGTCTCTTATTTCTCCAGATGAATTTCATGACTGCTTTTTCTATTTCTTTGAAGAATGACATTGGGATTTTGATTGGAATTGCATTAAATCTGTATAATGTTTTTGGTAGTATGGACATTTTGACAATATTGATTCTACCTATCCAAGAGCAAGGTAGGTCTTTCCATCTTCTGAGTTCTTCTATGATTTCTTTCTTTAGTGTTCTATAATTTTCCTTATAGAGCTCTTTCACCTCTTTCGTTAAGTTGATTCCCAGGTATTTTATTTTTTTTGATGCTATTGTAAATGGCGTAGTTTTCATCATTTCCCTTTCAGAGGCTTTGTCACTGATGTACAAAAATGCCTTTGACTTATGGGTATTGATTTTGTATCCTGCTACTTTGCCAAATTCATTTACTAGTTGTAAAAGTTTTCTGGTAGAGTTTTTTGGGTCTTCTAGGTAGATTATCATGTCATCAGCAAATAGTGCTAATTTGAGCTCTTCTTTTCCTATCTGGATCCCTTTAATTTCTTTCGTCTGTCTAATTGCTCTTGCCAGAGTTTCCAGTACTATGTTAAATAGCAGTGGTGAGAGGGGGCATCCCTGTCTTGTTCCAGTTTTTTAGAGGGAATGCTTTCAATTTTTCTCCATTTAAGATAATGTTAGCTCTGGGCCTTGCATAAATAGCTTTTATAATGTTGAGATATGTCCCTGATATTCCTAGTTTTTCCAGTGTTTTGAACATAAAGGGGTGCTGTATTTTGTCAAATGCTTTTTCTGCATCTATTGAGATAATCATATGATTTTTATCTTTAAGTCTATTGATGTGATGTATTATGTTTATTGATTTCCGAATGTTGAACCAGCCTTGCATCCCTGGAATAAACCCCACTTGATCATGGTGCACTATCTTTTTGATATGTTTTTGTATCCGATTTGCCAGAATTTTGTTGAGGATTTTTGCATCTATGTTCATTAAGGATATTGGCCTAAAGTTTTCTTTTTTGGATGTGTCTTTGCCTGGCTTTGGAATTAATGTAATATTGGCCTCATAAAAAGAGTCTGGAAGAGCTCCCTCTTTTTCTATTTCTTGAAATAGTTTGAAGAGCATTGGTATTAGTTCTTCTTTGAATCCATATGCAACAAAATGAAATTAAACCCTTGTCTCTCACCATGCACAAAATTCAATTCAAAGTGGATCAAGGACCTAGGAATTAGACCAGAGACAATACGCCTAATAGAAGAAAAAGTAAGCTCCAATTTCCAACATGTCGGATTAGGCCCCAAGTTCCTTAATAAGAATCCTGTAGCACAAGAACTATTACCAAGAATTAATGAATGGGATAGATTTAAACTGAAAAGCTTCTTCTCAGCAAAAGAAACAATCAGTGAGGTGAATAGAGAGCCAACTAATTGGGAACAAATATTTAATACATGCACATCAGATAGAGCACTAATTTCTAGAATGTATATAGAACTAAAAAAACTTAACACCAAAAAAGCAAATAACCCAATCAATAAATGGGCTAAGGAATTGAAAAGACACTTCTCAGAAGAAGATACACGATTAATCAACAAATACATGAAAAAATGCTCAACATCACTGGCAATTAGAGAAATGCAAATCAAAACTACTCTAAGATTTCATTTCACTCCAGTCAGAATGGCAGCTATCAAGAACACAAACAACAATAAATGTTGGAGAGGATGTGGGGAAAAAGGCACACTCATACATTGCTGGTGGGACTGCAAAATGGTGCAACCGCTATGGAAAGCAGTATGGAGATTTCTTGGGAAAATGGGAATGGAACCACCCTATGACCCAGCCATCCCACTCCTGGGTCTATTCCCAAAGACTTAAAAACAGCATATTACAGTGACACAGCCACTTCAATGTTTATAGCAGCACAATTCACAATAGCTAGGTTATGGAACCAACCTAGATGCCCCTCAGTAGATGAGTGGATAAAGAAAATATGGTATATATACAAAATGGAATTTTACTCAGCAATAAGAGAGAATAAAATAATGGCATTTGCAGGTAAATGGATGAAGTTGGAGAATATAATGCTAAGTGAAATTAGTCAATCTCAAAAATCCAAGTACCGAATGTTTTCTCTGATATAAGGAGGCTGGTTCACAGAGTTGTTGGAAGGGGGTACATAGGATCAGAGGAACACTAGAATGGTCAACGGAAAGGGAGGGGAGGGAGGGAGTAAGGGGGGGGGTTGGAAAAAAAAATTGGTGGTTGAATGAGATGGATATCATTATCCTAAATGCATGATTGAAGATCTGAATGGTACTTATATACTTTGTATACAAGCAGTTGTATGTAAAAAGATACTATACTTGTGCATGATGAATAAGTAAATAAATAATAAAAAAATTAAAAAAAAAAAAAAGGTAGAAGAGTGTGATAGATGATGGTAGCTCAAGACATCACACCAAGAAGCAGAGAGAGACTAAGCTCAGGTCATGAAGTATATACCCCAAAGACATGTTCCCAGGGACCCACCTCCTCTAGCCACACCCTCCCTGTTTACAGTTATCACCAAGTTAACCCCTATCAGGGAATTAATGCACTAATTATGTTAAACCTTTTATAACCCAATATTTTACCTCTAAACTCTCTTGCATTGTTTCACACATGAGCTTTTGGGAAACGCCATATATCTAAATCATAACAAGCAATTAGGAGACTCAGGCTAAAGGATCTTCTCTGTGAATCAGCTCCTGTGCGCCCCAAGTAAATCCAGGAGTCATGTGGGAAGAAGGCACCACCACCATGTCTATGCTCCCTGAAGGAGAAGTTCAGAGATATGTATAATTAGAAGTGTTGGTATCTGCATGCTGATAAACTGTGATGCATATTGCTATGGTTTGAATGTGTCCTCCAAATTTCAAGTGTTGAAAACTTAATCTCAAATTCATATGTTATTAAAAGTCAAGCCTTTGTGAGGTAATTAGGATCAGATGAAGTCACAATGGTGGGGCCTCCATCATGGTACTAATGACTTGATAAGAAGAAGCAAGGAAACCTAAGCTCTCATGCTACTCTTCCTTGTTTATGTAATGCCTTCTGCCATGTTATAATGCAGTAAGAAGGGTAGTGAGCAGATACTGGCACCATGCTCTTGGACTCCCCAGCTTCCAGAACCATCAGATAAATGAACCTCCATTCTTTATAAATTACCTAGTCTCAGATATTTTGTTATAGGAATAGAAAACAGACTTAGACACATATTCCACCCAAAGACTATGAAGGAGGAGGGATTGCCTTGAACATCATAATAGGGAAAGTTCTTTTCAGGCTGTAGAAGACAAGTCATCTGGGGATACTTATACCATGTTCAAGTAGATGAGAAAAACTGGCTGCTTATGGGTACACTTAGTTTCAAAGGGTGACAGACTGTGTACCAACAAACACCAAAAAGGGCTTTTGAGCCTATGGTAAGTTAGTATGAGATCATGCAACTGTTAAAATATAATAGGACAGCTAAGATAGTGCCTTCACTGACAGGCACACAAATGACCAGTGTCACATACTGCCTTTATTTGCAGACAGGCTTGTCCTTCAGCCTGCTCAGGCTGTTGTCTGATGTTAGCACTGGGATCAGCTTTAGAAAAAGCTGAACAGGGGAGAAGATTCATTGGTTATAACTATTGAAAGGAAGACAAAAGGATTCAGAGTCTGTAATTTTCCCACCCACATTAAGTTATTTGGATAAAACTCTGCTGTCATAACCAGACTGAATTCACTAAAAATAAAGTATGTCTGAGACTACTTCCTCAGGTTTGGCCACTGGCTCCCTATGAGAAAGAGCAGAGAAGTTTGGGGGGTCTTTACTAAATACAGCCCCATTTCAGAAAGTGTTAGCTTTTGTTGAAATTTATTGCAGGAGATTTATCGACTCGTGAGATAAATATTGACCAAGTCAAAGTCAAGGTTATTACTTATCTTCAGGAATAATAAATCTTGGTGTTCTTAGTGACACAAAGTCAATATGTACTTTGCTGCATAAATTCCAAACGAAGAGTTTCATTGAAACATCTCTAAATCTCTCCATCATGACCACGAGCATAGCTTTTTAAAATTTACTATTAAAGAAAGAAGGATACCCAGGCCTGGTGGAAACATCTACTGTTCACCTCTATGAATCGAACTGGTCAGTCCCATTTCCACTGTGAGGCATCTCTGATTCATTCACCAGAAATACAGTCCACTGATTGTGAGTTGATCCCTATTCTCATTGATACTGAGTCAGAATAATCAAAATTTTTCTCATTCTAAGTAAGAGGCAAAATAAACTCATGGATTACTACTTACGACTGATACATTTCAGGATTAAAAAGCAGTTACTTTTTACCTATGTAAAGGATGGATTCTAGCAAAATTGAAGGAAGGGAAAAGAAAACAGAATCTTGGCATGTAGCAAGTCTCTGCTTCTAGCATTTGTTCACCTTTCCAGTTTGAACCCATCTGCAAGCATTCATTAGTCACTAAAGTAACTAGGGTACAAACTCGACTTGGTAAAACTAGCTGGGGATGCAGAAAAATGGGAAACCACTGAATCTGAGCCCAAGGAGTGCTTCTCCAGGGAGTCTTAGAAGTGGGCAGGCTGCAAGGACTTGTTTTATCAGGGCCCACAATGGCAATCTACTGCCTGAAGATAGGTCTAACAGTCTTTGGTTTCTAGGAATGAAGGTAGCTGCTGCATCTGTGCAGCTGTGTTTCATTGCATCATGCCTGGCCTCTACTACAGAATCTTAGCGTTGGAATGGGAGTCCTGTTCCCTGGTCCTGCACTGTTACCTCTCACCTGCAGTACTGAGCTGCTCTCTAAGTGGCCTCTTATCATTCATTCTCTATTTTAAAAATTTTTTATTTAATTAATTTATTTATTGCAGTGCTAGGGATTGAACTCAGGACTTTGAGCATGCTAAGCAATTACTCATATTCTGAGTTACACCCCCAGCCCTCTGGTTCATTCTCAACATGGCAGCCACTGCACCTAGCACAGTTTAAGCCTGATCACACCATTCTTCTGTTTAACCTCCTCTAAGGACTTCCCATCTGCATTCGTTTCTTAGGGTCTGCCACAACAAAATACGATTTGCCCTTCACAGCCACAGATTCCACCCTGTGGATGAAAATATATATATATTTGGAAACAAATTTCAAGAAATTTTCAAAAAGCAAAACTTAAATTTTCCCAGTGCCAAGCACCATGATGAATCCACCAGAATAAAGGGATGTATATACATACTTTGATGTAGCCTCCCACCACGAAAGAGAGAAAATGCTATGCTGTTGAATCATACTATGTAGTTAGACATACTGTGGTTGTATCTGTATGACTTTGTACAGAATTTTTTTGGTCATTATTTCCTAAATAACACAGTATAAGAACTATTTACATTGTATTAAGTATCATATATAATCTAGAGGTGATTTAAAGTACAGAGAAGGATGTGGGTAGATTATATGAAAATACTGCTCCATTTTATATAAGAAATTGAGCATCCTCAGATTTTGGAATCCACAAACTGGGCAGTTTAAAACAATAGAAAATTATTCTTTCTCAGTATCAGACTGAAAGTCTAAAACCAAGGACTCAGTGGAGCTAGGCTCCACCCAAGGGCTTTTGGGGGCAATCCTTCCCCGCCTCTTCCAGCTTCTGGGGGTAGCAGCCATCTGGGGCATGTAACTGCATCTCTCTAGTTCTGCTTCTCTTGTCACATGGAGTTCTTCCTCACGTGTCTCTCATGTGTCCTCTTGTAAAAACACCAGTCAGTGGACTTAGGACCTGTCCTATCCAGTATGACCTCATCTTCATTACTATGCAAAGACCCTATCTCCAAGTAAGTTCACATTCACAGGTGCCAGAGGATAGGATTGAGCCCTGTCTTTGGGGAGGGGGGGGTCACAGTCCCACCCACCACATCATCTTCCTCAGGATGAAACTGGACCTGTGTACTTTTGCCTCTGGGGTCTAATCCACTGGCTTCTCCCTCCTTCCCAGTGTTGTCTCTGCTGCTGGCCCCACTGCTCACCATTCCAGCCATTCCTTCTGATTCTTGAGCAAACCAGACTCCTCTCTCTCCTCCAAGCCTTTTTCTTGCTTTTTCCCTTCTGCCTGGAATCTGTCCTCAAAAGGCTGTCTTCTCTTCCTTCAGGGCTCTGCTCAGAGAGCCTTCCTTGGACACACAGGGGGAGTACATCTCCACTTCTTCTTTGTCCTACCCCTCTGGATGCTTCACCTCCACCTCAGATAACTTTTTTCAACTCATTTCCTTATTTATTACTTCTCTCCTCTACAAGAATGTAATTTTTTGAATAGCAGGCACCTTGCCTGTCTTGGTCCTTCTTTATGAACCACTGTCAGGGCAGAGCAGACCCCTACCTAATATTTGTTAAAGGGAAGAATGCTGCTTCTTCTATCACAGCCCTGAGGAGGGGACATTTTTCAATCTGTGTGGTGGCCTGTTTATCAGGAAACTTGATATCATCATCATCATCATCATCATCATCATCATCATCATCATCTCTCCTCCTCCTCTTTCTCCTCCACCACTACCACCTCCTTTTCTTCTTCCTCTTCCTTCTTTTTTGGTCCTGGGAATTGAATCCAGGGGGCGCTTTACCACTGAGCTATATCCCCAGCCCCACCCCACCCCCCGCCCTTTTTTTTTTTTTCTTTTGAGACAGGGTCTTGCTAAGCTGCTGAAGGTCTTGCTAAATTGCTGACACTGGCCTTAAATTTTCGATCCTCCTTCTTTGGCCTCCCAAGTGGTTGGATTACAGGAGTGCACCACCATGCCTGGTGTTGACTAATTCTTGATGACACTTCCCATGACACACTTTCGCTTTGTGCCCACCATTTGGAATAAATTCAGTCCTGCTGAAAGTATTATGAATTGCAGGTTTTTAGGAAATGTGAGCAATTCGTACACATCTGTATTTAGCATTAAATATTCTATTGCAGTGAAAATATGTTGAGACTTCTTATTTGCCTTTTGCTTATTTAAAAGCTTTTTAGAGTTTGTTACACTTTTATGAGCTTAAACCCTTTTCTGGGGTTTTTATTCTTCTGCTCAAATCACAAAACAACCCAAGATTTGGAAGAACTCATTCAAAGAAAAGACTTTCCTGAGCTTCATTTCTTAGAACACCTCACATTTACTCAATGGAGCTGGGTTTGCAGAGCTGCCTGGGTTTGAGCAGGTGACTATCATGTGCTGGTTCCATTACTTTAGGTTACTGGAGATGAATCATTGTCCTCAGTACAGACAGTAGTACTGCAAAGGCCCAGTTTTGTCACCCCATGTCCCCACTCTTCAACCCAGTAACAGAGCTTCTATACTCCAGGAGTAACCTGGCCAACCGTTTCATTTGGGTCCTTACAAGTGTGCTTTTCTTTTCTTTTTATTTATCCTAATTAGTTAGATATGACAGTAGGATTCATTTTGACACATCATACATAATGGAGGATAACTTCTCATTCTTCTGGTTGTACATGGTGTAAAGTTATGCAAGTTGTGTAATCATATATGCATATAGGGTGATAATGTCTGATTCATTCTATCTTTCCTACCCATTCTCCTCCCTTCACTCCTTTCTGTCTAATCCAAAGTATCTCTATCCTTCCCTAGCCATTACCTCCCTTATTGTGAATTAGCATCCGCATATCAGAGAAAACATTCAACCTTTGGTTCTTTCAGATTGGCTTATTTGGCTTAGTATGATATTCTTCAACTCCATCCATTTACCGGCAAATGCCATAATTTCATTCTTCTTTAAGGCTGAGTAATGTTCCATTGTGTATATATGCTACACTTTCTTTATCCATTCATCTGTTGAAGGGCACCTAGGTTAATTCCATAATTTAGCTGTTGTGAGTTGAGCTGCTATAAACATTGATGTGGCTGCATCACTGTAGTATGCTGATTTTAAGTCCTTTGGGTATCAACTTGACTGGAGTCAGATGGAATCTCAGTGTAGTTTTGATTTTAATTTCTTTAATTGGTAGAGATGTTGAACATTTTTTTCATATATTTATTGATCGATTGTATTTCTTCTGAGAAGTGACTGTTAAGTTCCTTCACCCATTTATTGATAGGGTTATTTGTTTTTTTTTTTTTTTTGGTGTTAATTTTTTGAGTTCTTTATATATACTGGAGATTAATGCTCTTTATGAGGTGACAAGTGTGCTTTTCAATCTATTTGGGCATCAGTTTCTCTATCTATACCTGGGGCACTATGAGTTGTTTCCTATGAGACCATTGTTGAAACTCAATAGCCATTGTGGTGGTGTTGGGATGTAGGGCTATTAGGAGGTAAGTAGGCCCTGAAGGGGGATTAATGCCTTTCTCACAGGTGTGGGTTTATTCTTGGCAGAATGGATTGTTGTAAAGCAGGGCCACCCCTCTTCTTTTCAGTTTTCTTCATGTACCTTCTTGACATTCCAACTTTATCAGTTAGGAAGAGGCACACATCCTTCAGTAGGTATGGCTGCCTGATATTGGAGTTCTCAGCCTCCAGAACTGGATCTTAAGTAAACTCTTTCCTTCTATAAGTTACCTAGTCTCAGGTATTCTGTTATAGCAATAGAAAATGGAATAAGACAAGGGGTCAGCAAATCTTTTACATAAGCTAGTAAATAGCCCTTCCAATTCATATAGGCACACCCACCAATAGGAAAGCAGTAATAGATGAAAATGGGCAAAGCCATGTTTCAATAAAATTTTATTTATGGGCCCCAAAACTTGAATTAGATATAATTTTCATGTGTCCCACAATATTCTTCATTTGATTTTTTTCAACCATTTATGAAAACAGATGATAGTTTGGTTTGGCTTGTGACCCTGCTCTACTGGGGGAAAGGGCACAACTGCACAGGGTGACTCCGAGAATGAGTGAGTACAACTTTTAACTCATAGTTCAAGGCATGTCCCATGGTTTTCATTTGATAATGGTATTCATTGATCCCTATCACATAGGAAAACGGGTGCTTTTCATGACATAAAGCAGGAGACTAAGGCCCAGCATAATTTTCATATGTATAAGTTTAGACTTGCTGCTCAAACACCTATTCCTCACCTAAATCCCAGAGCAGTTTTCTGTCAACTGCTGATTGACACTGATGAGTTGATATCCTTTTTATACTTTCCCTCACTTAGTTTTACTTCATGTTCCTTGATCTCCCTTTTCTAGTTCTCTCTTTTCCAGGATGTCAGTGTTTCTCTTAGAAATTGTTAGTATTGCAGGGGGGTGATTAACCAGGAACTGGGACAACTTGGAGTTGGAAAGTCCCACTCTCAGGAAGGCTGTGAAGAAGGAAACTATGTAGAAGACAAGCACTGTGAGATGTGGAGACATGAACAGGTTACTGTCCTAAGTATGCACAGGAGAAAAAAATAACACAGGGATTACTGCTTCCTTGAAAGTATGTTTTGCAGAGTTAAAGATTACAGATTTTAGTCTTTGGAACCAAACTATGCAAATTTAAGTCTCATCTCAACTCTTTCCAGAAGAATGTGACTATAGGGGTCCACATAAGCTCAGGCCTGATAGCTTCCTTTGTACAATTAAGATGATAGTCATAACAGTATGTACTCACAAAACTGTTGAGATTTCCAAAGTTATTATATGCATATCTCTTGGTTCTGTACATAGTATGGAACATTTAACAAATTTTAGCTAATTTCTTAATTAACTTTTTATTTTTAGAATAATTTTATTTATAGAAAAATTATAAAGGTAATACAGGGAGTTGCCATAAACCTTTCAGCCAGTTTTCTTTTATTGTTAACACCTTACATAACTCTAGTACATTTGTCACAACTAGGAAATTAACATTGGTAAATACTATTAATTAAAATCCAGACCTTATTTGCATTTCTCCAATTTTCCACTCATCCTTTTTTTTTTTTTTTCCAGGATTTTATCCAGGATCACAGAATACATTTAGTCTTCACATCTCCGTATTTCTTTCAATCTATGGCAGTTTCTTGGGCTTTCTTTAATCTCATCATCACCTTCATGAAGCATACTGGTCAGATATTTTATATGTTTTCCATTAATATGAGTTTGGCTCATGCTTTTTCCCCCGCTCTGTACTGGGATTCAACTCAGGGAAATTCTACTATTGATCTATACCCACAGTCCCTTTAGTTTTAGTTTGACACAGGGCCTGGCTGCATTGTCCAGGCTGGCCTTGGACTTGTGATCCTCCTGCCCTAGCCTCCCGAATCACTGTGAGACAGGCCTGTGTCACCATACCCAGTTGGCTTATGATTTTTCTTTTTTTGTTTTTAGTTTTTTATTATTCTAGTTTGTTATACATGTTTGCAGAGTACATTTCATTTCATATTATATATAAAGAGCACAATTTTTCGAGTTGCTGGTTTAATATAAAGTATTTTTACAACAATTGTGTCTTCATACATATATTTAGGGTAATCATGGATAACTCAGTCTGCCATTATTCCTATACCCTTGCCCCCTATCCTCCCTTCCCTCTCTTTGTTCTATTTAAAGCTCTTTCATTCCTCTCATTCCCTCTCTCTTGCCTTTATAAGTTAGTATCTTCATATCAAAGAGATCATTCGACCTTTGTTTTGGGGGGATTGGCTAACTTCATTTAGCATTATTTTCTCCAACTCCATCCATTTTCCTGCAAATGCCATGATTTTATTCTCTTTCAGTGCTGAGTAGCGTTCCATTGTGTATATATACCAAAGTGTCCCTATCCATTCATCTGTTGACAGGCATCGGGGTTGGTTCCACTATCTAGCTATTGTGAATTGTGCTTCTATATACATTGATGTGGCTGTATCCCTGTAGTATGCTGTTTTTAAATCCTTTGGGAATAGGCCAAGGAGTGGGATAGCTGGGTCAAATGGTGGCTGCATTCCCAGTTTTCCAAGGAATCTCCATACTACTTTCCAGATTGGCTTCACCAATTTGCAGTTCCACCAGCAATGTAAGAGTGTACATTTTTCCCCACATCCTCGCCAGCATTTAATGTTGTTTGTTTTTTTTGATAGCTGCCAATCTGACTGGAGTAAGATAAAATCTTAGCGTTGTTTCGATTTGCATTTCTCTAATTGCTAGAGATGTTGAATATTTTTCATATATTTGTTGATTGCTTGTATATCATCTTCTGAGAAGTGTCTGTTTAGCTCCTTGACCCATTTATTGATTGGGTTATTATTATTATTTTTTTTTTTTGGTGTTAAGGCTTTTAAGAGCTTTATAAATCCTTGAGGTTAGTGTTCTATCTGATGTGCTTGTGGTAAAGATTTGCTCCCATTCTGTAGGTCCTCTATTCACCTTACTGATTGTTTCTTTTGCTGAGAAGAAGCTTTTTAGTTTGAATCCATCCCATTTATTGATTCTTGGTTTTAGTTCTTGCGCTATAGGGGTCTTACTGAGGAAGTTGGAGCCTAAACCAACATGATGGAGATTTGGTCCTACTTTTTCTTCTATTAGGTACAAGGTCTCTGGTTTAATTCCTAGGTTCTTGATCCACTTTGAGTTAAGTTTTGTGCATGGTGAGAGAAAGAGATTTGATTTCATTTTATTACATGAGGATTTCCAGTTTTCCCAACACCATTTGTTGAAGAGACTGTCTTTTCTGCAGTGAACATATTTGGCACCTTTGTCTAATACAAGATAAACTGTAGGTGTGTGGGTTCGTCTCTGAGTCTTCTATTCTGTACCATTGGTCAACTGGTCTATTTTGATGCCAATACCATGCTGTTTTTGTTACTGTTGCTTTGTAGTACAATTTAAGGTCTGGAATAGTAATGCCACCCGCTTCATTCTTCTTGCTAAGAATCGCTTTGGCTATTCTGGGTCTCTTATTTTTCCAGATGAATTTCATGATTGCTTTTTCTATTTCTATGAGGAATGATATTGGGATTTTGATGGGTATTGCATTGAATCTGTATAGTGCTTTGGGAGAATGGTCATTTTGACAATATTAGTTCTACCTATCCATGAACAAGGTAGATCTTTCCATCTTCTAAGATCTTCATTAATTTCTTTCTTTCTTTTTAAATATTTATTTATTTACTTTAGTTGTACACAATGCAATGCATTTATGTTTACATGGTGCTGAGGATCAAACCCGGGCCGCGCACGTGTGAGGCGAGCGCTCTGCCGCTGAGCCACAACCCCAGCCCATTAATTTCTTTCTTTAGTGTGCTGTAGTTTTCATTGTAGAGGTCTTTCACTTCTTTTGTTAAGTTGATTCCCAAATATTTTTTTTTTTGAGGCTATAGTAAATGGGGTGGATTTCCTAGTTTCTCTTTCTGAGGATTTGTCGCTGATGTACAGAAATGCCTTTGATTTATGGGTATTGATTTTATATCCAGCTACGTTGCTGAATTCATTTATTAGATTTAGAAGATTTCTGGTGGAATTTTTTGGATCTTCTATGTATAGAATCATATCGTCTGCAAATAGTGATAATTTGAGTTCTTCTTTTCCTATCTGTATCCCTTTAATTTCTTTCGTCTGTCTAATTGCTCTGGCTAGGGCTTCAAGAACTGTGTTAAATAGGAGTGGTGAAAGAGGGCATCCCTATCTTGTTCCAGTTTTTAGAGGGAATGCTTTCAATTTTTCTCCATTTAGGATGATGTTGGCCTGTGACTTAGCATAGATGGCCTTTATGATGTTGAGGTATGTTCCTATTATCCCTATTTTTTCTAGCATTTTGAACATGAAGGGATGTTGTATTTTGTCAAATGCTTTCTCTGCATCTATTGAGATGATCATATGATTTTTATCTTTGAGCCTGTTGATGTGATGAATTACATTTATTGATTTCCTTATATTGAACCAACCTTGCATCCCTGGAGTAAAGCCCACTTGATTGTGGTGTACTGTCTTTTTGATGTGTTTTTGTATTCAATTTGCCAGAATTTTATTGAGAATTTTCGCATCAATGTTCATTAGAGATATTGGTCTGAAGTTTTTTTTTTTTTTTTTTTTTTTTTTTTGTGGTACCGGGGATTGAACTCAGGGGCACTCGACCACTGGGCCACATCCCCAGCCCTTTTTTGTATTTTATTAGAGACAGGGTCTCACTGAGTTGCTAAGTGCCTCGCTATTGCTGAGGCTGGCTTTGAACTCGCGATCCTCCTGCCTCAGCCTCCCAAAGTGCTGGGATTACAGGCGTGCGCCACCGCGCCCAGCTGAAGTTTTCTTTCTTTGATTTGTCTCTGTCTGGTTTTGGAATCAGGGTGATATTGGCCTCATATAATGAGTCTGGGAGTGTTCCCTCTTTTTCTGTTTCATGAAATAGTTTGAGAAGTATTGGTGTTAGTTCTTCTTTAAAGGTCTTTTAGAACTCAGCTGTGTATCCATCTGGTCTGGGGCTTTTCTTGGTTGGTAAGTCTTTTATGGCATCCTCTATTTCTTTGCTTGAAATTGACCTATTTAAATTGTGTATATCAACTTGATTAAGTTTGGGCATATCATATGTCTCTAGAAATTTGTTGATGCCTTCATTATTTTCTATTTTATTGGAGTATAAATTTTCAAAATAGTTTCTAATTATCTTCTGTATTTCTGTAGTGTCTGTCGTGATATTTCCTTTTTTATCATAGATATTGGTAATTTGTGTTTTTTCTCTTCTTTTCTTTGTTAGCATAGCTAAAGGTCTATCAATTTTATTTATTTTTTCAAAGAACCAACTTTTCTGTCAATTTTTTCAATTGTTTTTTTTTTAGTTTCAATTTTCATTAATTTTAACTCTGATTTTAATTATTTCCTGTCTTCTACTTCTTTTGGGGTTGATTTGTTATTCTTTTTTTAGAGCTTTGAGATGTAATGTTAGTTCATTTATTTGTTGAATTTTTCTTTTTTGAAGGAATGAGCTCCATGCAATGAACTTTCCTTTTCGTACTGCCTTTAGGGTGTCCCAGAGATTTCGGTATGTTGTATCGTTGTTCTCATTTACCTCTAAGAATTTCTTTTTTTTTTTTTTTTTTTTTTTTTGAAGAAATAGAATTGTTTTTTTTTTTTTTAATTTTTTTATTATTTATTTACTTATTCATCATGCACAAGTATAGTATCTTTTTACATACAACTGCTTGTATACAAAGTATATAAGTACCATTCAGATCTTCAATCATGCATTTAGGATAATGATATCCATCTCATTCAATCACCAATTTTTTCCCAACCCCCCCCTTACTCCCTCCCTCCCCTCCCTTTCCGTTGACCATTCTAGTGTTCCTCTGATCCTATGTACCCCCTTCCAACAACTCTGTGAACCAGCCTCCTTATATCAGAGAAAATATTCGGTACTTGGATTTTTGAGATTGACTAATTTCACTTAGCATTATATTCTCCAACTTCATCCATTTACCTGCAAATGCCATTATTTTATTCTCTCTTATTGCTGAGTAAAATTCCATTTTGTATATATACCATATTTTCTTTATCCACTCATCTACTGAGGGGCATCTAGGTTGGTTCCATAACCTAGCTATTGTGAATTGTGCTGCTATAAACATTGAAGTGGCTGTGTCACTGTAATATGCTGTTTTTAAGTCTTTTGGGAATAGACCCAGGAGTGGGATGGCTGGGTCATAGGGTGGTTCCATTCCCATTTTCCCAAGAAATCTCCATACTGCTTTCCATAGCGGTTGCACCATTTTGCAGTCCCACCAGCAATGTATGAGTGTGCCTTTTTCCCCCACATCCTCTCCAACATTTATTGTTGTTTGTGTTCTTGATAGCTGCCATTCTGACTGGAGTGAAATGAAATCTTAGAGTAGTTTTGATTTGCATTTCTCTAATTGCCAGTGATGTTGAGCATTTTTTCATGTATTTGTTGATTAATCGTGTATCTTCTTCTGAGAAGTGTCTTTTCAATTCCTCTAAGAATTTCTTAATCTCCTTCTTTTCTGCAACCCATTGATCATTCAATAGCATATTATTTAGTCTCCAGGTGTTAGTGTAGCTTTTCATTCTTTTTTTATCATTGATTTTTTTCTTTTTTTCTTTTTTTTTTTTTTTTTTTTTTTTTTTTTTGGTACCAGGGATTGAACTCAGGGGCACTTGACCACTGGGCCACATCCCCAGCCCTTTTTTGTATTTTATTAGGGACAGGGTCTCACTGAGTTTCTATGTGCCTCTCCACTGCTGAGGCTGGCTTTGAACTCGCGATCCTCCTGCCTCAGCCTCCCAAGTGCTAGGATTACAGGCGTGCACCATCACGCCCGGCATCATTGATTTCTAATTTCATTCTATTATGATCTGATAGAATGCAAGGTAGTATCCCTACTTTTTTATATTCACTTAGAGTTGCTTTATGGCATAATAGATGGTCTATTTTTGAGAAGGATCCATGTGCTGCTGAGAAGAAAGTGTATTGGCTCATTGATGGGTGATAAATCTATATATGTCAGTTAAGTCTAAATTATTAATTGCATTATTGAGTTCTATAGTTTCTTTGTTTAACTTTTGTTTGGAAGATCTATCCAGTGGTGAAAGAGGTGTGTTAAAGTCACCTAGAATTATTGTGTTGTGGTCTATTTGATTCTTGAACTTGAGAAGAGTTTGGTTGATGAATGTAGATGCCCTATTATTTGGTGCATATATATCTATAACAGTTATATCTTGTTGATCTATGATTCCCTTAAGCAGTATGAAATGTCCATCTTTATCTCTTTTGACTAACTTTGGCTTGAAGTCTACTTTATTGGATATGAGGATAGAGACCCCTGCTTGCTTACGTATACCATGTGAGTGATATATTTTATCCCATCCTTCACCTTTAGTCTATGGGCGTCTTTTTCTATGAAATGTGTCTCTTGAAGGCAACAAATTGTTGGGTCTGTTTTTTAATCCAATCTATTAGCCCATATCTTCTAATTGGTGAGTTTAGGCCATTAACATTCAGGGTTATTATTGAGACATAATTTGTATTACCAGTCATTTTTTTTATTATTATTTTTGGTATTTAGTTGGACTTGGTTTTTACTTTGGTTGGTTTTTTCCCTTCATTGTAGTTCTTCCTTTTGCAGATTTTCATTATTGTTTTTCATTTCCTCCTCGTGAGATATTTTACCAAGAATGTTCTGTAGAGAAGGCTTTCTTGTTGTAAATTCTTTTAGCTTTTGTTTATTATGGAAGGTTTTTATTTCATCCTCAAGTCTAAAGCTTAATTTTGCTGGAATAAAATTCTTGGTTGGCATCCCTTATCCTTTAGAGCCTGGTATATGTTGTTCCAGGCTCTCCTGGCTTTGAGGGTCTGAATTGAAAAATCTGCTGAGATGTGAATTGTTTTTCCCTTATAGGTAATCTGACTTTTCTCTCTTGCAGCCTTTGAAATTCTATCTTTATTTTGTATACTAGGCATTTTCATTACAATGTGCCTTGGTGTGGACCTGTTTTAATTTTGTACATTTGGCATCCTATAGGCCTCTAGTATTTGATTTTCAAATTCATTCTTCCTGCTTGGGAAATTTTATGATATTATTTCATTGAAGAGATTGTGCATTCCTTTGTTTTAAATCTCTGCACCTTCCTCTATTCCAATAAATCTTATATTTGGTATTTTGATGGTATCCCATAATTCTTGGATGTTTTGTTCATGGTTTCTTACCATCTTCACTGTGAGGTCAACTTGATTTTCAAGATTATATATTTTGTCCTCATTGTCTGAGGTCCTATCTTCCAAGTGGTCCAATATGTTGGTGATGTTTTCTATTGAATTTTTAAAGTGGCTTACTGTTTCTTTCATTTCAAGGATTTCTGTTTGTTTTTTTTCTCAAACTCTCTCTTTCTTGAAGTAATCTTTTGCTACCTGGATTTGTTCTCTTTATCTCTTTGTTGGTGTGATCGATGGTTGCCTGTATTTGATCTCTTATCTCTTTGTTGGAGAGATCCATTTTTGCCTGTATCTGTTCACTTAGGTCATTTTTTAAATTCCTTATCATTTTAATAATGATAAGGAATAATTTTAATAATTTCAATAATTTAATAATTTAATTATCCAGAACTCTTTCTCTGACATTTCACCTACTGTGCTTTCTATTGTTTCTATTGTTGTAGTATCTTGGTTTGTTTGGAGCATTTTCCTCCCTGTTTCCTCATGATGTCTGTGTGTTCTCCTCTCTTGCAAGCTAAGCCTGAGGTATTACAACTTCTGCCCTTTTGTCTTATAAGGTCCCTCCAGGTTACCCAGAACCTCACTTTTTAGGGAAATATCAATATTAGATCTTTCAATGTACCCAATGCATGTCCATATATCAGTTTGTTTCTATTTTTAAATTTATTTTGTCGCTATAAACATAAATGATGAGATCAGTTATCTTATTCCATATAGTTTCTATTTTTGCTGGTGCTTTACAGTATCTGATGAAAGAAGGGGGGACTTAGAGGTTGGCTTAAACATTTATGAAGTAAGATGTGAGAAAATAGAGGTATTAGATTATTTGACTAGTGAGAGTATAATCATTAGAATTTGGCTGTTAGTAGAATAAGCGAGAGACAGACAACCCCATGTAAGATTCCCTGTTAGTTCACAACATCATAACTGGTTGCACCTTTTGGTGCATCATGGTCTCTAGGGACCTTAGTGATGTCTTACGTGGACCATTTTGGTGTTCCTTGGTAGTAGCATCGCTAACTCAGTTTTTTGGCAGTGGTAGCCTCAGGCCTATAATTATATTGGTGTTGGGTTGAGTAGCTACGGGATCCCAGTTCGGTGTGTCTCTCTGGGCTTAGGTGAGTTACCTCTCCGATTTGCGGGGGGGGGGCGTGGAGCGGGCCTGCGGGAGTGGAGCAAGCCTCTCTCTCCAGATCCCCTCCTGGCCTCAGTGTGGTAGAGCAGGCAGTCTGGCTTTCTTCTCCCCACTCTCCTCTTCCTGGGTCTCCTCCCAGTCTAGTTGTTTCGGTGGGGGTTGGGCAAGTGGACAGCAGGGCCCTTCCACAGGGTGAAGCCTGCAATTCCTAGTCCTGGTGATGGTGTAAGCTGGCGGCCAGGCGAGCTGGTGGCTGGGTTGCTCCTTCCAGCGGGTGCCTACTGCTTGTTCTGTTCGCAGCTGGGCAGGTCGAAGTTTCCCAAAGAATGGACTGGGCTCTTCCTCTGGTCGGGCCCTGTCTGCAGCAGGGAGATGCTATTCCCAGCCCCGGAGGCGATGACTGCGTGAGTCTGTGGCCAGGCTAGCTGGTGGCTGGGTCGGCTTATGATTTTTCACAAATATGTTGGGGTTACATTTTGGGGAATGAATACCACAGATGTGAAATGCCCTCTTCATTGCATAATGTCAGAGGTATATGATCTCAGCATGACTCATTGTTGGTGAAGTTAACCTTGATCCCTTGGTTATGGTGGTGTCGGCCAGATTTCTCCATTGTCAAGTTGCTTGTTTGTTCTTTTCCAGTTCTATAGAAGGTGAGTCCTTGGGTCTCTCCCACACTCCAGAGGAGAGGAAATAATCTTCACTTCACTACCTAGAGAGGAGGTAACTTTGAAGATATTTCCCTATATTATTTGTAGTAAGGAAGATCTATCCCTTCTTATCATTTGTTTATTCAATTTTTGTTCATATCCATATAGACTTATGGACTTCTATATCTTTGGCCACTGGGTGCTCTCTCATGAATGCTCCTATATTTTCTTATATTCTTTTTTTTTTTTTTTCAACCTAGGACCTAGTGCATGCTAGGCAAGCACTGTACCACTGAGCTACATCCTCAGCCCTTCCTGTGTTCTCTTAAATTACTGGTGTTTTGAAAATTTTTTAAAGCAGCCCTTACTTTTGGCATCACGAAATACTCCTGGCTGATCTGGAATTTCCCCTAATATAGTTATTAATACAATCATAGAATTATAGGAGGATACATGAGCTAGGGGCCTTTTATCATTTGCTCTGGCTGTAGTCCACTTTCCCTTAGATGCCCATCAGCACACAGCTTCCTGAAGGCTACAAGAGAAGGGATTGACACATAGAACTTCTGTCCCAGCTGGACCCAAAGGGCCTCACTTGAAGGGGCTGTATCAAAGCTGAAAAGAAGTTTCTCTTTTCCTGTGTTGATAACGGGAGGCTGCTGGTTACCGTCTTCCTACCTCATGGGAGAACTTGTCTACAGAAAAGCCAATACAATGGGAGGCAGAGCTGACCTGGAGAGACAGAGACGTGCCTATAAGATTTGACCTTCTGTCCAATTCTACTTGATGTTCTTCTGAAGTCCCTACTAAAGCCAAGAGGTTCCCTTTGCTTCTAAAGCTCACCAAGTGTATGACTTTTTTGAGGTACCCAGGATAAGAAAACACCCCTCTGCCAATTTCTCCCTTTGTAGAATTAATACTCCAGTGGACACCGCTCACAGTTCTCACACTTGTTCACACATGGACACAATCATTTTGCTTATAGACTGAATAAAGCTTTAAATGTACTTCAGGAAGCTGCATTTTGAAACCTAGTAATCACCCCTGTCTTATACTTTATGTAAATATACATTTACAATATTAGATTTGTTTCAAATAATGCAACTTTTCAATGTATCCTAATGCTCATAAAGACATGATGGAACACATACATTCATTCACATATTATAGGAAACAGAGTTAAAGATTATACAAATCAATATCCATAAGGTTATGGATATTTTGATCCAGTAATCTCACTTGGGGATATAATCTGAAGAACTAATCTAAAACAGAGTCATAAGTACAAAAATCATCATTATAATCTGATAATTTAATAAAGCTGGAGACAGTTGAAATGTTCCACAATAGGGACTTGTTGGAAAAATAATGAAATCTTAACTCATACTATTTTTACTATCCTCATACTGTGACTATGAGGATACTCAAGCAAGATAAAGATGTTCATTATGAAGGCTACATGAGTTGGCATAAGTTGTCATGCCTTATTAGAAGAGGAAGAAACCCTAGGAGTTCGTGGACACAGTAAAGTTCATATGAGCATAAAGTGAGAAGGCTGCTGCATGTAAGCCAGGAAGAAAGTCCTCACCGGACACCAGTCACGCGGTCTCCTTGATTTTGGACTTCCTGCCTCCAAACTGTGACAATATCCATTTCTGTTGTTTTAGCCACATAGCCTGTGGGATTCTGTTATGGAATCCTGAGCTGATGAATACAGGAGCAGAGAGATATGGGCCTAGGATATCCTTGAAAATGAGAAACACTGAAAATAATTTATGAACAGCAGTGATGTCTACTAAAGAGGGTGAAATAAAAACAACACAAAGAAACAGAATGGCAGAATGCACATTTGATATAATAAGTATCAGATACATTCAATTCTTTTTTTTCCTAGCCTTTATGCTATTCTTTTTTTTTGGGGGGGGTGTTACATTTTTTATTTGTTTCTTTTTAGGTATACATGACAGTAGAATGTGTTTTGACATATGGTACAAACATGGAGTATAACTTCCCATTCTTGTGGTTGTATGTAATGTGGAGTTCAGTTATGTCCGATTCATCCTGTCTTTCCTATTTCTATCTCCCCTCCCTTCCCCCATCCCCCCCCCCCGTCCAATGCCATGAGCCTCCACTCCCTCCTGACCCCCACCTATTGTGATTCAGCATTCACATATCAGAGAGAACATTGGGCCTTTGGTTTTTTGGTATTGGCTTATTTCATTTTGCATGATAGTTTCCAGTTTTATCCATTTACTAGCAAATGCCATAATTTCATTTCTCTTTATGGCTGAGTAATATTCCATTGTGTATATATACCACATTTTTTAAATCTATTCGTCAATGTTCATAGCAGCTTAATTCACAATAGCTAAGCTATGGAACCAACCTAGGTGCCCTTCAATAGATGAATGGACGAAGAAAATGTGGTACATATGCTATTCTTTTTTAAAAGGGTATTTTATTGATATAGCTCACATGTTATAAAATTTACCCTTTCAGAGGGTACCTACTGTTCAGTTGATGTTTTAGTATTCTCACAAAGTTGTGCAACTCTTACCATTGCCGGCATGATGTCTTCACTCCAAAAGGAAACCCTGTGCCCACGAGCACTCTCTTCCCATTTTCCCCTCCTCCCAGTTCATGGAAACTCCTAGCCTACTTTAGGTCTTCAGGGCTTTGCTGATTCTTGATATGCCATAAATGGAATGATGCAGTCTCTCAGATCTGTCTCCTGAAGTTATGGTATCTTCTGGCAGGAGGTTCCTCCCTCTGCACTGTCCCCTGGAAGCTATATCCAGGCTGGGGCAGTTTTAGGACTTGCCTAGTTTATTTTGTGACTGTTGGTAACCACTGACCTCCATTAAATGGTATCTTGAATCGAGGAAACTGATGTTACTTGTTTTTGTTGTTTTTTCAGTCTAGGGGACAAATATGACACCTGTCACTCTATGTTGACCCCAAGTGGGATCCTCTCACTACCTGTACACATTTTATATTTTGTGTTTCACATGAGATTTTATTTGAATAGTGTGTTATGTGGTCAGACAACAGTTCATACACTTCTGACTGAGAGCAGTAATCAAAGGAAAGGAAGGAGAAAGAGAGCAGAGACCTAGGATTTGTTGTATACAGTTCATGCCAGAAAACTCAGGTGCAACTTATCAAAATGTCAATTTTTCCTCAGAACTTTGTCCTTGAGAAACACTTCCTGGGTGGAGTATTCCTTAAAATGCCTATATAGCCCTAACATTAGTCCTTCCACATTTGTATCATCATGTCAATGTACTTTGCTATCTTGTACATATTTGTTATTGCTCATATTAAAATTATTGTTTTAGCTTTATCTTTCCCTTAGGTAACTGTGAACTCCATGAGGCCAAGAGAATATTCTATGACTTTATCTCAGACTCATCATAATTCCTGGCTCCTGAATGTTCTATACAATTATGTTGTACCAAACCAATTATATGGTTTCTTTTAATTCATAAATCAAATCTATTGTGTAAGCAAGCTGGGTTTTTTTTTTCTCTCTCTTTTTTAGTAGGGAAGAAAAAGAAAGGTAAAGAAGTTCAACTATTTTGCCTATGATAAATAGTCAAGAAACTGGAGAGCAAGGACTGGGAGCTGGCCATGAATCAAGGCTCATTTGCATCTCTGGAATGGTAAGTACTCTGCAATAGAACCTTCTGTGGTGATGGAAATATTTCAAATCCAGGGTGTTCAATATGGCAGCCACTAGCCACATGTGGCTAATGAGTATGACCAGTGACTGAGGAGAGTAAAATTTAAACTCATCGAAATGTAAATAGTCACCTGTGTCCACACCGCACAGCATAGCTCTAGACCATTACAGATGTACCTCTTTTCTCTTTCAAGAGACAAGAAGTTCTGACCTGAGAATTTTTAAGTTGGTTACTGAACAAAGAAGGAAATCTGCAAAATATTTCAGCCAGTAATCTTGCCATAAAAAGAATAGAATACTGTCTAAATTAAAAAAAAAAAAAAAAGATTGAACCTAAGAGAAAAGATAGATTAGACAATGACAAAAATGACCAAATGAAAAAGTATTCTCTCAGAAGAAAAGGCTTTCTTAAAAAACAAAACAAAACAAAACACAAATTTCCATATTCAATGAGGAATGATTAGATCTTAACGTTGTCTTTATTTCTATGTGACTAGCTTGATAAGTGTGTACATATAATTAATCTCTCTCTCCTGCACGTGCCCTCTCTCTCTCTCTCTCTCTCTCTCTCTATATATATATATATATATATATATATATATGTATATATAGATATAGATACACATGTGTAGATACACATATATGGATATATACACATATATAGATATATATACACATATGTAGATATGTATATACATATAGATATACACATACATACATACTTGTACTTTTTAAATCTCTTTAACTCAACTGTCTTACCCTCAAAGAGGAAAAATTTCCAATTCAGTGATCATCCATGTTAGTGGTGAGATATGGCCTCATTGATAGTGGTTCATTCATTCTTATCTCTCAATGTTAAAGGCACCTGAAAGATCTCCTCTGTCCTGCCCAACTTGTCTCTTTCTTCCTGAAGGATGATGTATTAGTTCCCTGGAGCTGTTGTTTGCAGATTACTACCAGCTGGGTGTCTGAAACAACAGAAATTTGCTCTCTCACAGTTCTGGGAATAAGGTCAAGGTGTCATCAGGCTCCCCAGCTTCTGATGACCATGGCAGTCTGAATTTCCTTGGCTGATCTCTGCCTTCACATTCACATGGTTTGGGAAGAGGAAAGATGGGCAGGGGCTAGCCATCAGCATTTGAGGGTGTCTATGCAATCCATGCTCTTTCTCCCACAGGGCTGGGCTCCAGGTACCTGACATGCACTTACTTCTGTGCCAAACTTGACTCCTGAGAAGAATTGACCAAGAACATTTGCACTGGCCACCCAGAAACAAGATGGAGAGAATTAACTCAGTTTCTGAACAGAGAACTGTGGACTTGACACTTCAGGGTTGGTTCTGTTTGGCCAAGTTTGTGTCAAGGTGAGTGTGCAGAGCCATACGCAGCCTCACTTCTATTTCCTGCTCTCCCTTTCCTAGTTCAGCTTCCTCCTAGAATCCAACTGTGCATCCTTTCTGTAGGTTTACTAAGCTCTCCCAGTATTCTTCCACCAATGCCATTTTAATTGCCAAAAGTCATATATGGAGAGTTTATCTTTAGCAACTGAAAGTCTTGACTGAGACTCAGAGGATGGAAGGACAGAAAGTGAAGGAAAGGTGGTGGGGTCAGGTATCCTGGGCAGTGCTCAGAGATAGGGGTTACATTTAAGTTGAGAGAATTGCTCCTTCACTCTCCAGCATCCCCAAACCAGCAGTAGGTGCTTTCCCAAGAACAGGTATTGCTACATGGTTTCCACAGACGGGTTCCAATGAGTAAGATGAGGCTTTGTTTATCATTGCTTCCCCACCCAAACCACACTCAAATAAGCAGTGAAAACCTCCAGACCTTAGTCATCAGTTGAGGTAAATTATAAACTTCTAAGAGTGTGGCTTCTCTGAGATACCACATTTTCCTTGTATAATGAGCCTGCAGTTTGTGGCAAAGAATGACTTAAGAACAAGTGAACTCACTGTCTAAAAGGAGAGTTTTTATCACTATCAATTGCTCTCTGACTGACAGGGCTGTTATTTCTTTCGGTAGGAGAAAAGGCTAAAATACAGAGAGAAAACCTAGAAATAAACACAGCCTGCGTAATGGCAAGGTTTTGTGTTGCCAAAGTCAAAAGAGCAAGTTCCTGGGTAAGAAACCTCATCTACTCCTGCCCCTTTTACAGTGATTCTGTATCATCCAAGGAAATTAAAGCAGCTGCCACATCTTCATTGCAGTAGTGGCTGTGCTGGACTGGGAGGCAACAGGGTTGAAATACCATTCCCACAGTTTAGAAACTCAGAGTTAAACTGGAAATGGTCAGCAGTGCATTTGGCTGCGTATGAAAAGTCCTCCAATGCGGGTAGACAAATATTGCCTCATGGAAACAGCTCCAGTGGATTTTGCCTTTGGGGGAACATCAAAGGCTTCCCAGAGGACAGGACATTGCAGGTAGATACTGCAGAATGCATGGGAATAAGCACGCAGAAGAGATGAAAAGAATAAGTAGGTGAGCTCAGATAGTAATCAAGAACTTGACCTGGATGGAATGTGGGACATAGGAGGGGGGGCCAAAGGAGAAGATGGGGTAGGGGTCCTAGAGTGTGGTGGCTGGCAATAGCAGGGAGAGAAAATGTCTCACAAGCTTACTTATCATGTGGTGGTGGACATAAGCAGATTTAGGATTTAGAAAATCACTCTGGCAGGAATGTTGAAGGTGTATGTGGAGGCTGTAGGATGCCAAGTTATACTGGAGCAGGTTATTGTGGGAATCCAGGTGAGGTATCCTGACATGACGTTGAGGCATGGTTTGTAGTCTTTCTGGTCTTGCAAACCAAAGAGGAAGTTCAGTGAGTTCTCCTTTTTAAATGTTCGCCCCACAGTTAATTTTGTATTGTTACTAGGAAAATTCTTTGAGGCAGCAGCAGAAGGCACATTGCAGATGGCAGAAATATTTTTCACAGCTTTTATGGTGGATAACAATATACTTGACATTTTTCTCATTAAATGTGAGCTTTGCTGTATGATTAAACACGCGAGGCATCTGTGATCTAAAATTACAAATGTGAAAAGCAACAGCTCAAATGTTTCAGTCAATAAATACACAGGAGACAGTCAACATGTAACAACTCCTTCATATGCTCTCTTCAAGGAGCTGCTCCACTGACATTGACAACGTTTTTGGGAATGGCTTCACCTTCACACTAAGGACAGCAAGGACACTGATGTCCCAGACTGCTAATTACACACTGGAATTCCAGTAGAGGTGAATGGTTTCCATTAGGAAATCTCAAACGCTGAGGACCGACAGAGCTGGGGAGAGAATGGAGGTTTTATTGAGGCAATTAGGGAATTACCCAAGGGATCCCTGGAGGGGTAGAATTGCACTCAGCAATTCAGACATAATGGAGAAGTGTGTAAGGTTGGTGGATGAGTCCAGTGATCAGCAGCAACGTGCTTGTCTGTTTGTTGAGTCAAGTCTCACCAGTGTATATGTGGGTGTTTGTGTATCTGAACCCACGTGTGTGTAAGTGTGTCTTGCACTTTATGCCAAGGCAGGAGACGAGGGTTCTGAGTGACAGCTTTCCTCCCCTAGGCTGATCATGGATGATCCATTGGCACAGGTAGCCTGGAGTCTCCACTGAGAATAACTTTTGTGTCTAAGTCAGCTTCTTGGCTAGGGGTACTGGGTCACTCACTGACATCTGCATGAGTGGAATAGACTGAGGGTGTGACCATGTGGACAGACAGAAAACAGGCAGGTATAGATCTCAATGGACTGAAGAGAATCTATACATAGTGATAACCAAAAGGAAAAGCAGAAATTCCAGCTGAAGAGATTCTGCCTAAATCACGGGAAAGGATGTTATTATGCCCTGTGCATCTGCATGTTCATATTCAGTGTACAAGGATGAGGGACTGAGTCAGGACAATGAGGGGCTGAAAAAAGCAACTTGGAATGATGAAATTATGGAGCCGGGGTGGAGGCAACAGGAACACAGTCAGAGCAGGGAATTCACCACCTAGCCACCACACAACCCTATTTTTGAGTCATATTGATAGGAGATTTCTTCTCTTTGGGGCCATGAGAGCCAGGCTGCGGCTTAGAAACCCAAATTCTCCTGTGTCCTTGCCAGTGTACCTGCATTAGTTTGCTCATGCTGCCATAACAAAGTACCATACCTCAGTGGCATAAATTACAGACATTTAATCATGGTCCTGAAAATTGGAAGTTCAAGGTCAAGGTACAGGCAGCACTGGTCTCTCAAAAGGCCTCTCTCCTTGGTTTGTAGATGACATCTCTTCCCTATGTCCTTGTATGGTCTTCCCACTGTGTACATCTGGGTTCTTATCTCCTCTATTAGAATACAGATTGGATTAGACTCTAATGACCTCATTTTAACTTGATAATCCCTTGAAAGATCCTATTTCCAAATTTAGTCATATTCTTAGATATTGGGGTTAGGACTTCAACATACAAATTTGGAAGGGATCCAGTATATCTTATAACAGTCACTTAAGGACCTTTGTGGGTGACCCCATGTGCTATCCCCAAGGGCTTATTCAAGGAAGTTCCACCCATCATTTCCTCTAGTTATTCTTCCCAGTCTGGGAGATCAGAGCCTAAAGTCAAGATCTCTGATAAGTCTCTCATTGCTAGAAGAGCTCATCCATCTGGGATTGGCTCTCCAGCCCTCTGAGAATCAGCTAGTAGGTGAGATACCTGTTCTCCTACCTACAGTAATACTGCCTGGAAGAGAGAGCATGGGAATAATAAAAGTCTCCCTCCCCTCCACCTAGTGCACATGAAAAGGTGAGCATCTTAAAGACAAAGGATGGGCTCTCCCAGACTGTGTGGCATTTAAAGGTGACACAGGCATTTTCCCCCAGCCAGACCTCATTCCTTCCCACCTGGCCCCAAGTAATTGAGCACCGGGAAAAGTCTACCTTCACTCCCTGCCTTTGCTCATGCCTCCTAAGTCGGGGAAGAACAAGGGTGAGATATAGACATATTTCTAAATGAAATTTTATTGAGTTAAAGTTTCTTCTTTCAAGTGGCTACACCTTTATCTTGTGGTTAGCTCACTGAGGTAGGCCTGAATTTAGCTTGTGACCTAAGAAGTAACCTTGGGTTTCTCAGCTCCTGAGGTTTCAGCTGGAGACTCATTTGTGTTGGGTTCTCTCTAGTCTAGCTCTCAGGGAAGCCCTATGCTTTCCTAATCAACTTAATACTTTTCTTCAGATAAGCGACACCTCAGGAGGGGAAGAGGAGTAAGAGATGGGATTTATATACACTCAAGTTTGTCCTGAATTGTCAACCATTCTGTTGGACAGATTTCATAGGTTGTTGAAACCATCACATTAAATAACATGTCAAGTGCCTAGATCTTGCCTAAGTTGGCCTAGAGTAGATATTTAAAACTTAGATCCTTCCTTCTTTTCCATCCAAGGAGACCTCCCTTCAGTGGACCCTGCTTACAGCTTTATTTAGGGACAGGTCTTTCTAGGATCAGGAATTTTAAGCTCAGAGGCCAAAAAAGGAACTTGGCTTGAGATCCCAAATGTGATTGGGGGAAGACCACCTAGTAAGGTGGGACTACAGCATAGGTACCACTCTCCAGGTGTCTGTGACAGAAGACATGGCAGAAGGAACCCACAGATTGGGTAGGAATATTGTCCCACTCTCACTTTTGTTCACATTTAGTTGTTTCTCTACATGGCACCCAGAGTGGACTTGTTCAGACATTAAGTCACAGCATTATTCTTGTCCATCTTGTGCATTCTTTCATTCCATGTAGAAGTCAAAGTCCTTATAATGTCCCATATGTCTCTCCCCTCCTAAATGTCCTTATCTCCTATCTCTCTCCCCACTGATGTGCTTTGAGTATACCAGGTAAGCTCCAACTGCTTACCATTCCCACCTGTTCCTCCCTCATCTCTAATTTCCCCCATAGATGAGGGCATGCTCACTCCCTTATTGCCTGTGGATCTTTATTCAGATGCCATCTTCTCGATAACCCTTCCTGTCTCCATTTTCTGCTTTATTTTTTCATCATTAGTACCTGCCACCAACTAATATACTTACCTGTCATATTATTTTCATAACTTCTCTTGCCTTGAAAATAAACTACAGCCATTTTTATTGCTATGCCCAGTATTCCTGGCACACATTAAATGAATCGAACGCACAAATGTTCATTTGTGGAAGGAAGAGAACACAATCTTGATCTGCCCTTGCCCATCCAACTGCAGAGAGTCAAGACCTTGAAAGTCTAATTGCAGCCCAGCTAATTGCAGTCAAGACTATGAAGGTTATCTGTGCCCCAAACCTATGCTAAACTGTCTCCATTATATCAAGAAGTGGACCCCAGGCAAAAATAACAGAAGTGATTTACTGGGAATCCATAATGGTAATCATTATATTAAGGTGTCAGGAAACTAGCAATTCAATGTGTACTCATGTACCAGGGTTGGGAATAAATGAAAGGAATGGAAGGTCTGTTCAGAGATCCCCAAACACATGTTTAAGGAGAAGAAACCTTGAGAAATTAAAAATGCCAATATGGTGAAAGAAAAACTCTTTAAAAAAAAACTGAACTTGCTGTAGGACAAGAGATTCCTGGACATCATTAAAATGAACTGTGAAAGTTCAGTGACTTAGTGGGAATCCAGTGGAACCACAACCAAATCTGTCCTGTCTACATCAGTATCTGAAACCAGAGGTGGCCTCTCTGAATGGCATGTGTGTAGCACATGTAAATGAGTGTGTGAGGGAAGTTTTGCAATGACTGAAGGAGTGCATGGGAAAAAATTGCTCCATGAAGGCAAGGGCCACCTCTGTCTTTTGACCACTATTGTTGGCTTAAACCCCCACATGTCATAGATATTCAATTGATGTTTATATAATGAATTCATGCTAAAAATCAGACTTTGGGTCATTGATGCTTTCTAAGAGTTTCATAAGGACCCAATACAGAGAATTGTTAATGGATATTGTGTGACATTCTAAAACAATGTGCATATGTGTTTATGAGTATGAGCGCATGCAAGAGTCTGGAGAGGGTTTTAGAACCAGCGGCTCAGTTTTCCAAGTATCTGGGTGGCTCTCACGGCTGTTTGGTTGTATTGCCTTCTCAGCCACCTTTTGTCAGTGAGAGAAAAATGGACTAAGGTCCAAGGGTGTGGGCCTTGGAACCAAGATGCCCAGTTTGAATTTCAGGTCAGCAGTGTCCTTTCCATATGACCTCTGGCAAGTTCCTATGTTGCCCTAAGCCTCAGTTTCCTCATATATACAGGAGTAATGATGGTTCTTCTCATAGAATCGATTTCAGGATTAAGGGAGGTAATCCAGGTGAAGCTCTTATTGGTGTACCTGGCGTGTGGGATGTGTTTAATGAGGGGTCCCTTCTCACCATGCCCTGTGAACAGGGTAAAAAGAGAGGAATGTAAGAATGAATCACTCCATGGAGGCAGGGCAGAGAAGAAAGAGATGGGTCTTGTCTTGCCAGGTGGAAGCTGGGAGTGGGTCAGTCTTGGTCTTTTCTAGGACAGGAGGAAGGTATGGAGTTACTTCCTAAGATTTTGCATGCTAAAGAAATGAGCCAAGACTGGGGCTATCAGAGAGAGCCCAGTTCCAAATATGACAGGGTGGTTACATTCTGAAGAAGGCCGAGACACACCATCAGGGTCTAGGGATGGATCTCATAGTCATGTGGAAATAGAAACAATGAAAAGCCAGATTAGGACCAAAAGGGCGGTAGGTGTAGGGGCTGGTCCTGAGGTACTGCCTGGAAGATTGCCACCTACTGGCTCCATGCTGGTTTGTGCTGGAGTCAGAATCACTTAAAAGGTCATGGACAGGGCACACAAGGAAAGAAAACAGCAAGGCAGCCCCAGGAACTCTCTGGTGAGTTCAAATTTAAATAGCACATGAATAAAACATCAAAAAATGGCATCATATTCTATGGGGAATTTGAACGAAGCATGAGTTTATAATGATAGTATCAGGAAGACTAAGGCCTCATGTGCACCAAAGGTTACAGAAATTCCCAACAGCAGCAATAGGAGCTCAGAGAGAAGAACAGGATCAGCTGGGTTTGTGGCTCATAGTACAATGATGATAGATGGCAAAAACAGACAAAGAAAAACCAGTGACAACAACAACAAGCAAACAACTCTTTTGCCCTAAGTCAGGAAGAATGTACTAGCACTAACAGGAAAAATGAAGCCCAGTGGGAGTGTGAGAGGGTCAGGGAGAAATTCTAAAGTATCTGCTCTTAGCATATGTCTCACTGATGGGTTTGTTGGACCTGCATGGAGTCTCAAATTTAAGGTAAAAACCACAATTTTGAAATCCACATATTTTTTCCTTAAAAACAGTGGAATTATTGCAATATTAGATGATTTGGCAATGTTGGGTCCTGATTCCTGGATGGTAAAGTTTGAGGGCTTGCCATTAACTTCACATGGGCATTCCCAATTCCTCATGGACTCCTTCCCTCTTCCCGCCTCCTACTTGGCTCCTGTGGACACTTGAGATTGTGTGTGATGTAAGTGCTCTAAGTTCATCCAAGTTTTCTCACATCCCAAGGGACTGAGAGACCTTGTAAATGACAATATTAAACTCCTGTGGGTGATCTTGAAGGAATCCTAGAAATCCGAATTGGTGTTATGAAATAAACACGAACAGGATCACTGCAATTCTCAAAATAAAATATCTTGTATATACATACAAGATATTTTCCCAAGCAATTTGACCAAAAATTCAACCTGAACCTTCTAAGGATAAGGATAATCTCTTACATAACCACTATACATCCAACCAGTCAGAGGAAAGCTGATAGTAATTCCTAAGTGTAATCTAACATCTAGACTTCCCTGATAGTCTCTAAGAAGTCTTTCATAGCTTTCTTGATTAGTTCTTCAATAAGTGAATTAAATCTGCTTTCTGGTTTTTTATTTCTTTCTTTCTCACTACTCACCATTGCAGTAAACTAGGTAGATCATCATACAATTGTCTGAGAATAGCTATGTAAGATGAAGAGCAAATTTGGGGAGGAAAATGATGAGTTGCATCCTATGAATTTTGAGTGCATGTCTGGATGTCTGCAGAGAAGTCTGGGCTACAGAAGACACTAGGAAGATATCAAATCAGAGTTTGTAACTAACATGTTGGGAGGCTGTGAGTCATCTAGGGACATTGTCACCATTATTGAGACATCAAGATCTACTTGGCATTGCACTCTTTTATTTAGTTAGTAATTTTTAACATTTGCCCAAATTAATTGTGCATATTTATAGGATACAAAGTGATGATTTGAAACATGTATATGATGTGTAAGATCAAATCAGAACAATTAACATTTCCATCTCCTTAAACATTTTTCATTTCTTTGTGTTGGGATCCTTTAAACTCTTCTAATTCTTTATAAAATATAATTTGCTGTGAGCTATAGTCACCCTACTGTGTTGTACAGCATCAGTATTTATTCCTTTGGTGGAACATATTTTGATGCTTGTTATGGTTTGTATCCAGAATGCTCCCCAAAGCTTGTGTGTTGAAAGCATGGTCCCCAATGCAGCAAGGTTCAGAGGTGGAGTTTTGAGGCAATGGTAAGATCATGGGAGCAGGGTCTAACTTCATCCTTTAATAGGAAGTGAGACCTAGTTGGAGAAAGTATGCCCAGGGTTTATCTCCTCCCCAGTTTCCTCCTCTTCCTCTTCCTCCTCCCTCTTTCTTTGCCCCCCGCCCCCTCCACGGCCATGAGCTGAGTAACTTTCTTCCTCCACACTATTATCAATGATGTTTCTGTCTTGAAGCTGGCCAGCAATGGATTGAACCTCTGAAACCATGAGCCAACGTAAGACTTTCTTCCCAACTTGCTTTTGTAAAGTATTTTGGTCACAGTGAAGAAAAGCTGACTAACAAAGTATACCTTATCCAAACTCCATCTCCCCTTCCCCTACCCTTTATAACCTCTAGTGACCACTATTCTATTTCCATGAGTAATATGAGTAAGAACATGAAATACTTGTTTTTCTGTACCTGACCTTCCATATTTCTGCAAATGACAGGTTTTCATCCCTTATTATGGCTAAATAATATTCTATTCTGATATATACATACACCTCAATTTCTTTATTTATTCATCCACTGATGGGTACTTATGGTAATTCCACATCTTGCCTATTATAAATAGTGCTGCAATAAACATAGGGGTGTAAGTTATCTCATTAATATGTTAAGTTCATTTCCCTTTGATATACAACCTAGTAGTGGGATCATTGGATCATATGGTAGTTCTATTCCTAGATACTTGAGGAAACTCCATATTGTTTTCTATAATGGATAATTATCCATTATTTATCCATTATTTCTATTGCTGTTGAGTATTTTGAATTTCTTGAATATTCTGGGTAAAATGAATGACTGGTAAATATTTTCTTCTATTATGCAGGTCGTTTCTTGCTTTCTGGTTGTTTCCTTTGCTCCACAGAAGTGTCTTACTTTGTGCTTTATTGAGGTGGGTTTTATTTGTTTTGGGTTGTTTTACAACTGTGGTCAAAAAACCTGACAAGAACAATTAGAAGAGGGAAAGTTTATTTGGGACTCTCAGTTGCAGAGGTCTCTGTCTGTAGATGGCTAACTCCATTGCTTTGGGCATGAGGTGAGGCAGAACACCATGGTAAAGGGATGGAAAGCAGCTCAGGACATGGCACCAGAAAGCAGAGACCTCTGCTCAGTAGGGACAAAATATAAACCCCAAAGACATGCCCCCAAACACCCACTTCCTTCAGTCACACCCCACCAGCGAACAGTTACCATCTGGTTAATCCATTCAAGTAGATGAATGCACTGATTAGGTAAAGGTTCTCATAACGCAATGATATCACCTCTAGGCATCCTTGCATTGTCTCACACATGGGCTTTGGGGGACACCTCATATCTAAACCATAACACTGTGATACAATCCCATTTATTTAGTTTTGCTTTTGCTGCCCATACCTTTGGTATCTTGGTCAAAAAAATCATTATCCACAATGACATCTTGAAGTGTTTCCTCTATTTTTCTTCTAATAGTATCATAGTTTGAGGTTTTAGATTTTCGACTCATTTTGAGTTGAACTTTGTATATGGTGAGAGATATGACTCTGGCTTCATTATTCTGCATAGGTATATCCAGTTTTCTCAGCATGATTTATTGATGAGATTTTCCTTTCTCCGAAGTAGTTTTTGGAAGCTTTGTCAAAGATCAGTTGAATCTAGATGAATTTATTTCTGGGGTTTCTATTCTGTTCCATTGGTCTATGTGTCTGTTTTTATGCCAGTGCCATGCTGTGTGGGTTATGATAGCTTTGTAGTATGTTTTGAGATAAGGTATTGCATTGCCCTAGCTTTATAATTTTTGCTCAAGATTTCTTTAGTTTTATATGGTGTGTGTGTATGTGTGTGTGCATGTGTGTGTGTGCACACATATGTTTTTAAATTTTAGGCTTCTTTTTTTCTATTTCTGTGAAGAATGCCATTGGCATTTTGATAGAGATTGCATTGAATCAGTAAATCACTTTGAATAGGCTAGACTTTTTTTTTAATTTTTATTTATAGTAGTATGTATTACAGTTCATACTATACATATATAGCATCTTTTTACACAAAACAGTTTGTATACAAAATATATTCGCAGCATTCAAGTCTTCAATCATGCATTTAGAATAATGATATCCGTCTTATTCAACCACTTTTTCCCCCCTTCCCCCTTTGCTCCCTCCCTTCCCCTCCCTTCCCTTTGACCATTATAGTGTTCCTCTAATCCTCCTATGTACCCTGACCCAACAATACTGTGAACCGGCTTCCTTATATCAGAGGAAACATTCGATATTTGGATTTTTGAGATTGACTGATTTCACTTAGCATTATATTCTCCAACTTCATCCATTTACCTGCGAATGTCATTATTTTATTCTCTTTTATTGCTGAGTAAAATTCCATTGTGTATATATACCACATTTTCTTTATCCATTCATCTACCGAGGGACATCTAGGTTGGTTCCACAACCTAGCTATTGTTAATTCTGCTGCTATAAACATTGTGGTAGCTGTGTCACTGTAATATGCTGTTTTTAAGTCCTTTGGGAATAGACCCAGAAGTGGGATGGCTGGGTCATAGGGTAGTTCCATTCCCATTTTCCCAAGAAATCTCCATACTGCTTTCCATAACGGTTGTACCATTTTGCAGTCCCACCAGCAATGTATGAGTGTGCCTTTTTCCCCACATCCTCTCCAACATTTGTTGTTGTTTGTGTTCTTGATAGCTGCCATTCTGACTGGAGTGAAGTGAAATCTTAGAGTAGTTTTGATTTGCATTTCTCTAATTGCCAGCGATGTTGAGCATTTTTTCATGTACTTGTTGATTAATCGTGTATCTTCTTCTGAGAAGTGTCTTTTCAATTCCTTAGCCCATTTATCGATTGGATTATTTGGTTTTTTGGTGTCAAGTTTTTTGAGTTCTTTATATATTCTAGAAATTAGTGCTCTATCCGATGCGCATGTATTAAATATTTGTTCCCAATTAGTTGGCTCTCTATTCACCTCACTGATTGTTTCTTTTGCTGAGAAGAAGCTTTTTAGATTAAATCTATCCCATTCATTAATTCTTGGTATTAAGTCTTGTGCTACAGGATTCTTGTTAAGGAACTTGGAGCCTAATTCGACATGTTGGAAATTGTAGCTTACTTTTTCTTCTATTAGGTGTATTGTCTCTGGTCTAATTCCTAAGTCCTTGATCCACTTTGAATTGAATTTTGTGCATGGTGAGAGATAAAGGTTTAATTTCATTTTGTTGCATATGGATTTCCAGTTTTCCCAGCACCATTTGTTGAAGAGGCTATCCTTTCTCCACTGTACATTTTTGGCGCGTTTGTCTAATATAAGATAGCTGAAATTATATGTATTAGTCTCTGTGTCCTCAATTCTGTACCATTGGTCTACTAGTCTGTTTTGGTGCCAATATCATGCTGTTTTTGTTACTATTGCTCTATAGTATAATTTAAAGTCTGGTATGGTGATGCCTCCTGCTTCACTTTTCCTGCTCAGGATTGCTTTAGCTATTCTGGGTCTCTTATTTTTCCAGATGAATTTCATGACTGCTTTTTCTATTTCTTTGAGAAATGTCATTGGGATTTTGATTGGAATTGCATTAAATCTGTATAATGCTTTTGGTAGTATGGACATTTTGACAATATTAATTCTACCTATCCAAGAACAAGGTAGGTCTTTCTATCTTCTGAGGTCTTCTACAATTTCTTTCTTTAGTGTTCTATAGTTTTCGTTATAGAGGTCCTTCACCTATTTCGCTAAGTTGATTCCCAGGTATTTATTTTTCATGCTATTGTAAATGGAATCGTTTTCATCATTTCCCTTTCAGAGGATTTGTCACTGATGTACAAAATGCCTTTGACTTATGGGTATTGATTTTGTATCCTGCTACTTTGCCGAATTCATTTACTAGTTGTAAAAGTTTTCTGGTAGAGTTTTTTGGGTCTTCTAGGTTTATTATCATGTCATCAGCAAATAGTGCTAATTTGAGCTCTTCTTTTCCTATCTGGATCCCTTTAATTTCTTTCATCTGTCTAATTGCTCTGGCCAGAGTTTCCAGTACTATGTTAAATAGCAATGGTGAGAAGGGGCATCCTTGTCTTGTTCCAGTTTTTAGAGGGAATGCTTTCAATTTTTCTCCATTTAAGATAATGTTAGCTTGAGGTTTTGCATAGATAGCTTTTATAATGTTGAGATATGTTCCTGTTATTCCTAATTTTTCTAGAGCTTTGAACATAAAGGAGTGTTGTATTTTGTCAAATGCCTTTTATATGGTTTTTATCTTTAAGTCTATTGATGTGATGTATTATGTTTATTGATTTCCGAATGTTGAACCAGCCTTGCATCCCTGGGATAAACCTCACTTGATTGTGGTGCACTATCTTTTTGATATGTTTTTGAATCCGATTTGCCAGAATTTTGTTGAGGATTTTTGCATCTATGTTCATTAAAGATATTGGCCTGAAGTTTTCTTTTTTGGCTGTGTCTTTGCCTGGCTTTGGAATTAATGTGATATTGGCCTCATAGAAAGTGTCTGGAAGAGCTCCCTCTTTTTCTATTTCTTGAAATAATTTGAAGAGCATCGGTATTAGTTCTTCTTTGATGGTCTTGTAGAACTCGGCTGTAAACCCATCAGGACATGGACTTTTTCTTGTTGGTAGTTTTTTGATAGCATCTTCTATTTCTTCACTTGAAATTGATTTATTTAAATTGTGTATAGGCTCCTGTTCCAGTTTGGGCAATTCATATGACTCTAGAAATCTGTCTATGCTTTCAGTGTTTTCTATTTTATTAGAGTACAATTTTTCAAAGTAATTTCTAATTATCTCCTGTATATCTGAGGTGTTTGTTGTGATATTTCCTTTTTCATCACGGATGCTAGTAATTTGAGTTTCTTTCTCTTCTTCTTTTCGTTAGCATTGCTAAGGGTCTCTCAATTTTATTTATTTTTTCAAAGAAACAACTTTTGGTTATGTCAATTCTTTGAATTGTTTCTTTAGTCTCAATTTCATTAATTTCAGCTCTGATTTTAATTATTTCCTGTCTTCTACTGCTCTTAGTGTTGATCTGTTCCTCTTTTTCTAGTGCTTTGAGGTGTGATGTTAAGTCATTTATTTGTTGTTGTTTTTTTCTTTTAATGAAGGAATTCAATGCAATGAATTTTCCTCTTACTACTGCCTTCATAGTGTCCCAGAGATTTCTATATGATGTATCTGTGTTCTCATTTACCTCTAGGAACTTTTTAATCTCCTCCTTGATGTCTTCTTCAACCCCTTGTTCATTCAGTAGCATCTTGTTTCGCTTCCAGGTGTTGGAGTAGTTTTTTTTATTTCTTGTATTATCATCGATTTCCAATTTCATCCCATTATGGTCTGATAGAATGCAAGGTAGTATTTCTATTTTTTTATATTTGCTGAGAGTTGCCTTGTGACGTAATATATGGTCAATTTTGGAGAAGGAGCCCTGTGCTGCTGAGAAGAAAGTGTATTCGCTTACTGAGGGATGAAATATTCTATATATGTTCGTTAGGTCTAAGTTATTAATTGTTTTAACGAGGCCTAATGTTTCTTTATTTAGCTTTTGTTTGGATGATCTATCCATTGGTGAGAGAGGTGTGTTGAAGTCCCCTAGAATAACTGTGTTGTGGTCTATTTTACTCTTGAACTTGAGACGGGTTTGTTTGATGAATGTAGGTGCTCCATTATTTGGGGCATATAGATTTATAATTGTTATATCTTGTTGATGAATGGTTCCCTTAAGTAGTAAGAAATATCCATCTTTATCCCATCTTTTTATTTTAATCAAAAATTAGCTTTGGTTTGAAGTCTACCTTATTTGATATGAGAATGGAAACCCCTGCCTGCTTCCGTAGTCCATGTGCATGATAAGATTTTCCCCAGCCTTTCACCTTCAATCGCTTGATGTCTTTTTCTATGAGGTATGTTTCTTGTAGACAGCAAATTGTTGGGTTGTTTCTTTTAATCCAATCTGACAATCTGTGTCTTTTGAATGGTGAGTTTAGGCCATTAATATTCAGGGTTATTATTGAGATGTGATTCTTATTTCCATCCATTTTTAAATGTATTATGGTATTTAGCTTGATTTGGATTCTCCTCTGGTTGATAATTCCTTTAGTTTACTATCTCCCTTTGTTGGTTTTCATTGTTATTTTTTTCTTCTTCTTCATGGAAAATTTTGCCCAAGATGTTCAGAAGTGCTGGCTTTCGAGTTGTGAAATCTTTTAACTTTTGTTTGTCGTGGAAGGTTTTTATTTCATCTTCGAATCTAAAGCTCAGTTTTGCTGGATATAAGATTCTTGGTTGACATCCCTTTTCTTTCAGAGCTTGAAATATGCTATTCCAAGCCGGGCGTGGTGGCGCACGCCTGTAATCCCAGCATTTTGGGAGGCTGAGGGAGGAGGATCGCGAGTTCAAAGCCAGCCTCAGCAATGGCGAGGCACTTAGCAACTCAGTGAGACCCTAATAAATACAGTGAGTCTCTAATAAAATACAAAAAAGGGCTGGGGATGTGACCCAGTGGTCGAGTGCCCCTGAGTTCAATCCCGGTACCACACACACACACAAAAAAAAAATATGCTATTCCAGGATCTTCTAGCTTTTAAGGTCTGGGTTGAAATATCTGAGCATAGTCTGATTGGTTTCCTCCTATATGTAATCTGCTTCCTTTCTCTTGTGGATTTTAGTATTCTCTCCTTGCCTAGTATATTAGGCAATTTCATTATAATGTGCCTTGTTGTGGATCTGTTGTGGTTTTGTACGTTTGGTGTTCGGTAAGCCTCTTGAACTTGGTTTTGCCATTCGTTCCTCATGTTTGGAAAATTTTCTGCTATTATTTCATTGAATAAATTACTCATTCCTTTGGTTTGAAACTCTGCACCTTCTTCAACACCAATCACTCTTAAGTTTGGTCTTTTTATGCTGTCCCATAATTCCTAAATGCTCTGTTCTTGTTTTCTTACTTCTTTTGCCGTGTCCTCTAGATTTTTCTCCAGGATATATATTTTGTCTTCATTATCTGAGGTCCTTTCTTCCAGGTGATCTAATCTGTTGGTGATGCTTTCAATTGAGCATTTAGTTTGGTTTATTTCTTCTTTCATTTCCAGAATTTCTGTTTGGTTTTTCTTTAGAATCTCTATCTCCCTTTTGAAGTAATCTTTTGCTTCTTGTATTTGTTTTTTTGGAGTTCTTTGTCAAAATGCTCTTTTACCGCGTCTATTTGCTCTCTCATTTTTGAGTTCATTCTTAAGATCCATAAACATTTGGAATATGTAATTTCTAAATTCTGTCTGTGGCATTTGACCAACTGTGCTTGCCATGGAATCAATTGAGGGGGCCTGTTGGTTGGTTTCAGCCACTTTCTTCCCTTGCTTCTTCATAATGCTTGTGTGTCTATTCTCCTAGCACTGTGGGACCTTGCCTATTTCGATTTCACCTTATAGCCTTATGTTTCTCTTGTGGTACAATGCTGTCAGGTCCCCTTATAAATACCTTACAATTTAAGCTCTAACACTTTCTTTACAGCAAATCCCAGTTTGATCACAATGTACAGATTTAGTTAACTCAGGTATTGTTTCCAATTTACTCTGTATGCTTGTGTTGGGGTTTACAGTTTCAGTATTGGACACAGAGACGATATGTTTAGGAAGAAGCAAGTGAGGTTACTGAGATGTTCTTTCTTAGGAAGTATCAAAATAGAATTCTATGGAAGTGGTTTAATATCAGCAGACAAGAGAGAAAAGAGAATGGAGTGAGCGATTTAGAGGAAAGACGATTTATATATAAACCAAACTTATTTAGCCTTTGAGAGAAGAAAAATAAAGAAAGATGGAAAAGAAAAAATAAAAAGGAACAATGAGAGATAACAAAGAAGTAAGAATTAGTGTAAGAGAGAGGAGAGAGAAACTGAGTCAAGAAAAACAGAGAGTAAACTATATATAACACCACTTTTCTGTATATTTCAATTGCCCCAGGCCTAGAAGTCCCAATTTCTGCGTATACCTTGTTTTTTCACCTCTGATGAGTACACAATGACAGGGTGTAAATAGATAAGATGAGGGCAGAAGAGACTAAAGTGAGAAGGGAAGAAAGGAAAGAGGAACATAGACACACAAATAATCACACTATGAAACAGAACAAAAACAAAAACAAACAAACAACAACAACAACAAAAAAAAACAGAGTCGAACCCAGGAACAAATCTCAAATAAACAGGACCCTGGAAAGCCCTTCCAGTTTAAGCCAGTTGTCCTGGACCACGCCCAGACAGTCACAGTGGAGTCTAGTCTGCAGCTTTGGCCAGCGGCAGATTGGCACAGAGGAATAATGGCTGGGGGGTGGGGGGGGTGTCAGTACGTGAATAGCACCAAGAAAGAGTTCATCCAAAAGGCATGCATTCCCCACGCCCGCCCACAGTTATAGCTCTTGTGGTTGCTGCGCTGGCCTCAGACAGGCCCTTCCTGCGGGCTGCCTGAGTGTGTCTCACCCAGGTGTGTGCTGTTCTCCGGGCCCTGGACAGATCCTTGGATGTCTGCAGTCAGCCACAGCCCTCCTCCAAAATGGCGGTGCCTTCCCTGGTCCCAACAGCAGTACCCCGGACCTGTGTGTCACTCTGAGGCATGCAGGTCCCGTTCAGCAATTTACGCGAAAGAAGTCTGTGAGGCCGCTGCTCGCGTCTGGCTTTCTTTTTATTCTGAGCTGTTGGAGGCCGTGGTCTGCACTTCCCGTACTGCAATGTTACCACAGCAGCTGCGCCACTAATGCTGGTTTGGTTTCTGGGCCGCTGGCACTGGACTCCGTGTGTCAGCAGTCTGGAGTTCATTGTATTTCACCATTTAGATGTGCCTCGGATGTCTGAGCTCCTTTCCAGTTGCAGGAGTGTTGCTAGGAATGCGTTCAATCTTCCTGGTAAGCCTCTTTTAGTGCTGGTCTCCCGAGAGTGCTTCTCTGCTGTCCTCCATCTTTTTCCTGAGTCAGGCTAGACATTTTAACAATATAAATTCTTTCAATTCACGAACATGGGATATCTTTCTTTCTTTTCTTTTTCTTTCTTTCTTTCTTTTTTTTCTTTTTTTTTTTTTTGGTGGTACTCTGCATTGAACCCAGGGGTTCTCTACAACTGGGCTATCTCTCAGATTCCCTTTTTAATTTTGATACAGGTTTTCACTAAGTTCCTAGGCTGTCCTTGAGCTTGGCATCCTCCTGACTCTGCCTCCTGGGTAGATGGTTTACAGGTATATGCATATCTGTCTATCCTTCCATTTCTATATTTTTATTAATGTTTATAATTTTTATTGTAGAGATAATCCAGTTCATTGGTGACTTTACTTTTAGATTTTTTGTGTGTAAATATTATGTATGGGATTGCTTGATTTTTTTCTCAGTGATGTCTTATTGGGGGTATAAATAGTACTGATTTTGTATATTTAACTTTACTGAATTTGTCAGTTCTAACAGTTTTTTAGTGGAGGCTTTAGGTTTTTCTATATCTACAATCATGCTGTTTGCAAACAGGGATAATCTGACTCCCTCCTTTCTTATTGGAATGCCCTTTATTTGTTTCTATTGGCTATTCTTCTGACTTAAGACTGTAACTACTATGAGGAATAAGACCAGTGAACATAGACATTCTGTGATTTGGTTTGCTAGTACTTTGTGAGAATTTTTTGCATCTATGATCATCAGGGATATTGTGTGTATGTATGTGTATATACCCTTGTCTAATTTTGGTATTAAAGTAATGCTAGACTAGTGTAAGTTTGGAAGGTTTCCTATTCCAATTTTTTAGAATAGTTTGAGAACAATTGGCATAGCTCTTCTTTCAAAATTTGGTTACATTCAGCCCTCAAGCTATCTTGTCCTAGGCTTTTCTTTGTTGGGAGATTTTTCTATTACTAATCCAATCTTCTTACTCATTATTGGTCTATTCAGGTTTCTTTGTCCTTGTAATTCATTTTTGGCAGGCTCTGTGTATCTAGGAATCTATCACTTCTTTTAAGTTTTCTAATTTTTTGTCATATAGTTGTTCTAATAGTCTCTAATGATCTTTTACATTCCTGTGGTATCAAATTGTAACATCTCATTTTTCTCCTGTGATTTTATCAATTTGGGGTTTCCCCCCATTTTTTTTAAAAGGTTAGTATAGCTAAAGATTTCTTTGTTTAGTTTATCTCTTTTTTTGAGAAACCAATTCTTTATTTTATTGATCCTTTATATTTTGGTTTGGTTTTGTCTTAGTATTCATTTCACTTTTCCCCTCTGCTCTGAATTTTTTTTTTTTTTTTTTTTTTTTGTACTAGGGATCGAACTCAGGGGCACTCAGCCACTGAGCTACATCCCCAGCCATATTTTGTATTTTATTTAGAGACAGGGTGTCACTGGGTTGCTTAGCACCTTGCTCTCTTGCTGAGGCTGGCTCTGAACTTTCAATCCTCCTATCTCAGCCTCCTGAGCTGCTGGGATTACAGGCATGAGCCATGGTGCTAGGGCCTCTGTTCTGATCTTTGTTATTTATTTTCTTTTACTAATTTTGGATTTAGTTTGTTCTTGCTTTTCTAATTCTTTGACTTGCATCTTTAGGCTGTTTATTTGAAATCTCCCCCACCCTTTTCTGATGTAGGCGCTTATTACTATAAACTTTCATCTTAGCGCTGCTTTTGATGTGTCCAATAGGTTTTGGCATATTGTGTTTTAATTTTCATTTGTTTCAAGAAAGTTTTAATTTCTATTTTAATTTTTTCATTGACCCATTGGCCATCCAAGGGCGTGTTGTTTAATTTTCACGTATTTGTATGATTTCTAAAGTCTCTCTTTTTGACTTCTGGTTTTATTCCATTGTGGTCAAATAAGATACTAAGTATGATTTCAATTTTCTAAAAATTTGTTGACATGTGTTTTGTGTCTAAACATATGGTCTATCCTGGAAAATGTTCCATGTGTTGATGAGAAGAATGTGTATCCTGAGCCGTTGGATGAAGCATTCTGCAAGTGCCTCTTACATCCAATCCTGCATAGAGTATTGTTTAAATCTGATACTTCTTTGTTGATTTGTTGGTCTGGATGATCTGTCCATTGATAAAAGTAGTGTGGTAAAGTCCCCAGTCATTATTTTATTAGAGTTTATCTCTCTTGTTAGGTGTATTAATATTTGCCAACAAAGCCTGGAACCAGGGATTATTAATCAATATGCCAACAAGTACAACAAAACATTGTAAAATCACAAGTGAAAAAATGAATAAAAAGAGTAAGAAGAGCTTATGGGGTGATAAAATCCAATGGGAACTTGATTTAAGGGGCTTTCAGTTGAGGATGGCCTTCTCCCCCAGTAGTGGTTTCCTTTTGTTTTTGTTTTTGAGGTGGGGGGGTCTCAGTATGTTGCTGGTTTCAAACTTGGGGGCTCCAATGATCCTCTGTCCTCAGCCTCAGTGTGTGGCTGAAATTAGAGACACATACCCCTACCCTTCTCCTCCAGTAGTGTTTTGATAAAAGCGCAGCTTGATGTACATTAAAGTGAGTGATATCCATGTGACCAACACTTGTCAGAAATGTACATGTGCAATACAACTTATTACATTTTTGCCCAAAGTTGAAAAAAAGTAAAACATAGGAGAAGAAGGAAAAGAATGAAATGTAAAAGCTAATACTTTTAAATTCTTCCCAAGAAACACAGAATTTATTCCTTGGTCATTTTATTACAAAAATGGCTTCTTGATTTATAGTAAATGTCACTCATATCTGAAAAACAACAAAACCAAAGACAATGTCATGTGAGAATTTTGTCCCTACACATCATTTAAAAATTATTTGTTTGTTCTGTTAAGCAAGTTTAGTCTAATTCTGTATGAAAGAATGCGGCTGGGCATCCTATACGAGACAAGCACACAGTTCTGTCTGTAACTCTTTGAAAAATGAATGGGAGGGGCTGGGGTTGTGGCTCAACAGTAGAGCACTCGCCTAGCACGTGCGCGGCCCCGGGTTCAAACCTCAGCACCACATAAAAATAAAGGCATTGTGTACAACTAAAAGTAAATAAGTAAATAAATAATAATAATAAAAAAAAGGTATGAGAAAGGGGAAATAGAGGAACTGTTTTCTCTCTGATTGACCAGAGAAAAGTTATTTAATCTCTTTGGTCTTCTTTCCTCAAGTGTGGACTTTCATAAGGTTATAAAAATTAACTTCCATCATAGTTTCTAGGATTCCTAAGCCTTGATCTAGTGTTAAGATTTTTAAAAAGTTTATTCCCTTTTCTATTTTGTTTTAACTAGAGGTTACTCTTTTAAAAAAAAGTCTGGCTTTGCCTCTTGCAAGATCTAAACTAGATCTTCTGTTCACAGAGAAGGCACTTTCCTTGTGAAGCTAGGAAATTTCTTGTGGCATTTTCCTGCCAACCCCTACGCATCCTCCAAGGAGTGGGAGTTGTCTGGTAACCAAACACAGTCCTCATGAAGAACCCAGTGAGAGGTTTCCCTTTGGGGTGGGGGTTGGGAAATAGAACAGAAGCAGATTTTAATCATGGGTTTGCCTTTTCCTGGTCTATATGTGTGGCTCCATCTGCCTCCACCCAGGGAGTAGGTGGAGTGGAAAGTCTGATTACAGCTTCCAGCCCTTGAACATCTCCCCTACCGCCTCTTCCAAGGACTTCAGTTCCACCAAGTCCAACTAATTGAGTGATATTAAATTAAGAAATTGAAAAATACATAATCCTATAAGAGGCATCACCTGAAAAATATCCATTCATCTACATTTACTGAACGGCATTTGAAACCCTATCCTGATTGCTAAATGTGCAAAGATGAATAAAACAAAATCCCTCTCTCAGAAGGTGGTAACCCAGGGTGGGTGGAACAACTGCATAAAGAAAGAAATTACACTAGTATGTTGTGGTATAATGGTGATATAGCTAAAGTGTATTAGTGGTGAGTTATGGTTTAGATACTAGGTGTCCCCCAAAAGCTCACGTGTGAAACAGTACAACAGACAGCCTTAACCTAATCAGCACATTAGTCTCCTGATGGGATTAGCTGGGTGGTAAGTGTAGGCAGGTAGGATGTGGCGGGAAGAAGTGGGTCACCATGGGCATGCCTTTGGGGTATATATTTTGTCCCAGGTGAGTCGAACTCTCTCTCTGTTTCCTGGTGGGATGTCCTGAGCTGCTTTTCTCCACCACACTTTTCCTCCCTGATTTCTGCCTCACCTTGAGCACTCAGGAATGGAGCTGGCTGTCCATGGACTGAGACCTCTAAAACCAGAACCCCCAAAATAAAGTTTTCCTCCTTAAAATTGTTCTTGTTAAGTCTTTTGGTCACAGCAATGAAATAGCTGACTAAAACATGATCTGAAGAAGATGCTGGTCACGGAGGAGATTTGAGTTGTGTTTTGTAAGGAACTATGTGTTTCCATATGGCTAACAGGGGACAGAAGATTCTTGATAAATTCCTCAAGTCTGAAGATAGGAGAACAAAGAAAGGAACCTATTTGGTGATGGCAGTGCTGCTGTTTCATGATTAGGAGGCAAGAATGATAGTACTGGGATGTGTGTGTGTCTGTGTGAGTGTGTGTATGTCTGGTTGTGTGGTCCACTTAACTTTCTCCCCTTAGACTCATTTGGAAGAAATTCCCAAAAGGAATTTTACCCCTCACTAGAGTCAGAGCTATAGGCTGACTCTATATTCTAAATCCAATTCTGCTTATTCTTGAGTCTCTGCAAATGGTTGTGCTGGATTGCACCCTTGTATGCCTGGTTGAGCTGGGACAGTTTCCCAGAATCTCCTTCCCTGGGTAGTTTTGAGTTAGGTTTGGCCAGAAGAAGAATTTGGGAGACAACCGAGAATCAGAAGCAAAGTAGCAGCCATGACTCTGAGACCACTGCACTTGGATATAGGGGTAGACAGGTACAGCAGTGCCCAGTGTCCTCCTTGCTCTCAGCTCTGCACCCATCTCCTCTTCCCTAATGTCTCACACCATAACCCTGTGCAGACTCAGAGGGTGCAGTAACCAGCAACAGTGCCAACTTCTCAAAATGTTATCCATAAGCTCCCCTTTGCAGCCCCTGGACCTGATATTAGCCTTCTGGATTTTCCTAGAAGCCATCACCTGGCCTGGTGCACTTCCTCACACCATGAATACTCCCACCTTGGTCTGAGGCAAGCTGGAAGTGAACCCCTTACAAACCTTCATTCCCTGGCTTTTTGCACATTGGGTGAAGCCTTGTTCCAGTAACAAATACCTTGTACCTGTCATGCTTATTGTAGGTCCTCTTCCCTGGCCTACCTGGCCTGACACAGTGGCCTCCAGCCCTGGGCTTGCAGCTTCTTCCCTGTATTGAAGGATTGGTTCTCCTTCTGCTTCCTGGTCTTTGTTCAACTGAAATCTCTTCAGTCCTTCTACCCTATGCCAACTCTTCCACTACTGGAAAAGCTGCCACATTCTCCTAAATTTCCTTCAGAGACGCTGATGCAGAGGATCTGGGTGGGGACATGGAATCTAAATTTCCTAAGCAGACTCTCCTCCTGCTTACTGCCAGATGATTTTGCTGCAGTACATTAAGTGAGTTCTAGACTGTTCCTTGGACCTTGATTTCATTTTCATCATTGCAGATAAAGTTATCATACCACATCTCCTCACTCTGATACCTAAACAGAGCATTGTCTATTTCTTGTCAGCCTGCATTTGGATTTTGAATAGAGACTGTTGACCTCTACAGCCTCAGGGAGTACTTGTTGCTATATACATGTTGCTAAATAAATGAGAAAAGAAAAGAGAGTTGGAGGTAAAGAAAGAATGAAAATGAAATGCAGGTCCAATCATGGGGTGGGATCTGACTTTATATGGACCCTAAGGTTGAGAAGGGAGGGATGCAGGACATCTGCAGGGCTGGGACATTTGCCTGACCCCAGCATCAGTTCCATAAGGAGACATCTGCCTTCTCTGATTACAGTCCAGGAAGCCTGCCTTCATGTGTGTGGGCAGAGATGACTCTTGGGGAAGTCACTACCCCATTGGCCTCAGGTGCAGGACAGCTAGCTGGGAACAGGCATAGCCTAGCTAGCTGATGGGCAACCGGGCCCAGGAGGATATAGTCACAGGTTCTGGGGTATACAGATGTGGGGTTAATTTCTAGCTGTCACTTATTTTAACCAAACAAATGAACTGAGATTATTATAATACCTATCCAAAGGTATTCTGAGGGTTGAGAGGGAATGACAGAGCAGCAAGCACAATGTCTGGCACCATGAGGCTATTAGCTCAGTGGTACCGTGCTTGCCTAGCATGTGCCGGATCCCCTCCATGTCTAGCAAACTCCTCTACAACCTCTTCAGTCTGACTAGGCACACCCTGCTGAGCTGCCAGGCACTGAGGCAGGTTGCCTCATTCTAAACCTGTTGCCATTTTCACCTTCATATTGTGGGGTGCTCTTTCTTTCTCTCCTACTGAAGAAAGAATTGATAGATGCTGAACTGTGGCTTAAGGAAGTTCCCAGGCACAAAGGACTTATGGTCAAAGGTATCGGGGCAGCCGTTTGGCTATGCATGAGTTACTTGCATTGATCAAATCTTCTAGGTGGTGACATAGGAAAGATTCCTTATGTCAAACTCCAGATATTTCTCTGAAGATTATGGGCTGGGGATGTAGCTCAGAGGTACTATGCTTGCCTGGCATGTGCAAGGCCCTGGGTTCCATCCTCAGACTGCAACAAACAGACAAACAAAACAGAACCAAACACAACAACCTATATAAACAGTACTTGTAGGACCCAAAGATTGGCACTTGGCTCTCTGGGTGGACACTCCCTCCCTTGTCCTGCTTTCTGTGACCTGACCCCTGCCAATGATCAAATAAGGTAGGCACATTTCTGGGACACATCAGGAGCCCAGCCTACAGACAAGCTTTTGAAGGTTCCTGATACATTGTCTGAAAAAGTGATTGTCCCAAGAAACAGAAACTCCTTCAAGCTCCACAAAGTGACAGGATACTTGAGGAAACTCAGGTGGAGGCCTCCCAAGAGTGAAAACTGTGGTTACTGCAGCTCTGAAGTATTCTCAGGGCTTCTTCATCTTTTTGTCCTTGAGATAGTCTCCAGTTTCACTGTGAAGAATCAAGCTCTCTCCTTATTAAAACATGCACCCCCCAAACAATGAATTTCTAGCTCCTGCAGGCATCAGAGACTGACTTGAGCCTCCTTCTTCCTCAATTCAAGTTTCTCATGGAGGAAGATTCTGCTTTGCCTTCTCATGGTAGCACAGCCCTGCCTACCCCCTGCGTCCCCACCTGTCTCCTTCAAATGCTGTGTGGTTCAGGAAAGTCCATTAAGCCATAACCACTGGCACCACTGTGTCATCTCTTAGAGGACAGTTGCTGTCCAGGTGAGTCACTGTACAGGCCTGCTCCTGGAGGCTGGAGCTCGGAATTTCCTCAGTGAACCTTTGAAAATGTTGGGCTTTTACTTACAATTAAGTATCGTTGAACTTGTTGGGTTGTATTGTGGCACCATATATTAACTGTATACAAGACTGGCCAGCTACAGAGCTGAGTCCCCAGCCTGGCCTGCATTTATGTCCATTGTTATTCTACTGGTACAGTCATGACCACCAGACCAGCTTTGGCCTGGCCATGAATGCCCATAGGCCTTATGAGCCAAGGACTTGGCTGCTTCACAGGTAAAAGTTAGGTCTTGTAAATACACCCTGCCACACACACATTGTTTCTGATATCTCTAGGGTGCTTATCTGTAACCAAAAAATAAATTCTAGTTGTACAACTCTGGCCACTGCTGGAATACAGCCAGCACTAAACAGTTTTGGAGAACATAAACACAAAGATATGCCTGTCTGAATTAGAGTTCAGCTCTCCCATCTCTTCCTTATTATTCTCATTCTCTCCCATGATGCTGACAAAATTAGCTGCACTGTGATGGGGTTACCACAGGGTCCTGCAGGCTTGGAGGCTGGTCAGCCTGGATCTTTCAGGCAGTTATGGTTCCACTGCATGAGAGATAAGACTTCCCTCCTCCTTGGTACCTTTAAATAGCAGAGCTCCAGTTCCCTCTGCAGTTCATGCTATTGATGGCACCTACTTATGCCTAGCTGCCCCCACAGGTGTCTTAAATACAGAAATGAGTTCCCAGTTCAGGTGCCTCATATCCTGAATTCATTTTGGCCACATGAAGGCACCATAGCAATAGCAGAAACAACCAGGGAGAGTTTTCTAAAGGACTTTTCTTGCTATGGGGCAGAGAAGAGAGAGACATGAGTTCTATTGCTCCATGGTGAACCATCTTAAACTTTGTGGTATAAAGTAATCACTTCATTATGCTTATGAATTCATGGGTCAGGAGTGAGACAGGACTCAAGGCAAGACCTTTGCTGGTTTCTGATGATGGAGTTTCAGTGAGGAAGACAGAAACGACTGGATAATGCAAACACCTGGAACTCAAGGACCCCTTCCCAGATGGTGTCCTCACTCACTGTCTGCTGCCTAGGCTGGGAATGTCAGAAGGGTGGCTCATCTGGGACCAGAGCACTAATGTGGCCTCTTCATGCAGCTTAGGGTTCTCGGAGCATGGCAGCCTGGCTGGGAGTGGGAATGACCAGACAGGGGCACTCCAGGGAGCAAACATTCCAAAAGGGCTGCATGGGCTCTTCTGCCCAAGTTGTGATGGTTCCATTTATCACTTCTATCTCAAGCAGAAGTGTTTGAAGCAGCGGCAAGCATCCTCAGATGCAAGGGAAGGGACACAGACCCACCTTCACTGAAATCACACCCAAGGCACTGATGTGACAAGTATTGTTGTAGCCATTGTTGGAAAATATAATATCCTGGAGCTAATAGTTCCTTCTAGGCTTTAGACTGTAGGGTTCAATATCCAGGATAGCTCCAGCCAAGAGAAGTAGGTAAGGCAGTAGTCATCCTGGACTACTGGAGAGGTAGGAAACATGTACAGCTGTCTCCTCCAGCATCAGGGATGGTCTAGCTGCTTTTTCATCTTCTGTTGCAATCCCTCCCCAACCATATGGTTTTGTAAGCTCACCGTGTCACTTTCCTGTGTAAGAAGACTGTTATGGCTTGTATGTGAGGTGTCCCCTGAAAGTTCATGTGTGAGACAAGGCAAGAAAGTTCAGAGGAGAAAAATGATTGGTTTCTGAGAGTCTTAACTCAATCAGTGAATTCATCCCCTGATAAGGATTCACTGAGTGGTAATTGAAGTGGTAGGGTGTGGCTGGAGAAGGTAGGAATTGGGGTGTGGCTTTGGAGTACATATTTGCATCTGGCAAATGGAGACCTCTCTCTTTGTGTCTTGATCATCACACGAGCTGCTTCCCTCTGCCACTCTCTTCCACCAGGATGTCCTGCCTCACCTTGAGTCCTCAGGAATGGAGTCTGCTATCTACGGATTGAGACCTCTGAAACTGTGAGTCCCCAAATAAACTTTTCCTCCTCTATAATTGTTCTGGTAGGGTCTTTTAGTCACAGCGGTGCAAAAGCTAACTAAAACAAAGACCAAAAGGGCTAAAAGCTTTAAAATGTAGGGTTTTGGGAATGAGGAAGGGTGAATTGTTTCAAAAATTTTCAAAGATTACTGAGTCTATTTTACTTGGGAGTCAGGTCAAAGTCCCTGATGCCTTTTTATCCCCCTGAAGCTTGGCCTGCAGGTGTGTGTGTTGCAGGGGGACTGTTATGGGGGGGGGTCATTGAGGAGTAAGGAGTTAGCCTTGTGATATGACAGAGTTTTACGCTTTTCACCTGTTCACAGGAATCTCAGTTCACAGAACTAAGACTGATGAATGCAGGTGCCTGCAAGGCTTAATGTGCCTCCTTTGAGAGACCCTAGAAGCCCATTACCATCTGACAAGGGAAGCCTAGATGTGGCTGAATGCTTCAGTTTCTGGAAAGAAACAAGATAGCATCATTTGCAAATCCAAGGTGGATTTTCCTTTTAGGAAAAAGCCACTTTGGAGCCGGGCACGGTGGCGCACGCCTGTAATCCCAGCACTTGGGAGGCTGAGGCAGGAGGATTGCAAGTTCAAAGCCAGCCTCAGCCGTGGCGAGGCACTCAGCAACTCAGTGAGACCCTGTCTCTAATAAAATACAAAAAAGGGCTGGGGATGTGGCCCAGTGGTCGAGTGCCCCTGAGTTTAATCCCTGGTACCCCCCCCCCCCCAAAAAAAAAAAGCCACTTTGGGGGAGGGTGCCTATTGTTGGTGCTGGACTCCTTTCACATGCCACTCTGAATCCACTGGGTTCTCTTGTCCCTGCTGTGTGTTCCAGGGATGACTGGTATGGGATACCCCAGTAGATTGTCTTTCCCCTGGGATCATAACCTGGTTGGTTCACACCTGCTAGAGACCCCAGGGAGGAAGGAGAGACAAGTCTAAAGTTTATTCCTCTGCTTCCTCCCTAAGACATGATCCTAAGCCAGTCCAGTTAGAAGGTGCGTTGGCGCCATATACTGTTAGTAGGTGAAAATGACTGTGGCTTTGCATGCCTACCCAATATGACACAACACAGAAATGGAGGGAAACCCTCCTGGTGGGCAGGACTGTGAGTAGAACTTGGTTGTTTACTTTGTGTGGTGAGATAAGGACCGAGGTACAGATGAACATGGACCTCTGGACCTTGAAAAACAAATAATTAGTTGGACAGACCCTGGGAAGAAATGAGACTGGAAGATTGGGTCCAAGGAAAGCTGGGCAGGGTTGGTATGGGGTACCTATTGATCTAGGCATATAACATACATATCTTTAGGCTTCATGCTGATGCCTACCCACATTGGCATGCTCCGGCAGCTGAACAGGATGGTTCATACTGTGAATGTATGCCTATCTCTCTACTTGGCCACCCCTTCCTGCACCACGAGTTCTTATGAATGGGGTTGCTGTGATAGCAGGATTAACTGCTCTACATGAACTCAGAAGCATGGGTTCTCCCATAATATTTCAACCAGTTGCCCCTACAGCTGAAGGCACTACTTGCCAGCAGTGAGACCAAAGCTGGGTCCTCACATACTCCTTCAGGAGACCAGGTAGTTACTCAGTGAAGTGTTGATGATATTAGATACCTTCCACCCTGCAACCCCAATGTGATAGGGATATGAGTTTGCTTTCCCTGCTTCTACTGTCTCTGCCAGCATCACCAATGGAAGATTGTCTTTAATCCTTTAACTTCAGATTCCAAACCAAGCTTTATGGGTTGAATTGTGTTATCTCAAAAGATATGTTGAAAGCCTGACCCCTGGCACATGTGAATGTAAAATTAAGAGTTTTTTCAAATGTAAGAGCATGTTGAATTAGGGTAGGTCCTAATCCACTTTGACTGGTTATATGAAAAGGGGAAGACATACAGATATACACAGAGGATGCAGCCAAGAAGACAATGGCAGATTGGAATGAGGTGTCTACATGTCATGAAACACCAAGCCTTGCCAGAAGTTTAAAAAAAAAATGCTTAGAGGGGCTGGGGTTGTGGCTCAGCGGCAGAGCGCTAGCCTCGCACCTGCGCGGCTCGGGTTCGATCCTCAGCACCACGTAAACATAAGTGCATTGCATTGTGTACAACTAAAGTAAATAAATAAATATTTTAAAAAAGAATAATTTTTTAAAAATGCTTAAAACAGAATCTCCCTCAGAACCTACAGATGGAACTAACATTGTAGATACCTGGATTTCAGATTTTTAGCTCCAGAATCGAGTGAATAAAGCTTGTTTGGTTTAAACCACCTGACTTGTGGTTCTTTGTTATAGCAACCCCAGGAAACTAATATACCACATGCAATAGAATGAGTATTCATGACCTCCCCCCACCTTTATATGTTGAAACCCTAATCCCAATGTGATGGTTATAAGGAGGGACTGGGACTAATGAAGATGGGAGTTGGCAGGAAAAGTCTGCTCCCTTCCTATCTTCTGAGACCAAGTGTTCTGAGAGTCATTTGAAGATGGCCTGAAATTCAAGAATGGTAACCCTTGATAGCACCCTTGATAGTGGCCGGTTTGGGAATGCATCTCCCATTGGTCCTTCACCAATCCTTCACAGGCCATCCCTCTCTTCTATCAGGCCAGCTGCCGCTGTGTGGGTCCAGGATGAGTTCAGTGGATCTTGTGGTCACATGCCTATTGTGCTTATTTTGCTACTAAATGGGTTCTGTGATGTCTTAATCTATTCAATCCTGCCTTTTTTTTTTTTTTTTTTTTTACTCTGGGCTCCCTGGGCTTGTTTCCCGTATCAAATATTAACTTGTAAGCATTTGCTTCAGCCTTTGTTTCTCAGGGACTCAGGCCAAGACAGTATAATGTGGTGAATGGGGCATGCAAACTTGGGGTGAGAAGCTGTGGAGGAGTTAAATGCTCTACATAATGAGAAGGTCAGAAATTTGTACTAATGGAAAATTTTGTTTTCTTTACCTCCATGCTGAACTCATATTTCAGGAGTGAAGTTTTGAAGGGACACCACATTTTTGGCTTGTTCGTGTATCTTTACGGGCCTCTCCTTGTTCCACATCTTATCAAGCTTTTAGGTCACTGTTTGCAGCATAAACATGGATAATACTAAGTCCCCACTGGTCTGGAAATTGATATGATCCTTCTTAACAAGATGTGATTGTTCTGATACATAAGACATGGACATCCTTGGGAAGGAAAGGTGGCACATTATGCAGTCCATACACTATTCATTGACCATGGTTGTTAGTAGGTCCCTGTTACCATGACAAAATACATAGAATGCTCAACTTAAAAGGAGGAAAGGTTTATTTTGGCTCAGGGTTTTGGAAGTTTCAGTCCCTGCTTGTTTGGCCCTATTGCTTTGGGCCTATGGAAGGACATCATGGTAGAAATATATGTTCATCTTTTGGTGGCTGGTAAGCAAAGAGAAGAAGGAGCTGGTATCCCAATATCTCATTCAAGGGCACAGTCCCAAGTGACCTAACTTCTTCCCACTAGGTCCCCCCCCTGCCCCTTAAATGCTTCATTTCCTCCCCCAAATACCAAGTCTTTAAAACATGAGCCTTTGGGGGATATTTATTCAAAACAGCACATGTGAGAGCAGCAATTGTTTAAATTTTGAGAATTTATCTGGAGATTATTTTGATCAAACAGATTTTTTGAGGAGGGAATAAACTCAGGAATAGCAGCATTATCATAAAACATTAACAAATAAAAGATGAGTGACTGCTGCTTAAAAAACCAAAAGCAAAAACACGAAGTGTTAGACAGGGATGCTGTATAAGAAATTGATCTATGGTGGGGACATGGAGGTGGGAAGAGCTATGGTATCACACCAACAATGCCCATCAGAACCACTTCAGCCAGAGTTTCTCCAAGTAGCCTACTGTCAACTGCCTGGGATCCATAGCAGCTATAGGCCAACACTCCAGTTGAACAAGTTGTGGGTCCTTAAAGTCCCACACAATCGGGTTTTCCTTATGCATGAGCTTATGGTTTTATTCTTGGAAATAATGTGGCCTTCTAACCCAATGCTTCTGGGCTAGAATCTGACATCTAACCTTTGTTATCCACTCTGGTCCAATATGCACCTGTGCTAATTCCCCAGGTTCAGGTATGAGAAACAGCTCCTATATCCCACAGCCTGCTGAAACTGCTCAAAATAGCCCATTCTAAGTCCACTTGCCCTGCCTTGCCTATTTCTTCTTATAGAAACCACAGTGAAGGTTCTTGCCATCATTTTCCTTCTCAACTCCTGACATACTCCAGTGGCTCATGTGCTGTGCTTCCTGTTTCTAGGGAAATGTGAACAACGACCTTATTCCTTTGTGACAGTTATTTCCATACTTACAATTCTTTTTTTTTTTTTTTTTTTTTTGGTACCTTTTTTTTAGGAACTCAGGGGCACTCGACCACTGTGCCACATCCCCAGCCCTTTTTTTAATTTTATTTAGAGACAGGGTCTCACTGAGTTGCTAAGTGCCTCACCATTGCTGAGGCTGGCTTTGAACTCGCAATCCTCCTGTCTCAGCCTCCCAAGTGCTGGGATTATAGGATGCGCCACTGCGCCCAGCTAATGCCTACAATTCTTATCATACCTGATTAAAATAAATTCTTGATAATCTGGAAATGCCTTTATAAGTTATTTTGTCCTTTAAATCTAGAAGGGCACTTATAATTTAAAGTGAAACTAAGAAAACCATACATCATGGAATGGCCAGATTTTTAAATCACATTGTCCTTCTCAGTGCTGAATATCACAGCTGAGATTCTGGTCTGGAAGAACCCCTCTGCCCTTCATCACCATGCATTATCACTTGTACACTGACATATGCTGTTAGCTTCCTTAACCAGTTCTGCCACTGACTTTGAGCTTCTTTAAGACATGGTTTCTAGTTTTATTCAACTTGTGTTTTTCTAAAGTTGTATGGAATCCATCACTCAAAAGACCTGGAATATGTGTTTAAGAAATGAATGGTTGGATGACTATGGATCCATTGCTTTGGTGCCATGCCTACCCCTGGCCCTGATGAAATGTGACACCATGATTCTAGACAGGTGTATTCAGCTATTTGGACTGGGTGGTATAAGAAGTAATATATTTGGTCTTTGTGCCCAGTTCCTGTCACAGAGGAATTTCCTAGAAATTTCCTGAGTGATGGGAGTATGTTTTGGACCACTTTTAATAACAACACCTGAGCTCATGCTTTTTTTTTTTTTTTTTTTTTTTTTTTGAGTTTATATTTTTGAGGTGACTTTGGGTGGGACCACTGGGTAGCATTAGGATGGAACCATTTACCAGAAAGACAATGTAATTAGAGGACTTGATCATTGAAGTTTTTAGCCCCAGCTTCAATTTCCAGGCATGGGGTTAGGGGTTGGATATTAAGCTCTAAAACCTCTTAAACAATGAGACTGGATGAACTTTCAGGTTGGTGAGCACATTCATATTGTGGGAGCATGGTACATCCCAACTCCATGGAGACAGAATCTCCTGTTCTTGGGAACTTTACAGAACTTTCTCTATCTGGCTTTTCATCTATATCCTTTATAATATTCTTTACAATAAAACAGTGAAGTGTTTCCCTGAGTTCTGTAAACCATCCTATATAATTATTGAACCTAAGAACAGGAATCATGGGAACCCCAATTTATGGCTGGTGGATGAGAAATACAGGTCTTAGCCTGAGACTGGCAATTGCCATCTGGAGTGGGGGCAGTTTTGTGAGACTGATACTATCTGAGGTATCTGATACTATCTCCAGATAGATAGTGTAAATGCTAAATCAAATGATAGGATACCTATTTGAGTTCTGATGAAGAATTGCTTAGTGTATAGGGAAGAAACCTTATACATCAGTCACAGAAATGTTGTTTATAAGAGTATAGGAGAAAAAGTATGCTTTCCTGAGAGACAGCTAAAACAAAATAGTAGGTAGCTTAAACAATTGACAATTATTTTCTTACAGTTCTAGAGTCTGTGAATTCCACAATTAAGGTGCTGGCAAATGCAGTTTCTGGTCAGGTTCCCTTTCTGGCTTGCAGACATCTTCTACTTTCTCTGTTCTCTCATGGCCTTTCTTTTATGCTTATGGAGAGAGGGGGTGGGAGAGAGAGAAGGGAGAAGGGAGTCTTTTCCTCTTCCTGTAAGGACAGATACCTATATTGGGGGGGTCTCACCTCATGACCTTATTTTACCATAATCATCTCCCTTCAGGCCCTAGTTTTAAGCAGAGGAACAGGGGAGCTAGGGTTCACCATATGGATTTGAGGGGCACAACTCAGTTTATGACAATAAGCTACGATGAAAGAGTTTTCAATCCTAGAGTAACATGCTGGAGATTTGTATTCATTTGTTAGGTGCATCCACGTTAATACTAGTAATGTATCAGAGTTTACAGATGGTTTACAGAAAACCGAATGGAATGAAAATTAGCCCTTTGATGACATTGCGTTATTTACCTGCATCCCATTATACTCTTTTAAGTTATGGATGCCTTCTCTGGAATTGTGCATAACTTCATATTGCCCAAGGGAGTATGTCTTGTAAGTAAACGTCATCAGTCACAGGTATCAGGGTGGATCAAAGATTGAGAAATGCTGGTTTAGGGGGCCATGAGGGCTGTGTGTTTGGGGACTGAAACAGGTGTAAACCTGAGATAGCAGAGGCATATGCGTAGGTTCTTGGTTGTGCATTTGTTAAGTAAGCCACTTGGATTATATTGGGTTTTGGCAGAGTATTTCTCACAGGATGCTAATTGTCATTATTATTTTTGTCAATGTTTTGTTGGCTAAGGAAATAACAAGGAAGTAAATTGGACACAGGATTGGTAAAAGTACTGTGCACATTGGCAGGTGTACCAGTGGGACTTTCCAGGGGCTCTTTCTACACATATTCACTTGCCAAATCAGCCCTTTGAATGGGATGTATCCTGAGGGAAAGTTTCCCAGATCCACAGGGAGCAGCCATGGTAGATTCTAACATATGAGAACTAGATTCTACCCTTTAAAACACTTGTTTTGAATTAGACATAGCTTAACATGCCAACAAGATACTAATAGCTTTGATTTCTCTGTATTCCTGTACTATTTTATTTCCAAAAACAGAATCCAAATCTTTTACTTGTTTAGTTTTCCACTGCAATTTACTCATATTGTATGCAGGTCAGATTGCTTTCTGTTTAGGTTTTGCAGTGACTAACCTTCTAGCTCTTAAGTGCATTACTCTTACTGTAGAAAAACCTATAGAATAAAGGGCTTGAGTCCCCATTGGGAAATGTAGGGCAGGAATCTTAACCTCTTAAAACCATGCTGGCCTCATGTGTATTGGATAAATAATTATGTTCACTCAACTCACACATTTGTTTATTTAGTCAAGAAATATTTATGGCATCAGTTTTTATAACTCACTGTCATCTGTTGTCTTTGCCACCACTCATTTCTATAAGCAGAATAGCCACAGTGATTTTCAAATTCTCTGTAGCGTAGAAACAGTTTTTATTGTTATTTTTAATCCATTGCTGACTAATATTCTCATAAAGTACAATAGAAATGAATTGTTAAAGAAATGAAATAAGTCATACAAATGATAAACTCTGACTTTTTATTATTAGATTCAATGACATAAAATTACATTACAATAAGTATAATTAGAACAAATATATTATTATTGCTCTGAAAGTTTCTGAACACTCTCACTATTCATCTCAATTGCAGCTTGGTAACAGATGGTTCCTGGATCAGAACCCATCCACAGACCATGTTCTGCAAAGTGCTGAAATTGAGATTCTTCTCTGGACTTCCCATAATAGCAAATGGCATCTGTGTACTCCAACCAAAATCCTTGCACCAGTTTTGGCAAACTTGTTTTTTCCAATTGGTCTTCAACTGGAAGTGTGGACAAAAATGAGGGAGGTTGTGAGTTATTAAGCAAGTCCTGGCTGTGTGGGGCTGATTGCTCCTCTGGTTATTGCTTGGCCTCCTCAACTACTAGAGATACTTGGTTGGCTTCCCAGTACTGGTGGCTGTGGGATATGGGTCAGAGCTCTATTTTTACATATGGTCTAACCATTGTCTGTTTGTATATTTACTTTCTCAGTAGGTATGAGGGTGGGGACAGAGTCTACCTTAAACACTTCCCTCACCCCAAGTGTTTGTAACATTTTAAATTATATCACACATACCAACATCAGCTGCACTAATGAAAAAGAAAAAGAAAAAAAAAAAAAAACATTAGATAGCAGAGCTTTCAGAAATGATACTGTATTACCCAAACCATGTGTCTTAGTCCATTTGTGCTACTGAAAGTACAGTCTTGACACAGGTAATTTATAAACAACAAGTATTTATAGCTCACAGTTCCAGAGGCCGGGATGAGAGGCCTGCCCCCTCTGCTTCCAAGATGGCGCCTTGTTGCAGCCTCCTCCTCCTGCAGGAAGGAAGGCTGAGCCCTCACATGGCAGAAGGTGGAAAGGCAGAAGAACATTGTGTAAAACCTCTTTTATGAGTGCCTTAATCCCATTTGGAAGGCAAGGAATGCTCAAAGCCTAATTGCCTCTTCAAGGCTCCACCTCTTGATACCATCACAGTGGGGATTATGTTTCAACACATGAATTTGGGGGGCATTTAGGCCATAACAACATGGTGTATCATAGTTTTCCTTTTGCTTCTGCATTTAAAAGGAAATCAAGAAAGCTCAATATAGAGGCAACACAAATGACAGTGAATGTGGTAACACAGATTCCCAGGACAGAGGGGTTGGCCCAGCTTTTATAAACCATTGGCAAGATGAGGCTGTTTAGATGAAGGGTTCTAAGAAAATAAGTGCCTATTATTAAAAACCTGATTGAGACAGAGAGCCATGTAACATTTTAAATTATATCACACATACCCTGTAGCAGTGGAGGGGTGGCTCAGACATTAGGCCTTGACATAATGGGGAGCAGAGGCAGAGAGTGCAGGTTAAGGAAGCAAGCCTAAAGTCATTCTGGGAGCATGCAGCCTGGAAGCTCAGGCTCTCTGGAACAAGACGTCCGTCTCTTCAATGTCGGTGCCTCATCTCTAAGCAGTTTCAATGATGTGGGTCTCAATTCATTTTTTTCTCCCCATCTGGGAAAAACATCCCACATTGCCTGTTGGACTACATCCTTTAGAAATGAATGCGAAATATGCTGTGGAGTTACTGCAGTTGCTTTGACCATCCCTTCCCCTCCCAAGTAGACAGTGATTTTTTTTTTTTTTTTTTTTTTTTTTTGCCAGACTCTGCTCGATCTGCCACTGCCCAGGGACCTGAGGATAGAACAGAGGTGAGGCAGAATGGGACAGCAGGCCCAAGTGGAAGGAATAGCCAAGGCTTAGTGGCCTGGAACAGCACTGGGATTCTAGGGAGCAGCAAAATGTTCCACATGACAGAAGACTGGAGTACGTGAGGAGAAATGAAGATGTCTACTGCAGAGGTCCAAAAGGAGAGGCAAAATTGTGTCGTAAAAGGCAGAGTGAGAAAGTCAGGCTGAGCTGCAGATTACTTCAGGAAAGGATTGCACCTGTGTACGTCTCTGAACTATTCACCTCACTGCTAGTTCCTGGAGTGTTGAAGCCATTTAACAGGTGTCTGTTACTCAAGCGCACCTGCACAGGAGATGGCCGCTTTTAAATCCCCGTGAACCATGTTGTTGTTAACTGGCTCACATTTCTGTGAGATGGGTAGGAAGGAAATGTGATGTGCAGAGAGAAGAGGGATGAGGCAGAGTGTTATTTCCCACAAAGGAACAGAGGGAATCAACAGAGAGCTTTATATAGAGTCAAATCTAGCCCTCTGAACAAAAAAGAAGATTTCATTACTAAATCTGGTCAGCTGGAGACAGCCCTGGGGCAGAATATGTAACCTATTAAAGAAACAAAAACCCTTGTAAATACCCTTAAACCCAACACAGTTATGTTTAATTCAATCTTGCTTAATCAGAATCAACAGGGAAGAACAGAGACTTTAGAATCATATTTACCTGGGGGTCATTCCCATCTTTGCTTTGGTAGCTGGTTGAAGTAGCCAGTCTCTTGAAGCCTCTAGTGTCCCCTTTGGGTCAATGAGGGCAATAATAGGACCCATCTCATCGGGTTCTTATGAGGGTCATATGAGGTAATGTGCAATACGTGCCTAACATGCCCAACACATTTTGGTTCATTATTATTAAGAATAAACCACAAAGTAGGGTTTACTCTGATCTTAGGACTTGATGTCTTCTTACTTCTAAGGTCCAGGTTCATTTTCCTTGTTAATATTCCTGCGCCACTTATAAAAGAGGTGTGTCTAAATCTCGCTACATCATTATGAAAACATGGCTCACAGTGGATCATGTGGGCGGTAGCCAGACACTGTGTCTTTGTTTGGTCATTTAGTGATGTAACCCTTGAAAAATCCTCTCTCAGATAATTCTGTTGGGAACATTTTCCAAGCCATTAAAATGTTATTCTTCCAAGTCCTCCTGCGTGGGCAACAGGGGAATGGAGACAAAATGCAATGTCATTTGGGCTTTGCCTAAAATGAATTGAACCCTCCAGGCAACACAGAGTGTGACATTGATAATGGATTTCCTGAAATCAGAGCCATGACTTGCTATGGTACCCATCTCCAGATGCAGGTAGAGGAGTATCTCATTAGCACAATTATCATGGATTTGGAACTGGTGGTAATTTCAACAAGGTGCTGGAGGAGGAGATTACTGCTGCAGGAACCAGAGGGAAAATATTTTTCTAAGCAAATTAGTTCCTATTGATATTGATATTTCAGAAGAAACATTTATCTAAGATAGATTAGCATTTTGAGGATACTCATTTACACAGAGGTAATTGGTAATTAATTATAATCCATACTTATCTGTTTTTAAAGCATTTTCTCTAGGGAAAAAATCTGCAAGGGTTGTATGAAGTTATTCTATGCACAGGATAGAATTTTGGGCCAGAAGAACAAATTAACCAACCTCCTAATTTTGCAGACATTAGAAGGCAGGAAGGAGGAGACTACCTGGGATCATAGCAGTGGAGTTGATAGACAGGAGCATAGAACAGGAAGAGCAGACAGGCTTCCTTTATGGCCCCAGTCAGTGGATTGGAAGAGGCTCTCATTACCACTATGAGAAGGACCCTGACATGCCATCCAAAAGGGCACAATGGTATAAGGGCCTCCATGTGAGGGCCATTCCTGGACCATTGTCTAGATTACTGTGCTAACCAATCCACATTTATTATACACCAACTGTGCTTTTTTTTTTTTATCTGTGATTGAAAACTATGCATATCCCTGAAGGTATGAATTCAGAGCGTAGCATAATCATAGCATATCTTCATAGAGATTCAATTTTACTGTATGGCAGGTAATTTATAAGATATATTTTCTAGTAAAACAAATGGACTAGAAATCCAAAATCATATGAATTCTAATAATAAAACATGAGGATTTAAGAACATCTCATGGTTATAATTTTAGCTTCTCTGTATAAAATGCACTCAGGTATATTTTAGCAGCAAATTTGAGAAGTAGGTACAGATAAAGTAGAAAGCCCTGCTTGGATCAGAGTTTATCACTGGAGTCAAACATCCTTCAGGGGATGAAAGACACAAGGATATACTTGACTTAAGGACTGTAGCTTCCTGACAGAACTCACAGTAAGGGAAGAAAGAAGGAAAGAGAGAATTTTGAATTTATAGTTAAGAATCATGAAACAGATCAGAACAGCAGGGTGATGTTGGGCTCCATCTACCATGAAGCAGTCACAACAGAGACTGAGTATGTTCAACATAATTGGCTTTAATAGGTCTCTGATTGTGGTAGACCCTCAAGGCCACATGGCCTGGCAGACTTTATTAAAGGCTACAAAGACCCTGGAAACCCCATGAGCACAGGATTTGTTCCACTGATGAGTGGAAAAGAGCGAAGTGTTGGGTGATGTTTAAGTAGAATTTTTTAAATTATCATTTGAGATTGTCAAATACCTGGCTGAGCCCAGGATATCCTAAGTACTTCTTTAAATTATTCTACTTTTCATATACATCTTGCCTCCCTGCTTTGACTCCTTTGAACACAACAGATTTCACTGTATTTAGAGACAGCTATTCAAGTTCTCCAAGGGTCCCTGTGATAACTGGGTGGACAGCCCAGAAACTCCAAATCCTCTGCTGGGCTAGAGATATGGGCAAGGAAAAATCTGCTTGTTATTGGAAGAGCTGAGATTTGCACATCTTCACACCTAATTCCAAAGCTGATGCTCTTTCTCACAACTCATATGCCTCTATCGAGAGATGTGTCACTCAGGGAGTGTGTTAAGCCAACAATCTAAGACTTACCTGGATAAGTGGCCAGAAATCTAATGGAGACAGGTTGGGAGGCTGTGGATATAGGAAAAAGAACAGTTGCTACTGACTATGAATGTCTGATTTACAACGATGATTCTCAATCTTACTTGGCATTGACATTTCTCAAGGAGCTTTGAAAAAACTCATGTGCCTGGCCATAGCTGTAGAACTTGTTTGGATTGGTCTGGGAAAGTGCCCATTATCAGAATTTCTAAAAGAGTTCAGAGGTGATTTCAAAGTGCTAGAAGGGCTAACAACTACTGGTTTAGGGGTTTCATTTCCAACCAAAGGTATGAGGACCTGCCGAAGTGCCCACTCTCTCTTCCCAGGGTAAGGAGGTAGTAAGCTTGGAAAATGCTAGGAATTGTGGGAGATTGGCTAGAGGAGAAATTCTGAGCACTTGGATACACAGGAGGCTGGGTGTCCTGTGGAGTGATGCAACTTGCCAATATGACAGCCTGAGGATCACCAGTTAGGAAGTATAGACTGACTAAGGTGACTCTGAGTGACCATGGAGCAGGGAGAGAAGACTCTGGAGTCCCAAGGCTTATGGGGCTCCATTCCCTTCTCTCCCTGTAAAGGGGTGGAAACAAGTCCTCTTCCAGGCAGATGCAGTGGGTGTGGGTGGAGACTTCACTTATAATTGCATAAAGAGCAATTGGAAAGGGGGAGTTAATGGGATGTTTCCTCTGTAAAAGAAAAAAAAAAAAGACTGCAATTGTCAGGAAAATTTTGAGTTGGTTTTTCAGTCAGGGTTCCATTAGAGAAAGAGAACCAGTAGGATAAATGATAAAAGATACAGAAGATAGATAGATGATAGATGTAGATGATAGAGGTAGGGATAGGTGTAAGCTAGGTAGGTAAACAGATAATACATACAGATAATAAAAATAGGTAGGTAAACAGATAATAAATAGAGATAGTTGGTAGATTGATGATAGAGATCAAAATAGATGATAGATAGATGACAGTTGGATGGCCCACATGATTGTCAGGGCTGGTTGGGCAAGTGTGAAACCTGTGGGTAAAGTCTTCAGGAAGGGGAGGCTGGAAAGCCTTGGGCAGGAGTGGAGGTTGCAGTCCACCAGTGGGATTTCTTCTTCCTCGGGGAAACCTTGGTTCTGCTCTTAAAACTTGCAACTGATTGGCTGAGGCCCACCTAGGTAATGCAGAATAATCTCCATAATATAAAGAAAATTGATTGTATATGCAATCCTATTTACAAAATACCTTCACAGCAACACCTAGATTAATACTTGACTGAATAACTGAGTACTGGAGACTAGTCAAGTTGACACATAAACCGACCCTTTCCAGCATCACTTTTTTAAAAAAATTACACTTCATTTTCAGCTCTTCATCTTCATCCTGGTGGTTCTTATCATTTTCATCTCAATCTCTGGACTAATATTTGTTCCACACTCTGTCTCTGGCCCTATGCTTGGTGCTGAGGAGTTATTAGTAGAGTGAACAACTTAGAGTAAAGTAAAATTTTAGCATGAAAATCAACTGACAACCTGGTGAGGAAATTCTGATGGGAAGGAAACAAAGATAATGGAGATTTTTTTCATGGGTTGAACCTTATGAGGGTTCTCCTGTCACAGATCTTCTGGGTCAACAGCAGCTGGATGCTAGCAGTTTCATATGGCATGGAGGATGGTAGTGAGTGGGGAGATGGGGTAGGGAAGATGTCATCCCCCTGGTTTAGTTTGCTATGGTTGGTGCACAGACTGTCTGCTCTGAAGGAGTGGGCATACACATGGTGACTAATGAAAACCTCTAAGCCATGGTGCTGGGTAATTGTGCATGGATATATGGAAAATACCACCAGGGTCCTTGAGGGAACTGAGCTGGCATTGTAAATATATATGTGTGTGTCTATATATATATATATATATTTATTTATTGTAAAATATTTATATATATAATAAATATTTATTTATTTATAGATAGATATAGATATATGTGTTTGTGTATTTATATATATATTCATGCAAAGTGCATGGTGGATATCTGACTGCCTTAGGAGTGGGGTTAGGAGACTTTATATTGTTCTGTCTTCTTGCTTCTGTACTCATTGCTATCAATAACAATATGTAATGGATATTCTATTCTATTATCTAAATCTTTGTTCATATTCATGATGCCTATTTTAAGATGGAAGCCTAGAAATGGATTTGCTTGGTTCAACCATTAAACATGGCAAGGCTGGGGTGCATTGCCACTTGCCTGCCAGATTGGCTTGGGACGTTTCCTTTCCTCTAGCCATAGGTGAGAGGGCTTGTTTCTTTACTTGTTGTCAATACTATTAGCATTTTTGTCCATATGATCAACAAGTCAGAGTTTATCATTTTTAAGTCACTAACATTGTTGGACATTTATTGTAAACATCTGTATTTTCTTTGTAATCCTATTTTTTTTAATATAGGAAGTTTTTTTTTAAATATTTATTTATTTGCTTTAGTTTTACACAATGCATTTTATTCAATGCGTTTTATTTGTACGTGGTGCTGAGGATTGAACCCGGGCCGCGCACGTGCTAGGCGAGCGCTCTACCGCTGAGCCACAATCCCAGCCCCATAATATAGGAAGTTTTAAATATAAAAAAATGGGATTCTACTCTTATACTTTTTAAAACCCCAAATCAGACAAGTTTCAGAAATTAAGATTGCTGCCTAGGGATGCTGAGGCTGAACTCAAGCTGATACCAGATGACTTACTGTTTTAAAGAGTTTTTCTATCTCTTTGCATTTTTTTTTTCATTGTGTAGAAAGTTTATCAGGCAGTTTGGATTCATCAGCTAATATTTGAGAAATTTTACGATTCTTATAAAAATCCCCAAGTTTACACAATCTTATCAGAACTTTTAGCTTATGTATATGCATATGCAAAAACTGTATATGTAAAAATACCCAGAGGGAGAGAAAAGGAAAGAGATAGAGAAAGAAAGAAAGAGAGGCAGAGAGATTGATATCTCGAGGAAAATAACATTTTCTTGAATACAGGAAACCTAACTAACATGTGGGCCCATTTGACAAGTGATGTTTGTGGGACAGTCACTGCAGTGTGGAAGCCTGGTTTGGTTTGTGGGGATGAATATTCATCATCCCATGAATTCTCTCCATGTGTACTGGCTTTTAAAGTACATCAGATGGGTCTGTAATGGCCCAGATATGAAAGTGAAAGTAGAAGACAGACAATTGAGCACAATTTACTTAGAGTGTTTTTCCCCTTCTGGGAATTTGGCTATGTGAATGTGAACTTTCAAAAAGAATATTCTGGGGCTGGGGTTGTGGCTCAGTGGTAGAGCGCTCGCCTAACACGTGCGCAGCCTGGGTTCGATCCTCAGCACCACGTAAAAATAAAGGCATTGTGTACAACTAAAACAAATAAATAAATATTTTAAAAAAAGAATATTCTGTCTGTTGATCACAAGTTACAAACATTGACGCTATAGCCTGTGGGAGAGGATGATAAGAGTTGAAGAAGTCCGTGTGAGTCCTTTGCTAAATTATAAAAATATTTGCATAAAATCATTTGAATGCTGAACTTACCACTAAAGAAATAATGGCTCTAGTGTAGATATTAGGCAAGCACAGATTATGAAAAGTTTTTGAGATCTCATGCTTACATTTTGGAACCTGAAGTGGGAAAGATTGTCAAGGGAATGCTTGTTTCATTATATTGAAATGAGACCTTTTCCTAACCAGAAATGGTAAGTGATTGTACTGATCTGGTTAAGAACTGACTTCTTAGTTCCAGCAGTGGAACTTCTATGCATAGTGGCTTTTACCAAGAACATACAATCAAAGTGAACACAATATAGCCTCTTCTCCCATCTTCCTGAGAATTGAGAGAATCTCTAATAAGATAGGAGAGAAGAGTGGTGGTATAGTTCAGTCAGCCTGTAGGTCCTGAAGAAACTGGGTTTATTCCTTGTCTGGGAAGGAGGGGAATGGCTACTACATTGGTGATCTTGGAGGTTATGCCTTGTTGCTTAAGGATTTCACAGACAAATATGATTATCTGACCTAGACTTTTATCTAGAAGAGCCAAGCATCCAGGGCCATCTTTTTAATTTTAAAAATTTTAAAATTTGCTCTAATCGTTATACATGACAGCAGAATACATTTTCATTCATTGTACATAAATGGAGCACAACTTGTCCTTCTCTGGTTGTACGGATGTAGAGTCACACCGTATGTGCAGTCATACGTGTACCTAGGGTAATGATGTTCATCTCATTCTACCATCTTTGCTGCCCCCGTGCCTTTTCCCCTCCCCACCTTCCCCCTTGCACAAAGTTCCTCTGTTCTTCCCATGCCTTTCCCCTCCCCCATTATGGATCAGCATCCTCTTATCAAAGAGAACATTTGGCCTTACCCTCAGAAGCCCAGGTAAAGGTGTCTGCCTCAATTCTTACCTCTCCACACATTCTCCAAAAAAATGCAAACCCACACAGACAGAGCCATATAAATTTCACAACTTGCATGCTTTACTAACATAATAAAAACAAAAAAACACAACTTCCTAACACTTACATGCTAAACATAAACCTCAGTTTCCCATGTATTATTTTCTTGGGTATAAACCCAAGACTTTGCAGAGAACAAGGTGGAGTATAAAAAAAAAAAAAAAAAACCAACAGAAGAAAAAAACAGGGATACCAAGACTGAACTAAAGCCATCCCCTCCAAAGTCCACTTTAAGCACCCAACCCTCCCAAACAAAACAAACCAACAAAACTGAAAAGGAGCTCTGGTGTTTTTGATCACTGGCTTCAAAACAGACCCAGAGGGCATGTAGGAACTCAAGAAACCACCCTGGGAGGGCAATACTTTTGAGAGTAAAAACAAAGGGAGAGGCAAATGTTGGAAACAGTTATGAGAGCAGAAGAAGCAATAGGGAGAAACTATGGATCCTTTAAGACAAAATAAAATATTTTTAAAATTCTAAGGACACATAACCATTTCCCCCGACTCCCTAAAAACAGTCACCTAGAAAAAGAAGTTGTACTTTGCTACACTGAGTTGTCTGGAGCTAGGACCATGAGCGCCATCCACTGAATGGGGGTGGTACAAGCAGTTTCTACAATGCCACAGTGAGAAGAAAATGGGAAAGGAGAGCCAAACATGGGGACTGGTATATGCATTCTCCCCCAGGTATTAGCCCTGAGCAAAAGCAAGAATTCCAACATGCCAGACCAAATTTAGTATCTCCAAAGAAGTATTTGAGGTAGATATATCCATACCTATGTATCTAAATATTAATATATTACTTATCTAGATCTAGATTATATTTATACACTACACACATACACACATTTGTATGTAGGTACATAATGCACACCTGGAATTAGAAATTAAAAATCTATTAACACACATGAACAGAAAATAGGAAGAAGTAAATTGAAAACCTGAGATGGTAAACATTTAATGCAGTTTAGTTTTAGATCTAAGCCTATAACAAAGGTCTAGATAAGAATGGATGCATAATATATTAGTGTTATATGTTCTGTCCAGTAGGAATAATGCAACTTAAAATGGTATGAGAAAGGGGAGCATAAGATAAAGAGCAATAAGCTCATAGATTATTTAATAGATAGAATTCAAGTGGTCTATTAAACACTGATAAACCAGATGGTAAACTTAAATGTGCAAAGATATAAATCATCTTCTTAAATAATAGAAATATTTAAATATAGAAAGTAAAGAAAGCACATCACAAAAATAAAAAGAAAATATCACATATACTGAATTATAACAAAAAACACAGAGTTGAGAGCAAGTATAACAATCACATTAATGTGAGTTTAATTGACATTTAAAACATTTCAAAATTGGCTCACAAAACAAGACACAGCTCTGGCATACAATGAATACATCTTACCCCCAAATGATTAGAGCTCAGAAAGACTTATAGGAGTGGAAAAAGTTTTTCTAGGAAAAAAAAAAAAAAAAACGGAAATGAAAATGCAGGAACTGCAATCATGATGTCAGTATAGCATAATTCTAGCAAAAGAGTAACAAAATGACTAAAGAGGAACCGTGTTTGAACACTAAACACCATGTTTCACAAAGAAGATATAGCATTATGAATAATGATAGTGCAGTAACCAATATAGGATCCACTTTTGTAAAGCAGAAACTATAGGTGACTCCAAGAGACACAGGAGCACTTTAATAACAGGAGAATGCAGTATGCATTCTTAGTACATGGCAGGCCAAATGGACAGAATGTAAACAAGGTGGCTGAAGGTCTAAACAAGGTATGGCCTTTTCTTTCCTATTTCTTTTTAACATTGGTGTATTATAATTACACATGATAGTGGGAATCATGATGACATATTTGTGCATGCACATAACATAATTGATGAACCTCATTCCCTGGTACCTTCCCTTTCACTCGTATCCTTTCTCCCCCTGATATGCTTGCTCTCTACTCTGATCTCCCTTCTATTATCATTATTACTTACGTAGTGCATTATAATTACACATATATATGAGATTCATTGTGGTATATTTCTACAGTGACATAGCATAATTTGGTAGATTTCATTCCCAAAACTTCCCCTTCTCCTTCCCTCCTACTTCCCTCTTTATCCCCTTCTGCTCTATTGATTTCCCTTTTCATTTCGAGAGCCCCCCATTTTGATACCTTTCCCCCTTTCTCTCTAGCTTCTGGATATGAGAGAAAACATTCCACCTTTAACTTTCTGCTTCTGGTTATTTCTCTTAGCCTGATATTTTCTAGTTCCACCCATTTACCCACAAATGACAAATTTCATTCTTTGTTATGGCTGAGTAAAACTTCATTGTGTATATTTACATTTCCTTTATTCATTCATTGGCACCTAGGCTGGTTCCATAACTTGTCTACAATGAATTGTGCTACTATAAACGTTGGTATTCATGTATTGCTATACCATGCTGATTTTGGATGTTTTGGATAAATACAAGTAGAGGGACAAGCTGGGCCATGTGGTGGTTTTATTCCTAGTGTTTGAGGGAACCTCATACAGCTTTCCAAAGTGGCTGCACTACTAACAGTCTCACCAACAATACATGTGTGTACCTTTTCCCCCCACATCCTCAGTAGTGCTTTGTATTATTTGTATTCTTGATTGCCATTCTAACTGAAGTGAGATGAAATCTCAGTGTAGTTTTGATTTGCATTCCCCTGATTAATAAGATGGTAAACATTTTTTCATATATTTTTTGTAATTGTATTTTTTTCTTTTGCGATATATCTGTTAAGATAATTAGCCCATTTATTGATGGCAATTCATTTTGGTGGCAATACCAAGCTGTTTTTGTCTCCATAGCTCTGTGGTATACTTTAAAATTAGGGTTTGTGATGCCAACAGCCTTGCTCAGGATTTCCTCAGCTATTCTGGATGTCTTATTCTTTCGTATGAATTTTAGGACTCTTTTTTAGTTCTTTGAACAACATCATTGGTAATTTGATGAATCTGTTTATTGCTTTAGATAATATGGCCATTTAGACAATATTAATTTTGCTTATCCAAGAACATTGGATGTATTTTGATCTTCTAAGGTCTTTTTCATTTTTTTCTTCATTGTTCTATAAATTTCATTCTAGAAATCTGTCACCTCCTTGGTTAGATTTATTCCTAGATTTATTTATTTTTTCTTTTTTGAGTCTATGGCTAATGGAATTGTTTTCCCTTTTTTTTCCCTCATCAGATTTATTATTGGAATACAGGAAAGCTATTGGATTTTTAGTGTTAATATTGCATCCTGCTACTTTGCTGAATTTGTTTATTAGCTCTAGAAATATTATGGTAGAGTTTTTGGGTCTTCTACATGTGGGATCATGTCATCAACCAACAGAGATAACTTGACTTCTTCTTTTCCTATTTGTATCCCTCAAATTCTTTCTCTTGCCTGATTTCTCTAGCGAGAGTTGCAAGAACTATATTGAATAGAAGCGGTGAGAGTGGGCATCCTTCTCTTGTTGTGGATTTTGGAGGAAATGCTTTCAGTTTTCTGCCGTTAGCTTTGGGTTTGTCAAATGTAGCCTTTATGATGTTGAGGTAAGTTCCTTTTATCCTTAATTTCATCAGTGTTATTTTTTTTGGGGGGGGGTAGTGGGTGGGTACCCAGGATTGAAATCAGGGACACTCACCCACTGAGCCACATACCCAACCCTATTTTGTATTTTATTCAGAGACAGGGTTTCACTGAGTTGCTTAGTGCTTTGCTTTTGCTGAGGCTGGCTTTGAACTATCAATCTTCCTGTCTCAACCTCCCAAGCTGCTGGTATTATAGGTATGTACCACGATGCTGGGCTCATCATCAGTGTTTTTAACATGAATGTATGCTGAATTTTGTTAAAGCCTTTTTCTGCATTTATTGAGCTGATCTTGTGACTTTTTTTGCTCTTTGTTCTATTTATGTGTTAGATTACATTTATTGATTTGTATATGTTGACCCATCTTTAAATCCTTGAAATGAATCCAACTTGATCACAGTGTAAAATCTTCTTAATGTGTTTTTGAATGTGGTTTGCCAATATTTTATTGTGTATTTTTATTTCTATGTTCATCAGGGATATTGATCTGTAGCTTCCTTTTCTTGATGTGTGATATATATGTATCATATGAACTGAATTTGTAGGATAAATTCAGGGAGTGTTCTATCCCTTTATGTTTCATATAATAATTTTAGAAGGATTGACATTCTTAGCTGAGTATCCATCTTTTCTTTGCTGGAAGGCTTTTCAATGCCTCAATCTTCTCGCTTGATATTGATCTGTTTAAGTTTTCTATATTCTATTGGTTCAATTTGGGTAGGACCTTTGTGTCTAGAAATTTATCAGTATCATCTATATATTGATTATAAGTTTTCAAAATAGTCCCAAATAATCCTCTGCATTTCAGAAATATCTTTGATGATATTTCTTTTTTCATCTCTAATTTTGTTGATTTCGTTCTTTTCTTTATTTTGCTTTGGCCAAAGATTTATCAATCTTATTAATCTTTTCAAAGAAGCAACTCTTTGTTACATTGATCTTTTTTATTATTTTCTAATTCTCTGCTTCTTTTGACTTTGGTCTCAATCATTTTCTGTCTTCTACTAATTTTGGAATTAGTTTGTTTCTACTTTTCTAGAGCCTTGAGATTAGATTGTTTATTTGAGATCTTTCTTTTTAAAAAAAAAAAAAATGAAGGCTCTTAGTGCTATAAACTTTCCTCTTAGAACTACCTTCATTGTGTCCCAGAGATTTTGGTTCATTGTATCACTATTCTAGCTTGATTCTAAGAACTTTTAAAATTTCTCCTCTCAATTTTTTCTATGACATTCCTCATTCAAAATAGTTGTTAAATATCCATGTGTTAATTTGTTTTCTATAATTTTTGTTGTTCATTTCTAATTTTATTCCATTACAATCTGTAATATACAAGGGATTATGGCAACTTTTAAAAAATGTATTTGGTAAGACTTGTTTTTTGACCAAAAGTTTTGGCTATTTTGGAAAAAATTCCATGAACTGCTGAGAAGAATAAGATATATATTATATTTATAATCCAGCATTTACATTCTGTCAAATTTAGCTTTTCTTAAGCAGACATATACACTGACCAAAACTGACGATATTTGAGTTTTTAAAGAAAGGATCAAGGTGTTCTATAAAATAGAAATATAACAGTCTTTGATCACAAGACAATAAAATTAGAAATTAATCACAATGTAACAGCCCATGCCCTCTTCACCTAAATATTATAAAAACAAAAAGCTCCTATTAAACACCTATCAAGTGAAAGGAGGAAATACAACAGAAACCAACAGTTTTCTAAAAATTAATGACAATGAAACCATTAAATATTAAGATATATAGCCTATATTTAAGCCAGTGATCAGAGGAAAATCCATTGTTTTAAATACACTAACAAACATTTTAAAATATACATAAATTAATTAAAATTTCATTTCTTGACAGGTAGAAAAAGAACAACCAAGTTAATTAAATAAGAGCAAAATGTAGACAAAATAAAGATAAAAGATTGAGTTAAATGAGGTAGAGAATAAAAAACAGTAAATCTAATTAGTAAATCAAACACTGATTTTTAAAAAAAATTTTTTTTTTAAAGAACAAAATAGCCCAAGCATTACTTAATCCAAACAAGAAAAAGGATGGGGCAAAGACAAATGTACAAACTATGAAATGAAATGACATTGAAACGTGGGTGTGGGGGGGAATGACATTGAAACAGATGTTTTCCAAATACACATTATTATAAAGATTTATATGTAAAATAACTAAAAATATAGATGAGATTGATAAATCTCCATAGTAAAAACTGACTACTTACAGGAGATGGGGACAGAAGTATTGGAGAAGTGTGGAAGAGATGGGGCAAATTACACTTTTTGAATGTCCCTTTTTGTAAAATTCAGAGTTTTGGAGTTATATTAATGTTTCACATACTCAATATGTAAAATAAAGTCAGTAAAGATGTGGAAGGGAACTCTAAAATGTATACAAAGTGAATCAAATATACTTATTTCAGAACCACATTGAAGGGAAAAAGTAAACTAAACCAAGTGACTTTTGAATTCAACATTTTGACTGTATATCCCTGGGCTATAAACAAACAATAGTAAATAAAGACTGAACTCGAAGTAGGAAGTTTAGTATGGGTTAGCAATTCTGAAATTACTTTATGTGTATTCTAGTGTATTCTAGAATTAAGCAATACATAAATAGATTGTGGGTAATGGAAACCAGGTTTTTCAGTGCTGGAAAAGGCAATTATAAACGTGAATATAGGAAAAGGTGGAATGAACTCTGTTAGAGGAATGTAATTGGATATTGAAATGGGATTGAAAGAATCAGTAAGAACTCATGATATGTTTTATCTACCTATTTATCATTATATATATGTTTTCTTAACTCTGTTCACTAAAGACAAAAAGCAATGACATCTGGCAGCAATGAGCAAACCCAGTGCCAAGATCTCAGTTTCTAAATGTACAGTCAGTTAGAAAGAAACTGGGATCCCTGAATAAATTAGCTTATTCCAAGATTGGAACTAGGGATATACAAGGTAAGTCCAGACTATTTTATTGCTCAATAAAGTAAGAAACAGCTCAGAGATGATGGAAAAATTTCAAAGGGATACATAGACACGTGTAAGGAACTCTACTGGCAAAGGCTGGAATAATTGATTATCAAAATTAATAATGTTGGGAGATCAAAGAGGACAGATTAGAGGAAAGGTGTACTTTCCAGCTGCTCTGCATCTCAGCAGTGGCAGTATTGCTTCTCAACAAGGTGGGTAACAGCAGAAATTCATGAAATTTAATACTGGACTGTCAGAAACATAAAGACTCAGCAATTCGGGTGCTTTGAACAGAGGACAAGAAAGAATACATTGGAGTCAAACTAGTGGTGCCCGTTTACCACAGTGGGGAGGATAACAAACAGAGAGAGAAACACAGTAAACTAATTTGACATGGAAACAGAGAACAGAAAAGCAGTCTGAACTTAGCTAAATCAGTGGCTTTAGATCAAGCTGGTATTTGAAAAGCGCTCCATGTTTCTCAACTGGCAATAGAGAGCTGAGGTGGGGAGGCGTCTCAAAGAGGCCATGCTGTGGCTCGCTGCTGCGGAAGCCCAGGAGTTCACAGCATATATTGCCATATTGTCCCTGCAAGTGCCTGCCATGTTTTCTAGGGTATACCTGGCAGAATGTGATTGAAGTAGGCATAGAAAAAATGTGCTCTCGGGTTTCAGTTTCGGTATACAGAAGGGAGTACAGCTTGCTTTACCTTTGACTCTGGTGGCTCATGAGACCAACACAAGAGGGTTGGTAGACTCAACAGGTGGGCATGATTACAATCAGGGACTGAATCTGGGAAGGCCATACTTGTGAGTGGTGGAGTGTGAGACTTGTTGAGGGTGGGTTACCCTACCCTATGAGTAGAATTCTTAGAGCTTCCTGAGACCCACACACCCAGCAGAGATCAACATCTTCCTGGACCTAAGGGTGTGCTAATATAATCTTTCCAGAGAAGATACCATTCAACAAAGCTCCAAAGCTCTAATTGGACCTAACCCCCAGCTACTGTGACTGCTTACTTACTCTTTATCAGCTCTGCCCTAGAATACATCCACCTAATCTGTCCAGACAAAATGCCAGCTGACAGTAATATCCTTCTGCCCTACCTTATACTGATGTGAAGGAAAGCTGAGCACTATTTCAACCAGCTTTGGTTCCAGACCACACCAGATGGAAGCCTGGTGAGCAGCACAAAAAAAGAACATGTTTAACCACCTCCAGCCCTTGCTCTATCTAAGGAGTACATAGTCCAAGAAGAAACAGAAAGAAAGGCAGTCTGTATAGGCAATGAACATAATCTTTGTTGACAGTTTTGATAACCTCAGAAGAGACAATTTTTTCAATGTTTCATTAAGAATTTTTTTGAGTGTTCTTTGTGCACTTGCTATTTAATTTGTTAATATACATGATATACATATTTGCTTCTTTTTTCTTTTTCTTTTCATTTTTATCATTTTTTTTTTTCCTTTTAGCATCCATTTGTTAATTTACTTTGTCAGTTGAAGGTTAAGGTTTTTAGTTTTGTTATTGTTTTGTTTTTGCTTCTCATATTATACTTTCTTTCCTTTCTTCTTACCCTGATAGCCAAATTCTCTTGTTCTCTGTCTTTATTTTGCTTCTTTTATCTATGTTTTCTCCTCTTCCTTTGGAGCCTCTCTTCTGCTTTCTCCTGATTCATATGTTAATTATTTTAAACTTTAAAGCTTCTGCCTTTCTATCCCATTTTCTTATCTCTTAATGAGTTCATTAAATAAAGGTTGATGCTAATATAGCTTCATAATGAATTAAGTATTGATGAAGATCAGTTCTCAAAATGTTTTAATGGAACTAGTTCAAGAACAATGGGCATAAAACTATGGTTAGATCCACAGATTTCAGAGCACTGTCCGTAATATAGTCCTGGTCGTGTTGAGGTGAGTGTAGCTTGGTTTAGTCGGCCTGGAATAGCATCTGTTTTTAGTCCAAGGGATGGAACTGCTCAAGAGTGGAGAACGTCTTCCGATGAAATTAGTATGCGTACAGGTAATTCTATAGGAAGAACTACTCGATTATCAACTTCTAGTAATCGTAGTTCTCCTGGATTTAGGTCTGAAGTTGGAATTATATAGGAATCAAAATTTAAGTCTTCATAGTCTGTATATTCATAACTTCAGTATCATTGGTGACCTATAGTTTTAACTGTAAGTGATGGGTCATTAATCTCGTCTATTATGTATAAGATTCGTAATGAAGGTAGAGCAATTAAAATTAAAATAATAGCAGGTAGAATAGTTCAAATTGTTTCAACTTCTTGAGCATCTATAGTACTTGTATGAGTAAGTTTTGTGGTTAATATAAGGGAAATAATGTAAAGGACTAAAGAGCTAATTAGGAATACAATTATTAGGGTATGATCATGAAAATGTAAAAGTTCTTCTATAATGGGTGATGTAGCATCTTGAAATCCTAACTCGAACGGATATGCCATAGAAGATATAAAGGATTTAAACCTATAAATTAACTTTGACAAAGTTATGTAATGTTTTTACTAATATCTCATAAAGAAAGTCATAATGGTTATGGGGCTGGCTTGAAACTAGTTTAAGGAAGTTCGATTCTTCCCTTTCTTGATTTAAGCTTTTACATAAGTTGGTTCCTCAAATGTATGATAGGGTGGAGGACATCCATGAAGTCACTCTAGATTAGTAGTTGTTAATTCTACAGTTAAAACTTCTCGTTTTGATGCAAATGCTTCTCAGATTATAAAAATTATAATTATTACAGCTGTTAAGGAGATGAAAGAGCCTATAGAGGATACGGTATTTCATGCTGTGTATGCATCTGGATAGTCTGAATATCGTCGGGGTATTCCTGATAATCCTAGGAAATGTTGTGGGAAAAAGGTTATATTTACTCCTACAAATATTACTGTAAAGTGAATTTTAGCTCATATATCATCAAGTGTATAACCAGTAAATAAGGGGAATCAGTGTACAAATCCGCCTATAATAGCAAATACGGCTCCCATGGATAAAACATAATGGAAATGTGCTACAACATAATATGTATCATGTAAGACAATATCTAGAGAGGAGTTAGCTAGAACAATTCCTGTTAGACCTCCTACTGTGAATAAAAAGATAAAGCCAAGGGCTCACAGTATTGCTGGAGATCATTTGATGTTTCCTCCGTGTAGAGTTGCCAGTCAGCTAAAGACTTTTACTCCAGTAGGAATAGCAATAATTATAGTTGCGGATGTAAAATATGCTCGAGTGTCAACGTCTATACCAACTGTAAATATATGGTGTGCTCATACGATAAATCCGAGGAAACCAATTGATATTATGGCTCATACTATTCCTATATAGCCGAAGGGTTCTTTTTTACCTGAATAATAAGTTACAATGTGAGAAATAATCCCAAATCCAGGAAGAATAAGAATATATACTTCCGGATGTCCAAAAAATCAGAATAAATGTTGATAAAGAATAGGGTCTCCACCCCCTGCAGGGTCAAAGAACGTTGTATTTAAATTACGGTCTGTTAATAGTATTGTAATTCCTGCAGCAAGTACTGGTAGGGATAAAAGAAGTAGTACCGCTGTAATTAATACTGATCAGACAAATAGTGGGGTTTGATATTGGGACATGGCAGGAGGTTTTATATTAATAATAGTTGTAATAAAATTTTTATCTTTCAGAACTATTTAGTTCATATAATTTCTGCCCCCACCATTCATGCTGCTGCAGTTATTAGTACTATGGATGGCATAACTGAAACTTCTTTATACTATATCTAGTTCACTGCTATCTATCATTTTATTGTTGCTCATTACTGACCATGCAATTTCTTTTTTTTTTCTTTTCTTTTTTTTTTTTTTTTTTTTTTTTTGGTATTTAGTGATGTAGATATTATAGTAGGCATCAGTACTTATTTTGATACTGCATATGGTTCACTGCTATTGTTGTTTTATTTTCCACTTTTCTATGAGATTTTGGGAATCCATTGGGACATTACAAGTTCACAGGGTAGAGACTCTGCTGCTGAGCTATACCAACAGCCCAGCCAAGAGACAATATACCTTGTTCCACTTACAACCCAACCCTACTCAAACTTCAACAATTCTTTAACACAAAGAATATGGGAGGAACAAAACCCAAACTGGTGATCAAACCCCAAGTAGGAATGGCTAAAGGGTGTCTTTAGGTCCCACTCATGGACATCCATTTCTACAGAGAAAACAAAGAGAAATAAAACAAAGACAGTGGATACCACACCTTCACTGGGCCTCAACTTAGATTACTCCCTTGCCTTTTAGAACATGTCAGGTCTAGAATAGCAATCACAGTAGGTATACCCCATACATTCAGCTGTATACAACACAATTGCTTTATCCACAGAAGGACTCAACTCTTGTGAGATCTTCAGGGAAAGTGGAATCCTCAAGTCCTGGTTCAACTGCTTCAAAAGTACACTAATCATCACTGAAGAACAAACTGGAAACTATACTGCAAAACCCACTTGGAAATGTATTGAACAATTCACAACAATCTCATGTCCAAGAATAAGAGAAGTCTGTGCCCTAAAACAGCCCACACATAAAAGTAGAAAAGAAATCGAACCAAACAGATACACAAATCTCAACATAGGAACAAGAATTATAAAAAAAATAAGTTGACATGACACTCTCTAAAGTTTGTAATTCAATAGCAATGAACTTCAAAGATATTGAAGTGGATGAAGTACCAATTTAAGAATTAAAAATTATGATTTAAAAAATGATCAATAAATTCAAAGATAACACAGAAAAACAACTGAATGAATAAGGAAGTCAATACATGATATGAATGATAAATTTAAAACAGAAAGAGAAATATTTAAAAAATAACAAAACTGAGATTTTGGAAGTGAAGGACACAAAAAATCAAGTACAGCACTCAGTGGAAAGTCTCTCCAATAATGTAGAACAAGTAGAAGACAGATTCTCAGAGCTGGAAGACGAAGTGGATGGCTTTGAACATTTTGACAGCATTAAAGAGTAGAAAATAAGCAACCATGATCAGAATATACAAGAACTCTGGGAAAACAGTAAGAGAAATTTAAGAATTACTGGAATTTAAGAAAGTTATGAATTTAAGAGGGCTTATAGCATAGATACCCTCTTTAGGGAAATAATAACAGAAAAATTTCCTTGGGAATGAGATGGACATTCAGATAAAGGAGACATTCAGAATCCCAAATAGGATTTAAAAAGAAATTATCCATGATGTATTAAAATACCTAATATAGAGAGCAAGGAAAGAATTTTAAAAGCCTCAAGAGAAAACATCAGGTAATTTTGAGAGACAGGCCAATCAGAATTACTTCTGCTTCTCAGCACCAATTCTAAAATCCAGGAGAACTTGCAATAATGTATTCTAAGCCCTGAAAGAAAATAACTGTCAACCAAGATTGCTCTATCCAGCAAAGCTACCCTTGAGAATTGAAGAAGAAAAAAAAAAACCTTCCAAGATAAGTAAAAATTTAAAGTATTTATGACTCTTAAGCCAGCTATACAGAAAATGCTGCACACAGAAAGAAACAACCAAAAAAAAAAAAAAAAAAAAAAGGAAAGAAAGAAAGAAAAAAAAAAAAAAAAGAAAACAAAAACAAAAAAACACAATGCTGACTCCCAAACTAGCAAGCAAATGAATGGTGTTGGAAGAGTAGCTAAGAGAATGTGAAATAGGACAAAATCAAAAACATAAATAAAATGGAAAGAATTAACAAACAATAACACTGAATGAAAATGGTCTCAACTTTCCAATTAAACATAAGACTGGCAGAATGGATTGAAAAACAAGATCCAAGTACATGTTGTTTGTAAGAAACTCATCTTACAAGAAAAGAAAGCCCCAGTCTTAAAGTGAAATGATGGAAAATGGCATCCCATGCAAATGGAGCCCCCAAATAAGCAGTAGAAGTTACTAACTTTCATAACCACAAGGCAGACTTCAAGTCCAAATTAATCAGAATAGACAAAGAAAGTAACATGGTGATTGAAAAATATGCTTTTGAATGATGAATTAGTGATAGAAGAAATCAGGGAAGACATTTAAAAATCTCTAGAATTAAATGATAATAGAGGAGCAATATATCAGAATCTTTGGGACATTGTGGAGGCAATTTTAAGAAGAAAACTTATAGCTACAGGTGCCTCTAAAAGAGAATCAGAAAGATCCCAAACAACTGAACAATGAATTTCAACTCCCCATAAAAACAAGAACAAATCTATCTCAAAACCAGTAGAAGAAAGGAAATGCTTAAAATCAGAGCTGAAATCAATGAAACAGAGAATAAAGAAAATACAAAGTATCAATGAAATGAAGTGTTGGTTCTTTGAAAAGATTAATAAGATTGATAGACCTCCATCAAGCTGAGAGAGAGAAAGAGAGAGAGAGAGAGAGAGAAAACAAAATACTAAAATTAGAGATAAAAAGGAGATGTCATCACAAACATTACAGAAATCTGAGGATCGCTAGGGACTAATATAAAATTTTTATTCCAATAAGTTAAAAAAATAGAATAAATTGATATATTTCTAGACACATATGTCCAGCCAAAAGGGAGAGAGGATGCAGAAAACCTAAATAGACCAATATCAAACAAAGAGATTAAAGCAGAAATTAAATATATATATATTCCAACAAAGAAAAGCAGAGGAACAGATGGATTCTCAGTTGAATTTTACTAGACCTCTAAAGAAGAACTATTGCCAAGGCTGTTTAAATTATTTTGAGATAGAAAGTGATGAAAAAAAATCCAAATTCATTCTATGAAATCAGTATCACCCTGATACCAAAATCAGATAAGGACCTCAAGGAAAGAAAACTACAGATCAATATCCCTAATGAACATAGAAATAAAAATACACAATAAAATATTAGCAAATTATATTTTCTAACACATTAAGAATATTGTACACCATGATCAAGTTCATTCCTGGGATGCAAGGAATATTCAACACATGCAAATCAATAAGTATAACCCACCACATATATAAAACTGAGGACAAAATTCACAAGATCATCTCAATGAATGCAGAAAATGCCTTTAACAAATTCCAGCATCCATTCATGTTAAAAACATGAAAGAAACTAGGGAATGGAAGGAACTTACATCAACATTATAAAGGCTACATGTGACAAATTCAAAGCTAACACCAGAGCAAATGGCAGTAAACTGAAAGCATTTCCTTTAAAATCCAGAACAAGGCAAGAATGCCCACTCTCACTGCTCCTATTCAATATAGCTCTGGCAATTCCAGCCAGAGAAATCAGGCAAGAGAAAGAATTTGAGGGATACAAATAGGAAAAGAAGAAATCAAGTTATCTCTGTTGGTTGATAACATGATCCCACATGTAGAAGACCCAAAAACTCCACCATAATATTTCTAGAGCTAATAAACAAATTCAGCAAAGTAGCAGGATACAATATTAACACTAAAAATCCAATAGCTTTCCTGTACTCCAATAATAAATCTGATGATAAAAAAAGAAAAACCAGCCGGGCGCGGTGGCGCACGCCTGTAATCCAGCACTTTGGGAGGCTGAGGCAGGAGGATCGCGAGTTCAAAGCCAGCCTCAGCAATGGCGAGGCACTTAGCAACTCAGTGAGACCCTGTCTCTAAATAAAATACAAAAAAGGACTGGGGATGTGGCCCAGTGGTCAAGTGCCCCTGAGTTCAATCCCCGGTACCACAAAAAAAAAAAAAAAAAAAAAAGAAAAACCTAGGAAAACAATTCCATTAGCAATAGACTCAAAAAAGAAAAAAAAAAAAATCCATGAATAAATCTAACCAAGGAGGTAACAGATCTCTAGAATGAAAATTATAGAACACTGAAGCAAGAAATTGAAACATACTTTAGAAGATTTAAAAAACCTCCAATGTTCTTGGATAAAAAGAATTAATATGGTTAAAGTGGCAATATATCTAAAGCAATGTGCAGATTCAATGTGAATCTCCTCAAAATGCCAATGGCATTCCTCAAAGAACTGGAGAGAAGAGTACTAAAATTCATACGGAAGAATAAAAGGTCCACAAGAGTCAAGGAATTGAGCAATAAGAGCAATGCTGTTGCTATCACAAACCCTGATTTTAAATTATACCATAGAGCTACGTTAACAAAAGCAGCTTGGTATTGCCATAATAACAGATATGAAAACCAATGTAGTAGAATAGAAGGCCTAGAGACAAATCCACATAGATACAGTCATCTGATTCCAATAACTGTGCCAAAAATATATGCTAAAGAAAACCTTTTTGTGTGTGTATGGTGGTGCTGGGAATTGAACCCAGGGCATTGTGCATGTGAGGCAAGCACTCTACCAACTGAGTTTTATCCCCAGCCCTAAAGAAAGCCTTTTAAACAAATGCTGGGAAATATTATTGTGCATATGTAGAAGAATAAAACTTGATCCCTATCTTTCATCCTGATGAAAAACCAAACCAAAGTGGATCAAAGACCTTGGAACTAGACCAGAAACACTGAAACAGCTAGAAGAAAGCATAGGTCAATACTCCAACATATTGGCACAGGCAACAACTTTCTTAATAAGACTCATAAAGTTCAAGAAATAAAACCAAGAATCAATAAGTGGGATGGCATCAAATTGAAAAGCTTCTTCAGCACAGCAAAGGAAACAAGAATATAAAGAGAAATACTACAGAATGGGAGAAAATCTTTGCAAGCTACTCTTCTGATGGAGTTCAATATCCAGATTACATAAATAAAAACCAACAAAAAAATCAAATAACTCAATAAATTAAAAGGCAAATGAACTAAACAGACACTTCTCAAAAGAAGCAGTGCAAATGGCCAAAAAAAAAAAAAAAAAACAAAAATTTCTCAACCTTGGTAATTAGAAAAATGAAAATAAAAATGACATTAAGGTTTCTTCTCACTCTGGTTAGAATGTCAATCATCAAGAATGCAAATAAGGCAGGTGGGCCAAGGACAGTCCTGCTGACCTCCACCCAAGTACAGGTAGGCTCAGGTCAGCCCCACTGACCTCTGCCAGAGCACAGGTGGGCCCAGGTCAGCCTTGCCAACACCCGTGGAGCTCAGGCAGGCCCAGGACAACCTTGCTGACCTCCGCTTAGAGTGAGCCCGGGTCCATCCCGCCACCAGAAAACACCCACGGAGCTCAGGCTCTGCCGTAGGTCTGCCTCTTCAGACCAGCAGACAACCATGGGAGCTCAAATTCAACAAGTTCAGTCTGCACCCACCTGCGTGGGACCCAGGCCCAGAGTAGGTCCAGAGTCCGCTACCCCACCCCAACCTGGGAGCATAAGACTAACCCACTTCCATCTTGAGACACTGCAGACATAGCCATAGCCTTCCCCATGCAGTACCCCCTACCTTTTGACAATAGACAGGGTCTAAAGGCAGTTACATCTCAGAGCAGGCATCACAAAGATATTGTAAGCCCACCCTTTCAGCCCCATCTCAGGAAGATGTTATATTCATCTTGGGGCACCTTCACTGTTATCTCAAGTTGTCTCCGCTATTAACAACACCACCTTTAATTGCAGTAGCATACTTTGAGGGGCACGTTCAGGGTCTGAAAGCCCAACATTAAGGTAAGGCATATACAACCTGCATGAATATTTCAAGAATATAGAGTAGAAACTGTAATATCTCAAATCCACTCTGCAAATGGCCAAAAAAGGAAAGGAAGAAAGGAAGACAAATAGACAACATGAAAAAACAAGGGAGGAAGTACCCCAAACAAACCAGGTTACTACAATAACAGAACCCAATTTTAGCAAAGTTGATGAAATGTCAGAGAAGGAGTTCAGAAGGTTCATAATTAAAATGATCTGTGAATTAAAGAGTGACCTAAATGAACAAATACAGGCAAAAATTGATCACTATAACAAAGATATGAGAGCAAATACAGGTAGTAAAAGATTACTTCAAAAAAGAGATAGAAACTCTGAAGAAAAGCCAGTCAGAAATCCTTGAAATGAAGGAAACGATAAACCAAATAAAAAACACAATAGAAAGCATCACCAATAGACTAGATCAATTGGAAGAAAGAACATCAGATAATGAAGACAAAGTATATGATATTGAAAATAAAGTAGGCCACACAGTGAAGATGGTAAGAAACCATGAACAGAACATCCAAGAATTATGGGACGGCAGCAAAAGACCAAATCTAAGAGTAATTGGATAGAGGAAGGCACATAGTTTCAAACCAAAGAAATGCACAATCTCTTCAATTAGACAATGTCGGAAAATTTCCCAAGCATGAAGAATGAATTGGAAAACCAAATACAAGAGGCTTACAGGACACCAAATATATAAAATTATAACATATCTACGCCAAGACACATTATAATGAAAATGTCTAGCATACAGAGTAAGGATAGAAACTTAAAGGCCACAAGAGAGAGGAATCAGATCACATATAGGGAGAGACCAATTCGTATCATGGCAGATTTTCCAACCCAGACACTCAAAGCCAGGAGATCATGGAACAACATATACCAAGCTCTGAAAGAAAATGGATGCCAACCATGAATCATATATCCAGCAAAATTAAGCTTTAGATTTCAGGACAAAATAAAAACCTTCCATGATAAAGGAAAGTTAAAAGAATTTACAACTAGAAAGCCAACACTATAGAATATCCTCAGCAAAATATTCCACAAAGAGTAAATGATAAAAAACAATGATGAAAATCAGCAGAGCAAGGTATTACGTTAAAGGAATAAAACAATCAGAGAGAGATTAAAACCATGTCAAGTTAAATACCAAAAATAAACAAAAATAGCTGGAAATACAAATCATGTCTAAATAATAAATCTGAATGTTAATGGCCCTAAACTCACCAATCAAAAGACATAGACTAGCAGATTGGATTAAAAAAAAAAAAAAAGACCAAGCAATATGCTGCCTCCAAGAGACTCATCTCATAGGAAAAGACATCCACAGGCTGAAGGTGAAAGGTTGGGAGAAATCATACCACTCACATGGACTGAGGAAACAAGCAGGGTTTTCTATCTTCATATCAAATAGAGTAGACTTCAAGCTAAAATCAAACAAACAGGATAAAGAAGGACACTACATACTGCTCAAGGGAACCATACACCAACAAGACTTAACAATTATAAATATATGTGCCCCAAACAATGGAGCATCCATGTTCATCAAACAAACTCTTCTCAAGTTCAAGAGTCAAATTGACCACAACACAATAATTTTGGGTTACTTTAACACACCCCTTTCACCACTGGATAGATCTTCCAAACAAAAGCTGAACAAAGAAACTATAGAACTCAAAAATACAACAACTTAGACTTAACTGACTTATATAGACTATTTCATCCTTCAATGAGCGAATACACTTTCTTCTCAGCAGCACATGGATCCTGCTCTAAAATAGACCATATATTATGCCACAAAATAACTCATAGCAAATATAAAAATATAGAGTTAGTACCATGCATTCTATCAGACCGTAATGGAATGACATTAGAAATCAAGTTCATTGCATTGAGTTCATTCCTCAAAAGAAGAAAAAGTCAACAAATAAATGACTTAATATTACATCTCAAAGCCCTAAAAAAAGAAGAACAATCCAACACCAAAAGCAGTAGAAGACAGGAAATAACTAAAATCAGAGCTGAAATCAATGAAATTAAAACAAAAGAAACAATTGAAAAAATTGATAAAACAAAAAGTTGGTTCTTTGAAAAAAATAAATAAAATTGACAGACCCTTAGCCAGGCTAAAAAGGAGAGAGAAAACTCAAATTACTAACATACACAATGAAAATAGAAATATCACAACAGACACTGGAGAAATAAAGAAGATAATTCAAAATTATTTTGAAAACTTGTACTCCCATAAAATACAAAATATCAAATATCGAAGGCATCAACAAATTTCTAGAGTCATATGATTTGCCCAAATTGAATCAGGATGATATACATAATTTATACAGACCAATTTCTTTCTTTTCTTTTTTTCTTTCTTTTTTTTTTTTTTTTTTTTTTTGTTTGTTTGTTTGTACCAGGGATTGAACTCAGGGGCACTCGACCACTGGGCCCCATCCCCAGCCCTTTTTTGTATTTGATTAGAAACAGGGTTTCACTGAGTTGCTAAGTGCCTCACCATTGCTGAGGCTGGCTTTGAACTCGCGATCCTCCTGCCTCAGCCTCCCACGTGCTGGGATTACAGGCGTGAGCCACCATGCCCGGCTAAACAGACCAATTTCAAGCAATGAAATAGAAGATGCCATCCAAGAAAAGCCCAGGACCGGATGGATACAAAGCTGAGTTCTACAAGACCTTTAAAGAAGAATTAATACCAATACTTTTCAATTTGTTTCAGGAAATAGAAAAAGAGGGAGCACTTCCATACTCATTCTATGAGGCCAATATCACCCTGATTCCAAAACCAGGCAAAGACACATCAAAGAAAGAAAACTTCAGACCAATATCTCTAATGATCATAGATGCAAAAATTCTCAATAAAATTCTGGCAAATCAGATACAAAAACATATCAAAATATAGTACACCACAATCAAGTGGGGTTCATCCAGGGATGCAAGGATGGTTCAACATACAGAAATCAATAAATGTAATTCATTACATCAATAGACTTAAAGAACCATATTATTATCTCATTAGATGCAGAAAAAGCATTCGACAAAATACAGGGCCCCTTCATGTTCAAAACACTAGAAAAACTAGGGATAACAGGAACATATCTCAACATCATAAAAGTTATCTATGCTAAGCCCCAAGCCAACATCATTCTAAATGGAGAAAACTTGAAAGCATTCCCTCTAAAAACTGGAACAAGACAGGGATGCCCTCTTTCACCACTTCTATTTAACATAGTTCTTGAAACACTGGCCAGAGCAATAACAGAGATGAAAGAAATTAAAGGGATACAGATAGGTAAAGTAGAACTCAAATTATCACTATTTGCTGATGATATGATTCTATACCTAGAAGACCCAAATTCCACCAGAAAACTTTAGAACTCATAAATGAAATCAGCAAAGTAGTAGGGATACAAAATCAACACCCATAAATCAAAGGCATTTCTATGTATCAGTGACAAATCCTCTGAAAGGGAAATGAGGAAAACTACCCCATTTACAATAGCAACAAAAAATAATAAAATACTTGGGAATCAACTTAACAAAAGACGTGAAAGACCTCTATAACAAAAACAACAGAACACTAAAGAAAGAAATTATAGAAGACCTTAGAAGATGGAAAGATCTACCTTGTTCTTGGATAGGCAGAACTAATATTGACAAAATGACCATACTACCAAAAGCACTATACATATTTAATTCAATTCCAATAAAAATCCCAATGACATTCCTCAAAGAAATAGATAAAGCAGTCATGAAATTCATTTGGAAAAATAAGAGACCCAGAATAGCTAAAGCAATCCATAGCAAAAAGAGTGAAGCAGGTGTCATCACATACCAGACCTTAAATTATACTACAGAGCAATAGTAACAAAAACAGCATGGTATTGGCACCAAAATAGACTGGTAGACCAATGGTACAGAATAGAGGACAAAGAGACTAATGCATATAATTTCAGTTATCTTATATTAGACAAAGTCACCAAAAACGTACATTGGAGAAAAGATAGCCTCTTCCACAAATGGTGCGAGGAAAACTGGAAATCCATATGCAACAAAATGAAGTTAAACCCCTATATCTCACCATGCACAAATCTCAACTTGAAGTGGATCAAGGACTTAGGAATTAGACCAGAGACATTATGCCTATTAGAAGGAAAAGTAAACTCTATTCTCCAACATGTTGGATTAGGCCCCCAGTTCATTAATAAGACTCCTGTAGAGTAAGAATTAATATCAAGAATCAATAAATTGGATAGATTCAAACTAAAAGGCTTCTTCTCAGCAAAAGAAACAATCATTGAGATGAATAGAAAGCCTACTAATTGGGAACAAATTTTTACCACATGCACATCAGATAGAGCACTAATCTCTAGAATATATAAAGAACTCAAAAATCTTAACACCAAAAAAAAAAAAACAAAAATAACCCAATCAATAAATGGGGTAAGGAACTGAACAGACACTTCTCAGAAGAAGATATACAACAAATATCAGATATCAACAAATACCCGAAAAAAATGTTCAACACCTCTGGCAATTAGAGAAATGCAAATCAAAACCACTCTAAGATTTCATCTCACACCAGTCAGAATGGCAGCTATTAAGAACACAAACAACAATAAATGTTGGCGAGGATGTGGGGAAAAAGGCACACTCATACATTGCTGGTAGGACTGCAAAATGGTGCAGCCAATATGGAAAGCAGTATGGAGATTCCTTGGAAAACTGGGAATGGAACCACCTTATGATCCATCTATCCCACTCCTTGGTCTATACCCAAAGGACATACAGCATACTACAGGGACACAGCCACATCAATGTTTATAGCAGCACAATTCACAATAGCTAAACTGTGGAACCAACCTAGATGCCCTTCAGTAGATGAATAGATAAAGAAAATTTGGTATATATACACAATGGAGTTCTACTCAGCAATAAAGAGAATCAGATTATGTCAGCTGGGCGCGGTGGTGCAGGCCTGTAATCCCAGCACTTGGGAGACTGAAGCAGGAGGATCTTGACTTCAAAGCCAGCCTCAGCAATGGCAAGGCACTTAGCAACTCAGTGAGACCCTGTCTCGAATAAAATACAAAAAAGGGCTGTGGTCGTGGCCCAGAGGTTGAGTGCCCCTGAGTTCAATCCCCAGTACAAAAAAAAAAAAAAAAAAAAAAAAAAGAAAAAAAAAAAAAAATGGCATTCACAGGTAAATGGATGAAGTTGGAGAATATAATGCTAAATGAAGTTAGCCAATCCCAAAAACTCAAATGCCGGATGTTTTCCCTGATATAAGGAAACAGATTCACAGTGGGGATGGGACGGGGAGCATAGGAGGATTAGAGGAACACTAGTATGGCTAATGGGGAGGGAATGGAGGGATGGGGCAAAAGGGTAAAAAAAAAAAGATGGTAGAATGAGATGGATATCATTACCTAAGTGCATGTATGAAGACACGAATAGCGTGAAGGTACTTTGTATACAACTAGAAAAAAAAGAATGCATATAAATGGGGCTGGAGTTGTAGCTCAGTGATAGAGCGCTTGCCAGCATGTTTGAGGCCCTGGGTTCGATCCTCAGCACCACATATAAATAAATAATTTAAAAAGAGTAAAAATTATTTTTAAAAAAGAATGCAAATAAAAGATGTGCTGGAAAGGATGTTAGGACAAAGAATACTTCAACACTCTTGGTTAGATTGTAAGTTTGTACAACTAGTATTGAAATCACCATGGAGGTTTGTCAAAAGACTAGGAAAGAAACTACCTTATAACTCAGTCATACCACTACTTGTATTTATCCTAAAGAATTAAAGTTATTATACTACAGTGATACAGGCATGCACATGTTTATAACACAATTCACAGCAGCCAAATTATGGAAACTGCCAAGTTATCTGTCAACAGATGAATTGATAAAATGTGGTATGGATATACCATGGAATTTTATTCAGCTATAAAGAAATCATGTCATTTCTTGGTAAATGGATTGGAGAATATCATGCTAAGTGAAAGATATCAAACTCATAAAGTCAAAGTTAACATGTTTTTCTCACACATGGAAGCTGAAGAGGAAAAAAAAAAAAAAAGAAACAAATGTTGGGAGGGATCTCATGAAAATATAAGGGAAACCAGTATATTTTAATTAAGGGACCAGGAGGATGGAGGAGAGGATTGAAAGGGGAGATATTTGGGTATGAAAGTCATCAAATTATATTGTTATATTGTGTGTATTTACAAATATATGACAATGAATCCCATTATTATGAACAATTGTAATGTGCTAATAAAAAGTGTAATGAGAAAATGTTAATGTTAAGCAGTAGATTCTAGCCTATTGAAGAAAGTAAGATTCTGTTAATCCATACTAACAAATTAATGGATAAGGAAAGGAATGAATGGAATAATGTTTTTTTTTTTTTTTTTTTTTTTTACAGACCAACCAATAACTGTAGAAGGGCTGATGGAATTTCAAAAGTCACAATTTGGCAAAAAATGTGTAAAGTTGTGGCTAAAATTGTAGCTAAAATTAATGAGTCACCAATATTGGGACAAGGTGATAGCCTGTGCCTCTTGATATAGAGCACTGAGAAGAATATAAGATTGCTACTGTGTTATTCCTTCCAAAAATAGGTGATTTGAATCAAATTATAAGGAAATATCTCAAGGTACATTGTACAAAATAACAGATTTAATTTCTTTCAAAATGTTAATGTAATGGCATATAAAACCTGAGAACTTAAGATTAAGGGAGATTGAAGAGACACAGTAACCAAATATATGCATGATAATCCTATGCTGGATCCATGATGAGAAACATTTTTCCTCATGCTATAAAGAACATTATTATGATTATTGGTAACATTTTAATAAGATGTGTAGATTTGTGTGAATTTCTTAATTTTCATAATTATACTGTAGTCATATAGATTAGCCTTATTTTTAAAAAGAAATGCACATTGAAGTATTTACAGATTATGTAAATATGCATTCTCAAATCATTTAGAAAAAAGTAGAAAATAATATAGTTAACACCAACGTTTGGGGAATTTGTACAAAGTGTATTATGAGACTTCTTTGTGTTATTGCCTCTGTTCTGTAAATCTGAAATCATTTCAAACAAAAGTTTTTTTAAATATCTAAAAAGGATTGAAAGATATCATTAAGATGACAGAAATTGAAATATTTACAAAGTATATAAGTGACAAAGACTTGTATCTATAATGTATAAAAAAATCTTTCACATCAAAAAGAAAACCAAAAATGATGCAATATAAAAATGGGCAAGGGACTTTGAGGCACTTCATAATAGACAATACCCAATGACCAATACATATGTGAAAAATATCTCAGTATTTATTGGTAATGCAAGACATGCAAATTAAAACTCTTAAGAAGCTGCCATCTAACCACTAAAATGGTCACAAATTAAATTTTTGGCAAAACCAAGTCTTGGTGAGAATGTAGAGCAACAAGAACTTTCAGATAGTGTTGGTGGTAGTAAATGTTGGAAAAAATACTTTTGAAAATCTGACATTATCTAAAAAGCTGAATATACAAGTACCTTATGACCCCAAAATTCCACTTGTAGTCAAATTCTCTATAGAAACATATTCACATTTTCTTTAAGAAAGTAAAAATTTTCAATATATGCCTACAAATTTTATGTGAATTTTGAATAATACATAGCAATAAAAACAAACACACATAACAATGTGGATGAATGTCACAAAAATAGAAAGTGAAAAAAGCTAGACAGAATATCTAGTATGTAAATGTTTTATCTATCTACCTACCTATCTATCTATTTATCTAATCTAAACTACAGTGACAGAGTATTTGCAACCTGTTGGGAGAAATGAGGAATCACAAGAGGACTTCTTGGGCTATGATGTTCTATTTCTTGAGCTGGGTGGTGTAAATACAATTATGTTCACTTTGCGATGATTAATTACATTGACATTTTTTGTCATTTATCCTTTGTCCCATATATGTGACATGCAGTGAAAATTTAAGAATCGGGGAAACTAAGGCAGATGTGGTGTTGCACACTAATCCTAGCTACTAGGGAGGTTGAGGCAGGAGGATCTCAAGTTCAAGGCTAGCCTGGGCAACTTAGCAAGATCCTATCTCAAAATAAAAAATAAAGAGGGCTAGGGATGTAGCTGATTGATAGAGTGGTTGCCCTGGATATTACTCCCAGTACTACAAAACAACCCCCCGCCCCCGACCCTCCCCAAAAAAAGGGAAATTAAAGAGACAACAAAAATAGAAAAATCAATTTGTGGAAGTGATTCTGTCATGGAGCTGGGAGAGTGGGTATCTAAAAGGTAGTCATGGTTATGAATCTAATAATACCATCATATCTAAATCAAACTGCAGATACACTGTAAAGCCATTCTATCACTCTGCTTTACAACTAAATTATAAAGGCTTCACTTAGCTTAGGGAAAACTCTGGGAACCAGGGGAAAATATCATGCTAATGATAACATTTGCTGGAGTATATGGAGTTAAGCTCACCATTGTCAATTGCAGAGACCCCTTACCAAAATGGATATCAGAATTCCTTATATTCACATAGGTTCATTGCATTTAATTTTTCACTTGATGAAGTTTGTTTTAGTTCTCACTCTGAGATTTGGTAACATGCTTTAGTATAAGATTTCCAGCAGAATCTAATGCTATTTATTTGGTATGCTGGCTTTACCTCCTCTAGAACAGAAGAGTTTCCCATCCCCATTTGTCATGGTAACTTTTATTTTAATATTTTAAACCACAGAACAGTCATTCTTCATAGTCAGTGGCTAATTAAATTTAATGATCTGTTTCTGTGCTCACCAATGTTTCCTTACCCCAGCCTTGTCCTCTGGGTTTTCTTTTTCTACTACAGAGAAGAATGTTCTCAATTTGTTCCTTTAGTGAGCTGTAGGTGGTGAACTCTTAGTCTTTGAACATCAGAGAATGTCTTTATTTTGCACTCTCATTTGAAGAATGGGCATGTTCAAAGTTCAAAGTTCACAATTAATTTTCCTTGGCATTTTGAAGATAATTTTCCATTGTTGCTGATTAGATGTCTACTGCCAATCTGTTATTCCTTTGTGGTGATCTATTTCTTTTTTATTTTATGTGTTAGCTTGAAGATGTTCTCTTTATTCTTGGTGTTCTGCCATTTCATAGTCATGTGTGTGGGTGAGGTTTTATTTTCATTTACCCTCATTAGAGCGCAGAGTGAATTGTCTGAAAGACCAGGTTATTTCTACAATTCTAGAAAATTCTCAGTCATTATTTCATAAAGTAATTATTTCCTGTTATTCCCTTAGCTCTTTTTAAAAAATGAAATTCCTAAAAAAAATATATCGTGTCCTCTAAATCTATTCTCTAAATCTCTTACCATTGTCTCATTCAAATAAAATCTTGTTTCTCTAGTGAGTATTCTGGGTAAATTATTCATTACTAGTTTTAAGATCTCTATTTTTATGGCATCCATTTTAGAATTCATTCAGGGTTTTTTTTTTATTTGTTGAATCTTTAATAGCTACATTTGTCATTTATAAGTATTTTTATTTTTCTGTTATTTTTTCCCTGTTTCTTTGTTCTTAATTCCCATGTTATAATTTATGTTACTAACTATAAGAAAATAGTTTGATACACTTTTTGTAATTGTAAAGTCTTTTAACCACCATCACAATCAAAATAGTAAGCATTTCTAATATTGCAGAAAGTACCCTTGTGCCCCTTCATAGTCAGTTTCCTTCCCAGACTCAGAGCCTAAGTAGGGACTCTGCTTTCTCTTTTAAGGTTTTGCCTATTTTAGGACTTTAGAAAGAAGGGATCATGCAGTATACAATATTGTGCTTTCTCTTTCACTTAGAATAATGTCTTTGTGATTCACCCATGTTATTGCATGTATCAGTAGTTTGTTTCTTTTTTATTGCTAGTAGTGTCCAATAGTTTTTAAAATTTTAACTTTATTGTGGTAAGAACACTTAAGAAAAGATTTACCTTTGCAACAATTTTTAAGTACAAAGTACATTATTGTTGATCATAGGTGCAATGTTTTTACAGCAGCTTTCTTGGTCTTATTAATCTTGATTAAATGAAATTTGTCATTTCACCTCTAAGCTTTCTTGCATTGTCTCACACATGAGCTTTTGGGGGACACTTCATATATAAACCATAATAATCCCAAGGTGATTTTCTATAGAAATGGAGCAACTCTATAATTCATATGGTGCCACAGAAGAATGCATATAGACAACTTGACCTTGAGAAAGAAGAACACATTTAGCAGTATCATACTTCTAGGCTTCAAAACATATGATAAAGTTACAGTATTCAAAACAGTAAAAAGATAAATACTGGCATAAAGACAGATATATAGACCAACAAGATAGTATAGAAAGCCAAGAAATATATTCATGTACACAGTCAAGTAGTCTTTGACAAAGATACTATGCATACACAATGGGGAGAGGATAGTCTCTTTCCAAAAAATGTTGTTAGGAAAATTGAATGTAAAAATAAATGAACTCTTGTTTTACACTATACACAAAGGTGAACTCAAAAATGGATTACACAAATGATGTGACTCTACTTTGTATACAACCAGAGATATGAAAAATTGTGCTCAATGTGTTTAATATGAATTAGAATGCATTCTGTTGTCATATATAACAAATTAGAATTTTAAAAATGGATTAAAGACTTAAGTAATATATGATAATATAAACTCATAGAATAACACATAGAAAAAGAGTTTCACCCAACCTAGATGTCCCTCAGTAAATGAGTGGATTAAGAAAATGTGGTATATACACACAATGGAATTTTAATCAGCAATAAAAGAAAACAAATTAATGGCATTTGCAGGTAAATGGATGAAGTTGGAAGACATAATGCTAAGTGAAGTTAGTCAGTCTCAAAAATCCAAGTACCAAATGTTCTCTCTTATATAAGGAGGCTATTTCAAAGTATTGTTGGATGGGAGTACATAGGAGGATTAGAGAAACACTAGAATGGTCAAGGGAAGGGAGGGTAAGGGAGGGAGCAAGAGGGGAGGGAGGGGGAGAAAAGAAAAAAAAAAAGGTGGTTGAATGAGACGGATATCATTTTCCTTAATGCATGATTGAAGACCTGAATTGTACGAATATACTTTGTATACAAACAGTTGTATGTAAAAAGATACTAAATATATGCACTATGAGTTGTACATATTAAAAATTATAAAAATAAAAAAAAGAGTTTCACAAATTGATTTTAAAAATGATATAACATCAGAAGCACAGAAAGCAAAAATAAAAACAAGCATTGTAAACTGTTTACTCTTTCATTCATTGATGGGCCTTTTTCATATTTCCAATTTTTTGCTGTTGTCAATAATGCTGCTATGAACATTCACATACAATTCTTTGTGTAGACATGTTTTCATTTCTCCTGGGTAAGCACCTAGGAGTGGAATTGTTGCATAATGTAGTAAGTGTATGTTTAGCTTTACAAAACTCTGATAATTTTTTTCTTTTTCCTATTCTTTTTTTTCCTTTCTTTCCTTTTTTTAAGGACTGGGGAACAAATACATAATACATGGTAGGCAAGCATTCTACCACTAAGCAACATACCTATACCTAGCTCTTTTATTTTTTTAATTTTGGGATGGAGTGTTTCTATGTTTCCCAATCTAGCCTTGAACCTGTGATCCTCATTTTCTCAACCTCCCAAGTAGCTGGAATTACAGGCATGCACCACAGTGCCTGGATAAACTGTTTTTCAAAGTTTATACATCAGTTTATATTCCAAACAGAATATGTGAGATTTTAACTAGCTTCACAGCCTCATGCAACAGTTGAAATTACTAGTCTTTAAACTTGTAACCTCCTTAGTACATGTGTAATGATGTAATGATGTTTCATTGAAGTTTTATGTTTTTCTGGTTAATAATGATATTATACATGTTTTAATGTATTTGTTGGACACATACATTCTGAATATGAATATTTTGTCAGATACATGCTTTTCATATATTTCCCCTATTCTGTAGCTTGTTCTTTCATTTTTAAACTCTCTTTAAAAGAGCAAATTTTGTGGTTTTGATGATGTTTATTACATTAATACTTTGTTCTATGGTTTAAATTTTTGTGTCCTGTTTAATTCATCATTATGTAACTCAAGATCACAATGATTTTCTCATATGTATTATTCTGGAAGTTTTATAATTTATCTGATATATTTAGATCTAAAATCATCATTTAAAATGTCATGTGGGGTAAATGTTTAGGTTGGCCCTGTAGGTGTGGCTCCATTTCTAGGCACTGTTCGGCTCCTGTGTGTGTGTTATTACATCATTGCCACACTATCTTGAATCCTGTAGGTAAGTATTGAATTAGATAAAACAAACTCTCCACTTGAGAGAGAGAGAGAGAGAGAGAGAGAGAGAGAGAGAGAGGAGTCTTCTTTAAATATTTCCTCTTAATCTTTAAAAATTAATAAGTACATGAAAAGATGCTCAGTATTATGTCTTTAGGAAATTGCAATTTAAAGTAGTTAGGAGATACTACCACATACCTACATGAATGATCAGAAACCCCAAAATAACAGAAAATGCTGCTGATGATGTGAAGGCTCAGGAATGCTCCCTCACTGTTGTTGGGGATGAAAGGATACAGCCATGTTGGGAAACGGTTTGGTAATCTCCTACAAGGCTAAACATGGTATGACTGTTCAACCCAGCACTTACGCTACTTGGTATTTGCCCAAATGAAATAAAAACTTTGTTCCATACAAAAACCTGCACGTCAATGTTTATAACAGCTTTCTTTGTAATTATCAAAACTTAGAAGTAACCAGTATGTCTTTTAATAGGTGAATACACAAACTATGGCAAATTCAAAACACAAGGAATATAATTCATCATTAAGAAGAAATGAATTGTAAAACCACAAAAAGGCACAAATTTAAATGCACAATACTATTATGGTTTGGATCTAGAATGTCCCCCAGAGACTCATGTGCTCAGAGCTGGGGTTTTGGGGAAGTAATTTGATCATGAGGGCACTGACCTCATCAGTAGATTAATCCACTGATGGTTGAATCTACTAGTGGACTAGTAGGACCTAGTTGGAGGAAGTAGGTCATGGGAGCCTGTCCTAGAATATGGGTTTATCCTCTCTCTGGTCCCCTTTGTCTCTGCTTCCTTGCTACCATGAGCTGAACAGCTTCCTCCACCATGCCCGTTCTGTCATATTTCTGGCTTGGATCCTGCTGACCATGGACTGAACCTCTGAAGCCAAGAACCAAAATAAATCTTTCCTCCTCTAAATTGTTTCTGTTGGGCGTTTTCATCACAAAGATGAAAAGCTGATTAACACAATTAATAAAGAAGTAAAAGAAGCCAATCTGAAAAGCTACATATTGTAAAATTCTACCTATATAACATTCTGGAAAAGGGAAAAACCATGGAGACTAAAAAAAACAGTGATTAAGCCGGGCGCGGTGGCGCACGCCTGTAATCCCAGCACTTTGGGAGGCTGAGGCAGGAGGATCGCGAGTTCAAAGCCAGCCTCAGCGATGGCGAGGCACTTAACAACTCAGTGAGACCCTGTCTCTAATAAAATACAAAAAAGGGCTGGGGATATGGCCCAGAGGTCGAGTGCCCCTGAGTTCAATCCCCGGTACCACAAAAAAAAAAAAAAAAAAAAAAAAAAAAAAAAAAACAGTGATTACCAGGGGTTGGGGGAAAGGGAGGGATGAAGAAGCAGAGTGTAAAGGATTTTTAGGAGAATAAACTTGCAATCTATAATGATGTTTCCATGCCATACATGTATCCAAACCAATAACATATACAACATCGAGCAGGAGCCCTAATGTAAACTACGGACTTTGGGTCATACTCAAGTTTCAGTGTAGCTTTATGCATTGTTGCAAATGTACCACTCTGGTGTAGGATGTTGACAACAGGGGACACTGTGCACATGCAGGGGTAAGTAGTCTATGGAAATCCTCTGTACTTTTCTACTCAATTTTTCTGTGGACTAAAAACAGTTCTAAAAAAAAAGTTTGTGTTAAAAAAATTGAACATATTTGAAAAGATGTTATGGAGTTCATTTAAGAAATAATTTTATCAAAATATATTTAGTGCACTATCTAGAGCAAAGATCATCTACAATGTTTCCATTGTAGGGAAATCTTTTTTTTAAAGTGTCTTAAAATCTTCCATAGGACAAGGTGTTAAAAAATCGGAGCCAAGGATATGGCTCTGGAGACCTCACATTATGTATATTTTCATTAATTACTCACCTCCTGTACATGCATGTTCAACCAGTTACCAGTCCCTACACGGAATCATCTCCCAAGTCATCCTTTCCCATCTTGTCTCGAGAGATATGATACTTGTTTTGATGACTTACTAAAATCCAGGTACAGAGACTATCTACCTATCTAGGAACTATATCAAAGTTATAAGGTTCCTCTACTCTTTCTTAGTGAAGATGTAGGGGCTGCTTATAGTCACTATTTCATGTTCTGTTTTCAAGGTATGTCAGCGTATGGTTTAGATCTGAAATGATCTTCATGTGTTGAAGGCTTGATTTCCAATGAAGCAGTGTGGGAGCCTTTGGAAAGTGGATAACAAGGGCTCTAACCTCATCAATTGGTGGATTCATAATTTAATGGACTGTTGGGAGGTGGTAGAATCTTAGGCAGTGGGGTCTAGTTAGAGGAAGTAGGTCCTTGTGGGTGTGCCCTTAAGGAGTATATCCAGTGCTGGGCCCCTTTCCCTCTGTCTCTCTGTCTCTTTTCTCTTTCTGCTTCCTGGCTACCATGAGGGGACAAATTTGCTCCACCACAAACTCCCTGCCATGATGGTCTGCCTCACTACAGGCCCAGAATCAATGGAGCCAATTTATCACAAACTGAAACTTCTGAAACAATAAGCCAAACTAAATCTTTCTGCCTTTAAGTTGATTTTCTGAGATATCTGGTCACAATGACACACTTGAACAACACATTCATCATATACTTATTGAGTGCCTATCATGTGGAAGCCACAGTCGTAGTCCCCAAGAAAGTGAAATAATCTCTTTTCAAGGGCTCTCTAATCTATTGAGTGTATAAACTGTTATTATGTAATTAATTTTGCAACTTTGATAGGATACATTTTATAATCACCAACAGAGGTTTAGGACTCCTTCAACTTCCATTTTTTTTATTATTGAAAATTAGTCTTCCAGACTTGCACATTTGGTATATTTACTTTATATCCCCAGTTCCTTATACCATATCAAAGACTCGGGTGTGTTTTGGATGTGCCCTGGGCCACATGGCTTGACTAATTTCCCTTTATTATCTTAATGTTTTTCTTATCAATTTTATTTCTACCCAGAGATTTTGAGACCTTGATGAAGATGGACAGGGTAGAGTGTTAGAACAATTTTCTCCTCTCTCATTTATTAACACCCTCAAGCTCAGCTCCAACTTGTCCATTCCTTTCACTTTCTTGTGTTAAACATAACCAATACTCCACCCCTAAATCAACTATCCTAGTTTCTAAACTTCAGTTTGGGCTTTAGGGTTTCAATTAACATTTTTTTTTTCATCTTTGTCCTTTACAGGAGAACACACACTAGAATAGAGATGTGTATTCTATTCTTGGTTATGCCATTAATTTGCTGTGTGAATTTGTAAAATTACTCAATGTTTTTGACCCTCAGGTTCCTTTTTCTTTAATGTAGATATAATCATAATTATTCTGGCTGCCCGGTACTGTTAGCTTAAGGGTCAAAACCAGGGACCACAAATGGCAAGATGTCCTTTGAAAATTATGAAATATTAGAAAAAAAATGTTGCTTATTACTTTAGTAAGATACTTACCATTATTTTTTATAACTTAGAAATTGACATTCATAGAAGCATATCACATAAGCAAATGAGTCTGAATCTAATTAAAAGGTGCTGTTCTGCTATTTGAGTTTCTCTGCCTCTGAGATCAGAAAGGCAGGTTCCTCTGTTGGCATTCTTGGCTTGACTTTGAGAGCTGTGTTTATACTCTGCTTCACTGGGGACAATCTCAAAGACACGATATCATGGGAGTTGAACTGAATCACTGGAAAATGTGATGTTAGGAAAATAGGCAAGCATATTTTCTCAGTTTTATTTGCTCCACTTTTGCCCCTTTGATGAAGTGAGTCAGAAATTAGTAAATATGAAGTTCATTTTCAGGCCATGTGATTTATTTTGAAATAGCATTATCCCAAATAATATTAGAGATCTCTTATGCATGACATTTAAAAGCATGTTTTATCCCCTCTCTCCTGAGGCAAAGGCCACAGGAAATGTTTGCCACGTCACCTCTTCATCAGGAGGTATGATGTTTCCAGATAAGAGATGGCCACCTCCCCAAGTTCCTTTCCTGGATTGAGACAACAAAGTCAATGTTTCTATGTTTTGATCTCATTCTCTTGGCAAGTTAAGTTTTCAGCTATTTCAAACAGTCCCTTTGGTTTGTTGATCTTCGTTTTGCCTGAAATGGGCACCCTCATCAAAATAATCCTCCAGGCTTTCTGTTAGTTTAATCTAATAATTCTTGCCCACATCACTCTATCACTACAATGTTAGAGATAGGGCTTCTGTTTATTGTGTTTTTCTTATGGGTACCATAGTCCTTCCCCAAAGCAAAAACCAGTGAAAACCTAATGGGGAGAATTTGCAACCAAAGTACTGAAACGCCAGAGAAAATAGTTGGAGAGTCCTCATACATATTCATTATGCTCACTGAGAAGACAGAATGCTGAAAGGGATGACAAATGATACCTCCCATCTTAAATGGATAATAAGCAGTTCTGTAAAATTACTTCCTCACCATTTCTTACTTGCTAGAAGTGCTAAAAACTCTGTCCAGGAATTCCAATGAGATGTTCATCCATATTTTTGCACTGAAACAGGTTATATGCAAAGTAAAAGACATTCTCACCTGCATATGGTCCTCCATCAAAATGTTCAATATTTTTCTGATGTTAAGAATTAGAATTTTTGATTCCTCCTTCTTAGGTCCCATTGGAGGCCCGATACTTATACATTTAATGTGGGAAGACCCTTGATTATTTTCTAATGCTATTTACATGGATGACTGGTATTAGTCCATTTTCAGGTGCAAATAGCATAATACTACAGATAGGGAATAAAAAGATCCTCAGCACCACATAAAAATAAATAAATAAAATAAAGACATTGTGTCCAACTACAACTAAAAAATAAGTATTTTTTAAAAAGAAATAAAAGAAGCTACTTTGGCTCACAATTATGGAGGTCCAAGGACTCATGGCTTTATCTAGTGACAGTATTTTAGATGAAAGGTCCAAAGGTGGTGCAGGGCATCATATGGTGAGAGGCATGGAACATGCATCTGTGGTCTCTATCTTATAAAATACACAAGGATTAAATCATGGGGGCTCTAGCCTAATAACTTTATTTAATCCTAAGCACTTCCCAAATGCCCCACCATTAACACCATGGTCCGAGTAAGTTTCCACGCTCTTAATATCTCACAGTGGGGTTTAAACGTCAATGTGTGTTTTGGGAAGGGATAGACTATATTCAAACAATAGCTTGAGTATATTGTTTAGTATAGTTGTCCCTCATATCCAAGGTTTTACTTTCCATAGCTATAGTTACCTATATGGTTAAACACAGTCTGAAAATATTAAATGGAAAAATTGAGAAACTAATAATTCCTAAGTTTGAAAATAAACACCCTTCTGAGTGGTTTGATAAATCTCATGCCATCTTGCTTCTTCCTGCTCAGGATGGGAATTGTCGTTTGTCCAGTGTATCTACATTGTATATACTACCTACCTGCGAGTCACTAAGGAGTTTCCTTGATTATTAGATCAACTATGATGGTATCACAGTGCTTGTGTCCAAGCATCCTGTATTTTACTTAATAATGATCCCAAAGCATGAGCATAGTGATACTGACAATTCATATATGCTTAAGGAAAGTCATGAAACACATCATTCCAGGGAAAAAGTAAAAGTTTATCACAGGTGCATAGGTATAGGAAACAATAGTATACACAGGGTTGGATACTAGTCAAGGTTTCAGATATCCACAGAGGGGTCTTACAACCTATCCCCCACAGATAAGGGGGGCGGCTAATGTAATTCATCTAGTGGTATTCTGAATTAAAAGAAACCCTTGAGATGTGACTGAGAAGGTGCTAAATGATATCAGAATTGACTCACATGGGAAAGAGCCTTAACACTGCTAGACAGGGTCCACCCACAGTGACACTCCTGACAAACCTTACAAATCTCATGACCCTGTCCAGCATTTAGGGACTGGCTGCAAGTGACACTATGTTCACAAAGGTGACATTGTATTACCTGTCTCTATACTGGGGAACCCCAGGTCTCCTTTCATATACCCAGAAACTTCAGCCAGAAGTGCAATTGCAGATACTGGATTCTGAGCACTTCCCTTTTTCAGACCCTGTTCTTTGAGCACTTTACACAATTACGGCATTTACTTCTTACAATACTGCAATAATATCCGTCAGTCCTGAAATATAAGCAAGCATAATTGTATGGGAAACCAGATTGACCAAGATTTGTTTTCCTTTTATAAATTATGTACAATGTGGTGGTGAGGAACAGATAGGATTGATGGGGAAAATGCTGAAAACGATTATGCTATTTTGTAGTTGAGAAAACTGAAACTATGGATGGTGAGTCAACGGTCCAAGGCCCCACAGATGGTCAGCCCAGCAAGTCTAGTCTATCTACTTTAGCAGTTTTTAACCCTGAGCACACATTCAAATTGCCTTAGGAGATTTTTTTTCCACATAACTGTGTCTGAGTTTCGCTTCAGTGTCCTGGGACCTTGATCTTGGTGTTCCTGTGGGGGTGACATTGAGCTTCTGATGTGTGGTCCAGGGTAAGAAGTGCTGGCTTACTAAACCTATTTCCTGCTCATTGAAGCTTCCCTTGGCATTCTTGCACATCATTTGTCTCTTTGGCTATAGCTGCCATCAATGCAAAAGCTCCAAGAGAGCGTCATTCCCCTTTTCTACCTTTTTATCAGAGAGCGCAGTCACATCTAAGCCAAGGAAAGTGAGGTAGCAGGAAGAGGCACCAGTGGGAAGAAAGACATTCAATGGTTTTCTAAATCATTTTTCATGCCAATTGCAAATGCTTGGCTCTTTGTTTCAGTACTATCTGTTTTCTACATTTTACAAGATCATTGACCCTTTCTCTAATCCATCTGCGTTTCACCATTCATTCTAAATTCTGGGTTTATCTCTTCAGGACTTGGCTTACTGTTTCACAAAACAAAGCAAGTCTCATATTTCATTAAATATTAATATCTGTGAAATCGACCTGAGCCATTGGAGTTTTTTAATCATCCCACTTTTGATCATTAAATCTCATTTTGGTTTATTGATGAAGTCAATAAGATGAAATATGAAAGGTACAATTCTGGAGTTCTAGCATCACAAGAAAGTTATATTCTGCCATGATTTCATCTCACAAGTTTCCCATATTTACTCATATCACAGGTCAATAGATTGGAGTATAAATGTTTAGACAAAATGCTATTATGGGGATGTTTACAAATCTACCTTTATAGCCTATAACCAATTACAAAACAAAATATGAATTTGATTGATAGAAACTAATGATCATGGGTCTGGGGTTGTGGCTTAGTGGTAGAGTGCTTGCCTGGCATGTGCGCGGCCCTGGGTTCAATTCTTAGCACCATGTAAAGATAAATAAATAAAATATAAGGTATATAAAAAAAGAAACTATTGATCACATGTTTCTGTCAACTCAGGATAACTGTGTTAGTCAGATTTTCATCACTGTGACAAAATACCTGGGATAAACAAGGTATAAAGAGGAAATTTTTATTGTAGCTCATAGGTTCAGAGATTCCAGCGTGGGATCATTTTGTTCCATTGTTTTTAGGCCTTCAGCAAGGCAGTATATCATGGTGGGATTGCATGGTGGAGCAAAGATGCTCAACTCATGGTGGTTAGAACGTGAAAGAGGAATAGAGGAAGGGGCCAGCATCCCAATTTCCCCTTCAAAGGCCTAACTTCCTTCTACTAGGCCCTACCTCCCACGGGTTCCACCACTTCCCCAATATCACCACAATTGGGCCAAGCCTTAAGCACATGACATCTGGGGGATGTTTAAGGTCCAAACTATAGCCATAATTTTCCATCCTGAGTAGTAAAGCATTGAGAAATTCTGATATTTCCATACTAGATATTATGTGAGAAAGAACAACAAAAAAGAAGAAGAAGAATTTTGTGGTTAAAAGACCTAAAACTTGTCTTTGTCAAACCCAAACAGATCAACCTATGAGAAGCCGGTCTGGACGTTGCAGTAATAATTGTACTTTCAACTCATTCTTGCATGTGGTGTTTTCTTCATGTGACAAATGCAAGGATTATTCGTTTTCTCTTCATATTATACAATGACTTTTGGGTTTTCAGGGCTCAAAACAAATTGACTGGGTTGCAGTAGAAATATCAGACAGTAAACCACAGCCCAAAGATTTTACCAACGAATGACATCAAAACTTTAGCTGCCCAAACATTTCGATAGCCTGACCCAGGGAGCTGAATTGGGAAGCTGCTGTATATGTGATGCACCGTGTGAGAATCAGACTGTGATTATCAGAGGTGATAAAATTTGTTTTAAAAATGTCATAATGGATGAGTTTCAAATGCCAGGCTTTCTATTTGCTTCCAGATATTTTCTATGGATAATTCAGTGCTTTGAGTTCCTTCAAATCAAAACTGCTTCTCAGGGGGGGTTAAAAAGGGTGGGGATGCAGGGAGGGGTAATGTAGCAATTCAATGATAAACTGATGCCAGATTTTAAATTTCATGAAATTCACCCGTCAAAGGATAAGAAGGAAGAAGAGAAAAATAGAAGAAGACATTTTATTCAAGAGCTAAATCTCCATGGATGTGCGATTTACCCTGCAAACACATGTTCATTTTTTTAACGGCCTCTCTCCCTCCATTCTCCCTCCTTTCCTACCTTTCCTTCCCTTTCCTTCTGTTCATTGAGTGCCAACAATGTTGGAGGAACTATTGAAGACATTGGTGTCTATTCCATGTCATTCCCACTGGAGAGGTAGGGATAGACCAAAGCCAAGAATTCAGTAGAACTGAGTCTTTTTTTTTTTTTAAATTGTGTTACTATACAAGCAGGTGTTTGAATTTAGCTGAATTCTTTAACCAATTAAAACTTAAATTGGGCTTAGTTTAAAATTTGTTAGACAAAATAGAAATTAGAAATTCCCAATCTCACTGGGTGCGGTGGCACACGCCTGTAATCCCAGCACTTGAGAGGCTGAGGCAGGAGGATCATGAGTTCAAGGCCAGCCTCAGCAATGGTGAGGTGATTAGCAACTCAGTGAGACCCTGTCTCTAAATAAAATACAAAAAAGGCTGGGGATGTGGCCCAGTGTTTGAGTGTCCCTGAGTTTAATCCCCGGTACTAAAAAAAAAGGAAATTCCCAGTCTCTTATAGGGAGTCTCTTTTTTATTGAATGCATATAAAATGATTTGACATATAAACTAGAATAATTATTTGTATGTAGAACCTGACAGACCAGTATTTGCTTGCCTCCTGTAAGTTATGTACAGCAGTGGGGCTTGGAAGGACTGAGGCTGAGTGATGGGCAGTCAATATCCATAGAGACCAATTTAATACAAACATTGGAGGAGGGAGGTTATCCAATGTAATTGGTACTTTGTTTTTCTTGAGTATCTTTGTGCTAGCTTGTGGTTTTACATGAACATCTGTGCCTGGTTGAGAATTTTGGAAGCTATAAACAATTCTGCCTTCTAATATGGAGACTGGAATTAGCTTTTGACATAAATCTACTTGGGAGCAGAAACTTGAGTTACCAATAAAAAGGAAGAGTCCATCCATTCTTGAAGGAGACAAGACCACAGTAAGATCACATAAATATCAGGCTCCTGACATTCAGTCATTAGGTTTGAAAACAAATTGTGGGCATTAAAATTATTTTAATTATATAAATTTAAAAACAAATTGTGGGCATTAAAATTATTTTAATTATATAAATTTAAAAACAAATTGTGGGCATTAAAATTATTTTAATTATATAAATTTGTGGGGCACATTTAAATATATGTATATATGTAAAATATTTGATGATCAAATCAAGATAGTTAACATTTCAATCTTGAATTTAAATTTTTTTGATTAATGCATAATATTGAACATATTTATGGGACAAATGTGGTATTTCAATACATATGTAATCTGTGCTGATAAAATCAGGGTTAATAATGTTTCCATCTCCTTATCATTATATTAAAGCTTCTTTTTCCTAGTTATTTATAAAATATATAATAAATTGCTGAGTGTGGTGGCACATGCCTGTAATCTCAGTGGCTCAGGAGGCTGAGGCAGGAAGATTGCAGGTTTGAAGCCAGCCTCAGCAGCTTAGTGAGACTGTAAGCAACCTAGTGAGACCCTGACTCAAAATAGAAAATAAAAAGGGCTACTGGGGATGTGGCTCAGTGATTGATTGCTTTGGGTTCAATCTGTGGTACCAAACAAAACCAAAACTAAATAATGAGAGAGAATATGTTTTTATATATATATTATAGTTCTCTACCCTGTGATGTGGAGCACTAGAATTTACTATTTCTGTCCAGCTGATTTTCTAGCTTTGTGGACATTTTTTTGTTATGCCCTTGTGTCCATTTCTATTCAACCTGCATTTGCCAAAATGAAGTGCTGGCTCAAATAGGCTTGCAGTGATTAAGCAAGGGAAAAATAGCTTCCTGTTAATGTACAGTTGACCTTCCATATCTGTGGGTTCAGTATCCTTGGATTCAACCAACCACAGATATAAAGTATTTAGGGGAAAAAGAATTGCATCTTACTAAACATGAACAGACTTGTTTTCTTGTCATTATTCCCGAAACAATACAACTGTTTATACAGAATTTGCATGTGACAAAGAATTATAAATAATCTAGAGATGATTTAAAGTACATGGAAGAATTTATGTAAGTGATATGCAAATACAAGGTCATTTTAGGTAAGGAACTTGAGTATCCATAGGTTTGGGTGTATAGAAAAGATCCTGCAACCCATCCCTTGTGGACACTGAAGGATGACTACATTGGGGAAAGAATACCTTGTGCATTAACCCCCAAAATTCAATGACATTATTAAGAATGATAGGGATGGGTAAAAATTGAATGCATCTGAAGAAAGACAGTGCTAAAGTTTAGATCCCAAATGTCTCCCAAAGGCCCTGTGTATTGAAGGCCTGTTCCTAAGCCAAGGTACTTTGGGAAGTGGTGGAACCTTAGAAGCTGGAGCCTAGTGGAAGGAAATTATGTCATTGGGGGTGTGCCCTTGAGGGAACTATCTGGATTTTGGTCCCTACATCTTTCTCCCTCTGCTTCCCAGTAGACATAAAGTGAATGGGCTCCCCCAACCACATGCTCACACTATGTTACACTGCGCTGCCATAGACCAAAAAAATAGGGCAAACACATGTGGACTCAAACCTTTGAAATGGTGAGCCAAAATAAATCTTTAGTCCTTTTTAGTTGTTTTTCTCAGGTATTTCATCATAGAAACAGAAAACTGACTAACACAGGTAGGTAGTATATGATTTATAGTGTGGGTGGTATCTGGGCCTATCACTTTGTATGTTTTTTTTCCACAATTCACCAAAATTCCACTGGCTTATTTCATGTTTTGTCTCATGAAACAGAAATGTCCAGTAATGGCACAGGTTCTAAAACAGGTTGGTCTAGAGGCAATGTGGTTTATCAGAGCAGCAGCTCTGACTGCCTTGGTTCCCTGCTTCTCTTCATGCCATCTTCACTGCTGGGAATAAGTCTGGGCTCCTGAGCTCTCAGGGCAACATTATTCCTTAGCCACATCGACATTCTTCACTTTCTCCAATCAGAAAACAAACTCTCGGATTCCCTTTGGATTAAGTACTTAGAGTACAGTTGGAGTACACTTAGAGCAACAGTGAAAAACTTGGTTCCCATTGTCCTCCATCTATTTATTTATTGCTTAATCCTAGAATATACAGAAAGTAATTTCAGAATTATTAACTCACGCTAACTTTCTTCATGGAGTTCAGCATTTACTTACATTGTTTGTATTTAACCTAAAGATATATATATATGTGCGTATGTGTGTATAGACATATATACACATACATGTATATATATGTATAGCCTAAAGACATATATGTGTGTATATGCACACACACACACACACACACACACACACACACACACACACATACAAACACACATACACACAGTCCTCCTTTAGTAACAACAAGGACTGGTTCCAGAATCCCTTCTCCCACAGTCCTAAAATCTGTAGATGTTCAAGCCCCTTGTAGATAGCATAATAGTATTTGCATATCACCTATGCATATCATCTTGTATATTTTAAATCATCTCTAGAAAGCTTATAATATCTCACACAGTGTCGGGGCTATAAAAATAGTTGTTGTACTGTATTATTTAGGGAATACTGACTGTGCATATACAGAAAAACATGTAAATGTACAGTTCAAATGCAATTTTTTTCAAATGTTTTTGATCTGAGCTTGATTGAATCTACAAATGAGAAAACCGCAGATATAGAGAGCTGAATGTATTGAAAAATTACTGGAGGGTTGTGAAATGTAGCTCAGTGGTAGAGCACTTGTCTAGAATGTGCTAAATCTCTGGGTCCAGTCCCCAGGACTTCAAAAAAAAAAATTACTTGGGCTAGTTAATCTTTTCTTCTTCCATATGGCTCTGAAATGCAAATAAATTCTTTTGTTTTACTCTGTATAACTTTTTTAAAGTTTCTTTCCACAAGCCTTAGAAACAGAGGTGTACCATATTTGATGTATCTGTCTGTTAGTTTATACCTGTTTCCAATACTTCTCTGAGTTCAGGCCCAGGTGATAGATTAACATCAACTATAGGGGGCTGGAGTTGTGGCTCAGTGGTAGAGCACTTTCCTTGTAGGAGCCCTAATTAAGGAGATAGCTAAGATTGCGGTTAGCTGTGAGCCATAAAGCATTACCACCTTCCATGATCTCGCGGGACTTGGCCCGGGACATTGCGGACGTGGTCGGCGCCATTTTGTGGTGGTTGGAGGAGTGTGGATTGCGTGTTGGGGTGTTGTTGGAGCCAGGGAGAGAAGCTGGCAGAATAAAGAGCCTGTTCGTTTCCAGTCTGCCTCTGAACTTATTCCCGCAACTTTGTTGCTGCAGGCGGCCATCGCTTCAGGCAGCAACATTTCCTGACCCATGTGAGGCACTGGGTTCAATCCTCAGCACCACATAAAAATAAATAAATAAGATAAAGGTATTGTGTCCATCTACAACTAAAAAATATTTTTTAAAAATGATCAACTATGGCTGGTCCAGGCGCTAAAGGTGGGGCCAATGTGAGCAGCATTAACATGGCCGAGACTATCACGACTCTGTAACATATGAGGAACAAAGATGGGATGCTGGAGAGAAACCAGCATGTCCACCATGATGCATTTGGAACAAGTTTGAAGTTCTGGCTTATGAGGTTCACATGCAGGTATGTGAAATATTTCATTAAAACATGCCTCCACCCCTTCTAAATCTATATTAAGATTCGTAAAAAGTATAATGTTATTATAGAGGTATTTTGTAGTGTGCAACTGTAGGGTATTACTGTTTGGGGGTTTTCTGCATTTAAGAGATGAGGGATTTGGACAGGAGGCCTTTGTTACATGTCGAGGAGAGCCTGTGACAAGGAGGCTGGCTGGGCTGGCTAGACTCTTTTTTGGGATCTTACACATGGCTCTTTGGGTTTGGATGGACTCCAAAGCACAGGAGTGTCTAGTGATGCCCAGTGATGACAAGTGAGCAGGCTCCCACCTAGTGGCCTGAAGCCACCCACCTGGCACAGAAACATTGTGGTCAGGGGTATTATATTATGTGTTTCTGTCCCCTGGCCTTTAGAAAGACTTCTTCAGAGTTCCAGCCCAAGAGGTTGTGCTATGAGGAATTTGGAAGGCTCCTTCTCATCTTCATCTCCATTCAAAAGGGACAGCAGTGCCCCCTCATTGGGTTCAGACTACGATATTTTGTGGCTGTGTCCAATGAAAGACAGTTGTGTCTACAGACTTCCCTGTCTCATTGTGGTACTTGGTGACAGAGTAGCAGAGATGTGACCTTGGGGGTAAGCACAGAACAGAGAACATGACCGCTTGGTTTGTTTCAGCTTTTAAGATGAGGGAAATCCTTCCTGTCCGTACATGTTTTTCTTTCCATAGACTATCTCTTCTCCCACTAGAATGTAAATCAATGAGAATAGGTGCCCCTTCATCCTCACTCACCACCGAATCCACAGCATCTAGAATAGTGTGTACACAGTAAATATTTTTTGAATAAATGCATAACAAAGAAAGAAGGGAAGGAGGAAGGAGTGATCGATATTCTTCTTAATATGAAATGGGAACAGCTCAAAATAGGAGTGTGATGTCCAGTCCATAATTTGAATACAAAATGAATGGTATAATTTTTTTCATAGTCTCAGGTATATAACATGATGATTATTAAAATACTAATATCATGGAGTAGTGCACAACATAACATTGACAAACTGAAGAAATTTTAAATTGTCAAGAAGTGTTAGGTTTAATTTTAGATCCTCAGAGCACTCATTCACTGTCTATTATATAAGTTTGGTTTGTATTTTTATCAAGAATATGCATGCATGTGGTTTAAAGAGGAAAACAGTCTGCAAGTTTTGCTATGAAAAACGAGAACATGCATGGTTACCATTTCCTCCTCCCCCAGAGGAAACAACATTCGACTTCTTTACCAATTCTTTTGATATTTATACCTGCATCTCTAAATAGGGCATGTACTGCTACTTGCTGAGTCATCAGTTTTAGGAGCTATTGACTTGTAACAGATGGAGGAGGAGGATTTATCTCATCCTAACCACTACGGAGGACGATTTATCTCATCCTGGCCACAACACACATGCATCATTCCTATACCTACATCCACTCAACAGTTATTTTATTGACATTTAGTGTTTCCACTACTATGGTTTTATAAATATTATGGATAGCTGAGCTCTCTAGTATTCCATAATTTCTGTTCTATTCCTTCAAAGGCTTGTCTTCCTGGGGTTAATCATTTTCTTGTCCTGTTTGCCTTTGGCTTGCTCCAATGTGGATTGGTTGATGTGTGGATTCTTTACACAGATGTTGTCTTGAGATTTCCCTTTCACATTACCCTGAGCATTTATGTTTCTTTTCTTCTGTCCTTCATGCCCTCTTCTTTGATGGTTTATTCTATGGGTTACAAAATTATGCCCTCCCCTTACCTGTTTTTGTAAAAAAAGTTTTATTGGGGAACCAAGATGCTCATTTACCTGCATATTGTCTATGGGTGTTCTTGAGACAGAGACATTATGGCCCACAGGTTGTATCATATTTACTGTCTGGTTGTTAACAGAATGATTTTGCTGGATCCTGATTTACTTAATCATTTGATGTAGCATATTTTCTAAAGTTTTCTAGAAAGTTTACATGAAGAATGTATGGATTTTTGAAACATCACAAGCATTATTATTAGATAAGTACAGCTTTAACAGATCCTGCCAAATTGTTTCCCAAAGTGTGTTTTTTTTCCAATTCATATTTTCATCCACAATTTATGATTGTTCCACTCTTCTGGCACTAGATATTATCCTAGTTTTAAAATTTTTGTCCATTCTGATAGTTTTATTTTGTATCTCATTAGTTTCATTTTGCATTTTCATGGTAGTCAATAATGTTGATGTCTGTCAATGATGTGAAGATCATATGCTATTAAACTTTTGGCCATTTTTGACTAGGCTAGCTATATTTTTGCCTATTTGTGTTGGTACATTCCAATGGCATGATTGTTGTAAATTAGAAGTCCATAAAAGTGTGGAGCAGTTCCTGGACTTTGTTTCTTTGGTATAGTTTTCTGTTTTTGAGCAATGTCACAAAGACAATTTATGTAGCTTTATAGAAGTCTTACTGTTGGGTGGTGGAATTGCTCCAGGTTTAGTTTTCTTCTTTAAGGTTGCCTGCCATTTCCAGCCTTTTGCATTCCTGCATAAATTTTGAAATTGGCTCATCTTATGAATTTCCACAAGAGTCCATTTCAGTCCTTGAAAACAATAGAGTTTATACTCTTTATTTGTGGCTTCTAAATTTTGGAAGTCATTTACTTACTAAAGTTTATTTGTAACCATCGTATAAATACCCGTGGTATTTTGTGACCATTGTCAATACAGGTCGTGGTGAATGTTCCCAACTAAGGTAGAATAAGGTGACACTGATTTCTCATTTTAGATCTCATGTTAGTAGAACTAAATAAGTACCATGTTTGCACATTTTTGTGTTTTTTGTTGATGATTTTTCTATTTAAAATGGCCTCCAAGTGTATGTGTCTTTAAACATAAAACCACATAAGGTAAGGTTGTATTTGATTGATGGATTAAAATGCTGTGACCAGAGGTCTTATAAGAACCTAACCTCAAACTTCCCCTAGGAGCAATAATTAGTAATCATTAGGTCAGTGTTTGCAATGACTTTAATAGAACATAACTACTGCAGATAGAAAGAATTGATTGTATTTCCCTCTATAAATCTGGGTCTTTAGTTTCTTTTAGCAATTTTTGGTTTTTGTGTGTGTGTGTGTGTGTGTGTGTGTGTATAGAGGTTTTGTTAGATTTACTCCTACAAGACTGATATTTTTTTTGATATTTTTTAAATACTTATTTATTTGCTTTAGTTGTACACAATGCATTTATTTTATTTTTATGTGGTGCTGAGGACTGAACCCGGGCTGCGCACGTGCTAGGCGAGTGCCCTACCGCTGAGCCACATCCCAGCCCCTGATATTTTTTGATGTCACTTAAAACTTTACTTTCTATTTTTTCATTGGTAGTATATAGAAAAACTTTTGTATATTATATGAAATACAGTGACCTTAGTAAATTTACATTAATTTCTAATAGTTTGTACATTATTTTGGATTACCTCTTTATATCATGATATCATTCATAAGAAATTGCAGTTTTGCTTCTTTGATTACAATTCATGCATCTATTTTTCTTGGCCTTTATCACACTAGTTAGACCTTCCTATAAAATATCAAATATGAGTGTTGATAATGGGTGTGATTGTTAATTATACATGTCAACTAGGTCACAGTACCTTGGTTTTGGTTAAACATCAGTCTAGGTGTACTATAGTGACATAGCCACATCAATGTTTATAGCAGCTCAATTCATAATAGTTAAGCTATGAAACCAACCTAGGTGCTCTTCAACAGATGAATGGATAAAAATGTGGTATATATACAGAGTCGAATATTATTTAGCCATAAAGAAGAATGAAATTATAGCATTTGCCAGTAAATGGATGGAATTGGAGACTATTATGCTAAGCAAAAATAAACCAATCCCCCCAAAACAAAGGCTGATGTACACATGCTAACACACAATAAGTGTGGGGGGGTGGAGAATAGAAGTTCATTATATTAGACAAAGGGGAATGAAGGGAAGGGGAAGGGGATGGGAATCGGAAAGACAGTATAATGAATCAGACATAACTTTCCTATGTTACATATAAATGCACAACCAGTGAAACTCCACATCATGTTCAAACACAAGAATGGGATCCTAATTAGAATAAGTTGTACTCCATATTGTTATAACATGTCAAAATACATTCTACTGTCATGTATATATAAAAAGAACAAATAAAAAATCTATTTAAAAAAGGATTTGAAGGTAAACTACAAAAAGTTATCAGTCTAGGTATTTCTGTAAATGTATTTTTTAAGATGTGATTAGCATTTTAAATAGTAAACTTTGAATAAAGAAGATTAGCCTCTCTAACAGGGTGGGCCTTTTCTAATCAGTTGAAAACCTTAATGGAGAAATGACTGAGGTCCCCTGAGGAAGAGGGAATTTTGCTTCCAGATGACCTGTGGACTCATGCAACCTCAGCTGTCCCCTGGGTCTCCAGCCTGCTGGCCTGCCATGCAGATACCAGACTTGCTAGTCCCACATCCATGTGAACCAAACCCTTAAAATCTCATTCTTCCTCAGTATTCAACTCATGATTGTTTAACAAATATTGGACTTTACAGTGCTACAAAAGCAGTGTGCATTCAGAAGAAATTGCTTTTTAAATCTTGAATTTCAGTCTTTTCTTGGGCTATAGATATGTGGGACGATTTTCTCTTGTGATGCCAAGCTGTGGCAGTGAGCTGCCCTTCCCAGTAAGCCACATGATCAAAAGGATAAACAACCAGTAGTCAATAGTGTACTGTGTAGCTAAGCTACTATGTCTGGTTAGGTTAGGTGTATTAAGTGCATTTTTGATTTAGGATATGTTCACCTTGGTTGGGTGTATTGGGATGCAACCCCACTGTAAGTTGAAGAGCACCTATATATGTATACATGTCCTATTGGTTTTCTTTCCCTGAAGAATCCTAACAAAATAACTATCCTTGTCTTATTCCTGACGTTAAGAAGTAGTTTTTAATATTTCATGATTAAATATGATGTTCGTTATAGAGGCATTTTTTTATCAGATTCACAAAATTCTTTTCATTCCTAATTTGCTGGTTGTTTTTTAAAATAAAATATTTTAATAGTTTTAATTTACTAGCAAATACTTTTATTTATAATCAATTGGGGCACCTTTATGATTTTTTTTCTCCACTAATGTGATAAATTATGATTGATTTCAAATGTGAGACCATTTTTTGAAAATTTTTTATGATATATTATTCTTTTAAATATATTGGCAGCTTTGATATTTGCTTCTTTGTTGAAAGGGATTGGTTATATTTATAATGCCCTTGTCTAGATTTATCAAAAGTATACTGGACTCAGAAATCAATTATTCACTCCTTTTCTATTCTCTGGAAGAATGTGAAGATATTTATTTATATTTCTTCTAATTATTGAATGGTTATAGAATATTTATTTCTGTGTTCCACTAAAATAGGAAATAATGATTTTTATCTTGATTACTGTTGCCATAGGGTTGCCAATTACATTAGTTTTTCTGGATGTTTGGCTTGCTTGATTTTCTCTGTGTTATACTCTTTCATTCATTCATTCATTCTTTCATTTTCTTGTTACCTGTGCTCTTATTGATACTGGTTTCTTCAACTTTACTCCTCTTTGTCCAGCTTCCTGAGAGAGACATTAGATCATTGATTTTCAGTCTGACTTGTTAACATCTTCTTTTCTTTTTCTTTAGATCTGAGACTATCAATATCCCCTTGAAACCACATTACCAGTGAAATCAAGGGAAAACCTGGACAAATCCTCTAAACTTAACCCACTTCATCTACTCTTAGTTAACTGCCATTTTCTTCTCACATCTTGGCCTATGAATATCCCCAACCTTTTCTTTGGGGAGGCAGATTTGAGATGTGGATCTCCCAGCTTCTCATGCTTGGCTACCTCATGAGTAAACTCTCCTTTGCAAAATTTGTCATTTCTTTTTTTTTTTTTTTTTTTTTTGGTACCGGGATTGAACTCAGGGGCACTCACCACTGGGCCACATCCCCAGCCCTTTTTTTTTTTTTTTTTATTAGAGATAGGGTCTCACTGAGTTGCTAAGTGCCTCGCCATTGCTGAGGCTGGCTTTGAACTCGCGATCCTCCTGCCTCAGCCTCCCAAGTGCTGGGATTACAGAAAATTTGTCATCTCATGCAGAGAAATATCTACATAGTAGAGAAAATGTGTCTGGTTCAGTAACAATTTGGTGAGCCAGCTAGGAGGCAAGTCCAGGTGGACCTTTTGCCTGTTGCTCACCAGCCTCTTTCCAGTATTGAGAGCTTGTGAATGAGTTTAAATTGCTGCCTGGGCTGTTTCTCCAGCTCAGTGCCACCAACCTTCAGTTCGCACTCTTCCTGAGAAATCGTGTCTGGGTTCAAAGAACATCTTATTCAATGAGTAACTTCAGTGCCAGTGACCTGATTCCTGCTTCTTCTTCCCTCTGATTGGCTTTCATTGTGAGTGTCTTGGTGTGGGAATGCCTGACATGACCTCTGAGAGGAAGCCTTAGTTTGGCCTTCATTGCAAAGGTCCTGGGTTTGGGGACATCCAATAATAGGAATTAAGGAATCTCCATTTACAGAAGTTCTTTTCATTTTGTCTGGTTTCTGAAATCTGATCCTAGCTGCAGCATAAGTAACATAAATATATACTTCTGATCATCCATCTCTAAGTTCAAAAGCAGTAGGAAATGCTTATTTGATCCCCATGTGTAGCCCGTTGAGCTGCATTTTCCAAAATTGGGTCAACTATAAGTCCATTAACAGCAAAAAAATAATTTTTTTTCTTTTGTAATATTGTCTGTCCGCAGTATTCTTTGGAACTAGGAAATAAATGACCTGGAAATGGATCCAGAGACAGCATTGGGCAGAAATTAATTCAGATCTAACAAGGTAAATTACCTCTTGTTGTATCAGCCATTCTTAGGCAAAATGTAAACATCTAAGTGTTAACTAATATTTCATTTGAGACTGAGAAAAGAGGAGGAAAGGTAAAAGAAAAGAAAAAAAAAGCTGTTATGCTATCTGCTTCACCTTAAAAATTTGGTCCACAGCACGATTTTTGATGACCCAGATGGGAAAATGTGGTCTCTTCCTTATACTGTCCCTTTTGTGAAACCCATTAAAACAACCTGTTTAGTCTCCCATAGGGTTGCTTCAAGGAGCCACATGATCCTTCTCTCCTTACCAAAACCTTAGAAGAAACTGAAATGTAGCAAACCTGGCTCCAGTGGACACTGGCTAGAGCTACCCCTCCTGTTCTCAGCCCCACCACTTCACGCCGGCCTCTTCTTCAGAGTACTGAGACCATAACAACAGTCACGGTCATCCTATGACCATGCTCAAGTCCCAACTCATAATGCTCCAAATGGGGCCTCCTCTAGGTTCTCACCCCTGTGTTCTTATCCTGTCTACACCAACACATCTTCTTGGTATGGATTTCTTAGAAACTCAGTTCACACATTCATTTTCTTCTCTCCAAAGGGAAAATTGTTTTGAATCCTAGAGTAAGCAGAGCAATTAGGAACACAACACCCAGATTTAGACTTCTATGATGATCTACAGAGCAGAATCCCCTTTCCTATGGGATTTTTTTTTTTTTTCTGACATGAGTGAAACCTATCATAAAACAGGAAGGGAAAGCTTTAGAAAGCCAAGAAGGCTTTCCCAGAGGAGCTGGGGGGTGCGTGCGGTGGCGACACACAGCAGCCAGAGCGTGGGTCTGGGCCGAACTTGCTGCCTCCCTCCTCTTCTGTGCCGCGTGGCCACTCCAGCCATGAGGTGGGTCTCAGCTAGAGGAGGAAGCACGAGGCCAGCACCACAGTACTCATGGAACCCAGTGTGCCCTTCTGGATGGCAGAACGCTGATCTTTTGTTAGAATATTTCTTCTGTGGATAGAATTTTTAGATCCTACAAACCTGATCATTTCAATTGAAAAAAAAATAGAAAAATCAAAGCATGTATTGTATACCAATGAAGGTGCATGCAGATTCGATGTGGATGACCAGAGGATTAAAAATGCTTGAAAGAGGAGCTGGGGTTGTGGCTCAGCGGTAGAGCGCTCATCTCGCATGTGTGAGGCTCTCGGTTCGATCCTCAGCACCACATAAATAAAATCTTTAAAAAAAAAAAAAAACTTTGAAGGAGCTGGGTGCAGTGGCACACTCCTGTAATTGCAGAAGCTCGGGAGCCTGAGGCAGGAGGATCGTGAGTTCATAAGCCAGCCTCAGCAAAAGCAAAGCAGTAAGCAACTCAGCGAGACCCTGCCTCTAAATAAAATACAAAGGGCTCGGAATGTGGCTTAGTGGTTGAGAGCCCCTGAGTTCAATCCCCACTACCGGCCCCATCCCCCCAAAAAAATGCTTGAAGGAGAAGCCTCTCAAATGTGCATCCTGACAGCAGCAGGTTGATAACCTTTTCTTTTCCTTTTGGACCTGCAGCGCTCTTGCTTTTCACATAGGTGCTCATAATATTTTTATCAATGATGCCAGCAAAAGGGATGAAGTCCATGATTTTACCCCAGGTTTCCTTATATGCAGAATTCATTAAAGTCAATGGAAACACAAGTTACATAGTCTACCAGCAAAAATATTATTAGGAGCCCATGTATTTGCTTCTTCCACCTTCTTTGGGTTAATCCCTCATTTGGTTTAAATGAAGTATCCCCTGGATGACCCTTAAATCAAAAGGAGGCTTACTGATCGTCTTTCTTGCCCAAGTCAGTGGAATGAATACTTTTGTTTCTCAGAGTTTGGAGCCCATTCGAGGGATTGAGGTCATGGACAAAGAAGGCAATGTCATAGGCCTTTCCAGAAGAGCTGAGAGAAAGGACATTAAAGAAACAGGAATCTCCAGGGCTGTGCTGTTTGGGACCTCAGCTTTTATTTCTGAAGTCTTCACCTACTTCTTTAAAAGAACACAGTTTTTCCTGCAAAATCCACAGTCCGAATGACTCTAAAACTGTCCTGTGCTCTCCTGGCTAGGGGACTGATGGTGACCCTATCTTTTAGTATGTTTCCAAAAATTGGACAAAGTACAATAAACTTGAAGAGGAAATTCAGGCTTTGACAGACAACACAAAACTGTTCTATAACAGAGAGGTATAGGAGCCAATTTTAGGTGAGTCTGGCTCCTGCTTGAAGACCTTCCTCCCCTCCAGGTTTCAGTTCAGAAAATCCTATTGAATGTCCCCTGGAGTCCCACAGATGCTTCCACAGCAGGGTGGCTTCCAGGGATTTTGAGGCTGGTGGAAGAAATGATGGGAGGGTGTCCTGACTGACACCCCCAAGGGGCTGCTGAGGGGATGGCAAGGGATCAGGATCAGGCTGTGAGATGATACTGTGGAGCTACTAATGAACTTATCTAAACTCAGGTATTGAAACAGTTACAGGACACACGCATTAAAATGACATCCCATCTTCAGATAAGCACAAGCCTCTGAGAGCCCATTAAAGCGTTTGGTCCCAAGCAGCCCTGTTTCCCTCCTCACCTCACTCCATCCAGGACAACTGCAAATCTCCCCCATGCTGTCCTGCTGTGCTAACTGCCTCCTTCCACATGAAAACCAAGGATATTGGCCAATAGTGACCTCCTGGCTGGTCCCAGATAAGCAAACCTCCTCCACTCACACCCATCCTGTCCATGTAAAGTCACCTGTCCCCAGGCTCTAGGCTCATCCCTTTGTGCCCCAGGGCCTTGCTCTGTAGCCTCTGAAATCCCCTCTGGCCTCAGCCTCCTTCTCTGTTCGCCCCTCCCAGAAGCATTTAAACTGCCTCATTAAAAAAGAATGTCCTCCCTCCCACACGCAAAAAATAAATAAATAAATGAAGATGACTTTCCCAATTACTGTCAGGTGAGGTGAGCAAAGCTCTGCCCTGTTCATTTGAAAGTCTATGGCCCCAAAGTTAGTCATCAGATTTGTAAACAAGCTAGGTTAGAAGGACTGGAGTAGATTTAGGGTTGAGGATTGTTTAGAGTGATGGAGGAGGTGATCAGAAGATTGGTAGTCTAAAGGAGGAGAAAACCTTTTTAGAAGTCAGCAAATGAAGAATCTAAATGAAGATTTTTGTTTTCTGTCTTTATTTTCATGTATGTTTGTGTCCACATGTGCATTTTATGTGATGTCAACATGGTACCAAATTGATTTAGAAATATATGAATGCTCATAAATGAAATCTCAAATGTGTTTTAATCCAAATGATTTTAAATAAGATTTGCTTGCTAAATATTGTTGGTTTAACTTTTTTTTAAAAGCAGCTGCATTTTCTTTAAAAAAAATTTTTTTTTAGTTATACATGGACACAATATCTTTATTTTGCTTATTTTATTTTCATGTGGTGCTGAGGATTGAACCCAGTGCCTCACATGTGCGAGGCAAGTGCTCTGCCACTGAGCCACAACCCCAGCTCGCAGCTGCATTTTCTGATCAATAAAATAATAAATAAATTTATAAAGAAAAAGAAAAATGGGAAAAATTATTGGTCTACACATTTCTAAGAATTGGTAGCCAAAACCAAGATCAAGAAGGGAAACAATTATCACTTCAGTCTGTTGATCTGTGTTGGAGAACAGTCCATAGGAAGCAATGTGAATTGAGACCTTCAGTATGTTTGTGAATATTTTAATTCTGCACAAAAGAATGCAAACTGAAATTTTAAAGTGCATCTTTCATCAAGGGTTATGAAATGAGATGTGTGTTGTGAAAATGAAGGTAAACAAAAACAAAGGGGGACAGTAATGGAGGGGAAACCTGAATATACCCTCCACACCACCTATTGCACCTCCTTCTAGTTAACCTCCAATCATCTTTCCCCATCCCTCAATCCATAAATACTCTCAAATCCTATTCTTTAAGAAGGCATATTTGAGACCTTGGTCTTCTGTCTCCTTACAAGCTTACAAGTAAACTCTCTTCTGGAAAACCCATCATTTCAGTTATTGGTATTTAGTGGGCAAAATAGGCCTGGTTCAGTAATGGCAGTATCCCACATGTTTGGATGCTACTTACTTTTATGATTATTTAACTGAGAACACTCTATGATTTTCATTATGATTTTTTCCTTGATACATGGGTTATAAAGAAAAGTATTTCCTAATCGCCAAAAAATTGGAGGTTTTCTTGGTTATCTTTCTTTTTGTGGGGGAGGGATACCTGGTATTGAACTTAGGGGCACTTGGTCACTGAGCCACATCCCTAGTCCTGTTTTGTATTTTTAGAGACAGGGTCTCACTGAGTTGCTAAGTGCCTCACCATTGCTGAGGCTGGCTTTTAATTTTCTATCCTCCTGCCTTAGCCTTCTGAGCTGCTGGGATTATAGGCATGTGCCACAGCCTTCCTGGATATCTTTCTATTTTTTAATATCTAGCTTAATTTTTCTGTGGCCACAGAATCAGTTACAGAGATGTGTTGAAATTTCCAATTTTAATGAATTTGTTGACTTCTCCTTTTAGTTCTGTTAATTTTTGCTTATATAGTGTTGGCACTATAAGATGCATACAAAATTTAGGATTGTTCTATATTTTTGTGTCCTTTAAAAATTTTTAATATGTATTGACTTAGAGACTCATTGTATAAAATTAGTATAGGTAGATAAATGATCTTTCTTTGGCTTGAGTTTGTATGATATACCTTTTTCATAATTTTGCTTTGAACTTTTTGTATCCTTAAAATTTAAGGTATATCTCCTGATACCACCATAAGCTTTTTAAAATGCAATCTGACAATGTTATTATTTAATTGGCAGAATTTGTTCTACTTATAGGTAATGTAATTATCAATATTTTTGCCTTTAATCTACTATCTTACTATTTTTTACTATTTTTTGTCTTACCTGTACTTTACTGTTTTTATTCTCTCCTGCCATCTTTTGAATGAAGCATGTGTATTTTTCTCTTCTTTTATATTAAATACTATTATGTATTCTATTACTCTTCTTTAGTTGTTTTTATGGATATTACACAGATAATTTTCATAGAGATTAAAACATGTATATTTGATTTACCTTAAGTTAGTGCTTTTAATATTTCTCATACAAATACAAAATCTTACTCCAACCCATTTATTCTTTTGATAATTATTTTGATGATTGTATAATATTTTAATTTTACTTAATATATTACTCATATTACTAAATAGTTCAATAATTCTTTTCTATTTCTCAGCCTGGTCGCTCACTCTGGTGGTGGTTCTTTCTATATCACTATGCTTCCATGGAGGTCGATTTCTGTCTGCATTTCTGTATTTCCTGGAATGCATGTGGTTTTGCTGGGCTCAGAATTCTTGGTAGGAATTGTTTTCCGATGTTTAAAGGTTCCATTATCTTCTGGTTCATAGTTTCTACCAAGATTTCAGCTGTCCGTCCTTTTGTCACTTTTTTGAAGTCAATATGTTTTTCTCTGGCTGCTCATGAGATTTGTTCTTTGTCTTCCTAAGAGTTGTAGTGGCTTTGCAAGATTTTCTCTTTAACTATGATGTGTGTGTGTGTGTGTGTGTGTGTGTGTATGTGTGTGTGTGTGTGTGTGCATGTGTTTTCATTTAACTTTGAATAGGTTGAATTTTTTGGATCTATGGTGTATAGATTACATTAAATTTAGAAAATAATTTTAAGATTCTTTTCTTTTTTCTTTCTAGAATTTCTTTTTTTTTTATTATTATTTATTTACTTATTCATCATGCACAAGTATAGTATCTTTTTACATACAACTGCTTGTATACAAAGTATATAAGTACCATTCAGATCTTCAATCATGCATTTAGGATAATGATATCCATCTCATAGAATTTCAATGATATGGTCGTTAGACCATTTGTTCTTTTTTTTTATTTATAGTAGTAGTAGTATATATTACAGTTCATACTACACATATAGAGCATCTTTTTACACAAAACAGTTTGTATGCAAAGTATATTCGTAGCATTCAAGTCTTCAATCATGCATTTATTTTTTTTTTTTAATTTTTTTTTGGTACGGGGGATTGAACTCAGGGGCACTTGACCACTGGGCCACATCCCTAGCCCTTTTTTTGTATTTTATTAGAAGCAGGGTCTCACTGAGTTACTAAGTACCTCCCCATTGCTGAGGCTGGCTTTGAACTCGCGATCCTCCTGCCTCAGCCTCCCAAAGTGCTGGGATTACAGGCATGCGCCACCGCGCCCAGCTAAATCATGCATTTAGAATAATGATATCCATCTTATTCAACCACTTTTTCTTTAAAGACCATTTGTTCTTGTTCCAAAGATCAGTGAAGATTTTTTTCTTGTACTCCTTCTACTTCTCTACTTTTTACTATCTGCTTTAGTTTCAGTAGTTTCTATTGTTATTTCAGTAGTTTCTATTGTTAACTCAAACTTGTTTCCTAGTGTTTAATTTGATTTTAATCTTATTCAGTGATATTTTTTACTCCATAGTTTATATTTTTTGTCTCTAGATGTTTCATTGTTTCCTTCTTTTTCCTTCTATATATTATCAAATTATCTACTTTTTTCTCTTAAATCTTTCAGTATATTAAAAAGTTTACAGTAGCTATTTTAAGGTTCTTAATCTGCTAATTCTCTGTGGTGTGTATGTGTAATTTCTATTGACTGATTCTAGTGCATTGTTTTTGCTATTTCATATATCTACTGATTTTTAAGTTCTAGACATGTGAATTTTGACACTACTTCTAAGTCATGAACCTTCAAGGGTTACTACTGGTAAAATACAGAAACAGGATCAAGGGAGAAGGAAAAGGGTATTAAAAGGGGAGGCACTGAGGAGTGAAGTTAATTAAATTATATTGTATGCATGTACTAATATATCACAGTGAATTCTACTATTATGTATAATTATAATGCACCCATAAAAATAATGAAAAAAGTTACTACTGAATGTCCATGTATTCATCAAGGACTCTACTCTGGCTGAGGGGACCTGAAATACTGTGTTTGGGGAATTGTTTGGCTTGTAGCTTTCCAGATCTTTCCTCCATAGTTATTCATTGCCTGTCCTCCTAATATTTTATCTATACATACCTGAATTCATATTGAGTCAGAAAATTAAGGGGATGCCATATCTCTGCACTAGTGGACTGGACTCTTTCTCTGTTTAGCTCCCTTCTTTTTGGTACTCTGTCCTACAAATTCTAGCAGTGCTGAATGCCTCAAACTTTAATCTATTTCTTCTACTTATCAATATCACCAGGCTGTTTGCCTGGAAAAGCCTGTGCTGCAGTCTGAAATTTTCCTTCACATGGAAAAATGGGGCTATCATAGGGTCTACCTTCTTTTTCTTTGCTGCTTGGGTCCAATTTCCCCAAAATTGTTCCATACATTTTGCCCAGTTTTGTATTTGCTTGTAAGGGGAGGGTAATCATATATTCCTTCGTGTGACCACGTGGAAATTGTGGTGCTCTCTTGCCAGTGTTAATGAAAGGATGCCATCTGTTAACATGATTTAGACTCTGTTAAAAAAAAAAAAAAAAAAAAAGCCTACCATCAATTCATTCCCAATTGACTGAAGAAAGAGAATCTGTTCTAGAGTCAAGTCTTTCTAGGTTTAAATTTTCTCTGAATCTTTTGCCCATAATTTCCAGGAAATAGTTCTGAGAGTCACTCTGACTATAGCCTTAGGTCATGCAGTTGTCTCTAAAGTAACCCCTTTGGCTAGGGACTGCAGTGCTTTGACGGTTCAGAATTGGTCATGTGCTCCACTACTCAAGTACTTTCTACAGTGCAGGGGCAGAAACAGAGAAGGAGAAGAACTCAAAATAAAAATTTAAATGTTATTAGTAGGGAGGACATGCTGGGGAGGCAAACCACAAATATCTGCAGCTGGTAGTGAAGGGACATGCAGGCAGCTCCTGCCCAGATTAAATGAGAAAGAAGAAGGCAAGCTCCTTGCTTTCTGTAAATCTCAGTTTTCTCATCTGCAAAATAATTGGAACAATATGCTAATTTCTGGAGTCCCAAACTCTTTCAGTTCATGGTTAAAATCCTTTCTCAGAACTCTCCTGGGCTTCTTCTTAATCTTGAGATTCAAACATAGCCCATAAATTTAGCTCATGGTGGATTCTCCCACTTCCAATTTTTAAATCCCGCTTTCCAGATGTGGTGGCAGATAATATAATCCCAGCAACTTGGGAGGCTGAAGCAGGAGGACCACAAATTAGAGGCTAGCCTGGCAATCTAGCAAGCCCCCTGCCTAGAAATAAAAAAATTAAAAAGGTGGTAAGTGCCCCTGGATTCAATCTCCAGTGCTGGGGGTGGGGGCAAACCCTTTCAACCATTCTTTAAGGTCAACTTTCTTCCTATTTCTTGTTCTCTAGTCATTATGGTCATCTTATGTGGCCTTTAGAGACACCTTGGCCTCCTGCTTTTGGGTCTTGTATTTACAAACATATCCAGAACACCTTTTATTTACTTCTTTATTTGCCTAACAAGGGTTGAGTTCCATGTTAAATGTCACTCATTTAGGGAACTTTTCATATATTCTTTCTTTCCTTTCCTTTCCTTTTCTCCCTCCTCCCCTTTCTTCTTTCTTTCCTTTTTTGTGGTACTGGAGATTGAACCCGGGACTTCGCACACAAGCTCTGAGCCACATTCCTAGCCCTTTTTTTAAAAAAAAAATTATTTTGAGGCAGGGTCTTGCTACCTGTCCCAGGCTGACCTTGAACTTGAGATCTTCCTGCCTCAGTCTCCTGAACAGCTGAAATTACAGGCGTGTGTCACCCTACTGGTGGGAAGCTTTTCCTGAAATCTCAGACTTGGCGATCAGATTCCCTTTAGGAGTTAGAATGCCTCCTAAATGCATTTAATTTTTGCAGCTGGCAGGCTTACTGTTGGCACATTTACTAGACTGTGATCTCCATAAGGAACTGAATCCGTGTGTTTTGTTCATAAACGTCACTGGGACATAGGTCATCTTTTCACTTACCATGTGTCTGACACTGAGCTGGGGCTACAAACTGGTCCAAATATTGCCTCCACCTCAGGGTGAGATGGTGGATGGTCAGGACACAGGTGCTGCCTGCTTTCACTCAAGACATAATAGAGCAGGTGAACCCAAGTGTTGTTGAGTAGTACAGGGGTCTCTGGCCCAGTGATTACTTCACTTTAACTCTGGCCAAAAAAAACCCTATCAACCATTTTCTAAGTATTTACAGTACTTGGATTTAGAGCCTTTTCCAATGTGCCAAATAGCAAGATTTTAATTAGACTTTTCCAAGCTATATGTAGCCACTTTAATTTTGATGGTGGATTGATTCTCATACTCATGGTCGCTTACCTGGAATTTCCAGGCTTTTTCTTCTCCTTTTCCTAATTACTAAGGAGAATTATCATGGTTTGACAAGAATATTTAATTTTATGTATCTTGTCTCTAACAACTGCCAAAAGTTTCTAGTTCACATTCAATTGCATGCTTTCAAAGATGGGTTTTGATATTACAGTCATTCAATTACCTCTGCCTTAAGATTCATGGCAATAGCTCAGGCCATAGTTTGGTAGTGATTATTAATATAAATCCACTTTGGAGATAGATGCAGGTATAAATTACAGAATGTCAGGGTGCAATTTGATTTTGAATGCTTTTTTTTACTGTTATAAATTATGAAGGATGTTGAAGATGGTTCAGCATATTCGGTTGGATATAATTAAAATCCCAAAGGTTGTGGTTTTTAAAAGCTGCATCTGTCTGTTGCCTGCTGGGATTTAGAGGTGACTGGAAAATTTAAGGGTTATGCTTTATTCCATCCTCTCTTTCCTATTTCTGCCCTCATTCCCTCTTTCATTCCTGTTGCCCCTCCCATCCCTCAATCAATTACACAAGCCATAAACTTCAAGGCCAAAGAAGGTGCTGGGTCAGGGGTTAATTCCTATTCTAAAGAAAGGGCAGGGAAGATAAGAAAATTAACATCATAAAACGTGATAAATGATAGAGATAAGTACATAGCACCACAGTACAGACAGAGGACTCTTCCAGGTAAAATCAGGAATCAAAAAGCCTTCCTGAGGGAAGACCCATCTGAACCTGTGGGAGATCAAATCTGCTCTTGTGGGATTTGTCTTCAAACTAAGATGCAATTAATGTCTTGCATAAGCACTTTTAGATGGGAGGCCCTTTTCCCACCTACACCATCTTTCTAGAACCACAAATTTTTGCAGATTACCAAAAGCCATAAGGGAACCCAACCATCATCCAATCTCTCCCCTCACTTTCTCTTTCTCTCTCACATTTGCAGAGTTATAAACAGTTTGCCCCATGAGTCTAGCAAAATCCCACAATATTCCCTTTCCTTCTTAAGTGTCACTAATTTTCTCTCTCTATGCCCCAAATATCCATTTATTCTCTCCCTAATAAATTAGTTCTCTTCACTAATCAGAACCAGCTACAAGGAACGCTCAGGCCAGCTAATTCTTGCACATATGTAAATGTGTGGTAGGAGTTGGTCATTCCCTGGGTGCATTTTCAGGGGTATATAGAAACCTTAAGCCAGACAAGAGCATCTCTGTTTATATGAGTGGTGTATCAGAGGTTTGGAGATATCTTTCCAGGTGAGGGAAATGGGACACCAGCAGAGCTCTGTCAACCATGTCAACATAACCATGTTGGGCCCTGACATTTTCCCTCCATAAGATACCAAAATTCTGTAGTTAGTGAAAGTTGAGTTGATCAAATCTCACATAAAGAACAATTAGCAACAAAGCAATGTTTTTAGCAGGGAGTTTATGGCCCAAAAGTTGAAGTTTTTGTGAAATAACAGGAGAACTCAATATGAAGAATGAAGAGAAATACTTTATCCCAGGAAGAGGGAATGCAATTAGACCATGCCTGAAAGAGGCCTAAGAATCAATCGTGGTTTCAGACAGTTTTTATCTACGCATTCATCCCTTTGACTTAATTTATATTCTTTCTTTCTTTCTTTTTTTTTGTACTAGGGATTAAACTGAGGGGCACTCGACCACTGAGCCACATCTCCAGCCCTATTTTGTATTTTATTTCCAGACAGGGTCTCACTGAGTTGCTTAGTGCCTTACCTTTGCTGAGGCTGGCTTTGAACTTGCGATCCTCCTGCCTCAGCCTCCTAAGCCACTGGAATTATAGGCATGCGCCACCACACCTGGCTACATCCTTTTTTAAAATATTTGTTTTCTACAACCCAGTGAAAGGAATTGTTTGATTAAAGATAGTAATAACAATTTAACTAGCATATTTTCCTCCCCTAGCCCCCATTGTATTGGAGGAAATCACTTGATTTAAAAACAAAAATAGAAAAAAATACACTTATGTAGGAATGAGTTCCCATAAGCAAAGTTTCACTCTAAATATTGGAATTTAATTAAAATTCTCCTTAATTTCTCATTTTAAAAGAAATGATTTGTCCACCCAACTTCTGAAGGTAAATGAACAAATCTCTATTTCCTAAATTATAAAAAGAGAACAGGGATCTGAGGACTGAGAGTCATGAACCCATCTTCCCATCCATGTAGTTTGTTGCTGAGCATCAGAAAAAGAAAGTAAAGTCTACCATTGGTTTCGTATCATGTATGTTAGACTAAAACACAAATCAGTTGTTTTAGAAGATAAGCTTTTAAATTAAAAACAAAACAAAACCCTCTTTGAGCTTCAATGTTTGCAAAATGAGCCCCTTGTACGTCCCCTTTTATAGGAAGTGCTGCCATATTTGAAACTTGCTCCTCAGCATCAGGTCATAGCCACCACTTAAGCAGTCCCTGGCCCTACCAAGGGTGGCTGGGTTCTATCTGAGGGATGGGGAGGAGGCTGAATCCCATCCCTTGGAATGCTCATTCGTTCATGTCATAAGAATTAGGTGTTTTAAGGCATTAGTGCTTATGTGCAATTGAAAATAGTTTCCCCAGCTGCTGGTCCGCTGGGTCCTGCAGACCAGCTGTTTTCCACAACCACAGAATTGAAATATGACTCTAAGCAGGGACATGTCAGCCGGCCTCTAGCAGCTGTGGAGCATCACTAAGCCATGTTTCGGCCCTTGATGTGGTCAAGGCCAAGGGCAGCTCTTGTTTAGAAGGCTTGAAGGGAGGTGGTCTGGCCCAGGAGCCTGCCTGGGAATGTCTGCTATTGACCTCTACTCTCTGATGGAGACCTTTGGGGGAATGATAGCCAAATTAAAATTGGGCGGAGAACCAAAAGGGTCAAAGGAAGCTCTTGGCTTAAAACGTGTCAGAGATGTTCCCCATTTTATGGAATATATTACCAAAAATTTGCAAATAAATAATACTATTATTCAGTAAATGAATTTAATAATAATCAGTGAACTTGCTCTTTTTAAAGGAAACATTTAATATTTTTAGATTTTTAATTTTTTAATCAACATAATATTTGTACATAATTATGTGGTATGGTGTGATAATTCAATATACGTGCATAATGTGTAAAAATCAAATCAGGGTAGTTAGCATATCTGTTACCTCAAATATTATCATTTCTGTGTGTTGGAAACCTTCAGACTTTTCTTCTGTGGTTATTTTGTAATATACCATAGATTATTATTGATATAGTTATCCTATTATAATATGGACTATTGGAACTAATCCTTCTTTTCTAACTGTCCTTTAGAACCCCCACATTTGCCTTCTGTAGATTTAGATCTGCCATAGAATTTGGTCACAAGGTTAGAGGGATGAGCAAGTGGAAGCTGAGGTTCCGCATCTCTCCGTCCTTTTTCTCTCTGTTATGTCTATTTCTACATGTGATGTTTGCAGGCTCTTTTCCAGGCTCTCTAAGACCTCATCTCCATTCACAGTGGAAGTGCGAATTTCACTGGGAGCAGGAGAATGCACAGAGGAGACCAGTGGGTAGGCTGGGTAGGGATGATGGAGAGCAGCAGCTGGCAAGGGAGGCATCTTGGGATCCCTGGATGATGAAGGATGCATTAGTTGGGTGGTGATGGAATGGGAGGGGCACCAAGTCCTGTTGTTTCCACTTCCAGCAGCTTCAGCTGGGCTATGTGCAAAGGCATCCAGTATATGGGAGACCTACTGATTCCCGAGAGTCCCCACCCCACCTTATTTCAGGATTCTTCGGCTTCTTCCCCCTTGCTATTTTGTGGACAGCACGCCTCCAGATTAGTAACTATTTCTGGGATTCCTGCTCCCTCTCTTGACAAAGAGAAGACTTTCAGGCATTCGCAGCCTTCAAAATAACAAAGGCACAAACCTCTTGGCTGTTATTTTATCTTTGGATTCAAGAATGCAGCCACGTGTTCAGCAGCTGTGAACTCTGGCACATGCGAGGGGAGGAAGAAGGTTTGAATTACCAGGATTCCAACTCCCTGTCTTCAAGTAGGGAGCTGCTGGGAGGCAGGCACGTGGTGGAGCCTTCTGGCTGTGTTGTGCCAGCCTTGGATTCTCAAAACTCTGAGCTCTTGAGCTTCAACTGTAGTCATGGGTCCTCCACATCCCTCCTTCTGGACTTACAAGGACAAGTTCATCTCAGGCCTCAGAAAAACATGCTGGGCATGAATGCTTGGGTTTCTCAACCTCACTGTCCCTTCCCTGTCTTTATCCACAGACATGGAGACACAGCTCTGACCCTTGGAGACATCCACTCAGGAAAGGACAGAGATCAGTGATCAAACCCCATCTCTGCAGTGGATAGCTCAAAGCTGGGCGAAGTGGCTGAGCAACAGGGTCTGATCGATAGGATGTAGCTCCATCTTCGGTGCAGCAAAGGTGTTGCGATTTATAAGTGGATACTATATGTGTGTGGACTGTGGGCCAAGTCACTAACAAATGGTGGTGCTGACTAGCAACCGGCTGACGCGTCTTTATTTATTCAGTAGATGTTAGTGTGTGAGTATTCTGTGTTAGGTACCACAAGTATAGCAATGGACAAGAGGAATTCCTTGCCTACATGGGGAAATGGCTCTGTGAAATGTGTACTATGCAGGATGATGGGATGAGAGTGGCTTGGTTGTGGAGTGGGTCCGCCCTGGTCAGCTTAGGGAGGGCAGTGGGGAAGGGCCCTGAGAAGGAGGTCCCATCTGACTCACAGGAGGAGGCAAACTGCCACACAGCCCGGCAGGCTGTGGAGGCATGGATAAAAAGCCCCTGTGAGTGGAGTTCTGCCCAGGCCAACTCACAGCCTGTTCCTGTCCAAGGTCTTTGGGACGTGGCTCTGCCCACTTCTGCCTGGCCTCCCTCTCTCAGCTGACCCTTATGATCTGCATCAACTTACCTTGATTTTCATATGAGGTTATGTACCAAGCAAAGATTAATTAAATAATGAGGGTGAAATGAGAAGAATTTCAGACATTCAGGAATCAGAACACTTGCCTTCTCTGACTCTTTTGTAAGAGGAATTTTTTGAGGTTATAATCCTGAGGGGAAAAATTCTAAAATTTCAGAAAGTCAGCTAGGCCGTGGTCATGTAATCAGAAACCAGCCATTCAGATACCCCTGGCGGGAAGTTGAATGTTGAGCAGGTAATGAAAAGACCCAGGAGCAGTTAGCAAATTGTGTGTAGAAGGGGTGGGATCCCTGAGTCTTATTCTCCATCATTCTCTAATCCCGTGGGAGCCAACTCATAGCTTCAGCTAACCAGAGTCATGGCATCACTGAGGGAATGATTTACAACACGAATCTTATGGTAGGGGCATCTCAATTGTGAGAATATCATGAATTGTCCTCTCTTTGAGACACGAACCACCCACAGGTTGTCTGGGCATGCTCTCAGTACTACAATTAGTCATTACCTCTTTTTCTCATTCTACCCTAATAAATATGATCTGTTACTATTTGTCATGTCAATTATTTTTATTCTGAGTCCATCCTAGCTCTGTTCTTTTCTTTTCCTGTACTTCTTGTGCAGAGACATTGTATAGTTTTCCTAATTCTTTTCATTTTGTGCCTTCCATTTTCCTTTCTCCTTCAGGACTCTAGTTACATATATGCTATAACATTTAATACTATTCATAGATTCCTAAGGCTGTGCTCATTTTCTTTTTAACCTTTTTTTTTAAATTTTAGAGTGAGTAATTTATATTGTTCTATCTAAAAGTTATGACTCATTCTTCTATAATCTCTACTGTTCTATAAAGTCCATCCAGTGATGTTTTTGTTTCTAAAAATCCACTGGAAAATTTTTTCCACTGTACAATTACTATATTAACAAATATTTTTATGTTTCTCTGCTATGTTAACCTATCTGTTCATTAATTAAAACCGTATTTTCTTTTAGTTTGTTGAGAATAGTTAGAATGGCTACTTTAATATCTTCATCCACAATGAACTTATTCCAACATCTAGATCACCATGAGTTGTTTTCTTTACTAATCATTTGTATATTGAGTAATTTTGTATTGTAGCTTGGACATTGTGAAGACCTTGGGTTTTATTCTACCCCTCCAAAGACTATTAATTTTTGGTTAGACTCAATTGCAAACTATTTCTTAGTGATGCAACTCAAAACTCAGATGAGTTTATTTAGACTTTATTTGGCTCCTTGAAGTCTATCCTGCCTGTATGGGTTAGGACTCAGCAGAGACTGAGTCAGAGTTTATGTATGGGATTTGTGTCTGAAGGCAGTGGTGGTGCCACATTCTATCCTCTGGTCCATCAGATAGCTGGCCTGCAGGTTTTATTAGAGGTTTAGTCATCCTATGCCATATGTACAGGATCCTTGTCCTCAGGCTAGAAGTGAAAATGAGAAATTCACCCAGTGCTGTGCCATTGATATAAGGATCAAATTCCTTCTAGAATCTGCCTACTATTGTTTATTCTCCAGAGATTTCAAGTAGTTGTTTGTTATATTTTTTTCTGGAGATAAAATTATTGTCATCTGTGAGAGGGTCAGTCTGATAGAAGCTACCTATCAATTCTAGAAGTAAACGTCTCCTTACCTCTTAAAAATTAAAATTCCCAAACATATTTATCATGAGAAGTATAAACACATAAATATTTCCTTATGTGTTGTAATTATATATTTTTATAAATGCATTATACTTAAAGTTTTTAAATATAATTTGTATTGTAAGTCAAAATATAAATTATAGATTTATCATAAAGTTACTTTTATTTTTTTCACATTATAGCCAGGTCATCAAACATATTTTAGCAATTACATTTATTTGTAGGTTGTGTTACTGAGAATTTATATTTTGGAACAGTAGAAAAGAAATTTAAAATAGTTATAAGAAGGAGGCAGATGGATGTGATAGGATTAAAAAATGTTGACTTAGGAGGCTATGAACCTGCTAAAGATGAAGGATGTATACATAGCCAAGCAATTATGACCTGGCTCCGGAATCAGAGATTTCTCCATTATCCATAACAGCATTAGTTTCAACCATCAGTATGAGATATGGTCTGGGAGGCACTGGATAAGAGCAATGACAAAACCATTTAATAGGAAGAGCTACTGAGAGAGAGAGGAGAGATTCCTTCCAACTCAAAATGTATATTGGAATGCAAATTCAGAAGTTCTTGAAGAAACTTAATGACAGAAAGTTCTGCTAAACAACATGGTGAAATTAGTCTTGATAAGAATAAAAGTAATAAAAAAACACAATGTTCTGACAAAAATGTTAAACTGAGATTTTGGACTTGCTTAGTGTTATAAAAATAGATATATGTAATAATCCAAACCAAGAATAGAACCAGGTAGAAATAATAAAAATAAAATTGCATGCAAAAAGCATTGATTTCTGTGCTGACAAGAGATACACGTCCCAAACAAAAAACATTTTCTGGAGCATTTGTACAATGTTCCTCTCTGTGACCAAGTGCCACCTGGCAAGTGCAGACAGAGACGAAGACAGCAAGGAAGAACATTCTCTTGAAAGACTCTTCTGCCTAATTTTTCCAGAAAAAAATCTACTAAAAAGAAAGTCCATGAAACCTTAATCTTCATTATGAATTTATTCCTTTCAGTGAATAATTTGAATTTCTACCATAGAAAATAATTTCCCCTAGTTAGGAAATTGGTTCTACTGACGAACAGTCCTTTTCTGCAAGGCAAAAGCTCAGCCTTCTTTGTATGACTTCTAAATAGTGTCCTTCACAAGGAAGGACACCAGCTTTGGACTTTTGTAGAAGAGGTTTGATTATAGCTTTGCCTTTTCCTCAGTGCACCATCATGGGTAGTATTTCTATGCTCTGCATTCCTCATCCACTAAATGGATAAGAATCACCTACCGCTTATCTCATAGAGACACTGAGGAGGGAGGAAAGTTTATAGGAAGCCCTCTTTTACCAAGTTGCTTTCAGACCCAGTAGATCCCCTCTCACTCAGGGGGTTGATCTGGGATGTCTTGGACATTTCTTCCTGCTGTCCCTGTGGGGCAGCATTGACCTCTTCTGCTTGCTACTTCATCCAAGGACTCCCCAAGGTAGATGCAGCCAATAAGCCTGAGAAGATGCCAGCTGAATAAAGCCCTCCCCTCCCCTCCACTTTTGCTGTTGTTTGTGTTTTGATAATTCCACAAGCTTGGTACAGACTTTCACTATTTAAAAAGTGCTCTATTAAGCAATAGGAAGTCACATGCTCATTAGAAGGCTGATTTTTGAAACCGAGAGCTGGCTGTGGGTGCTGGCATTGAAAGGCACAGGTAACTGTTGGTGGAAACAGGGCTGGCACCTGCTCCTGGTTGTGAAACTTTTTGCAGTTCTATATGAAGTCTTGGAGGCACTCTTTGTGATAGGTGCCATCACATTTTAATTACCTCTAAGATGGCTTGGCAGCACATCCTTCTTGGCAGCTGTTGAAAAAAATATTTTTGCAAACTGGAAGGCAGACTAGTGGTTTAATTCATTGAAAAAGAAACTCCATAGCTCCTGGAGGGAAATGACATTTCAATCTTTCCATAATACACCATATTGCGCATATGCTAACCTGTGCTTCACTGGGCACTAGGAAATTCAAGGTATAGGATGAAAACACAGGTGTTTCTTCCAGTAGAATTAGGAAACTTTGGGAGTAGTTTGAGCTGACATCCTTGGGCATGAAGGAAAACTTTAAGAAGATCATGATTTCCACTCACTCCCTTTTCCCAGACTAATATACTAGTAACAGGGTCAAGGTTTCTTCTCTCTTCTCCACTTCTCTCTGCCAATGACTTACTGGCTGGACTGTCTTCTTACTCCACCTGGAGCTGTCTGGACTCCCAGGGTGTGTGAGAGCTTTGCCACTTGCACAGATAACATAAATAAAGCCTTTTCCAAAGCAGACAGACACTTGGGTAATTCTTTAAGAACATTTAGTTCATGATGTTCCAGTAAATTGTTGCATCACTGGAGAAGAACGATGCGGGTACTAGTAAAAACTTAATTAAAAGTGTCCCAGACTGAGTTTAGGCAGATTAGCAAGTGTCAGTGCAGTCATGGCCGCTAAACAGCCACGGAATGTTGTCCCCCTATGGAGGTCCACTGTAGGGGAGGGAAGGGCTCTGCTGGAATCAAATGCCCCAGTCCTGCTGTGCATGTTCCCTGGTGATGTGGTGAAGACTGGATGGCAGTTTCTCATATTTACATGACACCTGAAGTTATTCAGAGGCCAATACATAGATACATAGATCTTCTCCATGGCTGGGAGAAAGGACTTAGTTAGTATTGGGTTAGATGATTAAAAAAAATCAAGAATAAACTTAAATTGCTGCTCTTCAGTCCTTTCATTAATGGCATGAATGTGGGATGGAGATTGGCAGAAAGTTCCATGGTTCCTAAATCAACCATGTGCTGCAAAATTAAACTGAAGTAACATCCAGAAAGAGAAGGCAATGGTTCCCATAGGTCAGGAAATTGATCTCAATGGCTTGTCCAAGGTCCTGCAGTGAGTGACAGACCTACAATCCAAGCCAACATGAGCACGGCCCACGGTGTGCCTTTCCCACCACAAAGGCTGGATCTGGCCATGAAACTAAGCCCAGTCCCTTTGCCTTATTTGACTTTTCCAGTTCCTGCAGTCTAGACAGCACGTCTTGAATGATTAAGGAAGTTCTTCCCTAACATTTAGGTAAATTTCACATTAGGATTACAGGAGGGTATTAGTCCTTTCTCTTTGAAGGATGCCTTAATGATTTTTTATTCTGACATTGTTAGAAAACATTGATTTCTCACTCTCTTAATGAAAAGAAACAGGCAAATAAGAAAAAAAAAAAATTTCAATCTCAAAACCACCTCTGCAGCCCTCTGTAGTACTGAAGGCCCACCTGGGGGGATGGCACGGGCACCTGGAGGGAACAGTGATAGAGAATTAAGAACAAGGACCCCAAGTCAGATGCTCAAAGCTTCCCATTCATTGGCTGAGTAATTTGTGGGATGCTGCCTCATCTCACAGGCTCCCTCTCTTCTGAGAAATGTGAGTTATAATGACAGTACCTATTTCAAAGGGTCATTGAAAGAATTAATGGAGATTACTGTAGTTCTTGATCTTTGGCCAGTGCTGTTCACTCTATTATCATATTGGTAATCATATGAGTATTAATATTTACGTGGCTGGAGGCATTCTACAACAGCAAATCTTCACTATGAGAAGCAAATTCTAGAAAGAACAGCCGAGAACCGTCTGAAGAGGGGGCTGCATAATGACAGTAGGAAGATGAAGGATGTAACAAGGGGAGATCAAATACTGTAATTGTGATCCACACCCAGCTTTGGGGGAAGTAGGAACTTCAATGAGTCCGTGGTCACAAGGTCCTGTAAGGTCTACTAGATGGGCCAGGTGGATGGATTAGAGGTTCTGAGCTCTGTCAGGTAAGCCCAATGGGCAAATGTCTCCACTGAATCCACGGAAACCAAATCCCAGGATACTTGGGCCATAGGAGCATGGAGCCAACACTAGTAAAGAGAGAACTGAAGAGTTGCTTAGAAGAAGGGTTTTCTGTAAGAGAAAGGGTATAGCATAAAAATCTAGTTCATGGTGTACGAATGTGGCATATATCCCATTTATAATTCATATTCAAGACTATAAGGAAAGATTGCGTGATCAATGCTCAAAGAACAAAAATGTTCTCTAACCTCCATGTAACAAGGAAATTCAATGAAAAGTCACAGAAAGTTAGTAGAGAAAATACACTGTTTACACTGTGGAAAACAAACAATTGGAAAGCTTAATGATGAAAGTTATCCTCCCCTTACGCAAAGTGTTTGAAATGCACACAGTTTTTAAAAAAATATTCACACTTTCAGAATTCCAGTGCATCCTTCTAAGGTGTTTCTAACCCCCTGATTTTGTCAGACTCTGAAGATGCAAGGAAGTTCAGAAAGTTATCATTCAGAGGAGTGAGAGAAGGAATATTTCTTAACAAAGAGTAGTGTGAATACTGGGTAAGGATTTTTGCCACTTGATCCCAGCATGAGTATTGGTGCATATGGTTTCTGAGGTTTATTTTTCATCCAGATGTGTTATGGGTATTTGTGTGTGTGAGTATCTCTTGATAGATAGAAATGCTTAAATTAATGAGTCTCTACCATAGCATGGAATTCAGGAGAAGATTGGCTAGGGAAAGTTTGCTCCCCCAAAGTTCCTATTGTACTGTGACTGCCCATCCTGTGGTGTTGGCTAAGGAACACAAGCAATCATTGTGGCTTTCCAGAAAGCATGCCATCTTGATGAGGATTCTTGGTTGCAAGATATAGTAACAAATCTCAGAAGATTTGATGTGAGAACACCAGTGGGAGAATCAGATTGCGAGAGAGTTCAGAGCAGAGGCTGTCCTGGGCCAGCAAGCAACAACCATCTTCTACATAGGAAGAAAACAAGGAGCGAGCAAAAGGAAAATGCTGCTGATGGCTGCAGGGGTGTGAAAGTGTGGCAACAGTGGAAGCAATGGCAGGAAGCTGCTCCTTCTGCAGCAAGGCACCCTCCTCTAGATGACCCAATTCCAAGTGCAGTAAGGTGGGGGCTGGAGAGTGTGTCCATCAGCTGAGCTGATGTCTGGCATCTGTGCCCTGGAGTGGGAAGTGGAAAAAGGTGGTTCTGCCTTTGTTTTCAAAGCATAGGGATTCACCCTGTCAAATACCAGAGGAAATAGGGAACTTATTGAGGAAGATCAGAGGAGATCTGAGACTGCAGAACATAAAATAATCAGCAAATGGTCTCTACACTCAATGAATCTAGAACACAGGGAAGTGTACACTCCCTGAGTTAAGTGCTGACAGCACCAAGGAATTGGTGTGCCTGGTGGGTCTGTCTGATTTTTTTTTTTTTTTTAAGCCCTGGCTGCACATGAGGAGTGAGAGGAAAAAGATGATTTCCCTACTCATCATCACTGCACCCAGTACAGATCTTAGAGTTGAGCAATACTTGGTCTCATGGAGATTTAGAACTTCTTGCATTAGGTAACATGATAATTTTTGCCCATCCCTGTCGTGTACCAATAAGGAGATGGAGACTTGAAATTTGTCCAAGGACTCAAAGAGTCAGAATGCCCCTTCCCTGAACTCTCAATTTCAGGGAGTTTTTGTTTTTTGTTTTTTTTTCCCACCTTGAAGAAGTGAAAAACTTGGTACATGTGATCATTGAATATTCCCAACCATGCATAACATGTCTGCAAAAGCTTCATATTTTGAAAACTTCTGACTTCCTTCTCCAGCAGCTTCAGAGATGCTTTATCTCTGACATCCTATAGCTTTGCTATGATTTGTTTAGATGTGAACTTCCTTCACTTTCCTTCTGGGCATTCACTAGGTTCTGAAATGGGTGGATTAATGTCTATAGTAGGTAAATAGTTTCCTTCCCCCAAAAGTCATGTCTACCTGGAACTGCAGATTGTGACTTTATTTGAAAATAGAATCTTTGCAGATGTAATTAAGATGAAGAATTCATTTTATGGTGAAGCCTCACTTTTTTTTTTTTAATAGGAAGTAGAACGTGTCATCAATGAATATGGATATTTAGCTGTGATTTCAAAGCAGTTTTGAAGGCACATCCTAGTTTCTCCTTGCTGCCAAGGGTAAAATGTGAGAGGAATGAGACAGATTGAGAAAGGAATTGTTAAGCAAGAAGGAATACCAAGGATTTCCAAGATCTCTCTGAAGCTAGGAGGAAGCAAAAAAGAATTCTTCCCTGGATGCTTCAGAGTGAATGTAGTCCTACAGATACTTCAGTTTTGTCCTTCCATCCCCCAGAAATGTGAGATTAAAATTTTTGTTGTTTTAAGTAAAAAAATTTGTGAAAATTTGTTATGGAAGCCCTAGGAAACTAATACAATGCCTTTCAGTGGATCAGAAAAAAAGATTATAGCCATTATCTCTTTAACTATTAATTCAACTTAATTTTCTTTTTCTTTTTCCTGATGGGATGCAAAGAATATTCTAGTTCTTTTCATTCGATTGCAGTGTCTCTTATTTTCTCATTTGTATTGTTTGTGCATATAATCTCTTCCTCTCCTGATTATAAATTCTGTCTGTAGCTGTGTCTTATCTGGCATTAAACCTATTCATTAAATTTTAAATTGGTTTTTTTACTTTCTATTTACCAAATCTGTTTTTTTCCAAATTTTCTCTGATACTGTATAGTTTTTCATTTTCCTTGCATACATAGTCACATTTGTCTTTTAAACCTGTAAGCAAAGTCAGCAAAAGCTTTTGCAGTCTTTGATAATTCTAATCCTGAAAGTCTGCTTTAGTTTGGATCTGGAAAGTTCCTCAAAGGTCCATGCATGAAAGGTTTAGTTCTCAGCTTGGTATTATTGGAAAGTGGTAGAAATATTTAGAAGGAAGAGATAAGCGGGAAGTTTTAGGATATTAGGGGCATGCCCTTGAAGGGGATTGTGGGATGCAGGTCTCTTCCTCTCTCATTTGCTGCCCAGGCAACATGAGGTGAACAGCCCACTCCTCCACACAATTCCAACAATAATGTACTGCCTCAGCACAGGCCCAAAGTAACAGGGCCAATGCGTTATGGATTGACACCTCTGAAACCATGAGTCAAAACAAGCTCCTCCTCTTTTTAAATCAATCAACTCAGGGAGTTTGTTACAGTAATGGAAAATAGACTAACACAGTCTTTTGCAGGTAAGTTTCTTGTGACTGTTGTTTCTTTCTTGTTCTGACTCATGAAGTCCAGTCTCCACGTCTGTTTGGTTGTCTTTGAATGCTGTCACTGCATTTTTCAAAATTATTTGCAGAAATAATAGAAGGTGCAGAAAGAAAACAACTCTCTCAGAAAAGATTTGCATTTAAAAGTGCTTGGGGATACTGCTAACCCAAAACCTTTTTTAACCAAGGTCGAAGCTTTGAATAACTAGATCCACTAACTGAGTCACACCTGTGCTACACTTTTGCTGAGGCCTTCTGTCTCCTAACCACTGTTCTCAGGGAGCCCTTAGGGGTCATGCTCAGTGCAGGGGTCTCCTGTTAGACCTAGTACCTAGTGTGGACCAAGGACTCCTGTGTTCTATGAGATTTTTAAAAACAAAAGCTAAAATTTTTGTTTAGTTAGATGGCTTCAGGCTAAGGTGGTTCCTCTTTAAGTTTAGTAACTCCTTACCATCCACCAGCTCTTCCATGCTTCTAAGAAGCTTCATATTTCTCCAAGCATTTTATTGTTATAGCAGTAGGGTTAGTCTAAATCACATGGGCTGCTCCCTTCCTTCCCCTCCCTCTCCTTTGACCTTTCTAGCGTTCCTCTAATCCTCCTATGTACCCTGACCCAACACCACTGTGAATCAGCCTCCTTATATCAGAGAAAACATTCGGTATTTGGATTTTTGAGATTGACTAACTTCACTTAGCATTATATTCTCCAACTTCATCCATTTACCTGTGAATGCCATGATTTTTTTTTTCTTTTACTGCTGAGTAAAATTCCATTGTGTATATATACCACATTTTCTTTATCCATTCAGCTACTGAGGGACATCTAGGTTGGTTCCACAATCTAGCTATTGTGAATTGTGCTGCTATAAACATTGAAGTGGCTGTGTCACTGTAATATGCTGTTTTTAAGTCCTTTGGGAATAGACCCAGGAGTGGGATGGCTGGGTCATAGGGTGGTTCCATTCCCAGTTTTCCAAGAAATCTCCATACTACCTTCCATAACGGTTGCACCATTTTGCAGTCCCACCAGCAATGTATGAGTGTGCCTTTTCCCCCACATCCTCTCCAACATTTATTGTTGTTTGTGTTATTAATGGATACCATTTTGACTGGAGTAAAAAAAAATCTTAGAGTAGTTTTGATTTGCATTTCTCTAATTGCCAGCAATGTTGAGCATTTTCTCATGTATTCATTGATTAATTGTGTGTCTTCTTCTGAGAAGTGTCTTTTCAATTGCTTGGCCCATTTGTTGATTGGGTTATTTGTTTTTTTGGAATTAAGTTTTTTGAGTTCTTTATATATTCTAGAAATTAGTGCTCTATCTGATGTGCATGTATTAAATATTTGTTCCCAAATAGTTGGCTCTCTATTCAACTCACTGATTGTTTCTTTTGCTGAGAAGAAGCTTTTTAGTTTGAATCTATCCCATTCATTGATTTTTGATATTAATTCTTGCGCTACAGGATTCTTATTAAGGAACTTGGGGCCTAATCCGAAATGCTGGAAATTTGAGCTTACTTTTTCTTCTATTAAGTGTATTGTCTCGGGTCTAATTCCTAGGTCCTTGATCCACTTTGAATTGAATTTTGTGCATGGGTGAGAGATAAAGGTTTAATTTCATTTTGTTGCATATGGATTTCCAGTTTTCCCAGCACCATTTGTTGAAGAGGCTATCCTTTCTCCACTGTACATTTTTGGTGCCTTTGTCTAATATAAGATAGCTGAAATTATATGTATTAGTCTCTGTGTCCTCAATTCTGTACCATTGGTCTACCGGTCTGTTTTGGTGCCAATATCATGCTGTTTTTGTTACTATTGCTCTATAGTATAATTTAAAGGCTGGTATGGTAATGCCACCTGCTTCACTTTTCTTGCTAAAGATTGCTTTGGCTATTCTGGGTCTCTTATTTTTCCAGATGAATCTCATGACTGCTTTTTCTATTTCTTTGAGGAATGTCATTGGGATTTTGATTGAATTGCATTAAATCTGTATAATGCTTTTGGTAGTATGTACATTTTGACAATATTAGTTCTACCTATCCAAGAATAATGTAGGTCTTTCCATCTTCTGAAGTCTGCTATAATTTCTTTTTTTAGTGTTCTATAGTTTTTGTTATAGAGGTCCTTCACCTCTTTCGTTAAGTTGATTCCCAGATATTTTTTTTGATGCTATTGTAAATGGGGTAGTTTTCATCATTTCCCTTTCAGAGGCTTTGTCACTGATGTACAAAAATGCCTTTGACTTATGGGTATTGATTTTGTATCCTGCTACTTTGCTGAATTCATTTACTAGTTCTAAAAGTTTTCTGGTAGAGTTTTTTGGGTCTTCTAGGTATATTATCATGTCATCAGCAAATAGTGCTAATTTGAGCTCTTCTTTTCCTATCTGGATCCCTTTAATTTCTTTCGTCTGTCTAATTGCTGTGGCCAGAGTTTCCAGTACTATGTTAAATAGCAGTGGTGAAAGGGGGCATCCCTGTCTTGTTCCAGTTTTTAGAGGGAATGCTTTCAATTTTTCTCCATTTAGAATTATGTTGTCCTGGGATTTAGAATAGATAGCTTTTATAATGATGAGATATGTTCCTGTTATCCCTAGTTTTTCTAGTTTTTTGAACATGAAGGGGTGCTGTATTTTGTCAAATGCTTTTTCTGCATCTATTGAGATGATCATATGGTTCTTATCTTTAAGTCTATTGATGTGATGTATTATGTTTATTGATTTCCAAATGTTGAACCAACCTTGCATCCCTGGGATAAACCCCACTTGATCATGGTGCACTATCTTTTTGATATGTTTTTGTATCCGATTTGCCAGAATTTTGTTGAGGATTTTTGCATCTATGTTCATTAAAGATATTGGCCTGAAGTTTTTTGTTTGTTTGTTTTGGTTTTGGTTTTTTTTTTTGGCTGTGTCTTTGCCTGGCTTTGGAATTAATGTAATATTGGCCCCATAGAAAGAGTCTGGGAGAGCTCCCTCTTTTTCTATTTCATTAAATAAGTTGAAGAGCATTGGTATTAGTTCTTCTTTGAAGGTCTTTTAGAACTTGGCTGTGAACCCATCGGGACCTGGACTTTTTCTTGATGGTAGCTTTTTGATGGCATCTTCTATTTCCTTGATTGAAATTGATCTGTTTAAATTGTGTATAGCCTCCTGTTCTAGTTTGGGCAATTCGTACGACTCTAGAAATCTGTCAATGCATTCAGTATTTTCTATTTTATTAGAGTACAAGTTTTCAAGTAACTTCTAATTATCTTCTGTATATCTGAGGTGTTTGTTGTGATATTTGCTTTTTCATCACAGATGTTAGTAATTTGAGTTTTTTCTCTTCTTCTTTTTGTTAGCATCGCTAGGGGTCTGTCAATTTTATTTAGTTTTTCAAAGAACCAACTTTTAGTTTCGTCAATTCTTTTAATTGTTTCTTTAGTCTCAATTTCATTAATTTCAACTGATTTTAATTATTTCCTGTCTTCTACTACTCTTAATGTTGATTTGTTTCTCTTTTTCTAGTGCTTTGAGGTATGATGTTAAGTCATTTATTTGTTGGGTTTTTTTTTTTTTTCTTTTAAGGAATGAACTCAGTGCAATGAATTTTCCTCTTACTACTGCCTTCATAGTGTCCCAGAGATTTCTATACGACATATTTGCATTTTCATTTACCTCTAGGAATTTTTTAATCTCCTCCTTGATGTCTTCTTCAACCCCTTGTTCATTCAGTAGCATGTTGTTTAGCTTCCAGTTGTTAGAATAGTTTTTTTTTGTTTCTTGTTTTGTCATTGATTTCCAATTTCATCCCACGTGGGTCTGATAGAATGCAGGGTAGTATCTCTACTTTTTTATATTTGCTGAGATTTGCCTTGTGGCATAATATATGTTCTATTTTGGAAAAGGAGCCATGTGCTGCTGAGAAGAAAGTGTATTCACTCACTGAGGGATGAAATATTCTGTATATGTCTGTTAGGTCTAAGTTATTAATTGTTTTATTGAGACCTACAGTTTATTTATTTAGCTTTTGTTTAGATGATCTATCCATTGGTGAGAGAGGTGTGTTGAAGTCCCCTAGGATAATTGTGTTGTGGTCTATTTTACTCTTGAACTTGAGAAGGGTTTGTTTGATGAATGTAGGTCCCCCATTATTTGGGGCATATAGATTTATAATTGTTATATCTTATTGATGAATGGTTCCCTTAAGTAGTAAGAAATATCCATCTTTGTCCCTTTTGATTAGCTTTGGCTTGAAGTCTACCTTATGTGATATGAGAATGGAAACCCCTGCTTGCTTCTGCAGCCCATGTGAGTGATAAGACTTTTCCCAGCTTTTCACCTTCAGTCTATTGATGTCTTTTTCTGTGAGGTGGGTTTCTTGGAGACAGCAAATTGTCAGGTCGTTTTTTTTTTTTTTTTAACCCAGTCTGACAATCTGTGTCTTTTGAATGGTGAGTTTAGGCCATTAACATAACATTCAGGGTTATTACTGAGATGTGATTCTTATTCCCATCCATTTTTATTTGTTTATGGTATTTAACTCAATTTCGTTTCGCCTCTGGTTGGTATTTCCTTTAGTTTAATATCTCCCTTTGTTGATTTTCATTGTTATTATTCTTTTCTTCTTCGTGGAATATTTTGCCCGGGATGTTTAGAAGTGCTGGCTTTCAAGTTGTGAAATATTTTAACTTTTGTTTGTCGTGGAAGGTTTTTATTTCATCTTCAAATCTAAAGCTCAATTTTGCTGGGAATAATATTCTTGGATGACATCCCTTTTCTTTTAGAGCTTGAAATATGCCATTTCAGGATCTTCTAGCTTTTAAAGTCTGGTTTGAAAAATCTGAACATAGTCTGATTGGTTTCTCCCTATATGTAATCTGCTTCCTTTATCTTGTGGCTTTTAATATTCTCTCCTTGGTCAGTATATTAGATATTTTCATTATAATGTGTCTTTGTGTGGATCTGTTGTGATTTTGTATGTTTGGTGTTCGGTAAGCCTCTTGCACTTGGTTTTCCCATTCATTCCTCAAGTTTAGAAAATTTTCTGCGATTATTTCATTGAATACATTACTCATTTTTTTTTGGCTTGGAACTCTGCACCTTCCTCCACCCCAATCACTCTTAAATTTGGTCTTTTTATATTGTCCCATATTTCTTGAATGTTCGGTTCTTGATTTCTTACAATTTTTGCTCTGTAATCTACATTTTTCTCCAGGGTATACATTTTGTCTTTGTTATCTGAGGTCCTTTCTTCCAAGTGGTCTAATCTGTTGGTGATGCTTTCAATTGAATGTTTAGTTTGGTTTATTGCTTCTTTCATTTCCAGAATTTCTGTTTGGTTTCTCTTTAGAACCTCTGTCTCCTTATTGAAGTAATCTTTTGCTTCCTGCATTTGTTTTTGGAGTTCTTTGTCAAAATGATCTTTTTACCACTTGTATTTGCTCCCTTATATCATTTTTTAGTTCATTCTTAAGTTCCATAAACATTTGGAATATGTAATTTCTGAATTCCATTTCTGGCATTTGACCAACTGTGCTTGCCTTGGAATCTTCTGAGGAGATATGTTGATTTGTTTCAGTCACTTTCTTCCCTTATTTCTTCATAATGCTTGTGTGGTTTTTCTTCTAGCACTGTGAAACCTCGACTATTTTTTTTTTTTACCTTAAATCCTTATGATGCTCCTGTAGTACAATGCTATCAGATCCCCTTATAAATTCTTTACACTTTAAAAAACCAAACACTTACTATTCAGATAATCCCAGTTTGATCACAATGTACAGATTTAGTTAACTCAGATATTGTCTCCAATTTACTCTGTATGTTTGTGATGGGTTTTTATAATTTCAAGTGTTGGACACAGAGGTGATAAGTTTAGGAAGAAGGAAGTGAGGGTATTGGGTTGATCTTTCTTAGGAAGTGTGAAAAGAGAATTCTATGGAAGTGGTTTAATATCATCAGACAAGAGAGGAAAAAGAGTGAACAATTTAGTGGAAAGACCGATTTATATATACACCAAACTTATGTAACCGTTGAGAGAAGAAAAAAAAAGAAAGATGGAGAAGAAAAAAGAAAAGAAGAAGAAGAAAAGGGGGGAAAAGGAGAGAGATGACAAAGAAGTAGGGATTAGTGTAAAAGAGAGGAAAGAGAAAGTGAGAAAAAAGAGAGAGAGAATAAATTATATATAACACTGCTTTGCTGTATAATTTAGGTGCCCCAGTTCTCGAAATCCCAATTTCTGCGTATAACTTGTTTTCACCTCTGTTGAGAATGCAATGGCAAGGTGTAAATAGGAAAGATGAGGGAAGAAGAAAGGAGACAAAAGTTAGAAGGAAGAAAAGAAAGAAAGAGGGGCTGCGGTTGTGGCTCAGCAGTAGAGCGCTTGCCTAGCACGTGCGCGGCCCGGGTTCGAGCCTCAGCACCACGTAAAAATAAACACATTGTGTACAACTAAAAGCAAGTAAATAGATATTTAAAAAAAATAAATAAAGAAAGAAAAGATGAATAAAAGTGAACAAACAAACAAACCCACAATCAAACAACAACAACACCAACAAAAAAGAAAACCAAAGTCAAACCCAGGAACAAATCTCAGGAACAGATCTCAGTCAAACAGCGCCCTGTGAAGCCCTTCTTTTTTTTTCCCTTCTAGTTTAAGCCAGTTGTCCTGGATCACATCCAGGCAGTTACTGAGAACCTGGAAAGCTTGCAGACTGGGGCATGTTCTCCTGCTGTCCTGTTGTGGGATCGCCTTTCTGTGGTTGGCAGGCTAGGAAAGTCTGCAGGTGGGGGCCTACCTGGGAAGCTTGCAGGCCAGGGCTTTTTCCGCTGGGGTCCCGCGCTGGAATAGTGTCTCCATGGTGGACAGGCTGGGAAAGTCCTCTGTAGGGCCTCTCCATTCATCTTTTGACAAATACCTAGGCTGCTTCCACAAGTTGGCTTTTGTGAATTGCACTGCTATAAACATGGGTCTACATGCATTGTTATAGTATGCTGACTTTAATTCCTTTGGATAGATACCAAAGTGGTTCATATGATGGTTACATTACAACTCTTTTGATAAACTTTCATACTGATTTCCACACTGGTTGTATTAATTTACAGGCCCACCAACAATGTGTAAGAGTTTTTTTTTTTTTCTCATATCTTCACCAGCATTTATTGTTATTTATACTCTTTTTTAATTTGTTGTTTCTAGATATACATGACAGTAGACTTTATTTTGACATATTAGACATACTTGGATGTCAGATTATTATAAGGGGTTGAGGTCTATAGCCTCCCCCCACCCCAGACCCAGGATGGACCTCTTCTGTCTACCAAAAGAGGCCAGAGGGGCCTACCTCAACGATGAGACTGGATTGGGAAAGTAAAGGCCGCCAACGCCTCCTCTCCCGCCTTCAAAAGACTCAGAGCCACGTCGGGGAGCCCAGTCAGTAGAATGTCGGAACTCGGTTTATTGAGGAAGTTGGACGGTCTTATATAGGACATGGGCCAATCAACAGAAAGATCATAGGGACACATAAGGAGCATGGGCGGATGCCATTGGTGGAGCCATTGGCCTATCCTTGGGGTGGTTTCAGTTCTCACAGCCCACACCCCCTGCTTAGCCTAGGTCCTGTAACAGGGCGTGGTAATTTTCCATCCCCTTGGCAGACAGTGTAAGGTCCCGACACGTGGAGTATAACTTATTTTAATTAGGATCCCATTCTTGTGGTTGAACATGATGTGGCATTACACTGGTCATGCATTCATATATGAGCACAGAAAAATTATGC